>CM055961.1:49745000-50945000 GCA_029531755.1 Holothuria leucospilota
GCATTTAATTGTTTTGTACTCTTGTTTTCCAGCAACCAAATTGTTTCTAACCTTCACAGTAGACGTTGAATCAGGGAGCAACTCCCTGGTTGAATGTACGCCTCTTTCGTGTAAACACTCTAAAACCGCAGGTACAGGATCTACACATCCGCCGGGTAGGCAAACCTGCAGGCAAAGGTCGTACCTACCCACTCTTTGTACAGTACACTGCGCAGGCTACTAATAAATTCCGTTCTTTTCAAAGAGCTCACGTGTGTGGCCAGATTCAATGACCTCTTTGAGGACAAACAGTAATAAATATTTTGCCACACGTGGACGTAACATGATGTCAGTTTTAGTAAATTAACGAACACGTATAGTACATGTGCTGTGGAAACTGGTTTTGATATTTCCCGAGAAGGAAAGCCTACAATAGCTTCTCAAATCGAATGTTGAACATTTATAAAAACCCCTAACACAGGAACAATAAATGCTATTCTCATTCAGAGAGTAATATGAAGCCTATAATGAGTATTTTAGTGATTGGTATCAATGTACATTACCTCATTTCACTTCTCTTCTCCTATATACGTCTGATACGCCTCACCTGTTGATAAAGCATCAATTCTCTGTTCTAATAAGTAATACAGTTGTGTGTCCAAGACTGATTATCGACACATTTATGTACCTATTCAAACGTGCTTAGTCTTGTCGAAATGTTTTACCCACTGTGTCCCATCAAAGACGGTATCAATTATTTTACCCCGTGTTTTTCAAAAAACCTTATTGCAGGCTACCACCTTCTACAAGTAAAAATCTGAAACTACGCCTACAAGGAGTTACGACCTCGAGTTCACGATAAGCCGCAGTTCAGAAGATAGTTCCAGCAATCTTGTAAAGTAGCCTACTTGAACGGCTTTAACAGGGTCGTGTTCTACAGAAAGGTTCTTTTATCAAGCTTTTATATAAAATAAATATTATATAGAACTGTTTCTTTTACCCACGGTATACTATGCAGGCATAGCTTGCTTTACTCAGTTTGTACGGGGGTACATTAAGAAGAACGGTACTATCTTGTAGTAGTGACCCTTAACAGAAAAACAAACATTCAACTAAAGGGTAAGTTGCTTTTATCTAAAACCATGTTACGGTCACTTATTGAATTCCTTCCTTATATGGTAGCTATAGGAAAAACACAGCCGAAACTCCGAATGGGTTACTGACTGGCCGACATGCATTGCTGACAACACACCCACACACACACACATCTGTAACATGATGATATTACACTCAGCAGTGACAAGAGACCAAGGATATATTTATTATTAACAAGAATTTAGCAAACGGTTACCAAAGCCTAGGTTCCTCTGAAATCTTACACCCTCACTACATCCACCTCACCTCACCCCCGATAACCTCACCTCAACCCCCCCCCCCCCCCCCGACAACCTTCAAGTGCTCATTAAAGAGCTCACCTTACCAGATGCTGGTCGAATCTGTACGTTTTCATGGAAAAAATCCCCATTATGAAGTTTGCCTGGAAAGCTAACCATATAAACTTCTCCCAGAGGTGAGGGTTGCGCGAAGATGGGGTGGCGGGATGGATTATAACATATGGTACAGGCTTTATCGTATGTTTGCTAGTTTTCGTCTTACTATGTGTAGCCTAATTATCTGTTATCCTTCCAAACAATTTATTACTTATATGTCTCTACCATTCCTTTGTTTAATTTGTATTGTTATAAATCAAAATAAATGAAACCAAAAATGAAATGAAAGAAAGTAGTGTAAGATCAAAACTAAATTGGTGAAGCCAGGCATGAATAAAGATGGAACTAAAATCTTTTCTACATGGTTACAACATATAATAGAAGGTTTAACCACATACTGACAGTCTTATAATTTTACGAGAATCATGCACAGGTGCACTTTGTAGTTATCAAGCTGCGAGATCAGTAGTAAATCACTTGACCTCATTGTGATACAGTATAAATGTACGTACACAGGACCCGTAGCCAGAAAAGGTACTGAAAAGCGCTGGATGGCTTTCGGGGGGGGGGGGCGACACATTTTAGCCGAAGGGGGTCGGGGCGATGTGTAAAATGTGTCAAGTCAATGGCAACGAAGTTTTTGAGAGGGTGAATTTGTTTACGGAGCCTCGTTCCCGCCCCCACAACCACCCCGTATGGCTACGGACTTGTACCGTCGTGATTTCTCTTGTTTTTTTCCTTCTTATCTCGACATTCAGCAGAACTACAGTAAATGTGTAAACTTCTGGTACATAACGCCCTTTTCAAGGTAGGCTAGGTCTATAGATGTATTGCAATCACTAGAGTTTCACGAAAGCGAAGAATGGAAAAAATTTGCTTCCAATCAATCCATTGTGCATATTATTTCATTCAAAGTTCACAGTAATGTCAAAAAATGCTGTTTCATCCGGTCATAAAATGAATTGGCAAGTGTATGACCATGATTAGCTTATCCATAGTTGCCGAAAATATTTACAACATGCATGATGTCTGTCACATTGGTTCATGCTAAATACGACACGCAATTTATTTCCAATGCCATGATAAACTTCTTTGGAGTCGTGCAAGCTTCAGAGTTGGTGACTTATTCCCTTCCTATGTCTGGTTAACTTAAAGCCTCATGCTTTCCCGTGACACGTTTGAATTGTTAAACAAAGCGTAAAATCCGTATAATACATCGATGGTAAAGGTGATCAGTCGTCTTGAAATATTCTTTGTGACGTCAGCCTTTTCTTGACATGTTTCTGCAGTCGTCACTGTTCAAGGATACACCGTACAAGCATGGTATAGCTAATCGGTAAGCAAGAAGAGACGGCTTGTAGCTGTATACCTACTAGCTATACCGATGTCATCATAGCTACTTGTATGTCACCTTGGACTGAGAAATATTGGTTTTGAACAAGTTTATTTAACTTGAACCATGTATTCATCACTTTTTAAATCTTAATGAAAGTTCCTGCTAGAATAGTTTAAGTGTTTGTGCTAATAATATCAGGCTGGGTCAATAATTGTAAGGATAGCGGACGAAGCGCCCGAAACTTTTGCATCAAAATAATTGACCATTTTAGAAGTTGCATTGTAGGCACAGCACTGAGATTGTTACCAATCAGTCTATTTCAAAAATCTCCTCAAAAAGGGGCAACTCGGAAATAATTCCCCTGTTTGACATTCTTGCAGTGCATTTCTCTTTCCTAATCACGCCTATATGCAAGAACCATCGGCCTTCTTGTAGAATCCTCGCAGACATGTAATGCAAAGACGACTGCGACGGTACTGATGATGAACATAGCACTACAGCTAAAAGCACGCGGAGCGCCTAAAAGGTTTTGATAGTTTTACATAGATTTGAAGAAATTTTGGTAATGTGCAAACAATTTTTGATAAAAATTGAATGTAACAGATCCATTACTCGATCTTTTGAAAAGACACATCATTTTATGTCCTACAGAAATCTGCAAATTCAACACTTTTGAGGTTTTATTTTTTAAGTCAAATGAAGTGTTTGGAAACCGATGGAGGAGTGGGGGGGGGGGGGGGCGTGCCCTTAAAACCCCGTGTCAGCTCCTCTGCTTCGAACTTTCTAACAAATTATGTCTGCCACAATGGTGAGTCTGACTGTCTGAATATTCACAACCGTCCTGAAAGTAGAGAAAAGCGGGAGGACTTTTTCGTGTATTTATAATTTTTCGTTTCTCCATATAATGTCTGCATGGAAAAACTGTAATGGTAGACTCTTTACTGTTACATAGAGCGCAATAAGTATGGAAGCGTACAGATATTTTGACGGTTAACGTCTCCTTATTCCCTTTCCCTCTGAAACTTGCGTGATTAAAAGATCTCTTTAGATCATCTTAATTTGATGAATATAATCCTTTAGTAGATGCTCCCAATACTCCGTGAGAGCGCCACTTTTCGTAGGTTAAAAGATTTTATCTTTTGATCGATTTTCCAAGGGGGTGCAGCTGTCTCCCCCTCCCTCGTGCCCCTGGGTACGAGCCTGCGTGTATATTATAAAATAAAGAAGATACCCATTAAAGTAACAGACTGCCCCTTTCGACAAAATTCAAGACATTTAACTAAAGCAAGCCAAGGAAATTTTTCCAGGTACCTTTATATATTGTTTATCTTCCTCCATTTTAGAATGTACGTAAAACGTCAATACGTCCTTTCTCCATGTAATACTGTAATTTAAGCTCGTTTATTACCTGTGAGGCTTATTACCTACCATAGGCAGTTTATTTCCCCACAAATAATCAGAGTGTATTGGCGGTGATACCCACAAAATTTGGTGTTATGCATACATTCATTACCAACGTAATTCCATTCGCCCATATAGATGAGGTTTTACTTATTTTCATTGTGAACTTGAATGAAAATGATAGAACGCCGATTTTATGAAAACATTGCGTATGAATGCACCGCCGTCTAAAATGACTTAGGTCATAATCCAGTCCACACCTCAAAGGGTAAGGTGTCTTAGAAGAGAATTGAGAACTAATACATCTTGGCATATCTCACCAACCACCTCCTTCTTCCTAAAAATATTTTCGTCCTCCAATAAAGTTGTTCCTCCAGGGCCCACTTCAGTGCCTTGTCTGGCTACGAAGGCGTTACAAGGGTGGCGCAAGGCTGGTGAAGGGAACGTTTCACTTCATTGGTGAAAGGGTATTCGCACCTAGGACAATAACTTTAATAAAGCCCCAAACTTGTAAATATCAACATCAACAAAATGTTTTTAAAGAGTCTTCAATAAAAACCTAAAATTTTGAAAATTATTTTGATCTTGAACAACCCCAAAGGTTCATATTTTCTACAGTTAAAGTCCACAACTGTCGGGGCACGACGCGGGTTAGAGGTTTTGGCATCGCTGTTTTTACTAGGAAACCCGTTGCTGTTATCGATGAGCTGCCACTCCCTCCGTCTCGGAGCTTGGCCTGGGCAGGCAGCTTATGACACCATAACTAGCCTCTTATAAATTTGTCTTGGCTCAAAGTTAAGTAGTATTATTTCTGCAGTCAAATTCCTGACGATGAGGTTTCTTAAACAAAAATATCGTTTTTGTTCCGGTAAACAGATCGATTGCCTTTACTTTCAGAGAGTAAAGGTATGTGGATATGTAACAACTGTTTTATCCAACAATGACAGATTATGATCCCCTAATAAAATGTCCTATTAAATTATTCGAATATCTTGCACCATTTTCAAGAGATACCGTACTATTTCAAAATTTGACCATTTACCCAATTATTTTTAAAAAACCTACATTTTTACTACAGTCAACTCAATGTGCCAGTGTAAGAAGGAAAATTTTGAGAAATATGTTAGACTGTGTAATAAAAGCAACGCTGTACCATCATATCTAGCATAATCATTGCTCGTAAAATTGATGTTGCTGGCAGCTTCCTGGTAAGATAAGACATATGAACTAGCAAACAGGGAGTTTCGGACAAGTTTTAGATTAAAAAGAGTCATTTAGCTATTTAGCTGCCCATCATATACCCAAGGCGTCACGTTCTCGGTTTCATATTCATTGTACATTCACATCAGATTAGCTGTATATTCACATCATCAGTTAGTTAGATGAGGTTGAACGGCCCAGTTTCCAACCAATTAGTTCAAGTCAAGCCGGTCACGGCCTTTTTTCCAGTTGTGGCTTACTGGCTTGATCTTCCCTTACTCCATTGCTAATGCGGAGCATCACGCACAACGGCAGTAGGTTCCATTTTTAAAGTCTTTGGTATCACTCGACTTGGGAATCGAACGCGGTCCTCCCGCGTGAGAGGCGGATACTCTACCTCTAGACCAAAGACGCAGTCCATTCACATCATCAGATAACTTCACTCCAATTTTCCTTACCCTATCTCCATTTACAGAGGTAATATACTCGTGTCTCTCTCTCAAAAATTCAAAAGAGGAGACAATTGTTCAAATTACAATACATTCTTAGTTTGTAAATTTAGAACTAAAGGAAAGAAGAACGATATTTGCAATCGTGCATTCTCAAAGTTTCTAAGATAATGTTGTACTTTATAAAACAAAATACCTTCAAACTGATTTCATGATTTGCATCCCCCAGTCTCTCCACTCGCTACTCTGACGGCTCTTTTTACTATAAAGCTTAACGTTACACAGAGTTTAAAAATACTATGTTTGCTCTTCTGCTTTCGGAAGGTTTCTAAGATTATTTCAGGCATTATGGAACGAAACACCTTCAAACTAGAACTTGTTGGGGCTAATTTTTTGTCCTTGCCCCCCACCCTCCAGTGACAACGTCTCCATCATTGAGGGTGTTCAGGTGCAACCTTATGAAATGTTTCTGCAGGTCGCGAAAATTTGCACTAAAAATTATCTTTATTAAACTACACTTAATTTGGAAAAGGTGATCTACAAAAAGGTTCAGTTTTTTGTCTTGTCAATAGCAACCCGTCCATGGCTCCATGCCCCCAACCTCCATCAGCTCCTTAGCCCCGAGATTAATTTACTCCTAGCAGTTTGCAAGAAGCACTGCTAAAGACACACCTGCACACGGGACACACCTGCATGCGTCATGAAGTTACGACTCCGACAGTATTTGCAGCTGCATTAACGTACACCCTTACTTTCAATTTTCACAGTGAAGGTAAGACAACACTCTTTATGAATATTCATTTTGTGTTTTACAGCTGCTTAATTCTCTACATATCTCTTTACGCAACGAGGAAGCAAGCATCCTGCTATGGGAAACTAGAAACTCTAAGTTCTAACGCTAACGCTGGAGGAATTTTGAGACGGACGAACCAAGTACTGGTCAGCGAGAACCGTGCTCGCACCGGGCCACAATTAAACGTTAGGATGTCGAGTTTTTGATCCTAAAGTAGACTTTATCTAGTAGTACCTTTTCTCACCAGGATAACGCTGTATA
Organism: Holothuria leucospilota; assembly: GCA_029531755.1. Classification (NCBI taxonomy): domain Eukaryota; kingdom Metazoa; phylum Echinodermata; class Holothuroidea; order Aspidochirotida; family Holothuriidae; genus Holothuria; species Holothuria leucospilota. The sequence continues at coordinate 49,751,910 of CM055961.1, forward strand.
ATTTAAGTAATGCTTTATTGTTTTGTAAATCGTGTTAGCACAGTGGCCACACACCACAGTTGGTTAAAACATCGTTCCGAATTCTTGATGTTTTTATATATGTTCCCAGAAGAAACCGTCGCAAGACCCCGACAAAGAAGAGTTATGATCATCTGAATACAAAGCAGTGTTATCTCTTTTTTGCAGTCCCAGCCATTTGTATCTACCCCCAGGTTGTCAACCAACTCGTGTATGACGACAACAAACTTGCATGTATCACGAAGTTACGGCGACTGCATTGTAACCGCAGTGTCGCACGCGGCTACTTTCAATTGTGGGGAGGTTACAATTTACCTTAGAATTTAAGGGCGTTTTTGTTTTCTTTTCTAAAATAAATATGTTATTAAATACAAATATTCTGCTCCAACGGAAGAAGGGGGTGTTACAGCATTACACAACTATGCGTGATGGGCAGATTCAGTGTTTTGAGACACTTGGAAGTTCATTCGTTAGGACCTGCCGTCACATACATAATTTTGCACATTATTGTAGCCTACATAATTTAGACTGAGTGTCTTTACCCCCTAATGCAGTCATAGTACACATAGGAGAGTGCATAACTTTATTGAGAGCAAAAATTATGAACAGGCAGTACGGTGGTCCTCTAGTAGGGATAGCATGCTGTGTATTATATCCACTCAACAAACATTATGACGTGGTCATACCTGCTTCCTCGCCAGCGAAGTTGTTTACTGTGCTGTACGGTAAATACAAGTGAACCGAGACTGCGATTGTAAATAAGTACGGACTATCAACAAAATTTATGTAGGTTACCTATAGAATACGTAGAGGAAGGGGGATTTGTAATATTTAAACATACAATTGCTCTCCTACTGAAAAAAACATTAGTCCTCCTAAAGACTGATCGGCGTCAGGGATGGCATATACAAAGATGTATAGCAGTTGTAAGATTTACTTCACCGTTGCTTTATATGACAAAAATGTCCTTTGTTGGCCGGCTAAATGAACTGAGTGTGGGTCTCCAGAATAGAATGTAAGAGAAGGCCCGTTGTTAGATCACCTTTAACACTGCAAGCGTTTCCCTTGCAAAATTTTTCTCGTCTACTTTCCTTCATGTTTTAATGTTGCATTCTGTTCGGGTTGATTTCTGTTTTTTTTAACCACCCAGTTTTGATTAAAGATGAATCCCCTCACCTTTCTCTTGCCGCCACGTGGGATTAATATTAATGAAGCTTATTGAGTTGTTAAACACCTGTTGAGATTTACTCACATCTTGATGGGAAGTGATCAAACTAAGATATTCTGCACATCACACACACACACGCACACACACACAACTGAAATAGCAATAATAGGGTAATTAATGACTAAAATCATTTCTTACAAATTTGTGACCAGACACTTTTTTCAATAAGGTAGTAATCATATATGCAACCCCTGTCCACAAAAACTACAACTTCTAACATTTTCGGTAACTATAACAAGTGATACAGGAATAATAATGTCTAATAAGAAGTACTGTTTTGCAAAGGTATACTTCAAACTCGTCACAAAACTAATCCATATCAACTCAATGAGCCCCTTTAAAAGGGAATGTTATGTTACCCTGTCTAAGTAAAGCGTCATCTTCAGGTGCGTAATTGATACAAGCCTACAGCTTTGTATGTTGGAATTGCTCATTTTCTCTCGTGGATTGATACCTTCTTTTGTTGTATGGTGTGCGATTTTTTCGGAATGATATGTAAGGATTTGAACACGATTACTCTGAATATACTAGCACATTTCCTCTGTCATGCGGTTATTTTGACTTTTCCATAAAGTGGCATCCCGATTTCACCAACTTAAAGGGAAAATGCCGTCACTCAAATTTAACTTAGTATATACTCCAATCATGTAACAATGTGTTTTTGTTTTTACTTTCAAGCAGATTAACAACTTGGTTTATCTTTAACATTCCATATTTTTGTTCTGAAGCGTAATGAATAATACTTGTAAGGGAAATAACTGGATGATTAAGAAGATTTGTTTGACGTATAAAACAAACTAGGAGGACTGTTTATTCCCTTCACTGGTGTTACAATATGAGAAAACGTCCAATTGGAGCAATCAGATAGTCTTTATCTCGAATGATGACAAACCCGTTACCCAATTTTGTTCACTCTGTGTTTGGCCAAATACTAGTGTGATCCCGTCAACATCATTGTTCCAGGAAAGGACCTCGTTACGCGGGCTGGACATGGCATCGGATAGGCGACTTAATATTTGAAAATCCCCGCATGTTGAACGCGCATATCTCTTTCATAACTAATCCTTATCGCAATTTCGACCACGCATGCGCACACCTTGATAAACTGGAGATGAACAAAAACACTGCCGTACCTACAAAACGTGCTTAGAAACTGCGTTTATGATAGAAGTTATTTAAGCCATCCCCTTTTACATCAGCCCGGAGTGTAAAATGTTCTTACCTGTGGTTTTGTGACTTTAACAACCTAAACATCGTCTTCTTGGCTTTAAAAATTTCACATAAATTGCCAAAAATAACGTGTATTTCGCATGCCTATGTATGGCGAGCGCGGTTTGTTATCTTTCGTGTATCCCACAATTCTTTTCGGCAATCGTAATTGCGAAAGTGCTTCTTCGTTCAAAAGTCTAAGCTAGTTGCACATGCAAAAGGGGCCAGAACTAGAGTAAAAACTAGAAAAGTCATACCGGCATCCTGGGAAGATTTGTTACTCGCAAAGTGGGTAAATATGGTTAAAATTTGGGCACAGGACGTTTCCAGGGACGTAGCCAGAGGGGGAGCAGTGGGAGCGACTGCTCCCTCTTTCAACGTCGAAAAAATGTTAAAACTGTTAAGGGTATTTTGGCCGGTGCTCTTTTGATTTGAATTCTCGTCAGCACTGTGAACTCCATCATAATCTAGGGACGTAGCCCGGGAGGGGGAGCAATAAATACTCTCAACGTTATCGCCTCGGTTCGCTCATCCTCTGTGATGACGTCATCGTCGGTCTTAAAGCACATTTAAGACCGGGCACCCTCGCATTCATCCCCTAATTGGATAACTAGGCATCAAATTCACCTTGTAATTGGCAAGCACATTTTTGGCGAACTGAAGATGTCTCGCGGCAGAGTCTGCATACAACTTTTGTTATGGAAATAAATGATTCCTAATGCAACATTTCTGCACCCCTGTCACGATCCGCACTTTATATCTTATGAACATTTTATATTAGGGAAATAAAATTACACATAAGTTTTCTGGCCAAGACTGGCACTTATCCGAAAATTACAGGTACATCTCCATTCCCTGTCAGCAGGGGGCACGGTGAAGTGTAGTTCAAACGAATAATGGATGTATTTTTAATAGTTTTCTATCAATAATCTTTCCCAAAATTACCAAAATTTTCGTGCGCTTTGCGAACAGTAATCTTCGGTCCTATTGTTATATTCTTTAATACCGTCTCAATCGCATTCAGATTTTTCAACGGTAATGGGCTCTACAACAGTTCTGATGCAAAATTTCGACCTGCTCGCTCACAATTGCCACGGTTTATACTCTATACCTCAAAGGCACCGCCCTTACAAAAAAAAAAAAAAGGTGTGGCTTGTCACATGTGAACACACGTAATCACGTGTGGCAGAGCACAAGAAAATACATAAAGAAAAAAGTGTGGCTATGCGTGGTGACACATGTGGTATTGGAACCAATCTGACACATGACCACGCTTTTTCCTGCATGATTGTCACACCTTGAAATCTGGGTCAAAGTGGGGAAAGCTGTCTCAAGCTGACACATGTGGCAAAGCAGGGCAAAGTGTGGCAAACAAGGTCAGTGAACGAAGTCGAACTATTGAATTTACTTTACTCAGCCCCACACTTCTCCACTCATCTCCACACTGCCTACTTTACCCCAGTTTGCCTCCTGTTACATGTGTCAAAGCGTGATTTTAGGTTTTCCACACATTGCCTCATATCCAAACTGTGAAAATGCAGGTCAATGCATGGCACTTTGGAAAAGTGTGTCAACTCTTTATTAATGACACACATTGTCACGCAAAAATTCACAGAAATTTCACGTCTCTCCACACCCCACCATAGTTTTGCACAGTTCGACACAGTATTTCACGTGTGGTATTGAAACTTTTGCCACACAACTTTTTGTAAGGGCGGCATGAAGGAATAGAGTGCACCCCTTCCCCCTCGAATCACCCCAAAGGCTTTATTCTTCTAGGGGTAGGGTGAGGTGTGTTTTCGACCGAGTCATGGATCTATTTAACCATATTCTAACACAAATGGTTCTCACACTATCAAAATTTTCGCGCACTCTGCGGGCTTTGGACCTAACCTCAATGTTGTCCTTATAATCACTACCTTCTGATAACAATATCCGGAGAAACGCAGTAGAAAAAGTTAAAAGCTTTGTACAAATCATCGGGTAGGATAATCGGCTTGTAATTTGCAGATAGGTTTCGATGAGGAATTTAAACTGTTTCGATGCAGATTCTGAATGCATATTCTGTCATGGAAATGATATGTAAGCAATGCAAAATTTCACGGCGCTTCTCTCGCAATCGTCATGGTTTTCACTCAATTTGTTGACCATTATTAAAGTAATAGTATAGTTCCAACGTTTTTTTCAAGGATAGCTCCATTTCCCATCTAGGCCACCCAAATTTAGCAAAAATTTCTCAAAGGGGAGGAGTTTGGGGGCGAAAAATGTTCGTCACATTTTTCAGGCAAGTCGTTATAGCCTCAATAAATCAAATTAGGCTCCTACGTCAGACTGGGGAGGAATATTTGACGAGAATCATTTATTTGGGCTCCACCCTCGCTCTCTCTAATATCAAAAATGCTGTCTTTGCACGTCCACAGCAGCATTTACAATCACTTCGACAGAAATTGCTTGAAGGGACTGGCCCTCATAGTCTTGGGTGTCACACACAAGCTCACGTACCGAGCCCATGCATACATTCTGCATTGTTTCAAACATTACCAGATATATTTCAAACCGCAACATTCTATGAGTGCCACTCCTTTGTGATATCTGCCCGGTAATTCTACATGAAGGGCACTAGGTGAATCTAGGTCTATGTTATGCAATTACGCGTAATTGATTGACCCATTTTTACTTCTTTTTAGACATTAGAAACCGTATAATCGGATAACAAAGATGTTCTGCTAAAAAATATGAAAGTTTATATTGTCCATCAGTTAAGTTCGTCGAATGTACTAAAGTCCAGACACCAGACAAGAATCATTCACTGGAAATATTGTAAAAGAGCACTATGTTTGTCTTTCTGGTATAATATGTAAAAGAACATGCAAAAGGTGCACTGTTTTGCCTGTTTCGCCGTTATCCTATAATATCATTTTACCAGCAGATTCATTTTTTCCTGTTTGAATTTTTTACTACATGTTCTTAATTCAAACAGGAAAATAGCCTGCTGATAATATGGTATCATATGACAATGATGAAACTGGCAAAATATTGCACCAGACTGCATGAAAGGACCTTCAACTGTTCAAAAATTTCTCACAGAGGAGGGGGACACACCCTCCCCTTAGAACCCTCCTCATACCAGTCGCAAATGTGTTCCTCCCCTTGCAAATTCCTGGCTACGTCCCTGGACGTTTCTGGGCGGAAAACTTAATATAGTGGCGATTCAGTGACAGAGGTAGGAGAAAGCAGCCAGTCATGTGTGTTATTTCACCTTATTTCCTCGTTTGGTGTACCTCACACAATATTTCATCTTTTAAGACATCAGTTGGCGCGATTATCTGCGCTCTGCATCTTTATTTTACACCATTTTTAGAGGCTTCGATCGGTACTTGTCGGCAAGTACAGAACTGTCGAGTTTGCCAAAAAAAAAAAAGTTTACCAAAACACCCCAGACTGCCGGACTGAATAGTTTAAATGCCAGTGAGTAACATTGCATCTACATTCTTCAATTTCCACCAGTGAGGAAGGTTCGTTGCGTGGGCTATGTCGACAGATTTATCAATATACAAATGGTGTAATCTGATACTAGGAGAGCCATATTTTTAAACACTTTATCTGATCAAAGGTACGGTAGGGCCAAGGTATAACTTCTCGGAGTGAGCGGATGGTCCTATACACCCTGAACCCCCTCTCCCATTTGGATCCGTCATTACAGTTATGAGCAAAGATTTCAAACTTAAAATGGCGCGTTGACTCCTCACGGAGCCCAATATATCGGGACGGAAGTGCTGGTCACTGTTCAGTCGTTTTGAAAACAAACAGGGAAATGGATTTCTTACAAAAAATATGAATAATTGTTATTTCGAAACACTGTAAATGTAAGAAGTATCACTCCTCAATACTAAATTCCACTTACAAGCATTTTACTTCTTACTGACAGCATTACACAAAAGTGCATTTGAACACGAACGCGCAATGACTGGTTTAAAGTTCATAGACTTATTCGCCTATATTCATTGGTCAGTTTCTATGGTATCTTTAAGTAACGCACTTTGTATTATTACAAATTTAATTCTTATTTAATTTCTTATGCGTTCACATCGGGAAATCAACTAGCGCGTTGTTTCCCGAGCGCGCAGAGGTGTGCGTCAAGCATTTTTCAAGGAAAAAAAAAATTAAACCCCTCGGTGACTAACAATGCTACCAGTGTCCTTGAAATTAAGGTTGAAAAAACAACGGCTAACATGTGCGATATATGGTATGTCCCTCTTTCAATGTCACATTTTGGCATATTTAGCTCATGTTTATTCATGATACAAGTGTGAAATAGAAATTTCCCTGTAAAATGGTTAATATTTGATTGATTTTAATGGATATTGCGGCTATTTTCTGGATTTTTAACGCTTTTTACATCAAATATCCAGCTATGTTATTTTTATGTCACACGACCTTTAACGTGGTACTTTCAACTTATTTTACTAAAAAAAGCTTTGACAGCGTGAGTAACTATACTTTCTTGAAAAATTATTTCAGTGTTTTAGGTTCATTGAGAACTTGTTTATCAACAACTATTCTTCTTTCATTTATCTGGATAAACTGACTTTAATTGAGAGTTACCTTACATCTGTGTATGTACTAATGATGACTGTAGTTTAGATGTACATTTCCTAATGTTATTTCTCATGGGCGTCACTAGACATTTTATAAGGGGGCCGTAGTTTGTGTGAAGAAGTAAGTTATCGCGGCGTTCAAGTTAGCGGCAATGCCGCTCGCTCGTATTGTTGCGAGCACTACGGCATGTAGTCCAGGGGCGAAGCCCCTTGAAGCTCTAAGGATCAAAGAAAAAAGCTTTGAAGTCTTCAAATGACAATAGCACCAGCATGAGAAAGTTTTCTGTTTAAATTTGGGGGCCTATAATGGGATCCATGCATAGGCGTACGAGACTTCTAATGGGGGGGGGGGCAGAACCTTCCTTGCCCGAATCTCAAAAAGTTGCCCGAATTTCGTTGTAGTTCAGGTGCATAAAGTAGATCACAAAACCACTACACGCGCGCGAAGCGCGGGAAAATTTTGCAAAATTTTCGAGCATTCGATCAAATCTTCGGGAACTCAGTAGAAAATATGGGCAATCTTTTTACTTTTACTTCATCTGTTCCGGAATTTCACCTATTCTGTGCCCCACTCTTTGTCCTTTCCTGCCCGAATTTTCGACCTCACAAATTTTTGGGGGCTGTCTATACCCTTCCCCCGTCTCGTACGTCTATGGATCCATTGGCTTGGACAAGGGAACCAACTGGTAGGATCCAGAGGCAAAGTATGCCCCGGACAAAAAACCTCTGAAGCTAGTGGAATATGATGCCATGAATATTCAAGATTAAGGACTCCGAGGTAAAAATAGCTAACCTCAAATAACAAATCGTAGAAAAGTTGAAGCAAATTGAACTCTGCAATGTAACGAAATGTAAGAAAAATGGTCAAATCTGCAATGAACAGCAACATCTCTTAGCTGCTTAAGTTATAAGACTATAGAGCAGAACAGTAAGTTTGTGCACAATGTGATTTTACTAATTTACATTGTTTTTTACTTTCAACCTTTCTACTTCAAGACCTAGAAAATACTGTACATGTCATTTATTCCATTAAAATAGGTAATGGAAAGGTAAAAACTGAAAAAGCCGAGCAAAAATTGGAGGAGAAATAGAAGAACTTGGTTGAGATTTCGAATAATGATTGACCCATGACTCGGTTTGATACGAATGCAGAGTAATCGATCTGTAATTGCAGCGAAATCAACTATTCAACATATTTAAAGAAATTTATACTTTGCAATGGCAGAAGAAACCTATTTCGATTTTTGGTACATTCTTTCAACGTTTCTGTGAAAAAGCTCAAAGGGGGTAGTTTGCACACCCCGACCCTCCCCCTTGGTGACGCCCATGTTTCTAAACGTGATAGCTTAATGACTATCGAATAGGAGATAATCGTGGTAAATTTTCCATGTACAAGTAAGTAGATGATGAGGATAACGTTTCGCCGGCCAATCTGCAATTTGACCAAAGTAAATGACTTAGTGTATGATAAGTTAAGCCATGCATTTTTAACAGGAAAGCCATATATCAGTACGGTCCGTGATCTGCATTAGCACATTAGTTAGATCAAGGACAACCAATTTTAGATTTAATCTCGGCTCTTGTGGTTTTTACGCTGCCATTGACAAACTAATCAGACTAACTTCATGTAGTCAATTTATAACGGGCAAGATTTGTACCAATATGGATATGGGTATGTGCCGACGCGATTTCTCTTGTGTTTCGGAATTATTATCTCGTAAGTTACCAGGTCTTCACCAAATATGTAAAATTTTGGTACAATTAGTATACTTTCTTTTGAAGGCAGGTAAGGTATATTTATTCATCAGGATCATCGAGTTTAATGAAATCGAATAATGGAAGGAATTCTTAAAATCAAGCCACTTTGCATAACTATTCACTTCAGAGTTGAAAGTAATGTCAAAAACGCTGATACGTCCGATCATAAAATCAATTAGCAACTGTATGGCCTTGATAAGCCTATTCATATTTTCCGAATATATTTACAACATGCAAGCTGTCTCTTATACTGGTTCAGGCTAAATAGGACACGCAATCTGTTTCCAACGTTTTTATTAGATTCCTGTAAGATTCAGAACTGGTTAACTTAAAGCTTCATTTTCCCATGTGAAACGTTCTAATCGTTGAACAAAGTGTAAAATCCTTGTAATTGTCTGCATCCATGTATCGAGCGATTCACTTCATGAATGCTTCTTACTTAATTTAGGGTAAAACTTACTAGTAAAGGTATACTGGTAACACCCCCTCCCCCAAGTCATTATAGGTAAACTTGGCGAAGTAATTTTCGTATCAGGAGGAGTTGCCATTCCCTAATAATTACGTTATCAATATCATGAAGGTACCGTGCAAATTAATAAACCCTCAAATTAATCCTGTCCGTGTAATATAAGACAAAAAGTAACAGAACTGCTATGCTGGTGAAATACAGGGCATATTAACTATTTTTTTTTCACAGATAGACGCCATTTAGTCAACAGCGGTCCTTGAAAATCATGTGTGTCAATCAGGATGGAAAAATGGAAATTCACGAAAAAATGAAAAATAGGATAGGAGCGTCATGTGGATTTTATCTCACCCTTCAACAAGTGGTCCCCAGATATGTCTCCCTCTTCCAATGACTCCGTGCTGGCAATATTCTATTATACACCAAATGATAGTCTGACATCTTTTTAGTAAATACTCCCAATATCCTTTTTTAAACGAATTTCGTTATATGCCACGTCTAGTAGGTAGGCCGTATACAGTAATCCAATAAAGGGGAGGGGGACACTGGGAAGGGTGCACCCTTTTAAATTATTTTTTGTGGCCAAAGGCGTCATCAGAAGTTAGTTTGGGCGAGCCATAGGGGATGATATTTTAAACCAACCCGATACAGCCTCAGAGAATCGCTAGTGTGCACATGTGCATGGAGCGCGCAAAAACCCTTTCCCTCAACAGGAGCAGTTTCCCTCCTATTGCGATACAACATTGTGACCCCTTGATGGACTCGGGGAGAATTCCCCAACGCTATGGGGTATTTAATGGGAAAACTAGCATCAAACCGAGACAGGGGAATATCACGTGTTAACGGTACCTGAATTTCCGTGTACAGGTTCCTTAAACGCTCTTTTTAACGCATTTAATACATAACCATGTAGAAAACGCCACTTATATGGAGAAACAGGGCGTTTAAAGTATCTGTGCAGGGTAATTAAGGTACCGTAAACGCATGATATTTTCCAGTGAAAGTTCATCAAGTACCAATTTTTGCAACATGTGAGAAGGTATAAAGTTGAAGAAGACTCACCATCACCGTCACCGTCACCGTCGTCGTCGTCATCGTCATCGTCATCGTCATCATCATCCCTTGTAAAAGTGTTAAATTAATATACTGTCACTTTGAACCGAAAATAAGGGTTTTGAAGAAGTTTGTTTAACCAGAAAAGCCTGTTTGTGTCAATAGTATCAGACTAGGGCAATTGTGATGATTGCGTGAGAAGCGCCCCAAACTTTTGCATTAAAATAATTGACCATTTTAAAAGTAGCATTGCAGGTATAGCAATAAGGCAGTTACCAATCAGGGCTACTGCTATAATGACAATCCGTTGCACAAACATCTGCCTAAAACTGCGTGAAAATTTTGAACTTTCCCAAATGGCAAATTCTCTCATTCTGCACAAAAGAGATTTACTCAAAGAAAACCAAGACACCAGGTAGAACCCCACCATAATTTGGTGCGTAGCGTACGGAGATTTTGTGTAACCAATGTGCCTCCCAGATGACAGGAGTTGGCGCCTTCCATGCCATAAGTCGCATCTAAACATTTTTTTTTTACTTTGTGATCTCATGTTTTAGAAAGTTACTTTTGTTTAAAACATTCTGTGTGGTAGAAAGTCCCTACAAATAAACGGAAGTATAATGCATTTTGACTCCGTCTTCACATTAGAAGGCTAATTAAGATAAATTTTCCCCAAAGAAGGGAAATTAGGAAATAATTTCCTTGCTTGGCATTCTTGCAGTGCATTGCTCTTCTCTAATCACGCATATGGGCACGAACAATCAGTCTAAGGCTTACTGTAGAAACCTCGCAGACATGTAATACGTCTGTGCGATACTGGTGATAAATATAGCATTGCAGCTGATAGTACGCAAAGCGACCGAAACGTTTGATAATTTTGTATGGATTAGATGAAATCTTGGTAGTTTGCGAACGATTTGTGATACAAAATGATTCCAACAGATCCATCACTCTTTTAAAAAGACGCCTCATTCTATGTCCTACAGAACTCTATAGATTCAAAAACTTTGAAGAGTTGGGAAACCGATGAGGGGGAGGGGGCACGTACCTCCACAACCCTGTGGCAGCTTCTTTGCTTCCACTCTCTAAGAAATTACATCTGTCACGATGGTGAGTCTGTCTGTCTGAATATTCACAATCTCCCTAAAAAAGAGAAAGGCGGTAGCACTCTTTTTTCGTAACGCCTGCATCAAAGAAGAATATTGCTTGTTAAGCCCCTTTTCTATTAAAATAAGGCGCAAAGTTTAAAACTTTGTTTTAAGAAAATTTGGGGGTGAAAGCGCACAAAAATTTGATGGTTAACGAAAAAAGTCACCAAATACCCTTTCTCTTTGAAACTTGCATAACAAAAAAAAAATACTTTTTTGATCATTTTAAATTGGTATTTATAGTCGCCTTTTAGCATGCTCTCAATACCCCGTGAGAGCACCAGCTTTCATAGGTGTAACATTTTATGTTTCGATCAATTTTTTTTCAAAGGGGAAATAGTTTCCCCTTCCCGGTGCCACTGGGTACGGGTCTACTAGTAGTTAAGACAACATAGAATATAGGCAGCAAACGTCGCCACAAATAATTAAAGTGTGTTTGCCGAGATGCGAACAATTAAACAAATTTGGTGTCGTGAACAGTCAACACCTACGATCAACGTTTGCAGATTTCTGTGCTAGGGGATGGCCTAACCTTCATTCCACCATGGCTTGTAGCCGCCTGGGAAGTTTAGGCCACACTCAGTGATGCATATTAGCCAAAGTTTAGACACGCAGCTGGGCCAACCGACCTATTTCATGTGACCTTAAGTACCTGTCACCGTTATTTTCGCCAACGTTTGGAACCCAAGTTGAGCCAACGAACCGTTATTCCTAGCGTTTAGACCCGTCGTCTCAATTAAGCCAGCGTTTACAGACGTAGTTTAGCCAACTATGGATTAGAACACGCTACCGATACTAAACCGACGTTCTAGACGACGGCTTCAGTCAAGTTTACAAATTTTAAGGATAAAGCAATTCCCCAATCCTCTGGGTCCCTTCCCCCGAAGTATGCTCAAATAGAATGCCGTATTCATGGTTTGACATTGTGTGAAATGTATTTCATATAAGCCCATACTAGGTCCAGTGTATTTTCCTGCAAATACAAGATAACAATAACGTAGCCTGAAAGTTTACCACACAAGCTGCTACGTAGAATATAGATTTTTTCACCCGATTTTCAATTCTATTGTAAGTAGTGTTTCATGCTGTAGTCTGTAATACGCAACAGAGTCAAAAGAGAGTCGCATTACTGCACATTATTTGTAAATACTGCACATTCTAGTCCGTAGGTGTGATAGGTGTCAACTTTTAACCAATCAGAACTTTTGCTTACTTTTGTACTCGAAGTGGATGAATCAGTAAGTAGGCCCGTAAAGTTTTACAACATTCACACTTATTGTAATCATACACCCTGTCATGTTCGTATATATTTAAATTTCTTTTACGTTTGTGGATTAGTGCTATTTAATCAGTCGAAGAAGTCTATTTAGGCCTTGCGTTATTTTATGCTCTCTTGGGACTTAGCCAGCCCCAGGTTTGCGGAGCTGTCCTTCAACTTTTACCTCCCTAGCTGCCATGAAATGCAAGTTCGAGATAGCATGTAGTTGGTTTAATTTACAGTTTTTCCTGTCAGTGTAACGGGGGGGGGGGGGGGTCGCAACCACATAGTTTCGAGGGGAAGGGGATTGTGTGAGACAGAGTTCTTATAGTGGCCCCAGTGGGTTTTGGAAATTTTGCTACAGGGAGTTGCGTCATTGTGGAGATACTTTTATATAATTAAGTCTACATAAAACGAATTTTGACATTTGTATTGAAAAAAGAAGGGAGGATCTTTGCATTTTATATATGCATGTAATGTTAATTAAATCAATAAATGGATTTTTGGGAATGGTGAATGAGACGCAACAGCTTTGCTTATTTTTAGTGTACTAGTACAATATTGTATTTTCAGAGAAAAGTGAATCCTTTCATATCGCTATCACTCTCTGATATTTGAATAACGATATTGGCAAGTAATAGTAATATTTACTTGTAGGCTGTTAACAATTTCCAACATCAGGATGGTTTCTTATGATCTGTCATGTGCTTTGTGGTACAGTTTGTAATTTACAAACTATAATGTCAAGACATATGCTAATTTCACTTTGCCAGACATATCAAGATAGCAGAAAGCATTTCACATTTCTACCATGACAGTCAGTCAAGTACTATGATGATGCATAGATGTGTAGTGCAACCCGAACTTTGGAATCACACTCTAATATTTTCTCCTTGCAGGAACACCCACTCTCACTTCCCTCAACACGTTGCCTCACGCTGTCCTACCTTTGTTGTAACAAAATGTTCTGTTTACGCCAATGCAAAATTAGAATCTGTTAAAATTTTCCAAACTGCGTTTTCAAACTTTTAAAAGTACATATGGGAGTTATGTAGAATAGAAGACATTCTAATAGTCATCTAGACTGACGCCGTTTTGTTTTGTACAAGATATACTTTGTTCCTTCTGTCCTAGATCCCCTAAACCCTTCTTTTTAAACGTTGGGGAAACTCCCACGCCAAATGTCAGATGTCTAGCACGCTTAGTTTATGGGTGTGGTTACCCAGATCCTTGATCCCCCTCTAAATGGTCAATCCTTCCAGCCTGTTCACCTATATTCATACCGCACAGTGCATGTCTACTATTGATCAATCAGGAACTTTCAAATTGTATCCCATAATAGTGTGCTTTTTAAGTGCATCGAAACGGCACATACAAACAAAAACAAAAACAAAAACTCAAACCGGATCGGGCAGAAACATAAAGCAAACTATTTACAAACAACTAAATCAAACAGAAAATTATGTTCATTACAGTAATAGAACCATATGTACAGAGATTTACACACACATATACATATACACATATATACATATTTACAGCATATTTACAACTAAGTACCTCACAAGCCACCTATGTACAAACACAGTCCTATTTACAAATTACAGTAGTTTCATATTTACAAACAAAATCGATATTTACAAGTTGACTACCACCCGGTCCGCCCTCACTGAAACAAGTGGACCCCATCGCCTACCGAACGCCGACCTTGGCAAACGAACGAAGTCCGACTCCACCCTCAGCTTAACCTCCGCCCTCACCGACGCCAGGACGACATCAGCAGGCCTCCCCACCCCCCTAAATACAATGTTACATCGGTCTCTCCATAAGGCCAGCTTTATGGAGGCCGAAACAAAGGTAAGTATGTCCTGAACACTTGTATTGCATTGCGGAGGTGAAAGACCATACAAAGCATAGTCCTGGCTGACCGCCCAAGTGTTACACAACGTTAGGCGGTCAGTCAGGACTTGAAACCATTCCCAGAATAGGGCCACATAGTCACACTGCCAAAACACATGTGACACACTCTCCCACTTTGTGCATCTAGTGCGGGGGCAAATGCCATCTCCAAGACGCCACCGAAGGCGCTTGAGATTAGTTACAATGGCGTCATGTGCGATTCGCCACAACAGGTCTCTAATCTAATGATCTGCTATGGACTACACGCCACACTTCTGGCCCTGAAGAAAAGTGGTTGGATTGGACCTGGCCAACCAATTCATCAAAAACAGCCCGATATAGGTCCCTTGCACTTGACTGCGAAACATCCCCCACTGTTGACATAATACGGAGCGTTTCCCTCATTTGACTGTATGCCCCCGTGGGTCTCCAGCTGTGGGGTTCACTGTTACTAAACAGGGAGGGAAAGAACCGACGGAATGATAATCCCCCCCCCCCCAATAACGGACAAAATAGGCAAAAGGCATTCTGCTGTCCACAGCACTGTAAACACACTTGGTCAGGAGAAAACGGAGCTTGGAAGGAAAATGCACATGGCCCAACCCTCCGCGCCTAAGATCCTGGTATACCACCCCTCTTCTAACCAGCTCCGTCCCCCCTGACCATAAAAAAACTAAACACAGCCCTCTCGAGTCGCGCCAAGACACCTTCTGGAGCAGCCAGAACAGTGCCCGGATACCACAAGAGAGGGTAAATAAAACGATTGGTAACTGTTACCTCTCCCAACAGGCTAATGTGGCGATCGCCGAAGTCCTTCAACCTAGCCTCCACTAGGTCCACTTTCTCATTCCAGGTAAGTAACTCGGGTGAACCATAACCAAACCATATGCCATTGATCTTTATGGCGTCGTCTACCCATGATGCCGCGAAGGGCAGTTTTTTCGACCGCCACTTACCTAGACGGAGTCCTTTGGTCTTGGTGGGGTTCAGTCTGGCACCTGTTGCTCTTTGAAAGGTAGACAGCGTGCCAGTAAGGGCTCTGAAGGAAGCTAGGTCGGAGACTACGCGTGTGACGTCGTCAGCATACTGGAGGCACTTGACCAGCTCCACCGGGTATGTGAAAAGGTCGAAACAAAGCTTCAACTTGGAAGGCTCTTGCAAGGGATTCACTGAACAATACATAGAGTAGAGGTGACAGGGGACACCCTTGCCGCACCCCGCGTTGAACTCTGAAGGGATCCGACGGTAGGCCATTAACGATAACCCGACTATATACATTACTATACAGTAAAGAGGTCCATTTAACAAAAACTGGATTCAACCTAAACTTCTTCAAGATTTTAAAGAGGAATCTGTGATCAACCATGTCGAAGGCCTTCTCCTGATCGAGGGAGACAAGCGCACATGGAAGATCACGGTCCATCACATATTCAACTAAGTCCAGCATCAACCAGAGGTTCTGCTGAATACTGTGTCCCCGCACTGCACATGTCTGGAACGAACCTACAAGATCCGGCATGACCGTGCCTAGCCTGTTACAAAGGGCTTTCGCCAGAATCTTGTAGTCTACATTTAAGAAGGTAATTGGTCGCTTGTTTTTCGGTTCTAGGGGGTCTCCAGACTTTGGTAACAATGTCATAACGCCTGTGCGCTGCGAGGGACTCAATGAGCCAGCAAGGAAGGCAGAGGCGAATACATCACGGAGATCGTGTCCGACGGTACCCCAGAAGCGTTTGTAAAATTCCACTGGGATACCGTCGGACCCAGGCGCCTTTCCGCCTTTCATCTTCGCCACCGCCTTCCAGAGCTCGTCGACAGTCAGGGGAGAACCAAGCCCATCATTCTGCTCTTTAGAGGGGGTCTTGTCAATATTACCTAGCAGGGACTGATGAAGGCCCTCATCGACATCTGCCTGCGTATAAAGCTGTTCATAGAAGGTCTTAAATACCTCCACGATGTCGAGAGGGTCCTTCTGTACCGTACCGTGGACGTCACGGACTGCTCTTATGCGGCGATCGATGGCATACTTTGTGACGTCCCGGTAGCATTTGATAGTTGGCTTTTCCTCCGCCTCCACGCAATGCACGCGAGCACGAACGCGGGTCCCGTGCAATTTCTGATCGAGATACTGCTGGATTGCGTGAAGTGCGGAGGAGTCCCCGTTCCTCTCCCTAGAGCATAGCGACAGGAACTCCTCCCTTCTTCGACGAGCTCTTGCTACACAGTATTCAACTGTAAACTGCTTGATGCGGGACTTTACGTCATCCCACCACTCTAAATCCGATGAGAAGGCCGGCTTCAATGTTCGCCACCCTTCGTACCTGGCTTTAAACTGTTCACTGTAGTCTGCCTCCGTTAGAATATCTGTGTTCATTTTCCAGAACCCCCTCCCTGTTGGCCATGACTCTGGAGGCTGAAAGGAGACAGTAACTGCATCATGGTCCGAAATTGGACATGTCACAACTTCACAGTCACTCGGTGACAGTGCAGATGGAGAGTACACCCGGTCCAACCTTGAGGCGTCTGTGCCATCAGGGCGATGCCAAGTGAACATGGACAAGCCGGGATGTTGCCCTCTCCAAACGTCAACCATGTCGTGATTCTTTATGAACATGTCCAATTCCGACATGCCGACACTACAGCCCGAAGACGTACGTATGGACATTCGATCAAGCTGTGTGTCGGGGACGCAGTTAAAGTCTCCGGCCAGGATACACGGAGCACTGCCAGGAACGAAGGATGACAGGGTCATGAAAAAGTCCCTTCTGTCTGAAGGCCGATTGGGCGCATACACGTTACACAGGTAAAATTTCCGCTAGGGTGTCTTATTGTAATGCATACCAACCGACCCTCATGATCAGAATCAACTTTTCCGACCAGGGGAGTCCACCGTGGCGAAACTAAAATAACTGAACCACAAGATATTGTTGTACCAAAGGAAGCATATATCCCCCCACCCCACTCAAAGGACCAGGCGTGGACATCGTCCTCATTCGTAATGTGGGTCTCTTGGAGGAAAACGAAGTCCACACCCAGTGATTTGCAAAATTGGAATATTCTGGAGCGCTTCCGACTGTCCCTCATGCCGTTAGCGTTCAGGGTCATGAGGGACAGGGGATCAGTCATGGTGGAATTTGCAACTACACGTCTGTCTCTGACCTGGCCTTTTTATTCTTACATTGACTTGGTGCTGGTGGCCCAGAAAGCTGGATCCCCTGGTCTGACTCTTCGCCTGAAGCTGACCTTTTTAACTTAGACTCTGGTTCTACCCCCTCACACAAATCAAACCAGCCCTCCCCGGATGGCGGATCCTTTGGGGGAGGCTCTGAAGCAGGTCCCCCAGCATCTGACATGGCAGAGTCAATCTCCGAGTCTGATGACAGTTGAAGGTCATTCTCCACCTTTAGTAATCCGGCCTCCCTGGGTGTCGAAGAGGAGGACGATTGTGGGCCTACCTCAGGGGTCCCAGAGGCCCCTTCACATTGTTTAGAGGCAAGGAAATCCTGCTCCACCTGATGTGCCACCTCATCAGGTGAAGGGGACCTAGGTTCTTCCACCATAGGTTCTGGGCCTGGCTGCGAGGGTTCATGATCCGGCCCCACCTCCGCACTGGCGCGGGCCGAGTACGAAGTGGGGCAGGAACCAGAGACATGTCCCTCCTCCCCACAGAGGTTACACCGCACCTTATTGGGACACTCAGCCTTGTCGTGCCCCACCTGCAAGCACTTGCCACAACGTCTGTTGGGACACGACTTGGCTTCGTGCCCCTCCTCTCCACACTTAAAACAGGTGCGGGGCTGTCCAAAGTATCTTATATGAGCTTTGAAACCCCCTATGAAGAGGAAGACCGGTATTTCCCTCTTCAGTACCATACGGAACTGCCTCTTTCCGTTCAGGATGCCCTTCAACTCACCTGCCTGATAGGTGACCCATCGCATGTCGGAGACAGTCCCGTACTGACTGAGAACCCTCGCCACCAGGCCCTGATCGACCTCAAAGTTCAGGTACAGAACTGTCACCACCACAGAGCGATCATATGGGGTGACAGTGAGCCCTTCCAACCCTTTAAGGCAAGACACGCCCTGAATTCGGGCAGCATCTGACCTGAACTTTAGGTCGTACGTCTTGCGGGCCGCAAGCGGCTGCAACATCTCTATTCCCTTTACCTCTACACCACTGTTCTTTAACATAGTAAACGCCTGTGGGGGAGAAACGCTCACCCCCGACGAAAACTCCAACTTAACGATTGTGCTACCCCGACCTCCGGGCATAGCAACAAGTGGTTTGTGGCACTAGGCCACGCAACAAAGAGAGAAAAAACCCTTAGTACTCTTTGCTAAAACGAAATGTAAGAAACAGAAAGGGAACCAAACGAAAATTACTGCGATAAGGTAGACGTGCTTTAAAACAAGCACGACCAAGTCCTTATCTATACGAGACCACACCCAACGATATAGTCTGCACACACAGAGATATAATAGTAAAGTATGCTAGCACAGCACAGTACCAAAATTCAGCACGAGCAAACGACGAGAGCGAAACGAAAATACGTCTGCACCCGCCGAAGACCTGAATTGAACTATCCCATAATAGTAGCAGTCACTGTTAGGATCAGAGCTTCCACGTTTGTGTCGGCAATCCTGCAGTTACTTGAGATAACTGCTAAGTTCCCGGTTTTGTTTTGTACTTTCATGTGTTCCGTTCGTGTCCGTTTCCAAGTAGGTAAGAAACAAAAACTTAAGCCGTTGGGTAAGGCAATTGAAGAAAGGCATATAAAGCTGTTTGTCAGTATTTAATTGTCTATACGGTGGACCTGTAATTAGGTTTGATATCTATTTTCTGTAATCACCAACAAATTGACTTGATTCTTTTGGAGAAATTCGAATCAGTATATATCAACTCCAATTAAATTCAAAGCTCACATTATCTGTGAATCCTGTGGTTTTTTGGTCCTGTTTTATTCGAGCTACACCTCGAAGCCCTTGAATGAGCGTTTTGCTCTACCGTCGTTTAACAGTGTAGACAATTTTAACAAAATACAAATGGGTACTCTAAACTCTATTCACTAAAATATTCCTACTCTGAACAAAAACTTTGACAACGTAAATGACTCCGCGAATCGCTTGAATAATAATTTCAGTTTTCTCCGTTTCACAGAGACCTGGTTTACTGACAACAATTCTCTCACCGTACAAGTATATGGGGTCTGAACATTCATCAATGATGGTGTTTTTCTACTGATACTCTCACGTCTAATAGTGATGTTTATCCGGATAGATGCTCCATATACAAGTAAGACTATAGTAGTGGGAAAAACGTTTCTCTAAGCTACCCGATATTTTACCGAATTAAATGACTTGATGTATGATATTCTGTCAAATGAATCTCCATCAAGGAAGCCACGTTTCATTGCAGGTACATTAAGTTCATCTGGACATCAGTTACTCTAAAGGAACATCAGTTACTCTAACGGTACTTCTTTTGATATAATCCCAGATCTTGTGGTCTTTAATCTTATTGCAAGTAATACCTTTACAGGGCACGGCAGTCTAGTCAGGTAGTCGGTATTGCAAGCAACACCTCCTTTGTCGTCACCTGCACATTCTTACGTCTTCACTATCTTCCACTGAACACTGTTTTCAGCAGTGGGAACTTGTGTGAAAAAAGTAAAGAGAGAGGGGGCAGGGGAGAATGGAATTTGAGGCAAACGTTACTGTGTTAAAGGTTTCAAATCTATGGGAGTACTTCAACAAAGTGAGAATATGTCCCCCATGTCCCTTGTCCAGAATTTCCGACCATGACTGTTTTAGGTATCTTTACTTGAGTCATGTTAGATTTTCGATTCTACCCTTACCAAAAAAGTTTGGCATGCCACATGTGAACACACGTAATCACGTGTGGCAGAGCATATGAAAATACATAAGGAAACAAGTGTGGTTATGCGTGGTGACACATGTGGTATTGGAACCAATCTGACACAGGACCACGCTTTTCCCTGCATAATTGTCACACCTTGAAATCTGGGTCAAAGTGGGGAAAACTGTGTCAAGTTGACACATGTGGCAAACCAGGGCAAAGTGTGGCAAACAAGGCCAGTGAAGGAAATCGAACTATTGAATTTACTTTACTCAGTATCACACTTCTTCACACATCTTCACACTTTGCCTACTTTATCCCAGTTTGCCTCCTGTTACATGACTGTGTCAAAGCGTGATTTTCGGTTTTCCAAACATTGCCTCATATCCAAACTGTGAAAATGCTGGTCAACGCATGTCACTTTAGAAAAGTGTGTCAACTGTTTATGAATGACACACATTGTCACGCAAAAATTCACAGAAATTTCATGTCTCTCTACACCCCACCATAGTTTTGCACAGTTTGACACAGTATTTCACGTGTGGTATTGGAACTTTTGCCACACAATTTTTTGTAAGGGTACTGGCTTATCCCATTTCGTCAAATGTTACTATGTTTTAAAGTGGCTATGCCACGTGTAAATTAACGGTTTAAACCCTTTGGTATCTTTAATAATACGTTTCCTACAACGAAAACCAACCATTCATTTTGTTTACAACTTGTTTTTCCGCTCGAAAATTGAGAAAAAATACACCCTCTTCCAGCCCTAAAACCTTAGTCTTTCCGAAAATTTTCAAAATCTTGTTATGTGACGTCACTTTAGGAACTGATCGTTGTTTGGCGTGGTATCCTTCGGACATTTGATACAGTGTTTGCATTCCTTTGTACCGCTTACCAAGGTCGATACAATGTAAAACCTGCGTGAAAAATTTTGGAATTGTTATCCCTTTTCTCGTGCTTACCACTTGTTTTAGTCAATGAAATGCATTTCACGCAGGTTTTTCGTCTTGGTGTCATGATAAGTAGCTGCATGTACAAACATTCACAACGCAACAGCATAGGTACAGTACACAACATACTTGTTACTACACAATGTATCACCAGCACTGTTTCGTAGTAGGTACCATGTGAAATCAAATTTTATACTTTCTTTGGAATGGCGGATCTGAACAAGGGAGTTGCCCTCAAATGGCAACTCCCTGATCGGACAGGAATGGTCAGTGGACTGTCGGTAAAGTGAGTTTTCTTGGATTTGAAATCAGAAAGGCGAAGGCGATACTGAACAAGACGTCAGTGGTGCAGATGGGGTGAGTAATTCGCGCATAGGACCGTATCGATTTGAGACAGTGTTAGGTGAGGTAAAAGTACAACACCACAACAATTCGAGCACGAGAAGCATTTGGAGCAATTGAAAGGGACTTTAGCTTGTAAAGTTTTATGTAGGCAGTCAAAATATGAACTTTAGGTTACTTTCGTGCAAGTGTCAGTGGAAATCGTGGAACTAGCCTAGGCTGTGATCGAGTGTGCACAGTATTTCGCTGGCTGCTGCCAGTCCACTCACTGTACGCAGACCGAACCGAACAGTACACTGCCGAGTTTTTCGTTTTTCGGTTATGAATCAAGAGTATTTGTAATTATTAGTAATAGCCTACTGCAGCCCCAAAATATAACAGACCGACACCACTCTCCAAACAGACAGAATAAAGTTCAAATTCAAGACATTCCGCGAATTAGAATCATTACTATCTCTTACGTATGTGTAGGCTATGCTGTACGCCAGGTTCGGTATACGGAGGCTGGTGTTCCTAAAATGACGTCATTATTGTGTTGGCTTAAAATCTCATTTTCAACAGTCTATTTTTTGGTGCAATTTTTTGAAACATTAATTTCTTTTTAATGCTCAAGGCTGTAAGGGTGATGAAAACAGTTTTAGAAAGAGCTTTTTGTGTACTTTAGGCTAAATTAGTCTCCTTTTACTCCAATTTACGTGTCATGGCCACTTTAAAGTTGATAAAAATCACGAATTATTGGCTCTTGTTCAAGTTTATAAGACTCTAGTGACATTATAAATTATTTCCAGCCACTCTGTAGTACAATACATATCACTTCGAAAAGCTTATAGGAGGGGGTGGTATTCAAGATTGATACGTACTTTAATTGCAACCTGTTCATATTCATCCAATTGTTGACAATTTTTGCACAGTCTTCAAGCATTCCAATACAGAAAACCTCTTCATCTGTACCAGATGATTTAATGTAAATGTAATAAGAGTGATCGTACTCATACCCAATCAGAGACAACAGCTACTCCCTCCCCTGCAAGTTGTCTGTAATAAAGTCATGTAAAGTATCTGAATAGAGATTTAACAACGCTGGGCCAGCGCAGCTCCCCTCAGGGACAGAAAGAGAAGCTTCATTACCTCTGACAAAGACTGCCCTACCCTCATTTTTATTTTTCTTTCGTTTAGGTAGTTGTAAAACCACTTCAAAGCCTTCCCCTGTATTCCAAATTGGTCATCAAGGACACGTAAGATTACACTGTGGTCAAGCATGTCTAAGGCTGCTGAGAGGTCAAGGGAAATCAAAGGAGTAATCAATTGTTTATTCATGTTAATCAATATGTCATTGACCAGCTTAATCAGTGCTTTTTCAGTCCTGAACCATTCACGATACGCGCTAATGTAGTCAGGTAACAAATTTTCTTTAAATATGTATTCTGCGCTCATTCAGCTGTAACGGCATTCGCCTTGTCTATGATGTTAGACATAAACGGTAAGTTATTCACAGGCCTATAGTTCTCGACGATAATTTGGAGACCGGTTTTCTTTAATAGAGGAGAGTTAGTTGTTTTCCATTGAGAAAAAAAGGATCCTTTTTGTTAAAGATTCCTTCACTATTAATGTTAAAATCGGAAGTAGCACGTCGAGGTGAGCGTTAAGTAAGCTAGTTGGAAAGGATCCATGAGGCAATAGGTTGTTTTTTGCCCTTTTCATTAGTTTTATTACCTGACACTCAATGAATGAAAAGCTGTTAAATATTTACAGTCTTTAGTGGAAGGAATGAACAATGGTTCTTCTTGGAGGTTATATCTGATTGTATTGATTTTAGGCAAGAAGTGATTGGCAAAATCATTGCTAGCGAGACACCGCTATCACTCTCCGGCAGTGGATAATGTTCTTCAATGAGTTTTGAACAACTTTTTAGTATCACAACCACAATCAGATATAGCTGCCATAGTGCTCTACCAGTTGGCATGCCTAATCTCTTCGCGGCATTTATGTCGGAAGGAAATGGACCTGGTTTTATTCTCATCACTTGGAGATTTTTGCCACCTTTTCTCAGCTTTCCTGACCAATCTTTTTAGCGAGAACAAGTCCTCAGTTAGCCACTCAGGTTTATCTTTCTTGAACACATTCATGGGGAGGACCAATGAGGCATGTATATCCAATAATTCAGCTAATTCTTTGTTGAATTCAGTGACAAGGTCGACAACGTAATCCTAAGTAAGCAACTGGTCAACAAGAAGAGTCAAATCTGATTTTAACTTTTGGCGATTGATCCGTTTGAGTTCCGTGTACTTCACTACCTATTTCACTGTAGGGGGTTTTGTTATGTCAATACAAAACTTAATTAATCCATTGACAGAAATCGGAGAAATAGGTGGAGGGGAAGTTCTTCCTTGGTAAGTATTAAATCAAGAGTGTGACCAGAAAGATGTTTAACACAATAAACATCTTGCATAAGACCAAAACGTGTGATTAAGTCATGAAACCCGATTCTGTCAGAGTTCAGATCGTCATCCCAGTGGATGCTGAAATCACCTACAACCGGACATTCGTATTGTAAATATGTATATTCTTAATAAACTCAGCAAACTCGGCTATGGATACCGAATGACCGACTGGATGGTTTGTGGAATACGGTGGTCTGTAAATAATGACGATAGTGAAACTGGTACATTTACTTACAACTACAGACCAAAGTCCGAATTGGAAATATTCTAATTCTCCTGTAAGCTTCAAGGACACTTTGATTCCCTCTCTCACTAATAACTCAACACCTCAACTTCTTCGATCGGATTCACGATCCACGCCTTGGAATGAATAGTTTGTCAACTTGTTGATAGCAAGTTTGTTTTCAATTGATGTTTCAGATAACCAAGTTTCAGTTATTGCCGCAATATCTATATTATCATCTAAGCAGTAAGCATAAACTTCATCAAGTTTATTGCAAGACAAATGTTAAGGCCTTCTGGTCATGGGCATTGTTCATTGTTAGGTATATCAAATTAGGCAGGGGCGTAGCTAGGATGAAATTTTTAGGGGGGGCTAGGTAACAAATAGGGGGGGCCGGCACCGCCGAGGGTCAGGCTTGTCAAGACTATCTAAGCGGAGTGCCAGCATCGGTTGGCGCGGAGCGTGCAAAGAAAATCTTTGGCTTTACAAACCCTCCAGATGGCCGGAAACGACACTTCCCACGTGTTTTAAGCTGCGTGAACCCAGCCTTAAAAATTCAAATCTCATGTCTGCCATTTCTCAAATAATGGGCAAAAATCAATCCATGAAAAATGGCAATGCACAAGGCGACACATACACTTTGTGCTATGGGGCAAAAAGTGGGCATTGCTGATCAGTGGCCTGGGGAAGGGGACTAAAGGGAACGGGTGTCTCCCTCCCCCTTGTCGAAAATTTGTAATTTCAGAAGGACGTATAGATGGCAAATGGTGCAATATTTGAGGGATTTCAGCTTTAAAAGGAAAACGAAAAGTAGTTGTGACTAAGTGTGACAACTGAAAAGTCATTTTTGAGAGCGTGGTGGATATGATGTGAAGCATGACCTCATCCATTGCATTGCGTTGTAAGGGAGAGTTTAAGGGAGGGGAGGGAGTGTTATTGGTTGTAAAACATTTGGTTTATAAACGTTGACTAAACTGGCACGGTTTCATTATAAACGCTTTTAAGCCATTGATGATTGAAGCTACCTATAGCAACAACAGCAACATTGTAGCTATGCATAATCGCGCGTAGCGCGAGAATTTTAGAAAAGTAGGCTAGAAATACATCCTAGAAGAGCTGTAAATTATTGGTAGTGTGTACAGATAGAGGCATGAAAATATTGATTTGCCTATTTGTTTAAGTTCTATCATTACGATCACAGCTATTTCTTATATTTTACTGAGTTTTCTCTGTACATTCTCAAAGTTGGAAACGGTGCACTTTGAAAATAATTTCTGGGGGTAACTTTGCCCGCCCCCGTGTACGGCAGTGGATATCATATGAGTTGAGATAATACAAGAATCATACTGAATTATGCATCCCTTTTCATTTATTCTACCTGCAATTCTCCCATATTCACCTTCTAGTATATCTCTGTTACATTTGTCCATCACCCTATCCATAGGCTACATGTCCACTACTCAATTACATATCCCCAAGATCATACCATTTGTCTCCCACCTAGGGTTAACATATTTATTTTCTAGCAAGGAGGACATAGGTCACTGTCTTGATGTAGGGGTCTAAGGGTGTCCCCTTCCCTTTGGAAATTTTTCCGGTTTTCAAAGGTGTCTAGATGCAAAATGGTGCTGTATTTTCTCACAGACTCAACTTCATTGGTACATTACTTGGTCAGACCTGTAACACCACCAGTAAATCTTTCAAACTATTTAACGCGCAAGGCAGAAGTAGGGATCATGTGGGAAACACATGAAATCCGGACCTTGTTGGCAATTTTACAAATCCGCCCGGACGCCAGTGCGAACTTGCCGAAAACAATCGTTCTACAGTGCACTTGTCATGGGCAAGGAGAGAGACACGACATACTTGTTAAGGATAGAAGAATTATTCGAACGCAGTACCTGAGCTTACCGTACGGCATATATTTTGTGTATAATACCGTATAGGAATGGTCGTGTAAGAATGGTCTCCAGTGTATGGTTGCCATGTTTTCAGTAAATAAACCAGCCATCCGTAAGGCAGCAAGGGTCTAAACCTGACAACGTCACATCCCAATTTGTCGTCGGGGCGTTCGTTTCATCGTCCAAGTGAATTTTATGCGAATTAAACGACAGTGCAGACTACATACCTAATTTAGTGAAAGTAGGCATTTTAGTTATAAGTTGAGTTCATACGTGCGCAAAATGTGTTTTTCACACATTTACTTTCTCTTAATTAGTCTTACACATTTTATTTATTTTTTGAAGGAAATACTTCAAAGTTTATTTCCGTTCAAACATTTTTCTTAATTCTTACACATTTTATTAGGACACAAAAAATCGGGGGGGGGGGCTGACGAATATCTGGGGGGCCCAGGCCCCCCAGGCCCCCCCCCGTAGCTACGCCGCTGAAATTAGGAGAAGCAGTTTAGTTTCAAATGTGTCTTTCTTCAAAATTTCTGTTTAAGTTAGTTCCAATATTCCTGTGAAAGGTGTGAGTATGAGCCTAGATACACGATATTGCCCATACTTTCAAATGAAGCTGGTTCCTTTCTCTTCAACCCCTAGGAGGTATACGTATTTTGAGTGCATAAAGCTCCTGAGAAAGCTTAGTCTTGCGTACTGAACACCTCAAGTCTAGAGAAACACTTCAGATCAAACCCGTAGAAGAGAAGGGGCTGCACATATTTTCGTAGTCCTAGAGGACCAAAAATTACTGTTGACTTAATACATTTTAGTATATCTCCCCCCACTGATTGTTTTTTCATCTCGAAGCTGCTTCGCCCTTCCCCTTCCCCCTCTTAACTACCTTGTCTGGCAACGGGCCTGCTTCAGGTTCGTACAGCTATGGCACTGGGTCGATTAGGGGGAAACCCCATCTGTAAATCCCCCCGTGATTTTTTTTTTTTTCTAATTTGCAATTTGCTTGAGAACAGTAGTCGGTTCCATAAAGTATTAAATCCCCGATGGCAATCAGTCGCCACGACTTTTTTCTCTGCTTTCGCTCCCAAAATTCACGGCCGTTCTGGAGTCATTGTTGTGTGGGCTTCTTCCATAGGTCCGTTCCATACAACAAAATAATACAGGCCCTTTCAATCTTACTAAGTAGCCTCCTATAATTGGACTGCACAGTGTTATGGTTTGAAGTTTCATGGCATATCTCACAGCCTAGTTGCTTGTTTTTTTCTTTGTCGCACGGTGAGGTAAACAACTCACGGAGGGAGGTTTGACTATTGCATCAGGCAAAAGAGGAGGACGTGGTACAATGTACGGTATCCATGATAAGGGTCAACCGCCCTGAAAGTTGTTGCTGAGTACATTGTTTTGAGTAGTATTTGCGCATGGTGCCCTGCACATTTTTAGGGCCCAGATTTCCCAGAAACCGCTAAATCAACACCCAACTCTGCACTTCAAAGATATGCTGATATTATGTAAAATATATCTTGCAAGAAGTTGGTGCAAAGGTTATCTTCCATCCCCCGTACCTCAGACCAGATGCATTGAGAAGGCCAAAGGACCGATGATAGGTCCTTAACGAACTTCTTCCATGGGAAAATGCACAGCACATTCTTAATTACAGGACACAGGATTACATGCCGTCGCGGAGCCACCTCTCAGCCATCGGGGAGATCCTGGCGCCACCAATGGCTACATGAGGTGACATGTTAAAATTTCCAGGCAAATAAGAATAGAAATGAAATTGACAGCTTGGGCATTTATCAGCAGATTGATTTCTCTGAAAGTAAATCGAGAATAATTTCATCATACTATAGTGTAAGCATCGAAAACATATATATATATATGGCTCTTTATTGTATGTATTGTGTCCCTTTGTCGGTACAAGTTAAATTTAACTGAAATTAAAGAAAATTGTCAATAGTTAATCTTGAAATTAGTTGACGATCATTCAGAACTCGCAAACTATAGTATGTTGCATTTTCATATTGTCATGAGGGTAAACCGTTGCCCATGTCCATGTGATGACGATGCCGGGACGGAGAAAAGCTGTCATTTCCCCTTCCCTTCTTAGAGCCGCAAGTGACTCAGTTTACCTTACCTGATCACGATAGTCTTCATCCGTCATCCTTATACCGGAGAAGTCATCATACTGAAAGGAGAACACAACCAGGTGATAATAGTATTAAGCTAGGTACAAATGTATTCAATACGTAGACACGGACCTTACTTTATTAACAGTTCTTGACTAGGTTGTGATGCACTGTAATGTAACTGGAAATGCTTCAAAGGCTACTCGGAACGGTCGGTCTGTGAAAGTTGAGTGGAAGGCAATATACCGTTGAAACGTGCACAAAGCTAAGATGACCTTTGACTCCAAATCCCTAACTACTAATAATTCTTTATCCTTGTATCACTGTGTCCAAGTTTTATTTAACTTTATTATCTACGCGTGTGCTCTTGGGATGAGTATTAATTTAATAACACGTCCTCCCAACAATGATGTAATGGACAATGTGGCCTAATTCAGTTTTAACACTTGCCGTTAGAGGGAAAAAGTAACAGAAACCAAAAAAAGCCTGTGCTATGTTGAAAAAGATTCGTTGCTAATTGACTTTTTAAAGCAGCAGAACTTGTTTTAAAAAGTTAAATGCAAGAACTGCCATGGTGAGCTGCTCCAATTTTTTTTGTTGGGATTGTACATGCTTGAAATTTTGGTGAGGCAGGTTTTCATCACTTTAGTGGGAATTGCACAATGACGCACCTTAAAAGCCGGTGTAGCAGAGTCAATCCGCCACGCGAGTATAATCTCCGCCCGGATATAAACCACTCGCTAGTAAAATAGCCGGCCGAAGAATCTACTTGCAAGTGAAGTAACCGACCGGATAATATTTCCCATCAATTTATTGCCTTAACGGCAGGCACGTATTATCAAAGAAAATAAAACAAACGTTACGAAAAGAGTATATAAACTCCCGCCGCGACGTTTAGAGATAGACATAGGTGTAGGAGACGGCGGGGGGGGGGGGGGGACTGGGGGCTGCAGCCCCCCTAAAAATATTTCTGTGAAAAAATCGGGCAGTATAAAAAACAAATTCTGGAACTGGAAGAAAAAAATTGCGATAATAAAGTGTTGTTAAATCAGTAATTTAAACTAACGTTCTAAGCATACCCGACCGCCTGCCCGAAAAAAAAAATAAAAACAGTGATTTCTGCCCGAAAAACAATTATATAGTAGAGATTTAACACAGGTGGTGCTCCATGCTTATCTCTCATCTGCCGTAGACGTTTTCCTGCAGTGTTTTACGTAAGCACCACAGAACACCATTTTCTTGGATACTTCGCAAAGTACCAAAATTTTCGCGCTCTCCGCGCGCTTTCAGTGTCATTGATTATTTATTATCAATAGTGTCTTAAATGTATTCACACTTTTCATCGCTCCGATTAGGTTGATTGCTCGTGTGTATAGGCTGATGGGTGTGGGTATGGAGCAGCACAGCATTCAAGAACCCAAAGCAGGGGAATTCTTTTTCCCTTCCTCTTCTTTTGTCAAAATTAACTTAATGAAATTTGAAAGCTTTATTGGATGACAAGGCATCAAGTTCACCTTGTAATTGGCACACGCATTTTTAGGGAACTGAAGATGTCTTGGTGCAGAGTCTGCATGCAAATTTTATCATGGAAATAAATGATTCCTCATGCAAATTCCGTGCCCTTGTCACGATTTGCACTATATCTAACCATAATTATATATTAGAGAAATAAAATTACACGAAAGTTTTCTGACCAAGACACTGGTCCGAATATAAGAGGTATATCTCCATCCTCTATCAGCAGGGGGTACGGTGAGGGGTCGTTTTAAACGTATAATGGATGTATTTTGATAGATTTCTATCAAAGATCTTTCTCAAATTACCAAACTTTTCGTGCGCTTTGCGCACTTTTATATTCAGTTCTATTGTTATATTCTTTAACACCGTCGCAATCACATGCACATTTTTCAACGGTAATGGGCTCTACAACAGTTGTAACGCAAACTTTTGGCCAGCTTCGATCGCAAGTGCCACGGGTTTATACTCCATGCCTCAGTGACATGGAGGAACGGAGCGCATGTCCTCCATTGAATCACCCCAAAGGCGTTTAAGCTTTATCCTTGTAGTAGTGGAAAGAGGTGTGTTTTCGACTGAATCATGTTTCTATTCATCATGTTCTATCACAAATGGTTCTCAAACTATCAGAGTTTTCTTTAGTCTAGACCTAACCTCAATATTGTCCTTATTATCACTACCTTGTAAAAACAACTCCCGGAGAAGCACAGCAGCAAAAGTTAAAAGCTTTGTACGAATCATCAGTTAGAAGAATCGCCTTGAGATTTGTAGATAGGTTTCTTTGAGGAAACTGTTTCGATGCAGATGCAAGTTTTGTCATAGAAATGATATCTATGTCATGCAAAAATTCAGCGCGCTTCGCGCGCATTCGTCATCGTTTGCACTCCATTTCTTGATCATTATTAAAGTATTGTACAGTTCAAACGATTTTTTTTTCAAGGATAGCACCAAATCCATCTAGGCCACCTAACCGTAACAAAAATTTCTCGAAGGGGAGGGTAGTTTGGGCAAACACGTTATCTGCCTCCTCATCCCTCATCCCCCCTCCCCCCCCCCCAACAATACAGAAAATTGTGCTCGTGTGCGAAGAGTGCGAAACATTTTGGTCACATTTTTCGGGCAAGTCGTTACAGCCCCCTAAAACAAATTAGGCTCCTACGCCTATAGAAGTGTAACGAATGGAATGTTAATCGGCGATGATGAGAGTGGGGTCTCCATGACAGTTGGTTGCACATTGATTACCGTACGCCTTTCATTAAACTTCTTTATGATATTACGCTGATGTAGAAACTATGGTGATATCACAGGATACCCTGCAAGACTAAAGCTTCGATCATGCAGGGTCTATGGGGCTATGCAGTCACCATGTATCCTTGTCGCCTCGATACACAGTTTGGCAAGACTGCATCGCATCGTAGCCTTGTAAAAGATGAACAACCTTAATAGGAAGTTGCCGATCGGTATATCCACGATGGTGAGTACTCACCGTCGTTACAAAAGCACGAAAATCGTGCATTTCACGCTCAAACTTCGCCTTCTTTCCACGTTCGGTCGCCATTGTATTCGATCCTAGCTAGCCAGCTAATAAAAACGTAGTTAGAGTGTTATATTAATAAGCGGAGATTAGCCTCGGAGAGCCTTACCATGGAGATCGAAATATCGTAGAATGTAATTTGCACGGAAGACCTACTCAGGACAAGTGTGACAGATTCAATTCTCAGTTTAGATTATCCCGTCGGATATTCTACTTGCACGGGGGATTGACTCTGCTACACCGGTTCATACTGTCAAATGTTCACGTGCTGTAAAGCTATAAGAGCCATATATGGCCATTCCTTGCCCTGCCGGGCCAGTCACGGACACACTTCAGAGTTCAACAGTCTTCAACTTCGATAACTTTACTGCGCTCTACAAGGGTTTAGATTAAAGCCGGTTCATACTTCGGTATAGGGCTACAAAGCTATCAAAGTTGAACACCGTTCAAATGAGCTATATCCGTGACTGGCGCGGAGGAGCAAGTGATGACCATATATGGTCATTATAGCTTTTCAGCACGTAAACCAAATTGGAAATATAAACCGGCTTTATACAAGAGGGTACGTTTAACTACTGCTATTTCATTAACCAGGGCAAGTATATAAATACAAGAGGGTACTCTTTTAACTTTCAGGAGACGACGAATTAAAGTCCCGTATGTCACTTACTAGTATCCAAGAAAGTGAGACTGAAGTTTTTTGACCTTTACATAATTCGTGAATAAAAGTTAAGCGGCTTGCTTGGTTGGTGGTTTGGTATTGAGCAGAAGTGAAGTGTACGATTTTAATCTATGTTCATTGTGACAGAATTTGACAAACGTTAGTAAGTGTTACTGCAAGAAGCCGTCTTCGTAAAAAAAAGGAGCAAGAAGAGGAGCAATGCCAGGATATATGTAAATCGCGATGTCTCAAAGTCAAGAAAATAAAATCTTAATTTTTAGCAATGTAAGTAAAGAACGGGTCTACCCCAGTTCTACTTCCATTTTATAATATATGTAATGGATAGCCTAAAACAAACACTGAAGATGTAATCCAGGTATTGACGGCCTTCCGTTTATATCTAAGAGCAAGAATTTCGACGTACGTGCTTAATTATCCCTGTAAACCCCCCTCTCCTCCCCACCTCCTTGACCTATGTCTTAATATTCGCTCATAGTTGTAAATCATGCCTGTATCTAAAGGATTTTGATGTTGGGGCGAACCTTCCCCTAGCCAGGAAACCACCCTTCCTCTTGCGTGACCCCACCGGACAACCGGTCTATCCGACTTCGCACCCAAATTATACTTCAATTGAACGCCATTGCCGCAGGAAGATTTGTGAGGTTACTTACACCTGAAAACTAGATTAAATGAACTGCCCCCAAGTTAAACTGAAAATTAAGGTACACTGTATGCGTAAAAGTCTTAAAATGCAATGAAAAGTTTTACTTTCGTTACAAGGTTTCAGAGGAAATGCTCATGTATCCCTCCGTCACACGCCACGACATAGCAATCCCGTCGATGAACACGTCCTCCGCATGGCTGGCGATCCGTTTTTGAAAGTGTGTGTGTGTGGGCGGGGGGGGGGGGTAGTTTATGGCACTATCTTAGCGGGTCGCCACCATTGGTTAGCCCGTAGCGTACTGAGACAATTCTTGCCACAAATATCCCAGAGATCACCAAAAATGGCCCTTCCCAGGCTTTGCATTGATAAGCTACTTATTGGGCCGATTGGGATTCCTTTCTATTATTCGTTGGCTTCAAATTGATATCAATATGTTAGCATCATCACTCAGGTCTAGTAATCCCATCACAATTGGCTTATTCAGGAAAATGTTTTGATGAGTATGTTTACATCGCCATCAATTTAGCGGAATTTGCTGCAAAACTGGGAACGACTGTTTCATTGAAATATATCAATGAGTCCTGCCCCTTCCTAAAGAACGAACGCCACACAAATGGACTGTAGAGGCAGAAGTCTTAAGTTTTGTAACAGCAGTTCGGAAAGTTACCGGAAGCTTCCTGAAATGATATACACATATATATATATATATATATATATATATATATATGTTGTATATATATATATATATATATATATATATATATATATATATATATATATATATATATATATATATATATATATATATATATAATTTTCCAGAGACTGGCAATGATATGGCTGCATCGATACCCCCCCCCCCCCCCAAGTTTTACTGTAGACTGTAGCAGACGAAAAGTACTTTTTGTAAGAATTACTTAATCCAGTGTAAGTCTTATGGAAGTAATAAAATAATAAGATAAATAATAAGACTAATAAATAATAAGAAGAAGAAATAGTAAGTCAATATTCCTTGAAGAAAATACACTCTTTGAATCTAAAAAGTGATTTATATTCGGAAACTATTACCCATGATGGCACTGATTATAATATCAGGAAATATGACAGAGGCCTCAGCAAGTATAACGGCTACTGTAACGAAGACACTTGTGATACAAAAATTCTTTCTAATGTTATTTGCTGTGTGTACATACATTTTTATTACAGGGGATTTCCCGGATATACAACCATGCTGCCAACTATTATTGAACAATACAAGTTAAGTTTAGATCAAAATAGACAAACATGTCTACCGCGTTACATAGAAAGTCCATTGTGACAAGTGGATAGCAGTTTGCTTGTTAGCTCTGGCACGTGAATACTAACTTCCCAAACAAAGAATCATCTCGTAAAATGCGATAGTTGGCTTGTTTGGCTCAGATGAATACAAGACTGTATGTACACCTGTATTGCCGGATTTTAATGTAGTACTTCTATGGTAGCAGTGCATACAACTGTATTGTCGCATATTAGTTGCCAGAGCAATATTGTACTAAATACCGATATTAAGGTAAACGGACGCAGAGGGAAAAGTGTAACAGAGATATGATGAGAGTAATGAGAAAATGAAACAATTTGAAACTGTTGATATATAGCATTTTGTTAATTATTTCAGTATATCAATTTTGAAGCTATTTACAGCAGATTGCCTCAAAGACAAGATCCCCAATTTACAGTTTTTATATCAGGTTTTGGCGCAGATTTTGGTACAAACGCAGTGACCTGTATATTTGTCTATGGCCAAAAGGAGGTTGCCTCCAAATTGTAGAGTGCCTTTACTCTTTCCTTTGGCTGTGTTCAGGAAGGGTGTCGAAGGGCACTATTAAGCGAGGGTAGATGCATAACAGAGAAACTTTTGTTATATCATGTATAACATGATCGTTTATTTTTCCCTAAAAATATAAGTTTCACCGATTTGGTAACGTCAGATAGTGAAGCGCCTAGCCCCGCTTTCACTCCAAGCGTTATCAGCCATTCTATTCTAATTATAAATCAGTTTTGTGAGTCTGGTCGGTTCAATGCGCGGCTAGCATGCGACCCGACTGAAACATGACGCTACCCTCTCATAATTGTAGTCACTTACAACTACCGAACATCTTTTTATGAGATGAAAAATCACCGTGGATTGATATACGACACCAAACTAGTTACACCGTTTCCTTGTGTACAGTGTGTATGCATCGGAAATAGTTTAGTTGACTAGAGAGTTACCATTGGAAGTCTAACGCTATTCAGGCAGTTTGATTGACAGACCAATCACGTTACATTGTTACCTTACGAGACAGTGCAAAGAATCAGTAAAAAAATAAAACCATCTGGCAAACTTTAATAACAAAAGACTGTATACAACTGTATAGTTGAACACCAGTGTCTAAATAATCCCTGCAGTATGGTTATGTACAGCAGGGAGTTGTTAGTTTTGCTACTTGAACAACTCCCTAGAACAGATATTGTTTGGAAAAGTGAATTTATTCACAATTTATCGAACTGTAACACTGGATTCAAATGGAGCTCTAAACTGAAGAAAAGGTGTTGGTTGTGGGAGGTACAAAGTAATTTTATGCTCTTTTGGTTTTGACAAGCAAAGTGTAAGAGTTATTCCTAAAGTAGTCTGTGCTCTTTAATATTTTTCTTTTTTTCTCTTATAAGCTGCTCAACTCGTCTAACAAATATTTATGACGATAATAACTGACCACTGGCAATTACTCCAGAGGAAACTTAAATCTTAAATCAGTCTACCCCTTTGTTGCCTTTAAATTCTTTTGTATTAAAAACACATCTCATAGTTTGCAATTTTCACTGAATAGGTCAACTCCAAGTACAAAATTTTCTGAAAAGTAATTTCGATAATAACTTTCTCTATTTTGCTAGGACACTTTCACATTTTTTTTCTTTTAGACATCGTTATGCCATGTACTTACGTGATCATGGTAAAAAAAAATTCAACCACACACATTAGCTGCTCGCCAAAGGAACACGAGGAGTAACTCGCTCCCTTCCCTCCCCCCAAAATCTTTGTAAAACAAGGTCTTTAATATTCAGAAAAAAATAAATAAAACAGGTACCGCAATTCGAGATGGCTTGAATATAAAGTAGGCCTATTGTTTAACTCGGAAGAATTTATCCCTAATAGCTCATAAATGTCATATATTATTAAAGAAGATGTATATACTATTGAAAAATTTCTGCGTAATCGTTAAGTATAGATTTTGAGATTATTTCAAGATTCAGTCTAGGTTATTGGGTCTTTCAACCACTGGTCACGTGAAATAATAGTTTCCAATTTTTGTTGTGATTTCAATTTATTTTCAGGCTCTTATGCAGCTCCTTCAATGAGAGGATTCTAATTTCTGATAAAGAAAAAAGATAAAATGCCACACTGTCTAATAAGGGAGCCATCATCACTTGGCACGTAGAGTACTAAGAAATTTATTTTGCTAAATATTGTTTTTCCAGTGGCGGCTCGTGGCATTGGGCATCTTGGGCAGTGCCTCTCCAAGAAATTCCTAATAATAAGGGGTCAGGTTTACAAGAAGATGAGTGAAAACACTGCTTGTAATTCTACTTTTTCTTTACTATCATTTTGCAATGTTCCTCTCCACTCTAACAAAAGCTTGTCTGTTTAGTGAACGTATTTGCCCTTTTTGTCTACACAGCCCTTGCTTTCTTAAACCAGGGAGCTATGATGAGTAGCAGCACAATCCCTTTGCATCTATCGCATAAGATCATGGGCAGATTGTAATCTGCCCCGCTCAACAAGGTGTGAGCATGCGCACTTGCATTTTATCTGCTGAAATGACGAGGGTGAGTGGGCAATTTCACCAAAGTATGGGCAGCCTTCCGCTTGCCCTACCTGTCTGGCTCCGTCTCACTGTATTCATACACCTGTAAGAACGCGGCATGTGAGTCGTACGTTGAAAAACCATAATGCGGTCTCATAAACGAGGAGCAGAAGGTTAACTGCAGCTAAGGTAAGTATGTGCACTGAATCGTGCTCTGGCCCTCTTCATGTTAAGTTTCATTCAGCTCCTGAAGAAACCTTACTTGCGACATGAATACAGATAAAAGTTTACAAACTTGTCCATTTTCGAAGAGAAGTCTTAAAGAAAAATTGGAAATCAAGCGCTTAGGGCCAAATAGGCCGCACATACTGTCAGTTTCGTCTCCACGTAGGTTTTCACCCAGCTGGTACACAAAGTACGAATGGCTTACAGGATGTGCCCAATCTGACAAGGTTTATTGCTTACTTGCATTCTCTTTGGGGAATCTTGACGAGAACATGCTCGGGTGCAGTCTGGAATTAGAGACTGGAAAAAGTAAAAAAGCATGTAAACTACAGTCGCCATGCTGAGAACTGCTTGAAACTCGCATTTTGTGGCAAAACTTACATTGCGGAGAAACTAAGTACGGCATATTGCACTAGCATCCCACCGGCATAATCTTAAGGTTGAAAAAAAATCGCCACGTACTTGCAAAAATTATGACTGTATAAATTTTTCTGCAGGGTTTGAGTTAGCATTGCGGGGACTTGATGAAACAGATGATTCAGAAAACCCAGGGGTATTCAGGGGCGGATCTAGGATTTTTCGTTGGGGGGGGGGGGCGCGCTGACTGTCGATCATCTGCCCGAACGAATATCTAAGCGGAGCGCCACCATCAGTTGGCGCGGAGCGTACAGGAAATTTTGAAAAATCGCGACCCCTCAGATAGCCAGAAATGGCATTTCAAAGGCTTGTAAGTAGAACCAAAGCAGTCGTTACTTTGAGCTTTTGTTTGCAAAAAAAAATGTTCCCTTCAATTAAAAGTGAGAAAATTGCAAAAACTTGCTTCATGAACTAAACCAAAATTTACTTGATCTTGATTTAAGCTAAGATCACTCTTTAAACACTTTTGATGAAATATCTTTCCAAAAATATGTCGTAATGTTATAGGTCCGGAAAAGTGGTCTAGAGATAAGGGGGATCCTCACACAAGGTACAGAGGGGAGAATCTTTCCTTTTTAATTTTGAATAAAAATTCGTTACAACCTATAATTCTATGAACGTAAAAAAAAAACTGAAAGAATTGAATTTTGGGGTCTCCAACAGCTTCAAAGACGATGGTGAAAATATCTGACCAAGAATACGATGCACTGCTGTAAGATTCATATTTGAGATCGCAGTAGCTTTTAAAGTCTTTGGCTTGATGAAATATACCACTTTATTGTCATGTGCATGAGAGATAAACATTGTTAAACGCTTTGCCTTATCATTGATTTCATTAGTGGCATGTAGATTCAGTCTCCACTCCCTCGGGATAGCAGTATTTTTCCATAATACAATGTAAAAGGAATAATACTAGTAAAATTACATTTATGGCAGAAATCATTCTAATTAAGCACTCAGTCGACTCTGTCATTAAAAAAATTACTTTGTAAGTTTTAGTGACCATGAGAGCTCTGGCATAGGTAAGTTTATTGTCAATTTTAATAAGAATTATTCAAAATATATTGATTAGCATACACATCCGGAGGGCGTAAAATAAGATCAAGTGCAACAGACATGATAAATACTTGTTTTCAATGATAACATATTCATTGGAAAGGTTACATTAAAACACATATATTCCGCCATATTTCTTGAGTTTACTATTAAACAAAACTTTCCAAAAAGCAAAGCCATCCTGAAAATAATTTTTCCCTCATTTACACTTTAAGCTATAAGCAAAAGAGCATAATTCGACCATTCCTAAACCACCTTCACATTTTGCACATATAAGAACAGAACGTTTCCCCTAATTGTCTGGTTTGTGTGACCAAATAAATTTATATAAAATACTCTCTAGTTCATGAAAGAAGGAAGAAACGGGATCACAGATTGTATAAAATAAGTGAACATAGACATTAAGCTCATGTAAAGTTTGGCCATACGCTTTTTAAACATTCTTTACACCGTGACCAGTAACGTAATTTTCATCTTTCAAAGTCTTATTATGTGTTGAATGGTTTTTAGAATGAACGTGTATGTGGATAATATGGCATAGCCTTTACCGCAAAAAAGAAATCAATCCCAAGTTTTGATCGATGCTATAATCAGTACACTAAAGTAATTGTTATCCAGCTGATGTTCACAACTGTTAGGTACAAATGTCGATTGAATTTTCATTCTCAAATATCTCAAAAATGCATGGAGGCGTAAGTTATTTCTAATGTTCATGAAAATTAATCTTTTTTATACTCTTTCTTCTCTGAGAGACTGACAGAAAAGAGATTACCGACTTAGAGAATACAAACATTAATACAAGCCAATTATTCCTGTAGAACTCATAATCAGACTCAAAGGATACATTTCTGGTAGAAAGAGGTCAAACATCGAACACATTTCTGACAAATGTATAGTCACAAAGAACAAATATTTTTCAAACATATTTCGAGCTGAGCTCAAAACAACAAACACAGTTTAATTCTAGTAGTTTATATCACTTTTTACATGATCTTTACTATTTCTTGAGTTTATACAGAGAATTTCGAGAAATTTTGTCACTATTCTACATTTCCCGAAATTGACCAATTTTCCCGAATTCCTCGTAATTACCTTGAAAGGAATGGGATTGCAACTGATAGCATAAGTTACATTTACATACAGTTTGAACTTCCATTATCGATGGTGCGTAGCCTATGGACATTTTCACGGTTCTTTTGTTTGTCCATGACGAGTGTATGATAACATTAACGAGGATTTCCGTTGATTAAAAAACTCCACATCTGATGAACCCAAATAGCAGATGGATTGTAATAAAAAGTTTAGTTTTCTACATAAAGCGTGGTCCGAAATAGGGTTGAGACCTTCGATATCACTCTATTGACATTTTATCGGAAAACTTGAAACTGCGTGCTCTAAATTGCTATTAGTTTGTAACAATTATAATTACATAGTTTGAAAATTATAAGATAATACAACATTATGTAGAAACAAGTAGGCTAAATGATCTATTTAGTGAAAGTAGAAAATAAGCTTTGGAAAATTTTAGGGGGGGCGCCGGGTGCGCCCCCGCCTAAATCCGCCACTGGTATTTCTTGGGTTAGTCAATTGACTGCATCTCTTGGTTCTGTTTTGAGCAAACATCTAGAGACAGCAACGGTGTTATTATAAAAAAAAAAATGAATGGTCAAGTTATGAATTTTGCAGTCTGTTTAGTGCTCATCAAATACCACGCGAAGATAGCTAAATGCTTCGTTCTAATACCCCGAGTTCTGAAAATATCGCAGAGCTTCCGGGGGCTTCGCCCCCTGGACCCCACTGGGGTGTTGCCCCTGAACCCCACCAGGGGCCCTAAGGCGGGCCCCTGGACCCCACGCCTCCACGATGGAAGTGGTCCATATGTACAATATGTACTTGAAAGTGATTTAATTCTTTCCAGGCACTGCCGTTTGATTGACAGGTCTCTTTGTTCCTATTGTTAAGGCTCTGTTGACTAACGCCTTTTAATGGTGATCTCCTCCTTTTTTTCCAAGTAATCTCGAGACAATGGCCATTGTCTATACATGCTTTGAAGTAAGGTTTGTTTCCGCCAAAAAAACAAACTTTAATCACTGGATTTTCAGTTAAACGACTGGCAACAAACGTTTAAATAATGTACTTCAATTGTGCTCCCACAATTTTAATACGTCACCTGCTGGAAACATTGTTCAAACCTAAACATTTCGCTTAGTGTTTAGCAAATTTTCCCATCATTAAGAAACGTATTCGAAAAGTAAATCGTAAAGGAATTTTTAGCTGACTTTTAATGATATGATATTTAGTGTGACGAATAACGACGAAAGGATAAAATTTTAAATTTTTGCATGACGGTTGGCAACGCAAACTTAATGAGTTCATCGTAAGGGGTGTGTGTTCTCAAGGTCATTTTGACAATGCCTCACTAATCCTAGTTGATCTAGGTATTGAGATATGAATTTTGAGAAGAAAAGTAAGATTGCCGTTGGAAACGAACATTGCTTCAAAGAGTCTAAAGAACGTTGTGTCTCCTTCCTAACACCTCCCTGGTACAACAGATGATATCGTAATGCCACTTCAGTTAACCTCCCAAATCTGCCCAAAATGCAGATTTTTTTCATTTGCTCCCTGCGTTCGTATACACAGGGGGAACCTTCCTTTCTCAGGAGTTACTACATAATGTTGGCTTCCTGGGGAGGGGTCCCAGGGGAGGGATGTCCCCCGGGAGGGGGTGTTCCCCCCGTGTGTTCCCCCCCCCCCCCCGTGAGAAATTTTTGTTCATTTAAGGCTGCTTAGATGCAAAATGGTACTTTTTGGGGGATATTGTTGGAAAAGATTATACATTTAGTGAACTCCTTTTTTTTGGTTAGGGGAAAGCAGAGAGTATGCTGTTTAAGAGAAGAATACGTTGCCAACAAACTTCCTGAAGCCCCCCTTTTGGCTACTTTACTGCCTTCTAGCGGTACGCTAAAATACATGCATGCAGTCAACAGAAACTTTCTTGGACAATTACGAAAATTTTCGTTTCCTTCATTGTGCATTATAAAAGAGCGTCTAAGGCTAGCAGATACCTGTATAGGGCCTCCCGGAAACCAAAATGCGGATTTTTTTATGTGCTCCCTGCGTTTGTATACACAGTGGGGATCCTTCCTTTGTCAGGAGTCACTACATGAAGTTGGCATCCTGGGGGAGGGGTCTAAGGGGAAGCTATCTTTGCGATATTTTTAGAGCTGATCACATACCTGTATGGCTGGAAAATGTCCATAATTTAGTGAATTCTAATTTTTCCGACTGGCTGTATGTTTTTTTCCAACTGAGTGGCGAAGCTTAAATATTCCCTTTTTTATGCTTTTTGCGTTTTTGTATGTAGCAGTGGGGATCTTGCCTTTGTCATCACAAAAAAGGTGCCGTCCTGGGGGAGGTGTCTAAGGAGAGGGGGCGTCGAGAAATTTTTGC
The DNA here is from genome assembly GCA_029531755.1 of Holothuria leucospilota. Lineage (NCBI taxonomy): Eukaryota > Metazoa > Echinodermata > Holothuroidea > Aspidochirotida > Holothuriidae > Holothuria > Holothuria leucospilota. Next base: position 49,793,727 of record CM055961.1, read on the forward strand.
TAATGTAAGGTTTCTTGAATGCAAAAGGGTGCTGTTTTTAGAATATTTTTGGAGCTAATCATATATGGCTGGAAAATGCCCATAATATAGTAAATTCTTATTTTTGTTAGGTGTAAGAGGAGAGAATGTTGTCTAGGAAAAGAATACGTTGTCAACAAACCTCCTGAAGACTATCTTTTGGCTACTTTACCGCCTTCTATTAGGGCAAAGTTGTTACCCAAAAATAACGTGACGGTGGAGTCCCCAGAAACATTGTTGGACTATTACGAAATTTTTCCTCACCTTCATTGTGCATTATAAAAAGGCATCTAAGTGGATACCTTTATAGAACCTTCTGGAAGCTCTGGATCAAGGACATAAAATGGAGCAATCAGATAATGCCTATAACCTGAGATCCAAATGATAATATAGGCTATATGACGCAGAACACTTTACATTCAACTATCGTATTTTTACTAATTTTGAACGAAAATCCAGATGAATAGCTTCCAGGAATCGGAAATGGGCGGGAGGGAGGGTAAAGGTGCAGGAAGGTGATACTTGACCTCCCTGATAGGTCTAGAAAAAGGGATGAAGGACTAACAAGCGCGTTTCGGAATGTTTTGTCTTAAGTGTATTAGCAATCACCATCTATACCGATAATGGCTGCCCGCAAAGCGCTCGGTATTTTTTTTTTTTTTTTTTGAAATGTAAAACGGCAAATACGTAATGTCAACCTTCAAAATCATGCTACAACAAATTAGATTGAAAGATCCCATATTGATGATAGACCCATACAGATGTTGTGATTATAGTTCCATGCATTATTACCTTAATTAATAATGGTCATAAGATGGCGTGCAAACCGTAATGCATGCGCGCGAAGCCCGCGAAATTTTTCATTGAGTAAGATTTCCATGACAAAACCTGCATTCAGAATCTGCATCGAAGGCACTTTCAACTGCTCAACAAACCAACATGCCACTCAAGAAGCCAGTGTTTTACGTGGTAATTCGTGAACAGCTTTCAACTTTTTCTGCTGTGCTTCCCCGGGAGTTGCTATCAGAAGATATTCAGTTGATAAGAACAACATTGTGGTAAGGTTTGAAGCGCGCGAGCGCGCGAAAGTTTTGACAGTTTGCGAAGGATTAGCCGAAATTCTGATAGTTTGAGAAACATTTGTGATATAAAATGATTACAATAGATATATCACTCGGTTAAAATACCTCACTCAACCCCCTACAGAAACCTATAGCTTAAACGCCTTTTGGGATAATTTTAAAATTTTCAGAATTTTTCATTGGGGACAGGGGGCACGCGCTCCCCATGCCCCGCCTTGCCGGCGCCACTGCTCCAGACATCACAAATGGACCTGTCATTAGAACGAACTAAGATTAAAAGAAATTATCGCGTTGTGATACTTGTAATCTGCTTAACTTTGCACATCATAATGTCATTTACAGAGATAAACGGTAATGCTGGAAATAAATGCCCATGATTTTGCAGACACGTCACTTTCGCGGGTCATTAGCCGTGTTGATTATCATCCACGACTAAAAGTAGTTTTACCCGAGTGTCACTTGGCCATATTAGCATAGCTACACCTGATTAAAAAAGTTGTAACTGGCGTGTAGCCTAAACGTATTGTGTTTTTCATAGGAGAGGTTTCCTTTCCCGTGTCCAAATTAACTGCGCCGTTGGTCCACGAGCGATCTTATGACTCAAATGGCCCTGTATAGGCAGAAGGTTCTCCACCTCTTGTACTCAAGTAAACTGTTTCAATTTATTTAAAATAAACACACCAACCAGTCCATCAAAGCCCTAGTGAGAGTTTGACCAGTGACCTATTTGTATATTGGATGAACTGTTGTTCTGAGTTACGGAAATCCCCTTCCCTCTTTGTAAAATTTTGTTTCGGAGCTGTACTGAGATCCAAAATATAATAATTTAATCGTTCTCAAGTGTCCCTATGCTCAAATTTTTTTTTAGTTTAGGAAAACAATCTAGAAAGCCAACATTTTATGGCTTCTTGGCAAACCTGGGGCATATTGTGACACAATGAGAGAGACAAAATATTTAAAGGTAGAGCTCCTTTTATACAAATGGATCAATCCGCTTTGTCTGTTTCCCCTGCGTCTTACTCCGCCCCTATGGCGTAGTGATTGGGTTACATGGTTGAATTTATTTTAAAGAAGTCAGCTGATGACTGACTGCCGGAGATGCTCTTGAAAACTAAATGGAGCATCTTTTTAATGCTTAATAATAACCATACTCCTATTGTACTATCCAAAGAGGACCAGTAATAATCCCGGGGGAGACGGGAGGTCGTCCGAACCTCTTTGCATACGGACTTCAGCCTCCCCCAACGAAATTTCTTAGAGCCGCACATGACTACACATATAAACATTGCTAGGTAAAATACTTTTAAAGTAAGACACTTACTTCCCAGAGACAGGACTGTAGATTCAGTTGATACTTCCCATCCCAGATAACTGAAACAAACAACAATCAAGACAACAATTAAGATATTCAATGGAATTAACGGGAATATTATATGTACATTGCATAAACACGTACAGAAGAAAGCTTTTATATCCCTCTTTGGAAACCATTCAGTTGCATTATAAACTGCGACAATAGATTTTCTTCTCAAACTATCAAATCTACTAAAATTATGAATGTTACATTCTTTGAAAAGTTAAAAGTTTAAGTAAACCATTAAAATATCTATGGGCTTGAAAATAAAATTTACCCAGCCGTGATGGTATAACAAACATTTTACCATTCTATCTGCATATATGAAAAATTCCATGACGCAAACACAAAATCTCCCTTAAGACTTCAATAAGGTTCTCGTAAGAATAAAAAATTATATATGTACAGATAATTCTTTTAGAGGATGATTATATCATTGATCAAGACAGTAACATATGTTTTTCTTACTAGATTATGAGCACAGAAGTGAGATTACGTGCAATATATAGGACTATGTAAAACATCAATGTCTTATATGAACAGGTCAATATAACTAAAAGTATGCTTGCATTGTTTGTGTTTGTAAAAAAAAAACAATTTTATTTCTCTCATCTAGTAAAACTATTCATTTAAATAGAAGTATTATCCCTAGGCAGAGAATCATGCAAATTCCTAGAAATACTTGTATTTATGTTGTAGTGACCTGTTGTAGTGACCACTCCTAATATTCTTACACAATCAATATAAAAGTGGTGACCCCTCCTATTATAATACTGTGTACATTAAATTTATTTCCAATACACACAGTATAATAGACTGAGTGTAATAGACTGTATGTTACCTTCAACATTTCTTGATCTAAGAACAGAAACAGATTCAGTCTGGACGAATGGTGGCAGCAGACAGTAATAGAACCTGATAGAAGAAAGATGACACAGGAAAAGGACCAGTAGATTATACATGTATACCAGAATATTTGTAATTAGCACAAAATAAAAGTAAATTTGATATTTGACTTGATACTAGCTAAGATGAAATTAAATATTTGCATTACATCCAACTGTATATATTCTTATCCTTTCGGCTTAAAAGTGTCAGCATTTTAATCCAAAGTTTAATTGTATTTTATTGTCCATGTGTGCTTGTTTTTAGGTGTGTTCAACACTCAATGTGTTTTATTTACAGTACGCGTACGACGACGAGCTCACAGTGTCACATAACATTAGCCTCTCAATGTGTACGGTGTGTTCTAACATTTTCATTCATATTGTGTGCCACATACGCGAGTGCCAGCTGGCTGCTGATCTATTCTTATTTGAATGAGCTTCCTTTGTTATCAGTTGTATATTGCCGGGTGATGTAAAGGTCATCTAAAGATCAGTGTCTTGTGATTGAAAACAGTGTTTATTCACTGCACGTGTGTTGCTGGAGCAGGAGTTGGGTGACGTGTGGGTTGGTCAGTTAAGTTTGTGTCTTTTCGGCGACGTAGCTCCTAAGGGAGCAGAACTCTTTCATGAATAGACGCTTGGTTTCGTCCCTTGGCTCTTCGCCAGAGAGTCGAGGGAACTTTGAAGAGAAAGATAGGTGTGTGTTACTGTGTACTGCGAAATAAAGAATATTGTAACAGCACAGACAGCAAATATGATTAGAATTATCACGGAAACAATTTTTCTTTTTCTTTTTATATGTAAGGCTAGTGTAACGTGCCGGAGGATTAATAAAAATCATGGCAACCCCTTAGGCGATGGGTTGACACTAGATTACAAAAAGAGCCACATACACTGTTCGTGTGTTACCTTCCTGTCTATTCGAAGTCTCGGGGTGTTCTGCCCTTCATATAAAATACTTTACGAAAGATTTGTCCTAAAACAGGCGTACCGCAAAGCTAAACAAAGTGTAAGGGATCTGTACATTCAAATGATTATAAGAAGCTACAGCTGCCACATTCTAACCTAATTTAAGGAACAGCCGTTTTTAATTGTTACATACTTCCCCTCTTTGGAGAATAAGTCGTCCTCGATTAAGAATTTTAATTGTTACATAATGTACATTCTTCAATAAACAACATGATTTGGAAACTTTTCTATACAAACTAACTGAGATATACACACTTTGAAAAACACACAGTCGTGAAATTCAGTGAGGCCAACTATCTATGCACGTATCTATCAAGTAGTACATCGATAGCCTATTTTACATTTTATAATTAAAGATGGAATTACTGTATATGTTCAAATTTATGTCATGATATAAGAAAACATTGATACAATGCATTAATATTCAAAACCGAAAGAGAAGAAATTTGTCTTCCAATTTATAGCATCGTATAAATACACTTTTTATCTGTTTCAAAAGAAATAATCAGATTGGCAAAGATTATGACTCTATTATGTAAGTATTAAATATTGCAACCATCTAAACGAATTGTGCCTCAAGTTTTAACTAAATGAAATGATACCGTAATGAAGGTAACACGTTTTTCTATGCAAATATAACAATGCATATACAAATTACACACAGAACTATATACAAACGTAACACATGCTTTGACTACAACTACAGACTATAGCTATAACGATCTGGCTTTCTGACTGATCTTACATATTTTGTTACGTAATACGGACTTAAGGTTGAAAAAAAACATATCACTATGAGAATTTGCATTGACTCCGTGGTGAGGCACAAAGGGGAAGTTGGGAAACTTAAAATTTTTTCGTTGTTGGAGTGATGCTTGGGTCACCTGATTTTGTTGTGGTGAGGAAGGTTCAGCTTGTTTTTTTTTTTTTTTTTCAGAGGGATTAACATCTTTTCCTTGTTGTGTGCTGGTTGGGGGGGGGGGGGGATTTTTAGATGAATTTACTAGGTCAAGAGGAATTATATTAAGTCGTAAGCTTCAACAACACAAAAACACATTAATTGAACAGATTTATACATTTCATTTTAAATTTACAGAGATGTTTCTACCACTTTGAGTGTAGAACTCAATTTCATTAACACTTTATTATGACAAATAATTATTATTTTGGCACATAATTATGGCAAACCCTAAAATTGTTAGATATCGTAGACTTTGAGAGTAATGCTATAATACAGTGAGGACAGCAAAGACCAGGTTTCAGGTAGAATGGAAAATAAATTACTGGTGACAATTTAATTTAAAATAGCTTTTGTCATGGTTAAATCTGAAGTATTCTTAGGTAATATCTCTGTACTTTAATTGTCAGACGGCTTAAGATGTAAAGCTGTTTTTGTTCTGACCACTTTTTATTAAATTTACAGTGTATTATTTTTTTGTAAAATTTAGCTTCAAATTATTAAATTTATCAGCTCAGATGTTCTGTTTAGTGAAAGTAGTATTTTATTGTACTGTTTAGTTTCATTGCTTCACTTATTAAATGTATACTTTCTACCTAACCAACCTAACCAACTGTTTAAAAGTTTTCCATGGTCTTCCTCATATGCTTTATTCTTGATAATAACCATCTTATTAAATCCAAAACATGTATGATATATTTATAATTAATTTAATTGCTATAAAGAAACCTTTGCTGGGCCTTAAAATTGCACTTGAGCAGCCACTGGATTATTTGAAGATCTGTTTACATTATTTAATAATGAAAACTAAATATTTCTTTACACTATACGAACCTTTGCTTAATTCTTTACCCTGGTTTTGATATTGTTCTATATATATCATATTATTATATGTTATTTTCCTTTTAATCAAATTAAATTTCACTGAAATATATCTCTGTTATTGTTTTCTCTTAAATGGTGTTTACTTATATAACCAACTACCGACTACCAACTACCAAGACTAATACAAGGTTCTAAGCATAAAATATCGTTTCATACACCACAACTTTCAAAACAAAAACTCAGTTCTTGCTAAAATAACGTAGCCAACCGATGACGATCTAAATTATAACACCGATTAATTTCTGACAGTCTCATTTATATTAGTTATATTTTGATTACAATACTTGCCACAGTTCCTTTAACGCCAGACACTTTGATGAATACTGTAAGATGCCTGTAAATTCCTCTGGTGTTATTTCTCTGCCATCCTCTTGTATCGCTAGCTGGTTGAGTGTAGTAAGGACTGGTATAGCGAGATTGGATTTTAAATGGAGGTGATTCCCGCCACGCAGGTCCACTGTACTGTAGCAGTTATACAGATACACACGTGAAATGGAAATCTGTAAAGTAAAATAAAACAGAGGATTGGATTGAAAGGAAAAATATACCAGACATCTTCAGTGAATCTGAGAAAAGAATACAGAGAATAAGATAGAATAGTGTATCCGTGTTAAGAGGAAAGACTTTTATAGGGAAAGATATTGGCCGTGGAATGGCAAAACTAATCCAAAACAGTTTGAAGGGATGTTAAAGAAAAATTTTAGGTTTTGTTTATGAACCTAGTATTATTTTACGTTTATTATTACATGACTACGCTATGTTTCATTACATACATTAAAAAGTCTTGTTATAGGATGATGTCATAAGGTCACAACTGAGGAGAAGATATTTCACCTTTTAAAGACCTAAATTGTTGAAAAACGTAAGGAAAGAATTAATTCAATTTCCAAGAGTTTCTTGAAGTTAGTTGGTTAGTTAGATGAGGTTTAACGTCCCAGTTTCCAACCAATTGGTTCAAGTCGAGACGACCACGGCCTTTCTTCCAGTTGTAGCTAACTGGCTTGTTTTCCCCACTCCATTGCTTATGCTGAGCACCAAGCACAAAGGCAGTAGGTTCCATTTTTAAAGTCTTTGGTATGACCCGGCCAGGATTTGAACATTAGACCTTCCGGCTGCAAGTCGGATGCTCTAACCACTTGGCCACTGCAGAGTTTCTTGAAAGCAAACCATCCCTAAATATTTCACGATGCATTTTAAAATTTCTAAAGTAGACTTAATTATTACGACGTATTTCGCATAGATTTTCACTAATGGATGAATTCTGCTTGACTTAATCAGGATTGTAGGTATTTTCTTTACATTTCAGAATTTCCTCCTCCTGGGAAAAAGAAAAAAAAAAAACATTTTTTGGTATTAACTTTAGTTAGTGTGCAGGGTATACATTACACCTGTAAAAAAATAAAACTGTCATTGCTACAAAACTTGTGAAAATGCAGTTCCTTTTCCTGTTAATTTTGACTCTTTTGGATATTTATGAATTCACTAAAACCGTAGAATAAGCAACCTTTCAAACAACATATACATAGAATGTAACGTTTCTTCGAACTTGGTCTTAAATAAGCAACTAATACAGTGTTGAGTTGCCTTGGCACTGTTTTACTAATAACAAACAGTCCGGCCTTTCTTAGGGAGTTTTCAATATAAAATGGGTGTAGTTTTAGAGATCATAGGATTGCTGATATTTATTTCCAAATAAATGCTGCAAGAGTTCATCTTAACTAATTAGTAGAAAACACAAAGAGCAATTTCTTTATCTCTGATTGTACATTGCCCCGCGCATTAACGCAACCGGCAAATGTGGCTGGTATCGACACAGCAGGCGATCGCTGTAGTCATTAATGAAAGGCTTCTGTTGTACATCGAACTTTTGGCACCAAGGAAATTGTCTCAGTTAATACCAAAATAGTGTAACAGAAATGTTAATTGAAGCGCCCTTAATTTGTTTGACACATCCAGGCGGGTAGCCAGACTCTTCGGCGGGGGGGGGGGGGGGGGAATGAAACTTTTCGTCCCGATTTCATAATTTTCCAAAGTAATTGTAGAGGTGGTTCTCTCCCACCCACCGTTTGCTTTGGGTCCAGTTTACCCCCCCCCCCACCCTCGGCCAAGTCCGAAGCTCTGGAATTGTAAAGAATTGAGAATACAATATCGACTTGGTATTCAAATGGCCTTATCAGAATGCGAACTGATAAAGTCACATTGATCAAAATTTAACTACTTTTCATTACACGGAAGAAATGATCGATTTGATGACGCCGGAGTGCCTTTTCAGTGGTAAACTGGACGTAAGATTGAGGATTTTTTTTTTCCAGAGGGATCCATAACTTTTCCTCAGAGGGACCTTTGAGACATTATCCAAGCGGAGCGCCACCACTAGATGGCCCGAAGCGTACAGGGCAATATTTTGGCCAATACGCCCACCCAGATTACAGAAAATGACATTTCCCAGGTGTTGTTAGTTGCACTTTAAAGTGTCAAATATTTTTAGTTTTTCGATTTTAGGAGGACTGCTGCCACAGTCAGCCACACCAGTGGGTCCCCACTCCCCTGACAGAAAATTTAAATCTAACTGGACAGAGGTAAGGTTTATCTCTTCAGCCTATATCTCAGCCGGGAATGCAAAATATGGGTGGAGCTAGCGCATGTTTTAGTGTCTATGTGGGCTTACCCTGTGACTCGACGAGCCTGGACGAAATATTTAACTATTTAAAATGGAATTGCATGCGCACTACAAACAATACAGAATCACAATTTGATTTTTTTTATAATTACCTAACTTGGACTAGGCTATCGGTAGGTCAATATGATGGTCACGGTGATACGGTGAGTGTAAATGGGAGCTGATGGATTATGCCGGGAACTACACGGGTCTTTATAAGGGTTAATCCATTTAAGATTTTCACAAAGAGCAAAAATGAAACAAACACGCCGGAAAAATCCTTTTTGAATTAAGAGAGCTTGCCCTGCAATGCATTTTTTTTCTTCAATTGGCTAAAATTCTTTCTAATTTATTCTCCGTCTCTTATCTTTCCCGATTTTTTTTGCTTGTTTCCTTTATTTTTCACAATTTGTCCCCATTTTCTGCCCAGAGGAGATGGGATTCATACCCTCTGGATCTTCACCTGAGAGGATGGATGGTGGTAAATGAGGGACGCATAAGGCTTTGAGTAAATTCTGCTCTAACTGTCCTATAAAACTGACTAACGACAACCTATGCAATTGTGATTTATTAGAGCGAAGCGCGCCGAAAAGACCATTTAGTATGAATTCCTTGACATGCTTCACTTTACATTGCAAACGTTATCTATCATATATTCAATTTCACAAATTCACAATTGGCAACTTTTCTTGACCCACTCATTAGGGTTCTATTACCAAACCCCAAATCGTGGCAACGCACTGGCAACTGGCTCTTTTCCACTCATTGTGTGACTTTAAAAGAAAATCTGCACCGGTACAGTGATTTTAAGTATCCCTTTTTGATAGGGATGAAAAGATAAAATCGGGACGGCAGCTGTCATCCTTCCAACTCCCACACTGACAGACTGTCTTTACGTCCTCGTCTTTCTCTCCCTCTTAAATCCGCTTTGCTCTGCTCTGCGTCATAGTCTGTCCTCGCGGACTCCCTATTCTAACGCTCTCTATTCCCTTTCCTAGTTCCCTCATCCTTCCTCTTTCCCGTGCACAATCTGCCTGGCTTCATCCCTCTTGCCGGTTTCTGTCTTCTGGGCCCTTCACTTTCTCATTCCCTTATTTCGGTCTTTTCCACGGTCCCTAGTCCTGCCTGTTTCAGTACTCTTCCCGTCGTAATTTGAAGCAGTGTTCTGCTTTATCAAGCCCTTTTCCTTCTCTCCATCCTTTCCTTCAATCGTTAATAATTCCTATTTTTATTGTTATCTTATTTTCTTTCCCTTTTTCTCTTTTTTTCTCTTTTTCTTTCCCTCCTTCCCCTTTCCTTCCCCTTTCCTTCCCTCTTCTTCCTTCCTTTTTTTTTCATTTTCCGTCGTTCCGATTTTTCTTCGATTTTTCGCCCCGGGGGGGGGGACTCTGCCCCCTGCCCCTCTGGATACGCTACTGGACACATCGAGTTCTAAATTGGTTTTCTGGTAAACCGTGAGGAAGATAACAACGTCCGGCTGGCAGACTTCCTTCCGTCTGGGACACTTCCTTCCGGGCTCCCCGGCCAAGTCACATGTCTTCCTCGATATTAACACTCGCTACGAATCAACAAATTACGATTAATGGCAGTTCTCTTTGATACTATTGATTCTCATTGGAAACACTCCACACAACATTATGTAAACGATTTAATTCCTGGGATAGTATAAAAGCTAATTGCTGATCAAGTAGGACACATTCTGATTTGAGCTGCAAGCCTGCAAGAGCTAAGGAGAAACCTGTGACAGTCGAGTGTCGAAAATATCCTAAGTCCAAGAAATTGTTATTTATGTTGGGTTTGGCCGTAAACAAGCAGTTACTCAGTTCCAGTACTCCAGTTGAAGAAAAGATTGAATCTTATGTAAGTGACCTTTGACTTTAATGCAAGTCAATACACGTACTGTATGTGTAAGTTAGGAGATGTATTTAATTTGACGTGTATGCTACTTTATCGCCAAGTTTCACCAGTTAGGAGACAAGTTTATTAATAATGGGAAGTATGCCTCTCAACCGTATTAATTATTTAACTTATGTACCGCATATATCAAATTGAGTAAGGTAATAATTAGTGAAATGGTGAATCACCAACTTCTCACCTTGCGTTCAGTTTGAAATATTAGTCAGTTTGGACTCAGGACCTAGTGAATAGAGTGGTTTAAATTTTGTAAGTTCTTACCGTGACTAGCATCCGACTCGCGTGATTTTTATGTTAGACATGAATTTACATATGGGCTACTATCTGACTATGTAAGGGCTACTGTGTGAGTATATCATTACTCACGAGGTTGGCGTTACAGGCTTTACCGAGTTAGTTATTGTTTTATGTACCATCTAGGTTAATGGTCTCAAACTTAAACAATGTTGTATGTATTTATGATTAAATGCCAAAAATCAAGGAACTGAGAACAAACGAAGGTGATTATTAATGCTGGTGTCGAGTCTTTATTTTGCTGTCTTGACAATAATGTGTAATCGTAACTGATGGCAACCAACAGACTGGATTCGAAAAGCGGCTAACGTTACAATAGCCTTGAAAGTACAAACGCCATGCTTGTAAATCAACGAGTTTAACGTGAAAATATTTAAAAATGTAACTGAAAAAGTTAAGAACTGATTTAAAAATTTCCAGGAATGGGCTAGGTCTACAAAGACTGCAAAAATAAGCGGTTGAGCCTGCTATTTGTCAGCCGTTAACTTCGGCAGTGTTACAGCTGTAGGCTGCAGTGCAAAGCTTATGCAAAATAAGATATGTCGAGCCTCTGAGGCTCCCTTAAATACTATAAAAACGAACCGTGTTTTGTTTCAATCATTTTTTTACGTTCCCGTGTAATGTCATGTATTTACTAATGCTGGGATGAGACAAGGTTAGAGAAACGGTAGGAAAGGAAAAAGGTTTTAGATTAGAGACATCAAGTGTACTTTTACGTCCTTATGGTGGACAAAGTCAGTTTATATGAAGTGAATCCCTTTGGTGTTGTGATGGTTAAAGTTGTAATAAGTAAGCAGGTAAACACATGAAAGTAAATAATGTAGGCACTTGTGTGTCTATCTACAACAGTTCACCATCATTTCATAAAAATATCTAACTTTCCTAACTTTTCCAACGCTGATAACTAACGCTGATAACTATTTATGACATTTGCCTTATCTGAAGCCTTTTTGATTCCTTGCCGTATGCAGGCAAGGAATCTAAGCGATGGCGATGCCGTGTGAGTGTGCGTATGTGTGCGTATGTGCACTCACCAACGTGGCCTTGGCGGGTACCAGGGAAGCCGGCGTGGCTCCGCTCTCGCACGTCTTTCTTAGCTCACGCGCGGCTCAAAACTGGCGTAGCTGCCCGAAAATTTGATCACTGCGAAGGGAAGTCACGCGCGGTTGCATGTGTCTGCCTTGGAACGCAGCCCGCCCTCAACATGTCCATCTACTCAGTTAATTCGCAACCAGCTTTGTAGGCCGTGGGCCAGAGTGGAATATAAGGCCTAAAAATTGGATTTCGTGATACAAAATCTGTCACAACTCAAAAACACATTAAAGTTGTAGTAAAGGCCCTTCTGCAACAGAAACCATCGATCCACACGGCTGAATCCGGTACGTTGGAAGTCTGTGTGCCGTTGAACATCATGTGTCATATTATGCTAATTCAACAATTTGTGCTGTTTTACCATATACTCTACGTGATTGCCATTCAACGTATGGATCTCTCCTTAGTAATCATTTTGTTTTATAATTGGGAGTTATAAATGCTGAATGGATTCAGATTCCAGTTCATTTCAATAAATTACATTCTAATATGAGCTGTGCTACCCTTCACATAGGCTTCGACCATTCTTCGGAAATCCCGATGATTATAAATCCCCTTGATGGTAATGAAGTGAACCCGCTCATGGCGGGCAGGGCAATATGTGCGCTGTAGGATTTAAGGTCCCTACGCTCCGACGTTATAAGTTATCAATAATCACTGCAAGAGTTTTCTTGGGTTAGAAAGACTGGATATTTATTGATGATGAACTTCAACAGAACACAATAAACCTAATCTACAATATTTACAAGGTATCACGACAAGGTATCACGACACGTGACAATATGTTTGGCATATCTTGTAGCTATTCTTACACAAGGGGAAATCTCTTTTCTTGTAAAACATGCATAAAAGTTACTGCAAATTCTCATTTCTCTAACAATGCATTACATAACATCTGCGACTAATTTCTCTTCAGTACCAATGCCATATGCTTCTCACTAAACTTCCATACAGTACCTACCCACTCAAGACACAACCCATGTAGTTATTTTGAACATGTAAATATTCTTCAATAAAATTCTACAATACACCTCATAAAATGCCAGTTTACACAACTGACTCGTACAGTATTCAATATGAAATGTAGCGTAGAATGCAAATCCTCCAAGGCATCTCACTGTACTCTAAAGTTGACATTCAATTACAGAAGTCATGATACAAGTGATGACATACCCTAATGGCACACTCTGCATGTGAGGATTTTCCACCCACAAAGTCCGGAAACTCCTGTCAACTAAGTTGGATTTCACCTGATATTCCCCGATGTAAGGACCTCATGCCAGTCAAACCAAGGAATACTACAATCTCATTAAAACCACAATAGCAGATTAACATACATTAACCTACTCAGATTAAACCCCATTAAGTGACTAAATACTCTGCTCCAATGACATAACGTACAATGATAACCACATTTACTTCTCATCAAACTCTTGTTCAATTACCCACGAAGTAGACACTATAATTACAATGCCAAAAGTGTTCAAAATAATAATTAAGCTCAGCTTAATTCCAGTAATCTATACACAGACTTAAAAACTAATGAAACTCAAGTGCATCGATTCTACAGCTTGTTAACCATCCCCTTAACACCCTTGGTCTTTGGGCAGGCCAAGAAGATACACTTCATGACTCATGTGCCTTCAATGAGGATCCTTTTCCCCTAGAAGCATGATTTCAGTAAAAAACAACTGTTACAATCTGAATATAGTTAGTTAGATGAGGTTTTACCGCTCGGTTTCTAACCAAATGGTTTAAGTCGGGCTGGCAATGGCCCTTTTTTCCAGTTGTGGCTCACTGGCTTGTTCTCTCTACTCCACTGCTTATGCTGAGCACTAAGCACAATGGCAGTAGGTTCCATTTTAAGTCTTTGTTATGAATATAAACCACTAAGAATAACGCTAAACTCTCACATAGCTCTTTCACTGTAAACAATAAACAATAGCCTTCATTCATTATCACAATGACTCATCACTGAACAGCTGACATTACCTAAGCAACACAGCACCCTCCATGGACTAAGGGTGGCGACATGGAAGGCTGTCCCCCATCGGGGAAATTTTCCAATTACGTCGGGGAGCCATAATCTTAACGATGAAATATGTAATCCCAATGACTGTCCACAGTCACCCGAACAATCCGCTTGATTTTGCTCATAGGAAGGGCATATGCTTCAATAAAGACCCCAAATAATCAAATTTTCCTTAAAAAAGAACCCCAATTTCTCAAATTTTGTTCCAGAAATATCCAAACTTTAAACTTCTTGAATAAAGCTCCCAAAGTTTCAAAATTTTGTAAAAAAAAGCCAAATATGTTTCTGCACGCTTCATACCCCAAAATTTTGTATTCCTCACCCTATTGCCAACTCATCGCCTTTGTCAGGGCTTTGAGTTGCTGGGCCCCCAGTCAGGGAGCTTTGTCTCCTGTCAGGCAAATCCTGTCATAGACCACATAGCCCTAAACAATAAATCACTTTTTTTCTCAATCCTTCCCCTAAATTGGCTCAATTCTCTCAAGCACTTATTCATGAGAACAAAATATAAACATCACATGTCTAAAAATACGTACTTCACACAACATTATGATTACATTTCCTGTTCATATGCACTTCAAATATTCTTCTGAATTTCCTGTTACCCCAAGCCAACAGTCTAATGTACACAGGATGTGATAACTGAGTGTAACTATATAGGGCCTACAATCTTTGACAAAACTTGTTGGAACACCCCCTGCACCCCTGTACAATGTTGGAGATAACAATGTCATTTGGACACAATATTGTACTCGGGGGATGGGGTTTTCGTAAATCGTACACGACATCATATAGTACATGGTACAAAGGTGGAAGGTGTTCCAACAGTTTTGTCCAAGATTGTAGCCTTAACTGGGGCCAGACTACAATTTCAATACAATCTTTGATTACAAATCTAGGACAAATTATTTCTTATTTACATAAAATCACTTTAAGCGGTATCTTCTGTTCTTGCTAGACTTGCTTGCGACTTTAACTCATAATGCAAGGGGCGGACATCTCAGAGATTGGTCGTAGTAAGTGAAATGATCGAAGGTCTCCAGCATCTCACAACAGGATTCTAAAACATCTTTCATGACAGGTAAGGCAATATCCTGCTGGAAATAAAAATCTTTGTTAGAGCCTACAAATTACAAGCAAAGATGTTACGGCTCCTTATATACTTCATAACCGGGATCCGAAGATACTGACCACCACTGATCTGTTCACATCATGTAAGTGTAATGTGTATCCTCTTGCCTATCTAGTTGTCTCGTTTTTTTTACAGTGTGGCACAGTAAACGACTATCAGGAAACATGTGACGCCTACCCATGGGTTGAGGAGTGGAATTTGTATGAATGCTTTCAGACCTGAAACTACTTTCCTACCGTAATTGGCTCTTGGATAGCCAGGTACGGTAGGAAAGGAGTTTCTCCTGTACATGTTTCATCCTCACTGTTATAACCTAAATTCTCTTCTGTTGTTTTGAGAAGGAAAAAAATGACAAAAAAACCTAGGCTAAGTTTTCCATGTCCAGCACTGAAAAAGTACTACCCTCAAACTATACTATCTGCATTATCTGTTAGAGAACCCACAGCCCCCTGTGCAGGGAATAGTTTATCCGGTATCGCATCGCAATTTGCTACAAAAGCTGGCCAAATTGCTCTACAAAAGCAAAAATGTGTAACACTTCTTTGTGTTCATAACCATAGGGATTTCTAAAATTTTACACTACAGAAGGAAAAAAATTCTCAAAACTACTGTGCAAAATTTGAATACTAAATTATTCTCTTCTGTGGGCTGGGGATTGTAGAATATGCCCACAGTATTTCCCGCCTGTCGTATTTGAGCTGTATTTGAAACCAAACTTGAACTTGAACCGTATTTGAAACTATTTAAACTTTACCTTTTTATCTGGTTGACACTATATAACACATTCGTGTTGGCGTGTCGTTAAATCTGATCAAACTAGATAACCCACAATGTAAAGATAAACTTGTAGTTTATTGAGCTTTGCTGAATAATTAATGTGGGTGTACAATACAGTAGGAAAAAGAGTTATTTTGGAGCAGAGATTCACCCAAATTCAATGCTAGATAATTATGCATCCCCATACTACCACTGAATTTTCAAGATGGCAAGAATTCCCCAGAATATAGACTTCTTCACCACCTTTCTTGTCATATATTCAACAGCATGTAAAATTTTATGTGGGCTTACATATCTGTGACATTTAAGCATACATTTTTGAAACAGTTCATTGAGCTTGCACAACTGTGACAATTTGATAAGTTTGCATATATATCTGTGTCATTTTGCTCTCTGTCCTCCTGTAATAATAATTCAATAATAGCTAACTTTCTACTGGGAAAGACAGTAGCTTGATTACCATAATCTGGTAAATTATAAATAACACTGGAAGATACCATGGCAATGCATTCTCACCTATCCAAACATGGGCTATGTAGGCCTACTAAAAATCTAGCTAGGCCCTACACATACATCGCAGCATGAAAATCAAGTGCATAGAGGACTGATTACACTGATCCTTGGTGATAATGAAAAAATGACACACAATTTGTACATCACTGCTGTTTTTGGAAGTGTAAACCAAATATATCAACTTTTCACAAAATGCTCTCCAGTCAGCTAATGAAGAATATTGAACACTGTATGCGTAGTGTTACATCTGATCTGCTTTTGAGTTTCTGATTTTAGAGATGACAATACTATGATCATAAAGATATATGGGACAGGCCTTTTTGTTTGTCTTGGATCCAGATGGAATTCACTCCAGAACACCCCACCACTCCAGTGTTCAGTATTCAATACAATGTCCCCACGATGAAAGTGCAGACAAGCATTCAGTTCTTCTGAGAACAACCCATAATCAGAAGAATGGTGGGGTAATCTGGAGTTGTGCCCTGCTTGGTTGCAGTGCTCAACACACCGTGTCACTGATCACATGGAATCAATAAAGAGCACTGCATTGGCTAGGCCTAGGCCTATCCTTGAATTGTCAACCTAGCCTAGTCCACAGGCACTTGTAACGTTATGCTAGAGCCTGTTGTACTATTAGTACGGTAGGCTAGCATAACATTACAAGTGCCTGTGGCCTTGGTCTAACGTTAGGCCCTAACTTAGACGGTGCTAGAATTATTGGTAAATCGTAATTCGTGGCTGGTGGCTCACCTTGGTTCTTAACAAATTTTGCAAAGGCCTTTTTCTTCCTGGTAATTTTCTGTGAATCACAGAACCTCTTGAAACCGTCAGCGTCATTATCCTAGCTGAAGTCCGACGTTACTTTACTTGTTGCATCAATGGGCACTTAGCCTAACGTTAGGATCTTCGTTCATGTTTCTTCAGTGTTTCGTTAGCTGCTCCTCTTTCTTTCGATTTGTATTTCAGCCATTTGACGGCACATCGAGTAAATATATTCCGTGTGTCTTCTGTGAAGGTTATAAATTCACTTTTCGTCCATGGAACGATGTGCAAAGAACAAAATTCTGGCCACTCTTGACGTTCTGCATCGACAACTGGAGGTCGCCATATTGGGGTACTATACCTAACTTAACGAGCCCTCTGATTGGCTGAAAGTCGTCAATGGGTCTTTTACTCTCACTATTCTCATCACTGATTGGCTGAAGTTCGTAAGAAAATCATGTTACAATTTGCCATCTTTTTCCTATTTTTTTTTACCAAAATACCAATTTCGCACGTGTGGATCGATGATACCTGGATCTATATATGTTTTGGCACCTAGCTATGAAGGAAACGTGTTGTGCGGTATTCTGTTGCACGAAACAGCAGAAAAATCGCTGTTGGCTCACGGCCTATCGCTGCTGGGAAATCCCCTTGCATTCCTTAGCGATACCCCGTAAGGCGTTGAGTGTGCGCATGCGTGTATGTATGTATGTATGTATGTATGTATGTATGTATGTATGTATGTATGTATGTATGTATGTATGTATGTATGTATGTATGTATGTATGTATGTATGTATGTATGTATGTATGTATGTATGTATGTATGTGACACTTCGATCGTAAACACGCTATCTCAAGAACGGTAACGTCTACGGATTTCATACTTGGCATGTACATGCCCCTTATTAAGTAGATTATACCTATTGTTTTTTGATGAAGGTCAAAGGTCTTTTGGGGTCACAAGAGGTCAAATGCTAAATACCTTGGAAATTGCTTGTAAACACGATATCTTAAGAAGGATAACCGTAAGGGATCTCATATTCACCATGTGGAATGTCCATATTCAATAGATGATCCATATTTTTCGTGAAGGTCAAAGGTCATTTAGGGTCACAAGAAGTCAAAGATAAACCGTTATAAACATTATAGCTCAAAGAAAGCAACTGTGAGAGATCTCATACTTAGTATGTAGATTGCTCATATTGAGTAGAGGATCCCCAATGTTTTTGGTGGAGGTCAAAGGTCATTTGGGGTCATCAGAGGTCAAATACTAAATACCTTGGAAATTGCTTCTAATCACGATATCTCAAGAAGGATAAATGTAAGGGATATCATACTTGCCGTGTAGATTGCCCATATTTAATAGATGATCCCTATTTTGGTGGAGGTCAAAGGTCATTTGGGGTCACCAGAAGCCAAAAGGTGAAAATATTTTAAACACTATATCTCAAAGAAGGTAACTGTGAGATATCTCATACTTAGCATGTAAACTGCCCATATGAAGTAGATGATCCTGTTGCTTTTGGTGGAGGTCAATGGTCATTTGAGGTCATCAGAGGTCAAAAGGTCTAAACCTTGTAGACACTATTTCTCAAGCAGGATAACTATGAAAGATCTCATACTTGGCATGTGCATTGCACATATTTAATACATGATCCCTTTTGTTCTTGGTGGAGATCAAAGGTAATTTGGGGTAACGAAAGGTAAAAATTTTGTAAACAAAATATCTCGAGAAAGATAACTGCGAGAGATTCATACTTAGCATATATTGAGTAGATGATGCCTATTGTTTTTGGTGGAGGTCAAAGGTCATTTGGGGTCATCAGATGTCAAAAGTCTAAAATCTTGTAAACACTATATCCCCAGAAGAGTTATTGTGAGGGACCTCATTCGTGGCATGTTGATTGCCATATTGAGTAGATAATTCCTTTTCTTTTGGAGGAGGTCAGAGGTCATTTGAGGTCACAGAGGTCAAAAGGTCAAACCCTTTAAACTCTATATATCCAGAAGCTCACTGTGAGGGATCTCATACTTAGCTGGCCCCCGAAATGCTTCTTACGAGAAGAAATACCGCTTATAGTTTTCGATCAGATTCCCCAATTGCCTATATTAAGTAGATGATCCCTAATGTTTTTGGTGGAGGTCAAAGGTCATTTGGGGTAACAAAAGGTCATTTTTTATGGAGGTCATAGGTCATTTGGGGTGGCAGAAGGGCAAAACCTTGCTAACATGATATTTTAAGGAGGATAATTGTGAAGAATTTCGTGCTTGGCCTGTGAATTGTTCATATATTGTTCACATTTTGTATGTAGATGGCCATACGGAGTAGGTGATCCCTATTGTTTTAAGTGGAGGTGAAATGTCATTTTTGGGTCACAAGACTTCAAAAGGTCAAAACCTTGTTAATATGATATCTCAAGTAGGATAACTACGAGGAATCTCATAATTGTAATATGGGTGATTCATATTTGTTACAATATATCCATATGGCAAGGAATCACTAAGTCTTTTGACTTTCTGGTTAAACCTGTTCTCAAAGAGAAATGAACAGTGATATACCAAACATTTATCAAATTACCTGAAAGATAAACCCCAAGGGACTTAGATATATCAAACTACCTTCAAACAAGATAAATTCACAAACACTGTGAAAATTAAATCTATCGATGACACATTTTACACCTAATTTAGGCTGAATAATAGCAATCGTACACAATGGCCACCAGAGGTGTCTTGTACCTTATACCTGCAAAGGAAATTTCTAAAATGAAATATGTAATAGTAGCCTTGTAAGTTCTTACCTGATTTCCTGAAGCAATTTCAAGAAGTTGTATTGTAGATCTCTGCAGTAATGATGTGTCTTCTTTAGCAATATTTATCTGTTTGGAACACAACTCCCTAATGGTGTCGCTGATAGTATCCACATCTCCTGTCTTCTCCAATATACACAGTACTGCAAATTTTTCACCTCCTTTACTTTCTTTCAGGTGCTTGATTATTCTCTCAGCTGCTTTTGGACTTAAACCACATGCAAATCTATAGAAATACTGAAGGTCAAAGGGATCTACATTCCGCAACAGCTTTTTTAACATCCTTACAGGAATGTATCTACAACGCTCTGCCAGTGTGTGTGCTGCATACCATTCACCGAGAAGTTTGTGATAAAACCTTACTTCGATTTTGCGGTAACCAAGGTCATTTTCGTTAGGATCTGAAAAGTATGTAATATCAAGAACGTCTTCTTCTATTAAGATGCCTGTGCGAATGTATTGATCGTAAAATTCTTCACCGATTCTTTGCTTGATTTGTCTTTTTGGCCAAACGATTTTCTGGTTCTTTGCCGTAAGTCCTTCAAATGCTAAGTTGTCTAACTTCTCATGTTTTTTCTCAAATAATTTGTACTTTTGTACATTGTCGTCCCCCATTTTATTAAACATGTGACTGTGAAAACAAGCTATCATATGACGAAAGAAACTTGTAACTGAGTTGAAACATACTGTATTTTTACTCTCGTAACTCATGTGAGCATACATTACAAATAACAATGGAACTTGACAGAGATCTGCCAGAAGGGAATTGTCTTGGAGACCTTTTAACATTTTAATTGCAGCTTCACTATCGTTTCCTACTACAGCCTTTTTCACATAAAGATCCCTGGCCTTTCCGTCAAAACCAGTCAACCTCATTCGGTTTGTATGCGCAGAGTAATCGTGCGGCAAACATGATGACCTTGTTGTTAATATTACTTCCAGATCTTGAAACACTTGCTTAGTTACTATTCTGTTAACATCACTTTCGAGGTCATCCTTATCGGGATACTCGTCATAACCGTCGAGGATGATTACGGTAGACGGTGTGCTAGAGATTATGTTTTTAATATCCGTCTCTGTAAGAGAAGAATCACGTGGTAAAATAAACTGCCTAATTGCACGATATATTGATTTAATCCCACCAAGCTGTCGCAGCCGAAGAAGAAGCAATATGTCAACATCTTTTAGAGAAGACTTCAACGTACGGTTATGCCAGTCATACGCAAATTGAAGGGTCAGTGTTGATTTACCATATCCCGGGTCACCCTCCAATATTTTTCGTGACGATGTTAAGCGAGGATTGTTAAATATATCATGATAACTGTTGAGAGTTTCCCAAGTCCTGCCACTTACGAGTGCGTTATCGGAAACTAAAACTTCAATTCCTCCTTCAACAAAAACCCGATCCACACAAAGTATTCTGTCCCTTAAATAAGGTATTGGTTGAACTGCATTGTAGAGATCTTCGTATTTTCCTTTAACTTGTTTAAGGAAAATACTTCTCTTGTCTGAAAACAAAGTAAAGAACGTCTGTTTTATAATTCAAAATCACGTGCTGGAGCCTATGGCGGTTATCATATGTGACTTTAAGGGGACTCCCGTTTATCTTGGTTAAAGATGAAGACAGTAAAGGAAAACGCAGTGTCAATATTACCTGTCATGTAATGTAATTATAATTCAAGTAGAAATATCAGAAGTATTAATAATATTAATTTCCTATAAAGGGGAGGGTCTCTTTTGTTTGGAAACAACTTACTAGCTGGCATTAATAGGCTTACATAATGAAAAGACACACTACACCTAGTACCGGAGACCCATTCAAATGTAAGAATCATTTTCAACTTCTTCCTTGTCCCAGCTATCTGAGAAACCACTGATAATATAATATTACCTTCTACTGTCTGCTCAGGTAAAGGTACAGAAAGCATTGGGACGTCCTGAATAAAAAAAAAGAAGGAAAGCTATTATCATATGATTTTGGTAAGCATAAAGATATTATTGGAATGGTCTTTTCATGACGCCTGAAACTAACTTTCACCTTGTGTTATTTCAGTTTGTGCGGGAAATTTTAATAATTATTCCGTATTATTTTAGCTACTAAATAACAGTGCACAACCGTATCCTCAAAATTATACTAACCTCGTTTCCACAAACAATGTCAGGGACTTTGCTTCTCGCCTTCCTTTTTCGACCTGTGCAAATATTTCAGAAGACGTTTTTGTTATTTACATCCTTTCATTTTTTTAACATTGGAAGGATACAGTGGATATGTACATGCTTGTATACGACAATTCAAACAACCAGCATGACTGAATCAATACCGATGGGAATGCCATCACACTTAAATGTCCTCCCATCCCTCCTGTGACCTATTTAATGCAATTCTTATCTGCCACTTGACCAAAGTATTGGACACTTACAACTAAAACTGGAACACTTACCCCTGAGAATAGCAAGTCGCATGATCAAAATTATGGACAAGGTCATTGGTATTAACAAAACAAGAATCCACAGGAGGCCCGATTTCCTCGCCTGTTTTGCCGGCTGTTCTGTTAGAATGAATTGTGGAAATTTCTATACAATCTGAAATCTTTCAATACTTTTGATATCCTTTTTCTGTTTAAACGTTACTTAAGGCCCAAAAGTCAAGAAATTTTCGGCAAACATTTCAAAGTTTGGCAATTCAAATGTTTACCTATGCAGAATTTTGTTAAATTAAGATCAGTTTTATCTAATTAGGATAAAACATGTTAGCCAAAATTACAATGATATTGTGAAAGCCAGTTGAGATCTTACTTAACTTCATTTTAAATATACATCATTTAAAGTCATTATTTAACAGTTTTACAATTCAACTGTTTCCTTCGTACTTTGGAAATTGTTTGTAAGTGCCCAAACTTATAATAAAAAGTACTGCTGCTACAAAGTTTAAATGCCACCTCCTCTGGACCAGGAGCTACAGTTTTCTTCATACGATAGTTTTAATGTTCATTTAATGATGGAGCCTCCTCTTCTGATCTAAAAGTTACGCTTTCCTGAATATGAACACTAGCTTAAAATCATGAAAGTTATGTACACGAGATATGTAATACGAATACGTTGAATTAGGGCTGGGCTTTACAAAGCCTCCTTTTTTGAAATTTTGCTACATCGTGTCTGTTACATATGATTTATATCGTGCAGAGTGTTTGATTATGTTTATTGCATTGCATTTCCTATTTCATTATGTTATTTTACATTTCTTTCTACTATGATGTACCTAACTTTCATTGACTTGAATGTGCTGCGGGGTTTCCTTCATAGCACGTGTCGAATATGTGCTCCTCTTTTAGAGAACATACTCTAAAACCTCTAAACAATGACACACTCCAATTTCGGTATATTTATAAGCTTGATTTAAAATCAAGCCAGGAATTCTGATATAGGGGGCACCGACACCTCATAGAGGGGCACCAAAGAAGATCATGTTTGTAGTCAGTAGTGCCACCATATGATTACAGTTTGCGGGAACTACAGATATCTCAAGCTTACCATAGATAGCTTAAAGGTATCGGTTTTACGTGTGCACATACGCGCGAAGCGCGCGAAAATTTCACTCTTCTGATGGAAATTTTTCACCTCCCCTAGTTTGCAATACAGAGACGTGGAAAGTCTCCACAGGTGAAGGGAACAAGACATTGATCACGATAATGCTTCTTCAGCTCCGCAAGCGCAGGTGAAGAGTTGAGTACTTTGCGAACGGCGAGGGGACCAGGGGCTGCCATTAGGCAGGCTTGGTGTGGTCCAGTATGATTTTGTGAGGACCCAGAGGGAAATTTCCCGAATGTGTGGCTAATTAAAAAAATGGGGACACTAGCATGGAGCTTTGAGCAGGACTCTGAATGACAGAGGGAGCACACCAGTCTCTTCACAGTTCACAATTGATGGTCATTATCGTATTTATACTTTGAACGAAATTTTGCATGAACAGAAAAAGTAAATTGTTGAACACATTTGTGGCACGAGTAAATTTAGCCTCAAACCAAATAGTCGTCGCGTTACGAATGTTACTCAATGTACTAGATTACCACATGAAGACCCCTTGATGTCCGGGATGTAACTTTGAGCCTTCACCTTGCTTTGTCTAGAATAGTTCACGGGAATTTTTGTGCTAATAATGTGCAATGGATACTTTCAAAGCGAAGATTGTTAGTTTGTTAGTATGATAGCTTACACAAGCCATTTTCAACATAAACTGTGTCTGTCATTTAAAGACACTAAGATAGCAGAGTAGATCTTCAACTAGAGTGCTTAAAAGAGGATGGGGACACAGCTCCCCACCTCCATGGCCAGGTGGGGAAAGTCACTCTGTCAGGGGGTTTAAGGTTAAGGGAAAGAGAGAGATGAAGAGACAGAGAGACTATTGGAGAGACAGAAGGGTTCCCAAAGATTAGTAGGGTGACATAAGTTCGCCTGTAAGAATTGCGCGCGAAGGGCGCCGAAATTTTGCAGGAAAATTATTTACCACGGTAAAACCTGCATACAGACTCAGCAAGGGGTGGTAGAAAGATAAGCCCGACGAAGGGACCAAGCTCCCCTAAGGGGCCCACCAACCCGAAACCCCGCCAGAAGCAATGGGTTACAGAAAGGATGCCGAACGCGAAATTGTGGGCGTGCGGCGAAAAAATTGGGGCTCTCTTGAAGAAAAATTGAAAATATTTGTTTATCAAGGAGAGTTAAAAAAATGGGTTTCTGTGGAAGAATCTGCCCCTTCTCGCGTCCTACACCGTTCCAAATTCTCCCGACTAAGTTACTCCTTCCAAAACTGTCTTGAACTCCTCCTTACGCAGACACCCTTGTGCAGACACAAACCTAGTTTATTGCTTAAGGACATATCCTGGTGGGCATACAAGGCCATAATATGTAACCAGAACATTCTCTGCGCATGCTGTGTATTGTGAACTTTGATGTCAATCAAAGAGCATTCACCTGCAATAACCAATTGAATTTTGCTTTCTCTCAACCAAAATGTATTTGGGGTGATGAGTGTCTGTCTTTAATAGCGAAACCAAGACGCCGGGCGACTGTATGGTCGCGAGGGGATGCCCCCTTTGAGACACTTTACGTTTCTTACAAAAATGTGTATCATGATCTTGAGTCTGAATTAAGATCCTCCAGATTCTAGGAAAAAGAGGATGGAACTTCTCATGTATTCAATTTTGTGTTTACCGGGAATCACGCCTACACGAAAGAACAGTAGCCTAATTGTGGAACTTGTACGTTTATAAATGAAGCCAACATATCTGAAACCCGTGTTAAAGCTGTATGTGACTGAAGATGAAATCGCGCGTAGCGCGTGATAATTTTTGCGATGTTAGAACAGAAATGTTACAGAGTACAAAATACATTCCTTATTAAACTCCATTTTGGATCATTTTTGGTCAAAAATCGCCTGGTGTCATACTAGGGCCATCGTTTACATGTACTCAAATTTTTATTTTCGATCGGCACGCCCCCCGTGCCCCGGCCTGGCTACGGGCCTGATGGGGCTTCTTCTTTGACTGAGTTTTAAGCGGAGGGATCACACACTTAAACCCTATTGACTTTGGTCGTGAAAGCTGCATGGTAATCATACCTGCCCAAGTAGAGTTTTCGTTGACCATTTATGATTTGTGTCTGTCGTGATCGTATATATGCATAGTTAATGGCTTACATTTTTTACCTAGTTCGACGAAGAACTCCTGCGAAAGTTCACGGAAGTTGGTATTACCGGTGCAGTCAGTGTAGGTGCAGGAGTATTATACGTCCACCAGGCAGGCAAGGTGGAAGGAAATACCTTTTGGAGAATATATTTGCTTTTAAGTCAACTCCCCCAGGACAGACATATTGCACCCTAACGAGCAATCTCCTGACCATTGCCATATGAAGATTTTATTGGACAGTTCCTACCACAGCCAATTTTCAATTTTGAGAAAGAAAACAGAGGGACAAAGTTTAAAGCTGCGCCGATAGAGACTTTCCGGAAATTCGTCAGAGGGAATGTAAGGGGGTGGGGGTAGAATCGTGTGATTTTTTCCGATCATGGTGCAGTCTTCAAACAGGAGCCTATATGACATTAACATGTATTAAAACAACCCCGTTAAATGTCAAAAGCGTCACTTACAACTTCAAAGTCAAAAATACATTTTCAAAATTTTAGAAATTCTCGCAGTGAACAACTTTCAGGGAAGGTCACTGTCACTATGATTAGTCAAGGGTTCAGTGCACTTACCCATCGTAAATAGCAGGTCAAACTTTGTTGTTGATTTCAAAACATCAGTGTTTGGGGCAGATATCCGACATTCGAGTGTTATTCTTTCTCGAAATGTTTCTTTCATCCGATATTTCACTGTTATGCGTATGTCATAGACGTCGTCATCTTGAATAACTGCAATTTCCCGGTCCGTAAAAGCGATAACATGAGCGTCTTCTTCAGTGAATGTTCCAACTTCTATATGGACCAATGGGCGAATTCCTGTTACTGAACAAGTTAGACTGCCTTCTTTTTTTGCTTCTAACGAACAGTACTGATATTTATTGCAACCCGTAACGACTGGATATTCCGGGACTGAAAAAAATATTTTTGTATAAAAATCGCCAGAAAAATACATTTCTCGATTGTTATTTCCTTAGGTACTTTGAAATAAATGAAAAAAAAAATATCTTTTCAAAATTAACGGCATGCTAATATAATGCAGCACTTATCATGATTGGGATAATTGAAAAGAGTACCGTGAATTGCAGTGAATGCAAAGTTAGTGAGACTTTACGTTGGTAATTTGATCCATACATTTGTGCAAAACTTTGAGTATGGTGATGTCTCATTTCCTAACAACTTTATGAATTTGGAATTAATGAAAGAGGTCTGAACTCATTCCAAACACAGAATTCAAATATTGAATAATTACTTAAATTTGTATTACGCAACAGAACCCCCTTTTCCCCAGAGATTAAATTAAGTGTAGGTAACGTAATACAAAACATTCCTTCAATTAAAAATGTAATGTTTTAAAGATATTATTTGATTTTCCAGATACACCTCTTCGAAATTGAAGGTTTCTGAAAGAACTGCTTGCTATGCAAAGAATACAATTTGGGGTGTTGGACAAATGTTATTATCTGGTTTGTTTCTTTTACATAACTTACCATTTATTTTCATGTGAGCTAGTTAGCAGTTTGGTTAATAAAACACAATACAGTTTTAAGTCAGACTACGTCACTCAACTCTTCAAAAGTCCCCTCAGGGCATATAAAATTAATATCTAAACTGTATTTGAAAGTTGTTAAACAAAAGGATACCAGTGATAACACAGATGTTGTGAGACCCTCCTTTCAAGAAACACATTCGTATATTTAGCTATACCTTTCTTGAAACCCATGCTGTAAAATGGTCGATATATCATGGATTTTAATGGAACTTTTATCTACTTTCCACATTTTTATGTTTTCACCTCAAATAGCCCCCCTTTTATATTTGTGTAGGCAGACCTTTAACGTATACTAAAGAATTCGCCCAATTACACATGCAAGTAAGCAGAGACGTGCAAACGTTTACAGTCAACTTAGAAGATACCAGACTTTTCCTACTATTTTGCCAATCAAAAAACATAAAATTGAATATTAGCGACTAACCATAAATAGTAACATTAAACAGAGACAAACCCCCAGCAACATCGGTTTCATAGACACAACCATATAATCCTTCATGTACCACGTCTGCATAACGTACCGCCAGTGATCCATCAGGATTTAACTCGTAACTATCGTAATGTGTCAAAGAAACAGTTTTGTCAAACAGAACAGCGTGTAAAACTGGTTCAAAGTTATCTTGAAGTGCATGCGATTTCTTCCACACCACTAAAATAATATCAGCCTCTGAGCATAGGAGCACAAACTTTGAGTTCCGCTCAACAAATTTTTGAACTGCTATGAGGGAAGAAAAATTCCTGTTTCTGTTTTCTACAATGATGGTTGTCTCATCATAATCAAGCATCTGTGGTAAAGTGTGTGCTTTACAAACAAGAAGACTTAGCACTGATGTAAAATAAAACGCTTCACTCGTTGTCGCAAGTGTAGTTGACGTGATATTATGGTGTTTAACAGTAATTGCAGACGAGAGGTTCCTCTCTCCATTGGGTGTCCTTAAGATCCATTGAAGTGGAATAGGTGGTCGCGTCTCGTTCACCTGGCACGATAGTTCGGAAGAGTTCATTAACTGCAAACAATATGTGTCAAGCATAATCGGACAGCCCTTTATAGTAGGCCGTCGTGCAGAAGGTTGCACTGAAACGCAAAATAAAAGTACATTATTTTAGCAGTAGAGAGGTAAAGACATTTTTTCACCTTTTGTACATTAAATAATATATGATCACTTCTAAACAAATTAGCTTGAATCACATCCCATGATCATATCCAATGCCCATCTTTACAGGAGTAGGTGGTAACTTGTTTTAACAGGTAGAGACTTAAGTCATACACTAGGATGGTAATAGATATAACAGAATGGTGTGAAATTAAAGTCCTGTTGACTTCAATACACTCGATGAGTTATTAAATGGAGGCCATTGATTAGTGTTGTGAGCTTAAATTTATAGAAATATGGAAAAAGTTGTATTAAGTTAGATGAAATCATTCCCAGTCAAGGAAAATGTCATTGTAAGATGTAACCATTATTGATCCCCTGCCGAAGGCAGAAGGAATGTTTCCAATTACGCGGGCGATTGTATGTGTGTGTGTGTGTGCGTCGCTGTGTATATATTTGTGACGCTTGAATTGTAAACGCCATATCCCAAGAATGCAATGATGGATAATTTTCATATTTGGGATATAGAATTATTAAATAAAGAAAATTAACCTATTGCTTTGTTGGAGGTGAAAGGTCATGCAAGGCCACCAGAAGTCAAAAACCAAAATCCTTGTTAACACAATATGTCTAGGTAGGAAATAGGGATGCTTTTCATACTTAGCATGTGAATGCATGATAGTTACGAATTAAAACCTATTGATTTTGGTAAAGGTCCAAGGTTATCTGGGGTCACCGGAGGTGAAAATATGAAATTCTTAAACACTGCTTGTAAACACGATATCTCAAGATAGCAATGATGGACAATCTTTGTACTTGGTGTATAACTTTATCATATTTAAAGAAGGTACTCATTTCTTTTCAGTAGAGGTCAAAGGTCGTTTGAGGTAACCAGAGTTAAAACCGAAAACCTTGAAAAACACGATAGTTAAATCTGATATATGTATATATATATATATATATACACACATATATATATACATATATATATATATATATATATATATATATATATATATATATATATATATATATATATTATATATATATATTGTATGTATATATATATACATATGTATGTATATGTATGTATGTATATATATATGTATATATATATGTATATATGTGTATATATATATATATATATATATATATATATATATATATATATATATATATCAGTTAGTCACTGATTCGATCTGAATGAAAATCAACCCAAGTACTGGCATAGCCTTTTGAACAAGGGAAGAATGAAAGAAGAAACCAGAAGGAAAATTGAGCCACGCGGGTTTGAACCCGGGACGGTCGCTTTCCGGGCGACTGCCTTGACCACTGCACCACCGTGACTAACGTGATTTTCGGCTCGAACCAAGGTACAAATAGCGCACGCTGCAATTTTCCCTCCTTGTTACCACACAAGATCGGTTTTACCGTGCCCAATTTTATTGTGTATTTTTCAAATTATACGTTTGGCCGTGTCAACGATCAGTTGCATTTTTGCCACCTAATGACGGATTTAAACCCGAAACGTCGTGGAATTTTTCACAAACTGTTAGCACTCTTTAATACTTCTTTTTACCTACCTACCTACCTACCTACCTACCTACCTACCTACCTACCTACCTACCTACCTACCTACCTACCTACCTACCTACCCATATATATATATATATATATATATATATATATATATATATATATATATATATATATATATATATATATATGTTAATTTAAGTGGGAGGGAACCCATGGGAGTTTGTTAGAGGAAGAGGGCCATATGAGGTCATCAGAGGTCCAAGTACGATAACCTCATAAACTAAATACGCAGTGGGAGGTACCTACAAATTGTGCCCGGCGTTTCGTGACCAACGAAAAGTTAAGGCTGAATTTTCCTACCATTTCGGAGTTAAAGTTACTGAGGAAAACATTTGGAATAGAGCTTGGTTTCTCCCGCTTACGGTCGTGGTACCGATCACTCCTAAGACATATTCTTTTTTCATTTTTTGTTATTCACTTTTGGTTGAGTTCAAAGGTCATGTGAGGTCAGCAGAAGTCAAGATGTGAAAACATCGTAAAAATGATATAGTCAAGTAGTATAAACTTGAGGGATGAACCTCAGTGCAACAAATCACCCCCTTTCAGCAAGTAATCACTAAGACTTTGGGCTTTCTGGTCATGTAAGAAGTTTAAATACAGCAAACATCCTCGATTGTCTTAATACAGTACAATATCATGTAGCTCTCTATATTACAATATTTCATTAGTACTCACCAGTAGTAACAACTAGTACAGAATATTGTTCTGGATCATATTCCAGTGACCTAAATTTTACAACAGTGTAGTATCCATCGTGAAGAGATGAAACGTTGTTTATTTTGAGAGAACCATTCAAGAAGATGTCATACTCTCCAGAAGCATATCCTCTGCCGTCCTTGACTAAGTCCCACAATTTTATGATTAAGGTGTCCGTTGTAGTTTGTAATGATTTATACCAAAGTACACGCAACGGTTCGTCTTGGAAAACGCAATTAATGATACCAACTTCGTTATGTTCCAAATACTGTGGCGAGGTACATTGTTCAATAGAACCAACTTTAAACATAAGTGAAATGAAGAGAATTTGCTTGATGGTATGAATAATATAAATATATATGCAATATATAAAAAAATTGAAGACAGATTTGTATCTATATTACTCTGTGTACTTTAATATATACGTAAAAGTTAGCGGAGGACGTGCATTAGTCCTGCAACTGTATTAGCTGCACTAGTAATACCAGTGTATGTACGTCAAAGAGGCTTACATATTTGACATATTGTGAGAAGGTAAGCAAAAATGTAAGTTTGCAAGAAAATGGGTAAAAGCAGTCTTAAACAGTGGTCCCTCGACGTCCCTGTTTAGTTGTTGCTACTTAAGACCTGTCAAAATCACAACACGTACTATTAGAGAAAAATTTGAACCCTCTAGAGTTTAGTGTTTTTAAACATCTGCAGTTCGAAGTACTTTTTGTTGCTTGAAGTAAGTTGGTAAGATATTATTTCTTGTACTTTCGTTTCTTCGTTACCTTAAACTAATCCAAATCATCAACGTCTGAATGTTATCTAAATTTATTGGTATTTCACTGTGAACACTCACCGACATTTGCACAAATAGCAAAGGCCGTGCAGCATTGAAATATTACATGCAGAAATGCCATAACCGATTAACGTGTGATTCACCTGAAGAAAAAAAGAGCAAACAAAAGTCAGGTTGAATGCACAATAAGCAATAGTTTCCGATTTATTATGCCGTGATCAATGCGTGTTATCACTGCTGCAGTAATCCATTTCAAATGTACTTCTTCACAAAAGTTATTACTACAAAGATAAAAATATGCTTCTTTGTAAGTACTGATAAAGCAATTCAGCTTACCGATATGTCTAATGTGATCCAACTTCTTCCGTATAAAGTACTAATTTTTCTGCATGTATTATCTCTTCTATTGTGATGCTATTATGTAGCCTTGTTTGATTTAAGGTGAGCCGAGGTACTCAAAACGCTTTAAAACTGCACACGTCTGCCCAACTTTTTACCGTCAAGGGCTGCCATCATCATTGACGTAGGGACTGTGCCAGGTGGGTGCAGGTGGTTAGGTTCCTCGTCGGTCAGGGCTGGCCAACTTCAGGTAGCCCTAAATGGTAAGAAAGGTTATGTAGTCACGGAATGTTACAAGTCACTACCATGGTGTACTTGATTTTGCTCTCAACGAAAGCAGAATCTTTCAAAAGAAAGAAACTGTTAAATTTTTACCTATAATTGCCTTTTCTTTGACCAAATCCCATAATATGATGTTTGCCATTCTTGACTCAACTCCAGCCATCTGCTTCGCCGCGGTTTCAAGTTGCTGTCCCCGGGAAAGTTGGCCCGAGGGTCGGATCAGGTAACTTCGATGGAAACACCAGCGGCCGATAATCTTAGGTGCACCGAAGATGCACAGCGTGCGCGAAACGCAAATTTGCTCACATGTCCAGGGGATTGCGTGTGGCCCACTTTGCTCATTGACGAAGCCCAGTAGGGTTCGAGGGCGACACCCGGGAAGTTCTCGCAATTGTATAATTAAGGATCATCATGTAAAATTAGCTCCGTTTGTATACTCTTTTAAGAATATCCCATGTCATTTCACGTTTTGATGCTGATAGCTGAGGGTAGGACGTTTTGATGCTGATAGCTGAGGATAGGCTATTATAGGTACATTTCCAGCCGAGGATTTTTTAAGATAAGGTATTTGCATCAAAATGGCTAACCCTGGAATTCAGAATTTTTCACTCTCTGTAATTTCTTTTCCTTTGGGAGATGAGAAAGTCTAACTTGGCCTTTTCAGTACAAATCTGTTATTTGATAGTAATCTAAGCAGGAACTTTTCTACAGTACGCGCTTTTTCAGAACAACGTTTAGCACTTTTACCAATTCGCCATTGTCAACTCTTCATCCTACTCCTCTTCCTCCTTCTCCTTACCATCATCATCTGAAATATCTAAAATCTAATCGCTTTTCTTTTCATGTTTATCGCATGTTGCTATCCTTCAAGGACCTGCACAGTACATCCCTTGAAGATTTATCCACACTTGACTTGTACTTTTACTTTCAAGTATGATTTGCCAGGGTACTACGGGAATTTTCTTTCATACAAGTCAAACATAAGATTGTAGAGGCCATTTTGGATTTTTCCATTTCAGAAAATGGAATCCAAATGGACCCACGACCATCTTCAAAGGACATTCCTGAACTAAGTATTAAAATGTTGAAGCTTATTCATTTAATTTGAAATGGTATACTGTGCAATAATTTTTTATTTAATTACCGTCAGTTTGTTTTCTTTGTTATTTTCGAAAGCCACTACAGCTTGTGCCAAACTGTGATTACTGTCTTAGTGTTATAGGATGACTCGACTATACAAGCCCTCTCCCTGCAACATGCTAAGCAAGACAACAGTAAGTTTTCCATGGTCGTATAAACATTTTAATTTCAGAAGGAAATGAAAGCAGGTAATGGGAGTTGTACAAGAAGGACATCACAAATTATTACGCAATCAACTATTTTAATTTAAACGTATAAATGTCAATGTTTTATATCTCAGCAACGGAGTAAGCTATGGAAGTGGGGTTGGATGAATGAGATTCATATTCCGGCCTCCAAAATTTATATTCTAGTAATTCTGGACTTAAGGTACACTTAAAGCTACCAGTGTCCTTCACTTATACCACCCCATGCATTCGTAGCCTAATCTGGTGGTACAATATTATTGAACAAGAAAGTTGGTAACGTATATGGCCAAAATTGCACGGTGCATAAATATTACAAGCGACTATGTACCATAAAATATCGTCCTACTGCAGGCATGAATCACTTTATCCAAGACGTTTTGCATCCATAATTTAAAGTTAAAAGACTTCTGTTTTTAATGTGCAAATACATTAATTCTGACGATCTTTGAAAGGGATGGATTTTGCTGTTGAGTATTCATTCTTGCTAGTTCCGATTTTTACGTAATATAATTGATTGACACGTGTATATTTTATGCAAAGCTCAATCCTGTAATGTTTGTAAGGCGAAAGATCAGCATTCCAATCACCTAGATGGCAGAAAATTAAACCCTGTAACACAAATTTGTAACTGCAGTTAAAGGTAGCAGACCGTGCCCCCACCCCTCCAACATTTATGCATGATCACGTCAATACATCAATAGAATAGCACCATTGCGTGGCAATTGGCGTGTTTTGGCACTTTAAAGCCCTTGGTCCTGTCATCGACCTGATGAATTCAACAACAACGTAGCCCAACATTTGCTCTGTTTTTCCTTCATTTTCTCTAGTTTCTTGTATGGTAGTTTCCCGTTTTTCTCACTTTTGCTGTGAGGGAGGGGTGTGGTGGACTTGGTTCCCTACATCCTCCCTTAGATTGCCTTTCCTAGTAGGGCAAATAAAGGGCACCTACCCTGACCCTAAGCTGACGTACAATCGACGAGCTAGGGGAGTATAGCCTCCTCCTTAGACAGAATACTTGCTGATTTCGAGAAATGACTGTATAATTTGCATTAAAATTTTAGGCAAAAGGCAAGTATCTTCCCAGTTGGAAGTGTTGATTTGCCCTTTTGCTTGAAATGTCATTGAATTGAACAGCAATTTACATCATTCATGACATTGCTTTAAACTATGCATCGACATTTTTCTTAATTGAACAAGTCTTTGGTTAATTTCAAGTAATCATCAAATATTTCCTCTTCTGCTCAAATCGAGTCCAGTGACATATCTCACTTCCCAGGTGCTTTTCATGGTATGTTGAAAACCAATTCAATTAGTCTGTACCCTTTACTTAGCGGTAGTCGATTCATGAATTGAAAATCTACATTTTATTAAGCACAGTAATTCCCATCATACCCCTGGCAGATATTACTGGAAGTATCACGGTTTGCACCGAACATTTTTGCAATCACAATATCTTTCCATTTCAACAGTCACAGAATTAAATGTATAGTCTAGTCGTCACCTTGCATTTCAGTCTTTCACAACTGTTCAAAAAAAAAGGCGGGATGCCCGAGAGACCCGGCAATCTCATTTAAAAACAGGATAATTTCACCTTTTTAACAGAGTTTTGTATCGGAATGGACTTTCAGCACGGTGTTTTGGTTTGTTGCTAGCAACTTGCTCCTCCTACTTTCGGTTTTTCTTTCATTTAGTAGAAAAACTTTTAGGCAACATATTATGTATGACAAAGATGAGTCAACCAGAAGGTCACTTTGTTCATGTAACTGCAGAAGCGATAACTAAGCGATTACCAAGATCAGCATTGTGATGTTTTCATGGCAACGATCAGGAGAAAGTCGTTACAAAGTTGCGAAAAGCCTGCTGTTATTTTCGCTGCTTTGTTTATCGTTTCAAATTGCGTTGGACTGTCGCAAAATATGGCATGTGTTATCACCAAGACCAATGAGTAAAATTTGATACTTGAAATGTATCCTCATTTCGCTATGGTTATTTTCAATGTACTGCTTTTTATTTT
The DNA here is from genome assembly GCA_029531755.1 of Holothuria leucospilota. Lineage (NCBI taxonomy): Eukaryota > Metazoa > Echinodermata > Holothuroidea > Aspidochirotida > Holothuriidae > Holothuria > Holothuria leucospilota. The sequence goes on from CM055961.1 coordinate 49,829,229, forward strand.
TGTTACACCTACAAATGTTACCGTATTTTGGCATGAGACTAGAGTTGGAAATCCGTTGATGTTACCTGGATGCGCATCGAATCAATCAAATCCTAAATGGAAACACAATGCTATTATCATCAGTTTCAGCCACGAGGTTTTGAATGATCGTTTTAAAAATTATTCCATTGTTTATTTAAATTATTCTTTATTCCTGAAGAACGTTCGTCTTTTCAACGAAGGGACATTTGAGTGCGGCTACGACTCATCGGTAGAGACAAAACATATTCTTCAAGTGCAAGGTTTGAATTTATTAAATAAGTTTAAGTCACGTCATTTTGCAATAAAAATCATACTTTAGATTCATCGTTTCATCAACCGGTATCAAAACGTCCCTCAAAATGCATTGGCAACTTGAGGGTTTTTCTTATCTTTAAATGATTGAGCTTTTATCCTTTAGAAAAGTAAAACTAAAAAAAAAAAAAGAAAAAAAAAAACTGGTAAGTAAACAAAGACCAACGTCGTGTTTAATGAAGAATAAAAATACTAATGCAAATACATAAGCATATCCAGGAGTCCATACAATGTCGTGGCGGAAAAACAATGGTATGAATCAAGGGAAATGAGTACATGTTAGTACTTCTCTTGGGCACTATTCCAATCGAAATGGCGAAGAACGGGTTAAAACCCGCTAATACACCACAAAACGTCGTTGTGTTAAATTGTTTAGCACAAGCAGTGTTCATTACCTGTGGGAAGGAAGAACTTTGTAAACAAGGAAGTAAATACGACTTATATTCAGCAAAGGCTTCAACTTAAACGTTTTTCTTCAAAGTTAGTGTGTTCCTTTTGGACTAGAATTTTTTTAGAAATATGCAGTTCCTGAAATTTCCAATGTGTTTTTGTTTTAATTATTTGCAAATACCTTTTTTAAATTTTTGATGGTGGGAATTAAAATGTGCAAAATAATACATTTATTGAGAAAATTCTGTATCAATATTTTTTGTGGCTTTATATCAAAAGAATGGTTCCTAACAATTTATCAAGATTAAAGGTAAAATGTCTCTTGAAAAGTTGTTAAGTTAATACGATCCTGTAAGCCCCTTTAACTTATCATTACCAATTTTAGTTCACCGATTTATCTTTCTAGTTTAATTTAAGAAAATTTATCCATTTAGGCCTATACCTTACTATTCTCACGTCAAGTCAACAACTACATTAAAAAGCAAGGAGGAAGTACTTGTTACAAACTTTCTATCCCTCTTGTCTAAAGATAAAATGTTCGGAAATCAAGAAACTGCAATTTTATCCTTAATAATTAAAACCAAAATGTAACAGATATTAAGGCAAAGATACTAACAAATATAACCTAATAAATTTATGTAAAGTCATTGCAACTGTGGACTTATGCTTTTGAACGGCGTTGATGTGAGGACATAAAGAGATGTGCCAACTTTCATGAATCCCATTCTGGTCAATTCAAGATGTAACATTAGTTCTTCTGGACTGTCATAAATGTCACATGGCAAATGTGATAATTATAGGTGTCTTCGTGTATAGTGACTTTAAGTAGTTTATGGCACACGTTGGCAAAATACAAAACTATGTATATCTTTTTCAACGATTCTGTACAAATAAAAGTGAAAAAAAAAATCTGATAGTATTGTCTCAGATTAAGTTAAATTAAGGAAAAGTAGATAACTGCACTTAATATTATTTCCCCATGATATAACTTTCACCAATGTTTCAATACTTACAAAATGCACAACACTTGTGATTTTTCTAGTTTAGTTGTCCTAGTTGTCCTAGTATTGGCGATGATTTCGTTTTCTACTCAACTTTACAAGAATCTCGTACTTTTCTATCAATCTATTTTAGTAAATATTTACCAAGTTTTCATTACGTTTCACTTATTTACAAACTGTAGTTAGTGCAAATAAAAGCCCATGGAATATGTTTGGCTATGGGGAGACAAAGAACTAAACATGTTTGAAAATCCTTTTTCCAACGTACAAGCAAATTCCGTGGTAGTTTAGTTCAGAAGAAAGACTTGGAATGTATATATTCCTCAATCAATTGTGAGTCTTTTCACGTAAAATAAAACCGGTCCCGGATAACTCTTTTACCCATCTTAGTATGTGAAACATACTGTATGTTGAACCATTCTAGAAATTTCTGCTCGATTTCTCTATTTTCTCTGTTTCTCTCGCATTATTACAATACCATTATGATAACACCCTTTACTAGCACTTTTATCAGGCCCGTGCGCAGTGGGGGGGGGGGGGGTCGTTTCCACTGGTTCGTCAATAAGTATGTTTTTGAAAGCGAACCCCCTTTGTGAACTAGGGGTGGTTCGTTATTACTTATAACCTCTTCCTCCCTTTTGAAATGTAGGAACTGATATTGTTACAAATTAAACACATTCCATTAGAATATTAGGATAACATAATAAGTATGTTAACGTCATTATTCCAACACCTCTACTTTCCGCGAGCTTCGTGCAATTACATTGGTTCGATTTCTTTCCGATCATTTGATATTCAGTACGGGGTTAGGCTGGATGTACATTTGCTTTCTTCGGTACACCCATTCTCTTGTACGCTATGACTCCTTGCCTTCTTTCCTTCTTCTTGTCTCTTTTTCATTTCTTCCTTGCCTTTCCTTTTCTGTTTTCTTTCCATCTGCTATGTTTGCTATGTCTAGTCCACGTTGCGCAATTTAGTCTTTTGTGTTTTATGTTGTGTTAGTGCATTTATTCTTTAAGTTGGTCACTAGCTTTGATGAAGTTTTCTTCTCTTTCTTACTGCCCATTATATGTTTTGCATACACACATTTTTGTTTCAGCTCGTTACCCTTGTAAAACATTTGAGAAATAAATTTGAATTCAATTGAATTGACTGCGCTGGTTCCGTGTGATGTAAAGTTCCGAACGCTGATCATTACGGTTTTGTATTATTAATATTATAGCCCAATGGGTGATTTAAAGGGGCTGTTGAGGCCGCTCCTATGAAACCTAGTTTCAGTTGAATATCCCTTCTCACCGTACTTGGCGATCCAAGCAGATAGACCGCGGTGTGTTTTACAGCGCAATTTCCCTTAATCTAGAGCGTTTGTGATCCAAAGTGTCTCTGACACTCGGAAACTCATGTATGATAGACGAGAAAGTAGGGTGGCAAAGTTAGTATTTTAGTGTGCGATTTGTTGTAAATTATGACTCCATGTACAATGCTACATCTATCTTATGCTGGCCACCGATGTATGATAGACGAAAATCTGCAATGACATGCTTGTGCTTTAGAATAAGTTATTCTGCAGTCTAAGGTGTTTCCATTTTTTTCTTTAGTCTCAACTGAAACAATGGTGAGGGCATAGGTCTGGCCGGGCCATGGTAGTCGAGGGGCCATAGTTGCTCAAACTGAGAAAAATGTGTTATCCCCTTCGGCGGATAATCTCCCCGACATTTTACCTGTACTTGCTTTTAAGGGGTCCGTTGAATTTCTTCAACAGGAACCAAACATTTGTATAGCTTTCTTACTTTTCTCTCACATTTGGTTATATATAACAAAACAAGTCTCACCCTTAACGTAAACCTCAATCACTTGGTTGTTATCGTGCCTGTCTTGTGGTATGGTGAACGAGTTGGGATGTGACCACTTCGTCTCTGTAGAGGTGATAGATACGATACAGTGCATACCATTCCCTGTAGGGGTCACATGCCGCGACAGCCGATAAGCTTTTTTATTTTCATTTTTATGAGCGCAGATTTCATCAAATCAGAATTTCATTTTTTTTTTTTTTTTGCAAATGTTTCGAAAACTATCAAAATCTTCACGCGTATTACCTCATTGCTATGCTTATAACCAATAAGTTTAAAAACGTATTAGCATCATTCAACCGAAAGGGGTGTCAGACTTATGCCGATTATTTTTGGTTTATGCGTGGTTAAGGAGGAACAAAGCGTTGCACTTTTGGAAGACATATTTCATGAGAACGATTTAGAGGATTAATTCAGCATTGCTTCTTTGCCTTCTTGGTAGACATACTTTGTTTGGAAATTGAAAGAGTCTATGTGCAGAGTCTGGAAGAAACTTTTGTAATTAAAAATGGTATTTTTGAAATTTAAAATTTCGGAACACTTCGCGAGCATTCGTCACAGCTTACACTCTGCATCTGACGAGTAAGGTCAGTAACATAGAAGGAATAATTCTCTGGAAAACTTTTTTCCTAAAACGAAGTACATTTTCAACCCACGAAGACGCCGGGCATTAAGAGGGCAACATAGAACAGTCAAATATAAGAGAACGGTAACGTGAGTAAAATGATTTACACGGATTAAAGTATATTATTCTTGTTATGCATTTTTTCCAACAACATTTCTTCTCCGCGGTTCTCGCGCACTCATTTTCGGTATATCCTGAAAGTTAATACATCGAGAAAACGAAGAAAAGTTTTCAAAAATTGCTTTTAAATCCTAGACCCATGGGATTATTTCTATTTTACCCTGGCTTACTCCCAGTAGAAGATTGTCTCTGAATTTTGGTTGGTCATGTAGTCATGCCGCTGTCCCCATTATGTAATCAACTTCCCAGAGCTTCCCCATGACCGGGTCACCCCATGGAGGTATCACCCATGAGACACAACATTGGCCCGCCATAAGGTCAATGAACCCCACGACTTACGAAAAGCGCTCTGATTGCCAAGCCGAAGAGGGGTCAGTAATCTGCCGATCATTTTGTACCAGGGTCTTTTAGATCTAAAGTGTAAATCTCTAATACATGACATCTCCAAATGAGACATGTATTTTGTTATGAAACATTCAAGGCATTAGAAGTGCTATTTTTCAATTTGAAAGGTATTTTGGCAAACATTGTCTCGCTATGTTACGCGCTAAATGTTGGTGCGTTCCGCTGAGATATTTTCATGACTAGGTTTTCTTTCCAAACCACCACCCTATGCACCTCTAAATTGAAACCGTCCCATAAAAGGACCTGCTTCTATCGCCGCTGAAGGGAATGTGCTACTAGGAAGAGTGAGACTTTTACCCACTTCGCATACATATGCACATTTTGCAGATGGGGCTATCTGGGATGGGTTTATGACATTCTTTGTGCTGCCAGTCAACGGTCAACCCTTTGTAGTTCCCCTGCGGATGAGGGTTTAATACCTATAGACCCATTTCACCAACGCCACATTTCCTTTTTATGGCAACACAAAAAGCCACTATGTTGATGAAATAGGCGAGGTGCAGATATACATACGCCTTCAAATGGTAAATCAGTCAAATTCAGGCAGAGGTGCCATAGGTGCGCGTAAAATGTACCGTGTATGCACGCTGCAGTGTAAAACTAGTGTAGTGCAGTGATGTAGTGTACACCACATGTTTGTTCCACGCGTGCCCTCAACATGACCTCGTTAGCAAAACATGACGTCATGTGCCACATTCTGTTCCAACCCCCTCTTGAAAAATCCTGCGTATGGGCCTGTTTATCACGACTTGGCACTTCTTGTCACCCGTAAGATATTTTATCAGCGGGCAACATAACCGTAAATGCCTAGTCTACGTATCGGTCTTTTAGAATCTGTATGGTGTTTTTGTTCCAAGTGAACTGGGTATAACAACATGAATCCTACAAAAATAAGGTTTTTGTAAGACCAGTCTGTTGGAAACTATTTGCCCTCCCTATAAAAAGAAAAGTTCAATATCACTGGCGGTTCTAAAGGGTTTGTCCGAGGATGTCGCAAGTATGGTGTTTGATGAGCTAGGTACATACCTAATAAATCGAGTTTGTTTATGCGCAGCACAAATGGTGGCTTGAAATTAGGATCATTGATGAAAAGGTAAACCTATACCCCCTGCAGTGTTAGCATCGACGAAAAAAATGTGAACAGATAGACAAACTTGTGAATGGAAAGCAACCACAGCATGCAGTGTGCATTGATAAAAATACTAAGAAATGTTTCCACCAGAGCCATAGGAATGGAAGGACTTTCTCATTTATTAGGAGCTATAAGTAAAATTTTCCTGGCACTTTTTGAAGAGTGTAGCTCATTAATTCGAACGAGGCACTCATTTAAACGTAAGAATGGTAATTTCATTTGACGATTGTAATTTAAAATCATTATCCGTACTTTGGAGAAACAACATTCAAATATTACGCTAAGAAAAGTATTCATGTAGGTAAGAATCTAAACCTTTATCAACAACAAACAATGCAGATCTTTTACGTCCTTTTAGGTCTAGACTCTAAGCGATTGGAATTTTGTTACACAGTCTCGTATAGAAACTTAAAATACCTCGGGCGCGGTCTCGGGTTGAGCCGAGTCACGAGTCCGGACTGTACGAGACCGAGTACGACTCCTTGCCTTCCGAGTCCGAGTCACGAGCCCGAGTCCCTAAAATTGCGATTCGAGACCGGTCTCCAGTACTACAATTCAATTGTTTTTGTTAAATCAGTAAATGGATTGACAATAGACCACCATGTCCCTAGAGAATATCTTCTTCCGTATTCCTGGTTTTATTTATAAAAAATCTAACTGAAACAGGACTTTCACAGCCATTCCATACAAAGAAAATGATCATTGTGTTTAGCTTGCCTAGTCATGTTTCGGCGACAGTCGCCAAACTATCGTTTTGTCCGTGGCAGATCCCTGGTTTTATACTATCAACCTTCGTGATAATAAAACACCTAACATTAAAATATATGTTAAGAGCTTCTACATATGGATCATTGTTGATGCTCCTCCTGACAATGCTAGAACTTTCCAAAAATGAAAAACTCATAAAAACGACACCTGTGCACGTAAACGTATATGAATTTTGATGAAAATGTGGAAATATGCTTGACCCTTTGCAGTAACGTAGCTCATTTCTAAACTTTTTTATCAATATCCGCCTTCTTTTAAAGTTGAATGCAATTGAGAAGAAGAGATTGTTAAGGGGGAAGGAAATACCCTTAAAGACATTTTCCAGTGGGTTTTTACAAGGGTCCGATGTGAAAGAGAAAAAATCAGTTCATACCCTCTAAACCCCGTAGCAATACTCTTTTCCTAACTCGAGATATCTAATATTAAAGACTACTTATTTAAAAAAAATACCTCCAGTTCTCATCAAGGTCACAGAATATTATGTAGAGTGGGCACATTGCCTCAGATTTCTTTTGTTTTCCTTTATAATTGAATGTCCTGTTGTCCTTGAAATTTGATACTGTTGGAATGTTTGAATATCTTTCCATGTAGGTTTAGCATAAATCTACATGATATGTACGGCATTACAAACAAAGTTGCTACATATTCCCCACAACAGTGTCAATATCATAAAAAATTCAATGCTTTGTCAAATAAATGTGCCGCAATGACATAACAGATTTCCCATAATGCACTTTATCTTGAGAAAAAATTGCACTTCTTTGAAAATTAGTATCTTCAAAACGCTATAAGCTATTGAGATGCGGTTTTCACCTCTTAGAAGAGAAAAATTTTCTGCATTTTTGAAGTTGTTGATTTTGTTACTGGCAAATCCTTTTAACTAGCAGAACTGGAAGTCATGAGGGCATAGTAAGCCTACTCTCTAGCAAATTTCAAAGTTCACCTTTGCCATCCTTCCCCGTTGAAGACCTTAACCTGTCAATGTATAAAATCTCACAAACACTTTACCAAATGCAGTGAAGTTAAAAGCTCGATTTGCAAAAGCCATGTGTAGACTACCGTGAAAATCGTTGTTTCGATAACACGGGATGTTTTCTTTGTTGGTATGGTAGTATATCTGTAATCAACGGTCAGAACTTTTAGGGGATTCCCCAAAGCTCTACTGCATTACACTTGGGTGCTAGCACTAGCCTAATACACGAGCTGCTTCTGAATGTGTACGGCAGTGTCTAGTTGCCATGCAGCAAAAAATAGCGTGATTCCGGGTAATGTCTTTAAGAATGACTGCCTACATGGCAAGGAGAAAACATTTGGTTTCACTTTTATGGTACAAAGATCACCTTTTGGTGGTATTGTTCCTGAAGTATTTCCAAATATTGGTAAGTTGTGGATATCTTTGATCATAGAACTGCTAAAGGTCGCAATATATCCTGATACTAAATATTCGTGATCCAAGCACAGTTTTATTCAATTTAAATTTAAGATTAGGTGTGAAGTTTTATACGCAGGACAGAATTCACCACCTTTTACAAGAGCTTCAGTTCACTAAACGAAATATAATAGTAATAATGCGCCAATATCTAGGCAATTCTAATCAAAGGCGCAGCACAGTATAACCCCTGCTCAATGATAAATCGTCCCGGAGACAACCCCTCTATTGCAGCAGCAGTTCAACGGCGTGCCCGATGACAGTTTACCTCACAGGTACCTATTTAACCCCTGGGTGGAGAAAGGCAATTGAGATAAAGCATTTTGCTCAAGGACACAACGTAATGAATTAAACCAACAATCTTTACTCACAAGTCCAACATCTTAAAGGGGCTCATTGAGTTGATATGATCCATTATTTTGTGATGAGTTTGAAGGAAATCGTTGCATGACAATGCTTCTAATTAGCCTCATTGTTCATGTTTCACTTCCTATAGTGACCAAAAATGTGAAGAATTGTAGTGTTTATGGACTTAAGAGCTTGCAGTTCACCAAGCTTGTCCAACCCCATAACAGACCAGCCTCTGATGAATAAACAACACTTATAAACAACTTTGACCTTCAATCACAACAGCTGTTGGATACAGGAGTTGCAAGCCTTCAATCCAGTTGGCATTAGCCTCACTCACTGGTTGTCTTTGAACAGGGGCTACGTATGATTAATACCAAAGGGTAAAAAGTGTCTGGCGGGTCACGAATTTATAAGAAATGATTTTAATCATTACCCTATCATTACCATTTCAGGTGTGTGTCTTATGTACAGAATCTCTTAGTTTTACCATTTACTATAGCGATGTGAGTGAAACTCAACAGATGTGATAAAAATCATGAATTACGTGAACCAACTCAATGTGCCCCTTTAACCAATAGACCAACACGCTCTCTCATCAAGCTCTCTCTATAATTGCTTTCAACGTTTTAAAGGGTAGACTGCAGTGGCGTAGCTAGAGGGGGGCAGGGAGGTGGCCGCCCTGCCCCCAAAGCTTCCGAAGGCCTCTTTCGGAAATTTCTAGTCTCTGTTGAAAATATTTACCACTTTAATTAAAAATTCTTACAACGGAAATTAGTAGCTAAAATTATATTCTTAGGGGTTAACCTACAACACTTCTTATGTTTTTATGTTTTTAAGCAGAATTACACATCGAAATGGTTACTGCATACCTCTCAAGTGACCCGCATTTCGCGGGTTTGGCCCGCATTGAACACCCAAACCCGCAGACCCGCCCAACTCTTTGAAAAACCTACATTTCAATACATGATAGAGCCAAAAAAACCCCTGCCTTTGGAAGTATCATACCTCCCATCTAAACTACAAATTTAGCAAATTACGGTACCAATCACATCTTAGTGCATTCCGCTACTCGCCTTGCGAAAGGCACTCTTGTTACGTAGACTATAGCAACATAGCTAACATCCATAACAGGTATCGAAGATATTCTAATGGGAGCAATCGAGTCTAATAGCCGCGCTGCGCAACTTACAAACCAAAAACAAATGCCCGTTTCGCGGGCTAGAGGCAGGGGCTTGTCTCAGATTTCAACCCAACGAACGAACGAAATATTTTATCCGACTTTATCATAACCACTCAGTCCTATGCAAAAATACGTAATTACCTTTGCACTATCAGGGCCGCATGAACATTTCATTCAACTTACACTCATCCTGTGGTAATTCCTTTAAGATATGTACACGATTTTGTGAAAGAAACTAATTCAAGAAAATTTCCCATTTTGGAAAGTGTGCGATGCCATTTCGGTGTGAATTTAACACAGGCCCGCTTCCCTTGTGATATATCACTGAGCAGCAGCACGGTGTCGTTTACGCCGAACGACTACATGATTTCTGAACTGTGCTGCATCAGAAATTAAGGATAACAATAAACAACCAATGATCGCTATCATTTGGAAAGCTTTAAATTTTACGCGCTTGTGAGTATATCAGTGTAGATATTTTTAGCGGAAAATTAATGAAATTTGGTTGACTGATTTGCCAAAAAAGTGCTACAATTATGCGTGTAGACACCTATAAAATTCCAAAAATTTTTTTTCCACTTATGCCCCTCCCCCAGGCCGGCGGTCCACCAACTGACAGGTCAGAGGTGGGCCTGCATCTAGCTTTGGGGAACTGGGAGCTATGTTACTGACAAGGCCTGGAAGTGTCATTTAAGGCAATCTCCGAGAATTTTTTCCGGTCGCTACACGCCAGATGATGGCCCCGCTAGGCTTAGATAGTACGTCATTACTTCAAGATAATAATCTGTCAGAATTTTTTGTTTTTGTCCCCCCCCCCCCCCACAAAAAAAATCTAGCTACGTCACTGGTTCATTGTTAAAACCGTTAATCTTGTGCTGCAGCTTGTGTCTAGAGCAGAGTTAAAGGGGTGCTCTATCACAACTGTGTCGAATGATCTCAATAAACCCTAGACAGCAGATCCATTTTTTAAAAAAAAGCAGGCGATCCCAACGACTTGATCCAAATATTAAAAAAAAAACTAAGTTTAGGTACCAAAGCCACAATTCTATAAGAGAACGGAGAATCTGGGACATGCTAATCGAGTGCCTATTTCTCAAACACTTACATCCCGTCGACTCTTCTTTGTGTTAAAGCTGAAGCAAATATATCAATTCAGTTGTAGTCTTTTACTGCAGTATCTTTACATATAATTCATGATTCAATGTACCAGGGAGGAAGGAAATCCAGCATTCTGTAAACTCTTTGAAGTAATGCTTGCTTCCGATGGTAACCTGGCCTACGTAGAGGGCTGCACGGCATATTCCTTGTCCAGTCATTTGAGAAATATTAAGGAGGGGCTGGGTAAACAAAGTCCGCTCCGCGTGACAATGGTAACCTTGCCCTTCTCCTTACAATGTTTATCACAATAATTAGATCAATAAGGGTTAGTGAAGCAGTGTCAAAACGACAATGAAAAAAAAACGCTTCCTACATGAAACTTGTTGAATTTTTGTTGGCACTACGTTGATAAAAATTATTGAAATTAAAAACTTTCATCGTTATAAAGTCAATGCGATTTCAATTAAATTCGTTTCAGTATTTCCTCAAAACTTACATATCGAGTATATGTTTGTAAATGGTTCGGGAATTGCCAAATGTGAGAGTAATGTTTTAGTTGTAAACAATATTGCTTCAATCAGTCTACGCATCAAAATTTTGCCCCAAAAAGGAAAGTGAATTATTAAACATTATTGACAGTCGTTTAATAAAACGTCTTAATTCAAACTTGGCTCTTGTCGGAGAACAACTTCACATGGAAGCATGCCTTAACAGTGATCAGTTTGTTCTAGGATTAGCTAGATATGAAAGGATCAGATTATCATTAGCAGTGTTAAAGCAACAGAGACTAAGCTAATGAAACAAAGAGTCATGTTAATTAAATTTTGGTACCTGAAAGGGATTAAATTATTCACCAGTACATTTATCTGAGAGATTTGGATGTAACTGTTTCTCCTTCCTAACCCCTAGATAAATTTTGTATGGAAACAGTCGTTTTCTCGTTCCAAGGGAATTTTGTAGTTTGGTAATTATGCTTTATTTCAAAGATTATAGAATTTGTTTCAATTTCTTACTTTGAGACTGCTTTTTGTTTCCAGTTTAAGTTTTTGGTTGAAACAGTTGATGCAATGTCAAGAATTCATATATACAACATTTCTTACCGTGTTCACTAACTTGTTTATAAATCAATCTAAATGAAAGGAGAATTCCGAAACAGTACCGACTATACAATGGAAAGGATCATTGCGTTTGGTTTGCATCTACATTCGTTGACAGCCACCAAACAATCGCTTTACTTTTAACATTCGTGACCATAAATCATCTTACAGTTAACATGTTGATATTTTTCCTAACAACTCAAATTTTTCAAAAAATACAAAAAATAAAAAAGAAGACACATGTACTCGCACACGTATGGCCATAAGCAAAAACGTATGTTTCCGTTTGCATTTGATAAAAATGTGGTAATAAGCTTCTCCCTTTGTCGTAAGAAAGCTCATTTCAGGTTTAACTTATTTCATCAACGGCGGTCTTCGTTCAAGATAAAATGGATTTGAGAAGGGCAGATTGACATAAGAAAGAATATTAAGTAAACACACTGAACTATCACAGCTGGAAGTAGTGTCGAGCGGTAGCCTGCTCCGTGCTGCCATAACTCAGATAAGGCATTGTAAGCTCACTGTTTGCTTTTTAGTGTTCACCTTTGTTATCCTTTCGCGCTGAACGTTCCATTTAAAATAATTTCACAAACAAGTTTAGACTATCAAAATGCAGTCAAGTGAAGAACTCGATTTTAAAGAGAGGTCAGGTAAAGACTACTGTGACAATCGTTGTTTCGATAACAAGGAATGTTTTCTTTGTTGGTATGGTGATAAATGGCATCATATGAAACCGAAAAGTCTATGTTAGCGTGATATCTAACAGAATGATGGTACATGGTTTGTCATTTTACAAATTTTTACCCTACGCCCACGCGTAGAAGTTACTGCTGTTAATGTATTCAATAAAGACATCTGATTAAACTTGTTAACGCGAGGAATAGTCTAAACTAAAAAGGAGATCCTTGTCAATGAAGCAAATAACTGCAGTTTTAAACAGAGTCACAAGTGTTTTGCTTTGTACGAGTTTTTAACGGAGCTAAAGTTTAAATATTTGAACGAAAATTGCAGTGCATAGTATATATTCATCCAAGTAAAGTGAAAACATAACATACACAGATTGATACAACTGGGAGTTGTAAAATGGCGGTGTTTGCAAAACAATTTCGTTTACAATTTCAATGAGTTTGCGTGCATTTAAAGTATGGTTTAATTACTAAAAATATCTCTGAACAAATAAAAAAGTCCTCAGAACCTCGGTTAGGTCACACATCTTTAGTGGTCATTCCTGATCGTGGTCAAGCGATTCAAACTGGGGGAACATGAAAACGATTGTACTGAATCGAAGTTGTACTTTTCACAGTTTGAAGATATTTAAAATGTGGGCGATACACAATAATAGAACTTGACGGATAAGACATTAAAACTCTATGGAAATTACGTTATGGCTCATTGACTGTGTGTCAGAAACTTCATTATTCAGCTAGATCACGGTGGCAAAGATAAGAGGGGGGGGGGGGAGAGGGAAATGACAAAGCAACTTAAATCTTCCAATTTTATGATACGTTTCTTTACTCAGCAGTTTCGCCAAATATATTCCAGCAGTAATCATTGGCAATAGTGACAGGGCCGTCGTAAGAAGGGGCTATAGGGTTGCGAAACCATTATTCTAGTCGATCTAGTCGATCTTGTCGACAAAATTCTGCTTCAGTCTGCAAAATTAAGGAAGGAGAGAGGAACAAAAAGTAGAAACGAGAGAGGAAAAAACGAGGGAGAAAAAAGGAAGGAGAAGAAGGTAAAAGAAAGAGGAGAAAGGAAACAAAAGAAAAGAGGGAAAATAGAAAAAGAAGAAAGAAGGAAAAGGTGCCCTTGTGTGTGTGTGTGTGTGTGTGTGTGTGTGTAAGGGGCGGGGGGGGGGGCTCAGGCAGAAGAAATTGGAATGTACATAGGCTGTAGACAACTCATGTCGTAATATTTGAGAACCCCGTCCAAAACATTTTAAACATAAGCATATTTTCAGCGAAACTACACTCTAATGTATCTAAGCTTCTTAGACATGCTAAACTTGATTATGGCAGTGTGATATCGTGTCATGGTGAGGAGACCTTTTATATCAGTCGGGGAAGCAGGGAGGAAGAGCAGAGTACGGAGGAAGGCAAAACGAACAGAGTTGCAGATGAGCATGATCTAAGGGGTAAGTCTAGACACCCCTTTCTACCCTACTGGCGTCAGAAATTGTTCGGACACCCCATTTGAGCACGAGTCAAGTCATTGAATTCTTAGAAAAGGCCAACACGAGTCAACTGGATTGTGGAAGATAGCAACTCAATTCTTGACATGTTACAATCTCGCAAGTTTCCCATGCGCACTGCTAGATGCTGAACCGCAATGAAAAATTTGTGTTTGAGAGTGCAATTTTATTCAATGTAAGGAGGGATAGCAAAGGGATGACGCTACGTAAGCAACAGGGGCAGTGGCTCCAACGCAAGAGGTGGAGGTCTTGGAGGTGCATGGCTTAAGCGATTTTTTAAATTTTTTGGATTTTTTAAGTGGAACCAAAGGCGTTTTAAGGCATACATTTCTGTATGGGACAGGTTGAAATGTGTTTTCAACTGAGTGATAAATCTATTTTAATCATTGTCTATTACAAATACTTCCAAAACTATAAAAAAAATTTGGGCCCTTCGTGCGCTCTAATTTTTTTTAACACCATTGCATACGTGTTTGTTTAAATGCACATTTACGGGTTTTAGAACGATTTCCATGCACTATTTTGTTGCGCTTCCGTATAATGTTCCACATATGAAATAGTTCCGTTCCATATGGCTATAGTTTACACAGTCTTCTGTAACTGTAAAAAAACCGCAATTTCATCCCGTTCGCACAGCACGGTAAGCGTCGACGGCAGGTTTGACCATCGACGGGCAGGAGGATCCCAGTACAAAGTATGTTATCATCAATTTGGACCAACCACCTGAGGGTCGATGTAGTTTACTCTGAATGTGAACCGAAAGTGTTTTGGATGCCAAATCTCCGCCATGTTGGCGCCACACGTGGAGAGATGTTGTGATAAATTTGTGCGCGTGTGTGTGTGCGTTTTATTTTTTTTTTATTTTTTGACATTTAACTCAAGTCCTTAACCGTAGCTAGCTCAAGGTCGACTTTGGTCATGCATGTACAGCATGGATAGCCTCTAACTGACGACCCGCCGCTGGAAATATGTTTTCACCCAGTTGCTTTAAAAGTGGTCAGCAAATAGTAGAGATGTATGGGGCATTTTATCGCCATTCTTCATGTTGCCCCCCCCCCCCGCTTTCCTCATTTAAATCTGGTACTTTAAACTATGGGCTAATCGTTTGTACAAGAAACCACCTCCTTTGTAATGTATTAGACTGTGTACGTTTACACTCTCTCGATTTTTTTTTCTACACCCGCAACAGCTACTTGCCATAATTAGGCCCACTTCCTGTTTAACCACATACAACCCCTACAATCACATGTTCTTTCCCGTTACAATTCCCTGCATTAACAAATCGTTCGGCTGTTAATCCGAGTCAGCAGATAAAACTTTAAACGCCAAGGGAAGACTGGTGGCATCACATTTTCCTCATTTATTGGTGCAAGCGCAATATTACAAATTAAAGAAAACTAAGTTTCTTATCCTCAAAATATTTTTTCGATGTTTGGAATAGCAAACTCTACATGTAGGGTGAGATCACTGCTTTATCTAGATAGAGAAAGCACTTCAAATTGGAAAAAAATATGCATGTTTGTAGTCTCCTTTGCTCATTAACATCTTTTACTTCCAATATGGTGATTTCATGGGTTATTTCAAATAGGGCGCAATCTTCAGGCCATGTAAATTGTTCTTCATGTCGCACTATCCGGCTTCATCTTGTAAATGACATTTTGGACAAGGACGCTCGGTCTTTTATTCATTTTGCCGTATTGTCGAAGTAATCTGAGTATTTTGTAACTTAATAAGCAGGTAACGTCATTTAACTTCCAGAAATGCCACATTTGATTGTCAGAGAGAGGGTATTATTTTTTTAATTGCAAGTGAAAACGAACTGTCTTTGTCTTGTAGTTTTGAAAGAGTGCCTTGTCTTCAATATCACCTTTCACAACTATTTATTTTTTAATATGTGCAGTTTGATTTAGGGTGTAGTCTATTGTAGGCCAATTAGTCATAAACACCTTGGTTTTTTAGTCTTGCAGTCACGGAAATCTCTTGTAGATGTAATCTATCGGTTCTTTTGATCATATATTGTAAACAATTATCTCTACCAGGAGAATGAGGGCAGCCTATCGGGTTCTCATCTATGTTATAAAACTTCTAAGGTTTTGAATAAAGGCTACCATGAAATTAGAAGGCATAGAACCTAAGTATCACTTTTCGTGTCTAGCATGTTTCTTCGTGTGGTATTAAGTTTTACACTTTACAGGTCACGTTCAATAATAACTGGTCTTGTTAAATCCACATCGATAAGAAGAACCTTTTAAAGACATATTGATGAGTATTTTCATGTATATGGAATGACGAAAAAGTACGACATTTTACGATTGTGTTATTTTACCCATTCGGCCTCACAATTTAGATTCTCGCAAAATTTATTTTCTGGTATATGCAAGGTCGCAGACTGTGATAATACAAAACAATCGATGTAATGTTCCCCTTGGTCATTCCAATTTCATGTAAATCGTCGTTTCAAGAATATAACAATGATCTTCCCAGAAGGGGTAATGGTTGTCTCTAAGCAAATATTGTTTGCGTGTACCCCTGACTGGTATAATTGTGTGTACTTAACAGCTTAATGCTCAGCCTTCATCGTAAGCATAATGCTGTGTTTCACACACATAGAGTAGGTAACGCTGATATGTCCATAAAAATCTTTGGTGTAAATAATCGAAGAATTACTGACCCGTATCATTCATATGCTTGATAGCTTCTGCCAGACATCACTTGTGTGATAATATTCAACAATACTCAAATGCGTGCTTGTATATTTATCTGCCAATAGCTAACTACAGACTGAATCAAAACTCTATTCATACATATAAATGGGGATGTATAGGACTCAAATCGAAGACTGGTAGTCGAGTGGGACTTGAGTTTCTCTTTCCAATTTTCTAACCAAACTTGCCTGCCTACCATAGACTCTTTTCCCAATAGGAATTACAAAGGATTGTGGGATAGAATTTTGGTGTGCATCATTTTTTGCCACAGCAAAATGCCATTGACAATAACATCGCCTACCTGAACTCTATCCCACAATCCATTGCAATTGCTGTTTGGAAAGGGTCTATTGCTGATGATCGGAGTCGATCTTACTCTTACAGTGCACTTTAAATTCGAATTTGATAATGGACTACAGCAGTGGTTCCCAACGGGGGCGTTATCGCCCCCTGCATGGGGGTGTTTTCGCAACTCAAGGGGGTGATGAGCGCTGAGCGGGCGGCGGGGGGGGGGGCGAAAAAATGAGATGCTCAATATACATTAGGGCTTTACAAGATTCCAAAAGCTTTTCCCTAGCTTTTTCAAACTGGTTCTCACGAGGAGGAGATATAAATAAAGTCAAGTTGAGGAGGTCTAATATTCCCTTCCCAGATGCTACGAAAAGGCAACTAACAGAGTTTAACTTCAAGTTTTTCCTCCAAAGGACTCTCATACTCCCATCAGTCACAGTGAAAGTGATGACCAAAGGAGCTATAGCTAAAAAATATCTCGCTACTTTGAATGTAGAATTTGCTTGCAGTCCATAAAACAACATACTGGCATATACGTGGCAATTGTAATAAACTGTAAATAGAAGGTAACTTTTGCCATATACTATAGAGAAAAACCTGGGTTCTCAAGTGGCGGTCCGCGGCCCATTTGGGGCCCTCGGCGTCCATTAATACGGTCAGCGGGAGATTCAGGTACCAGAACATTTTTGGTGAAATTTCTAGAACATTTGCTTCCATACAGGCCAACTGGTGATTCCCACATGGTGGACGCAAAAGTTGAGTTACAAGTTTAGTCCGATGCTTCAAGTGAGGTTTCTCCAGAGCATTTTTCCCGTTCTGGATCCATGCATATAAGAAGTAAAGTTCTGTGTGTTTTGAGGGTGCGAGTGCCTACAGTCTGGGGAGGTTAGATTGTCAATTTTCTCCCCATACTGGCTATATTAGCCTGGGAGACGAGGAGCCACGATTGCAAATTTGTGTTGTAGAGTATGTTTTCCTGCTATATCTAGCACGTTTAAGATGTAAAATTTTCTCACTTGAGTCCGCTGGGGTCGTTTGTGATCTAGGTTGCGATCACGTAAGGTGTTCCCATAGGAGAACCACCACCCAAATTAAGAATCTCTAGAATCGTTACTGCTTGCTGTGTAGACACTCTCGGGGCTCTCATGTGTGGGCTGTACGCTCAAAAATGAGCTACTTCCTCCCATGGATCTGTAGTAGCTCCTTGTTCCTCCCAAGCCTGTATTCGACCCCGGTGACAACTAAAAGAATGATAAAGCAGAAACTCAAGGAGTAATGTCATATCTTCTCTTAATTATCTTGATGAAACTGTAACTGATAGCACTGGTATCGCACATGCATTCTCAGATTATTATTCGACGGTTTCATCTAACCTTGCTGATACTATCCCTGCCGGGTCGTGTTCGTTTCATAATTATCTTCAAAGAAACTCTCCACATGACTCTCTTTTTTGTATCCAACTAGTCCCTCCGAAATTTTTCAAGTAATAAGGAATATGACAGCTACATCGTCTAGCGGTGTTGATAAAATTCCCATGTATGTGTTGAAGGAAGTGTCAATTGTTCTATGTAATCCTATTTCATATGTTTTTAACTAATCTTTGTCTAATGGAATATTCCCTGACAATGCAAAGGTTGCTAGGATTATTCCCGTTTACAAATCTGGAAGTAACAGTTTACCTTCCAACTACAGACCAATCTCTATATTACCGTCTTTCTCCAAACTTCTTGAAAAACTTGTGTATAGCCGACTTATATTATTTATTGATAAATATAACGTTATCTCTTTAAGTCAGTTTGATTTTCGCAAAAATTATACTACTTCGATGGCAGCCAATGATGTAGTTAATTTCATAATTGAAGGTTTCAACAATAAAAAGTACATCCTTGGTTTATTTTTAGATCTCTCAAAGGCCTTTGACACAGTCAGTCATAGTATTCTTCTCCATAAGCTTTCACATTACGGTATTCGAGGTATTGCTCACGATTGGTTTTGTAGCTACCTAAGTAATCGTAAGCACTTTGTGCATGTCAATGGTGTTGCCTCTACATGTAATTATGTAACATGTGATGTTCCACAAGGGTCTATCCTAGGTCCTTTATTATTTTTACTTTACATTAATGGCCTCCCTGCTTGTTCAAAAAACCTTAAGTTTTGCTTGTTTGCTGATGATACCAGAATTTTGTTTAAGTCTGATTACCCAACGTATTCTGCACAAATTATCAACAAAGACATGAAAATTGTTTGTGATTGGTTTAATGTAAACAAATTATCTCTTAACACCAGTAAGACCCATTTTGTATTCTTTCATCCTTACCAATACCGTTTTAACAAAACAATCGACATCATTATTGACAATGTTAATATTGTTCAGAAACAATCTGTAAAATTCTTAGGCCTCTATCTTGATTCCCGGTTAAATTGGAACGATCATGTTAATGTAATTTGTGGAAGAGTAGGTAAAGCTGTTGGAGTTTTATATAAGATAAAAATATTGTTCCTAGGTCAGTCCTTATTACTTTGTACTATTCACTGGTTTACTCCCAACTCTCATATTGTAAAATTGTCTGGGGTAATGCCCCTTCACATTGCATTGATAAGTTGTATGTTATGCAAAAGAAAGCAGTCCGCATTATCAGCAATTCCGACTTCCTAGCTCATACCTTACAACTTTTCTCTAAGCAACAGATTCTCAAACTCCATGGTATTTTTAAGTATCAGCTTGGTAGCTTCATGTACAAGTTCTCCAATTAGTTGCTCCCAGACATATTTCGTAATTGCTTTTCCCTTAACTCTAATGTCCACTCCTATCCCACCAGAAGCAATGCTTTTATTCACATTCCTAAACCAAACACTTTAAGCTATAGTAAGTCCCTTTTATTCACTGGTGCTACTCTATGGAACGGTCTCCCAAATACATTAAAAGCCTGTTCATCAACTAGTAAATTTTTGAAGTGCTTTAAGGGTCACCTGCTTAACGCAGACAAGGATTAATTTAATGAGATGGTGTTGTATGCATGATAGTGTTGTATGAGTTACTTTGTTTCCTCTTCTCTTCTTTTTTGTAAGTAATCCTTCTTTTCCAGCTTGTATTTTCTTATGTACCCTTAAGGTACCCTCAAAAAGGGGGTCTACTTGTTCAAGCTTTTCAGCTTTCTTCAGACCTCCCCACAATTTAGTATTAATGTAAATATTGTAACATAAGTATAACTATATTATTGTGGAAATCTTTCTCAATACAATTCAATTCAATTCAATTCAAACTCTCCCATCCTTCTTCCTCCCATCCACAGGACAAGCCCTTTAAACAAACACCAAAGGGAACTTCTGCAACTTATCATTGAAATACAAACTGGTCAACGGGAGATTTTTTAACCTCTTTAGTGTGCATTTCAGCTAGGTTATTAGAAGATCAAAATTTGACTGACAGTGCGTCATTCCTGTTTCGACAATATCGTAAATACCCCAGAGCTTCCGGGACCTCGCCGGTCTCCTACTGGGACGTTGTCCCTGGCCCCACTTAAGGCCCTTGGGTTAACTGTCTACAACTGGGTGTGCCTCTGACATCTGTTTAACTCTAAAAAAATTCTCCGCTCCTGATCGTGATCAAACCTTCAAGCCTTCGCAAAACGTGGAAAAAGGTTTCACTATCTCAAAATGGTGTCAGTTTTTTTTATCCCGAGCCACTGTTTTGCTACTCTGGTTGAGACCCACAAGTAAAAATGATGTGTAGGTCTACCCCTTTTTTGTAGTTTTATTCATAGCAATACTATACTACAGACGGGGGAAGGGGGCGTTCGCCCATCCCCATTCGGCGAAAGGGGGCGTTGAGCTGAAAAAGGTTGGGAACCACTGGACTAGTGGCTTCAGTACTAAATCAAATCATCACTCGACTTAGTTGTGCAGTTTATTCCGTTTGGGATGCCAAACATTCTCCACACAGAGCTGCAGTGACTAATTTAGTATTCTAAAGTTCGTATTCCTACAATCTAAAGCGTTTTGGTGTGACATGTTTTCGCCAAAACTAACCACCCAAAAAATGTTACACGCAGAACTGCCTCAACTATTTTGTGCAATTTCCTGCTATAGAATGTTTGAGGTATGAAACTTTCTCCCTTACTGGCCACCCAAGAATTATAGACGCAGAATTGTAGTAAAAAGGTGGGATTTGTAATTGCGATTTCTTTTCATCTAGGGATTTAAAACGCCAAATATTCTCACTTCAGTCCAGCCATGATGAGGCTGAGGTCACCTTTCCATGCATAGTCCATTCTAGGAAGCCTCCCTTTAGAAAAATGTTTGGATCTAACACTGTCACAAAAGCATAAGGGTATACAGTAATAGTTTATACGGGTACTGGACTATGTTTTGCGAGTTAAAACCTCAAATGCTAGGAACCACCCTTATTGCTCTCATCTAATCGTGTAAGCAAATTATTACCCACGTCAGCTTGGTACATGCAATAAAGAGTCTTGTATATGTTTTCGACTGTCACACTACCATGCTGGAAAAAATGATACCCATTATGGTATTAAATGAAGTAATTCCTCTATTCATATGATAAGACTGCACCTTTTGTTAATCAGTGTACATCCACAGTTCCTGTGACATTTAGCTTCTGACTGCATGTATGTGAAACGGGACCGGAACCGAGAGCGGGAAGATGGCTTCTCCAGTCCTCGTATTTACCACTACCTAATATTCTTAGCTGAGCTACATAAAAAAGCAAAGGTGGCGATATGTGTTAAAACTGGGACTGCGAACTCATATCTTTAAGTTTATTTTTTAATCATACCTTTATGTGTAGTGTTAGTATAAGAATGCGTAGATGAATTTATATACTTGAACGTTTTTATGTGTATACGTCTATTAATGAAATACTGGCAACGCATTACTTTGCAACTAAGCCGGAATGTACTTCTTAATGAGGCACTATTTATGTTCCTGGGAAAGGTAATACAATGGAAGAAAAACAACTCGACACATTTGAAGACGACAGCCACTCTTCATACCTTTTTCGTCATCTAATATATGACCCCCTTCCATGCATCTACTGCTACGGACAAGTTGTTTCTAGAAAAAATACATCCGAATAAGAGAGGCACCGACCCAACCTCAGGATCATTTAGTTGATCAGGTTTGGATATTTCTATCTTTTCTGAGTGTATGATTTATTTTGGACGGTGAGATCGATTTCGAGATAAAGAACTGAAAATATTGTACATCATTTGTGGCTTGCAGCTTCCTGTGTATCATACCAGACTTGTTTGATCTAAAACTATATTTTTGAGTCCCGACAAGTTTGAACTCAAATTGCAGCTAAAAACCATTAAAAAATTGATGAAGGCCTGATGAAGTTAGTTGCAAGGACTCTGGAGAATATAAACACTACTTGATTCCTTGTCCAAACAACAGAATCATACCGGTCATGCCCTCTAGACCAAAGGTTCACAGATAGAAGGACCACTAGACCGAAGATCTACCTGACCGAAAATTTACGTTGATTCAGAGTAAAGATTAGGATTCGGATTATATACAGACTAAAGTTTGAAATTATTAGTCACGGGTAAGATTATGGTTTGTTGAAGAACTATGGTTAGAGTAGCCTAAGGATTATTTTTAGAGATAAGGTCTTTAGTCTAGTGAGCTTTCGATCTAGGAAAAACCCCTATACCAACCAGCACGCAACCACTTGTGCGAATGTATGTATAGGTGTGTACGTATGTATGTGTGTTTGTGACGCTCCCCTTAAAAAAACGATATCCCAAGAGGGCAACGATGGGTATGTTTTAAACTTTCTATAAATATTTTAATATTAAAATGAAGATTCCCATTGTTTTCAGTGGCGGTCAATGGTCGTTTAAGATCACCAAACGTCAAAAATCGGAAGCACGATATTTCAGATAGAAATGATGAATATTGTTGATACTTAGTATAAAGATACAATATACGACGATAAGGACAAGTATAGTTTATGGCAAAAGTTAAAGTTCATCCGAAGTCACCAGAGGTAAAACTAGAAAATTTTGTAAAGCTGCTGAAATCTCAAGATAGCAATGGTGGGTACGTTTCATACTTGGTATACAGATTTGTCACATTGCGACAAGTCCCTTTTGTTCTCGGCGGAAAATAAGATGCGTTAAGATAAGATGAATACTTTTATCACTCGGTATGTATATTTGTCATGTGGAGAAAAAGAAGAGAATTGGTTTAGGTGGAAGTCAAATTTAATCTATGGTCACTAGGGGTAAAGTACGGGAACCTCGTAACTACTTGATAACACGATAAAATCTCAGAATATTATTGAGGTATCTCTCCCCCTGTGGGCTGGGGGTTGTACAATATGCCCACGGTATTTCTAGCCTGTCGTAAGAGGCGACTAAAGGGGAGGACTTGAAATGTATTAGAACTTGGAAGACACAATATAGTACGCATGTGTTGATGTGTCGTTAAACTTTACCTACCTATTGAAGTATCTCATGATTAGCGGGGATTGCCACATATTTTGCACACGGACCGTATTGATTTTTGTGGTCAGAGGTCCATGAAGGTCAACAGAAGTTAAATCGTGATAATCTCATAAACGATATTTTAAGAGCTTTAATCCTGATGGATATCGCAGTAAGGTTTTTTCATCCTGCCGACGTCTAGAACCGTCTGGCACCTCCCCAGACTGAACGAACTTGGCATGTACTATTTTCATTCAGGAAGGAATCATAGACTGGAGTGGATGCTCTTTTAACAAAGCTATAAATTGCCTTACAGTCTTAACGACTTCAGAGAGAAATGTTAGCACTGTAGCAAAGCCCTTGTTGGTATAAGAAATAAAGTACATAAGCAGATAAAATGGCAAGTTACTGCAAGATACACCATTGATAGAAACAATTACTCGTTACAGGTAACAACACTAACGCTCCAGGCTAAATAAATCTTGCAACTGAGACACAAAACAAAGGCGATATTTTTAAAAGTAACTAAGACAGAAGTGTCGCGCATAAAATGCATTATGCATTAGTACATGTCTTTTCATTAACGAAAGGTTTTTTTTTTTTGTTTCATCTACTGTATTTCATTACAAAGTTCATGCATATGGCCAATAAACTCTGAAGGAAGGCTACAGTTAATATATTTGAAGAAAATTGTTTAGTCGAAAGTAGGATACCATATCGGTACACGAAGAAAGTTTTTCTGGTTTAGACCGTTAGTCAATGGCGCGTACCACTGCAATTTGAAAGAGAAACTGCGATCGCTACTTCAGTTCAGCCATGGGCGGCTCTAAGAAATTTTGTTTGGGGGGGCAAACTCAAGTCCGTATTCAGGGAGGTTCGGAAGACCCCCGGCAATATTAACGGTCAGCTCCGGATATTACAATAGCCTCAATAGAAGTATGCATATGCGTAGGGGCCCAAGTTGATGGGGGGGGGGGGGCTGGCTGTAACGATCTGCCCGAAAAATAGAAACAAAAATTTCCGCGCGCTCCGCGCGCGTTCAAAATGTTAATGTACATACCATATAGGCATGCATCCGTTATCACACCGCATGCCAATTACATACAATAATTTGCCACGTTACTACCTATTCCATATTGGTTACAATTCTGGGAGAAGTCGTAACAATAATGATGATAATAATCAGTGGTGTGGCCAAGACTTCTCTCATGAAGGTGGGGCAGGCACTATGTTGTGTGATCGCCGGCCTAGGGGAGGGGTATAAGGGGAGGGGGTGTCCCCCTCCCCTTTGAAAATTTTTTGAAAAATTAGTTGTCCATACATGCAATCTGGTGCCACATATGCTACCTTTGAAGTAAAATTTGTGTTAAAAAATTTACAGTACGTATTTTAGGTATTAAAAGGAAAAAAATAGGCATTACCCCCTACCGCTTTGAAAATTTTTGAAAAATTAGATGTCCTTACATGCAATCTGGTGCCCAGGGCCGTAGCTAGGGTCATATGTTTGGGGGGGTGTGAAGGTCCCAAATTCCGACTGGATAGATATATTTTCCAACTGAATGGTGGCGCGTAAATTAAACCATTTTTTATGCACCCTGCGTTTACATACTGCAGTAAGGATCCTTCCTTTGTCACTGCATAATGGTGCCGTCGTGGGGGAAGGATCTAAGGGGAGGGGTTGACCCCTCCCCTTTGAGAAATTTTTGTTAATTTAAGGTTGCTTAGATGCAAAATGGAGCTATCTTTGGGATATTTTTGGAGCTGATCATATATGGCTAGAAAATGTCCATAATTAAATGAATTCTAATTTTTCCGACTGGTTTGATTCTTTTTCCAAATGAGTGGCGGCCCGTAAATTGCATTTTCGTTTTTATGGGCGTTACTTTTGTATGATACAGCAGTGGTGATCCTTCCTTTGTCACTTCATAAAGGTGCCGTCCTGGGGGTTAGGCCTAAGGGGAGGGGGTGTCCCCTTCCCCTTTGAGAAATTTTTGTTGAGGTAAATTTGCTTAGATGCAAAATGGTGCTATCTTGGGATACTTTTGGAACTGATCATATATGGCTGGAAAATGTCCATAATTTGGTGAATACTAAGATTTGTTGAAAGTAGAAAGTATGTTGTCTAAGAGAAGAATACGTTGTCAACAAACCTCCTAAAGCCCCCCCCCCACACACACACACCTTTTGACAACTTTAATGCCTTCTATTCTGGCATCTATTGCTGGCATATACCTGTATAGGCCTCCTTGAAGCTCTGGATCAATAATATAAAATGAGGCAATGACTGGCTTCTAAATAATAATATAGAGTATGACGCCAAGCACTTTACATCTATCGTATTTTTACCAATTTTGAACGAAAATCGAGACGAACTATGGGGAATGGGCGGTAGGGAGATGGGGGGAGGGAGAGTATAGGTGCAGAAAAATGATAGCCTAGTACTAGACCTCCCAGACAGGTATAGCAAAAAGGGTTTAGGACTAACAAGCGCGTTTTCAGAATGTACACATAGTTTATGCTATAAAAGTTCACTGGTACGTTGTGCTTATAATGTTCATAAGTGATACAACGTGGATTGTGAGGATTGCGCGCGAAGCGCGCCGAAATTTGGGGGTATACTTCAATGCCAAAATGAAAAACCTGCACGCAGACTCAGCCAGGGGTGGTGCTTTGATTTGCCGACATGGGGGGCGCCCTGACTGGGTGCCAGCTACTCTAAGTCCCGACAGATGCAATGGGTTGCCGAACTCAAAATATAAGGCGCGCGAAGCGCGCCGAAAAATTTGGGGTTATATTGAATTTTCATTAAGGAAAGTTGAAAAAGTTTGGGCTTTTATTGAAGAATCTGGACAAAACCAAGAAATTTGTTCGGGTGACTGCATGGTCGTCGTCGGGGATTACATTCTTTATCTTACCCATTAAGGATCTCCTACGAAACTGAAAGATCTTTTTCTTACAAAATATGTTTGCCACGATGGCGAGGCTGAAGAAAGAATCTTCTAAAAGTTAGGAAAAAGAGGAAAGAACTTCGGAATGATGCATGCATTTTCGTGTTTCTCTAGAATCACGCCTACACGGAAGAACAACATTTGTGAAAACGTTGAAATCCAACATGTTTGAAACGGGGGCGTTACCACTAGATAGAACTAGAGATGAAAGCGCGCGTAGCGCGCGAAAATTTTTTGAAGTTATAGAAAAAATCGTTACAGAACTTACTGGCTACGGGCCTGATAAATAGACGTTTGGAATATTTTCTGAGTATATCTATGTCTTCACCAATATTAGTCTATAAAAAATTGGGGAGGCGGGGGGGGGGGCTAAAGTGCCCTTACTCCCATAGAACTGTGTCTGGTATAATTACCTTAATAATGTTCATGAGATTGAGTGTAAATCGTGACGCATGCGCGCGGAGCGCGCCCAAATTTTCATTAAATAAGATTTTCATAATAAAACCTGCATTCAGAATCTCCATTAAAATACGTTCAATTGCCCAACAAACCAACATGCCACTCAAAAAGCCAGTCTTTTACCTGGTAATTTGTAAACAGCTTTCAACTTCTGCTGTTGTGCTTTTCCGAAAGTTGCTATCGGAAGATATTGATAATAAGAAAAATACTGAGGTCAGGTTTGAATCGCGCGGAGCGCGCGAAAATTTTGAGAGTTTGAGAAGAATTTGCGAAAAAGGACAGCTTTGATTTGATTTTACGTGAAGAAAATAACGTTTGGTATTATTCTCACTTGGTCTAGTTGGAAAATATATACAAAGTTGACATAGGCTTAGTCGGAAAAATGTACTAGACTGAGATATCAGAAATTCCAACTGGCATTTCAGATTTTCCGACTATCGTCGCTCTGACGAACTTTGGGGGGGTGAGACACCCCCCACACCCCCCCCCCCCCGGTCGCGACGGCCCTGCTGGTGCCACATATGCTACCTTTGAAGTAAAATTTTGTGCTTTATTTTAATTTTGTGCTTTATTTTAGGTACTACAAATATGGCCGTCAGTGACGGGGGAATGGCCTAATGGCTACTCAAATACACCACTGATAATCATAATATATAAGTTTAACCATTACAATTAAAGCACACTAGTGAATGAATACCGTATATATAGGTGATGGTGCAATCCAAATCAGAACTATATTTTAATTACCAAGAAAGTTTTTTAAAGTATCGATTTCCGTTAAGCTACATTATTGCATTATTTTCTTTCAGTAGGTGCCCGAAAAATTCTCAGAATATTGCCCGAATTTTCACAAAAAAATATTTTGTTGGGGGAGCTGCAGCCCCCCAGCCCCCTGCCTCCTACGCATATGGGAGTTTGGTTATGATTATGTATTACAGCGATGCCCATGTAGTTTTCAAAAGCTCTTCAAAAACCATTTCAGTTAGTCATGAGCTGACTACTTCAAAAATAAATACAACCATATCAACCGATTACTACCTTACTACCATAGGGGTGGAGTAAGAGGCAGGTGAAATGGGCAAAGCGGCTTGATCCATTTGTATAAAATGAGCCCCACCTTTAAATATTTTATTGTTTCTTTCATTGTGTCACAATATGTTTCAGCTGCCATAAAATGATGGTTTTCTGTATTGTTTTCTTAAACTAACGAAAATTTTGAGCATGAAGTAACTTGAAAACGATGAAATGATAGCACTAAGTATTTTGGATCTCAGTACCGTTCCGAAACAATTTTTTAAAGGGAGAGAGGAATTCCCCTAACTCAGAACGACGTCTCATCCTATATACAAATAGCTAGGCCACTAGTCAAAAGTCTCATCACACTGAGCTTAGATTGACTGTTTGGTGTGTTTATTTTAAATCAATTGAAACGGTATAACTTAGCACAGGGGTGGAGAACCTTTTGCTTATAACAGGCCATTTGACAGTCATAAGACCGCTCGTAGGCCAACGACGCTGTCAATTTGGACAAGGGAAGGGAAACCTCTCCTTCTGTGAGTGGGAAACACAATACTTTTAGACTACATGCCCGTTACAACTTTTTGTAGACAGATACCTATGCTAATCTGGCCAGGTGACACCCTGGCAAAACTGCTTTTAGTCGCGGATGATAATCAACACGGCTAATGGGTAGTGTATCTAATCACCCCGATAGCTCTGAAGTGTCTGCAAAACTATGGGCATTTAACTCCAGCATTACCGTTACACTCTGTAAATGACATTATGATGCCTCAGCTAATGAGATTACAAATAAGCAACTGAGAAAAAGCGCGCGAAGCGCGCCAAAAAAATGTCTTTTTGAAAGCACTTTATTAATGTTTAACCTTCCTTCGCATTGCATTGAAAAGTTATTCACTTCTTTAATTTTAAGCCTACTCAAGGAAAGGGGAGGGCCTAACCCATTTCGAATTACATGTTTTTTTTTTATTTATTATTTTTATTTTTGAAAATTGAAGACCATGCTTTGCAAACTTTTTGAGGGGGGGGGGCAAGTGCCCCCCCCGTGCCCCTATGGCCAGCCGCTAATGAGTTCAGCTAATATTGGCATTCTTACTTTAGCGGGAGAAGTACAAGTGACTTTCTGTTACTTCTGTCTATCTAAAAAGATAATATTTCAAAAAGTGGAACATGGAACGCCATGAGGGATTGTTTTCGGAGAATTGTTTTTCTTTTTTCTACTATGGAGTTACCCACCAAATCTTACCAATTATAACAAACTGATTGAAATCATGAGTGGTGATAACAAGAAAATAACAGTACAACATAAGCCTTATGTACATAAAACCACAAGTTCCTTTAATTCCGAGGGAACAAAATGTTGAAATAGCCAAATATATTAGAACGATGGGAGATCTATGATATCATAATTTATGATCAGAAAACGCTCAATGGCGTCAATTATACACCTTTATGAGGGATGTCCGCATCATGTAGATTTGACTATTTCATAATTTTATGCAATTCTGTGTGAAATGAATACACATTTTTGTACGATGTCATGGGGTTGTTGGAATCATGTTTAAGGTCCCGCAGAGCAAATAGCACTACTGTAGTAAAATCTATGGCCATGTTGCCTTCTCACAACAGGCTGTGCAGCATTTTAATAACAACCAGGAGAAAAAATTGCAAACGGTTGAAGCTACTTGTGTATTTTGAGGGGTATTTGAGATAATGATAAGAGTGTATAAACCTTTTAGGCAAATTGTAGTCTGGCAATCAAGCTACTTTAGTAAATACTGTAATAATGGCCATACCACTTCTGGTTAAGGTACTTTAACGTGTACAGACACTCAAATCAAAAGAACCATTGACCTGTATCATTCAACTGCAACTGTCTGCACGTAAATGACATGATCGACAAGCATGACACGGAACTGTGAACGTATTGTTCAGCTTTTCGTATTTCGTCATTCCGTTGCTCAAACTAATTTTCTTAATTTAAACGGACCGCGTCCGATGCGGAAGGGAATGAATCGACCCCAGCAGATGTTTGTAATACCCTATTATGTCTTTAACCACTTCCCCTTATGAACATTCCTGACTTTCGTGTTATGATAGAAAGCTCAATATTTATGTGTTAATTGAACACGGTATAGCAATATTCCCCTCACATAGCTCTCACTGCTACAAGTTCTCTAGCATTCTATAAACTCTTTGAAGCAATGTTTGTTCCAATGGTAACCTTGCCTATGTAGGGGACTTTACGGCATATTACTTGTTCAATCATTGGCAAAGCCTTAAAATATAGAGGGGCTGAGTAAACAAAGTCTGCTCCACGGGGTAGTGGTAACCTTGCTTTTGTCCTTACAGTGTTCATCACAATACTTAGATCAACTAGGGTCAGTAAATCAGTGTCAAAATAAAAACCAGAATGCGAGGCATTCATACTCGCGAATCTTAAACTGAACGGAAAAACAAATTTTATACATCTGTGCTACAATGGGGATCGAACTTTTTACCTCACGAGTGTAAGTCTAACCAGGGAGGTGATAAACTCCCTGGTCTAACGCCCTATCCAATGCGCCATCAGTATCAACAGAGCAGTGTCTGCTTTAAAGGCATTGTCTGGTGGCATTTTGTAGGGGTCTTATAGGAAAGATAAAAATTTTTCACTACATGTCATCCAAACCCATACCAAAACTCCATTCCTAACTCAAGATATCCCTTCCAAAAGACTGGTTACTTTTGACAAGAAATACCTCCAGATTTCCTCAAGGTCACAGAACATGAAGCAAAGTGGGCAAATTGTCTCAGATTACTTTTGTTATTCTTTATAATTGAATACCTTGTTAGTCCTTAAAATTTGATACCATTGGAATGTTTAAATGCTTTTCTGTGTAGATATAGTGTAAAACTGTGCCATACTTATCGTACAGCAAATACAGTTATGAAATATTAATCAATTTAGTGATATCAACATTATAAAGAAATACAAAAGCTATATCTAATCAATTTGCCCAGATGACATCACAGATTTCCCATCATGCACTGCGGAACATGAAAATAAAGCATTTCTTCAAAAATTCATATCTTCCAGATGCAAGATGCTATAGAGATGGGGTTTTCACTGCCTAACACAGAAAATTTTTCTGCTTTTTTTGAAAACATTAAATTTGGTCACCAGAACATACTTTTAATTAATATATAAACTCTGTAAAGCACCGTGCATGAATAAATGCTAACAAATGTGATAGAGTCATGCATCTAGTGGAGGGTTGTCTTTTAGTTATTGTATTTAATGATGGCAAGTGCTCACTCGAAGGTAGCACTTTCATGTTTAACTGGGGATCGTTCAACAGTTCAGCAATCACCCTTTGCCTTTGGTGTCCATGAACGATATACTAAGTACTGTGGAGGATTCGGCAGCAATGACATGGATGCAGGCATCCATAGGCAAAAGCGGTATTGACTATTGAGGTTTTCCTATCCTCAGTCTGACAAATATTCCTGCGTGGTCAGCACAAAAAGCGGACTAGAAGAATCTGCTCTGTGCCTTGCCATATCATAATCATGGTACAGTATAAGCAGTCAGTTAAGCTCTCTCGGTAATGCATCCACTCCGTAGATTGCCATCACTGATATGAATATGCAATAAGCTAGTCGCTGGTAGAGTTACATAACCTACGCCTTAGGAAACCCTAGATTTGTACTAAATACTCTAAATCAAAATCGTATTTTGTGTTTACTGTGATTTCATTTTTAAGATAAACAAATTTATGTACTCACTGGATCCTTTAAAACTAGTTGTCTTATACCATTGCTTAGTTCTGAATCTAAATAGTACTTCTTGGGGCCGGAGTAAGCACGTTGTTTGTAGCACCAAGCTGCAAAACGATAAACAGGTGATGAAGCTTCAAATTAGACTTAGGACAGGCACTCGGAAGAGATTAAACCAAATATTTTCTTCAAATTATATTAACAATTATTTTTTTGTCACTTAACTTGCATTAACTACGACTTCTAAAAATTACAATATTGTACAAGAAGTACAGGACATAACAAGATAGGAGAATGTCATCATATTGGACCTAATGACTGTTGCAAGTCCAAAACACGACTACTATACTGGGCTATTCGCTCGTAAAAATGAAACGCTCCTTACATGGGACTCGTTTAACTTTTGTTGTCACCGCAACAATTTAAACTTTGGTCTGTACACAGTAAATCTCATTTTAATTAAATTCATTGTAGTATTTCCTCAAAACCTACATATCCAGTACATGTTTGTAAATGGTCGAAAAATTGCCAAATGTGAGAATAAATAATGTTTTAGGTGTAAACAACCTTGTATGAGGCAGACTACGCATCAAATTTTTGGTACATAGGAAAGTTGAATATTAAACGTTTATTTAGAGTCGTTTGATAAAACAAGCTTGGCTCTTGACAGAGAACAACTCCATATTAAAGAATGTCTTAACTGTGTCCTTTGTTTAGGATTAGCTAGATCTGAAACGATCGGATCATCAATAGCATTGCTTAGACAACAGAGACTAAACTAGAAATGTAGTAACGAGAACGGCAACCACTGTTTATGGAAGCGATTGGTACTCTCTAGAAATTTTCACTTCACTGAATGGTAGTCATCCCAGATGTCACAAGGAAGTATTGAACTGAAAAAGAAATCACTATACAGCAATCGCTTTAACAGAACTGTCTTGTTTCAAAGATTCAGACTACAACTTTACAAGGTTACTTACACACTACGCCTGACGCAGAATAAAAATAGCCTATGCAAGTTGACACCAATAAGGCTGGGCCCAACGTGAGTTTAAGCCGAGCTAGGCCAAGCGTCTCACTGTGAAATCTGATAATACAATAAAGTTAACAAAAAATGTTGTACTTTGTAAGGTGTTACAGTACGTACTGATAAACACAACTTTGCTTCGGTATGATGTAGGCCCCTACAGTTAATACTGCTCCTTTTCTCAACTATAGCCTAACTGTTAGTATTAGTAGGCTAGCACTAGTAGGCCAACTGATAGATGGCAGTATGCCTTTGTTTAAAGGTCGTGTGACATGCCACCAAAAAGAGCTGTTTCACATGTCATTTAAAGAATTAAGTCCTCCAATCAAAGATCCGTTGGAATTATTTCAATATCTTTTACCGTTCTCAAAATATACGTCTTCAAAGTTTGATGGTTTCTGAAGAAACTAATTGCCTATGCAAAAAGAATGATGTGGAGTGTTGCACAGTGTGAATATTTCTTTTGTTAACCCTATATAAATTATCTCTTAATTACTGATCATACAGATTACAATTTGGTAAGTGATATCAATATTTTTCAAGGAAAAAATTTTAACTTTTATAATAAACCCTCAGGGAATAACAATGCTACCAGTGTCCTTGAAATTAAGGTTGAAAAAACAAAGGCTAACATGTGCCATATATGGTATGTCCCTCTTTCGATGTCACATATTTGCATATTTAGCTCATGTTTATTCATTCTACAAGTGTGAAATAGAAATTTACCTGTAAAATGGTCAATATTTGGTGGATTTTAATGGAAATTGTGGCAATTTTCTGGATTTTTAATGCTTTTTACATCAAATATCCAACTATGTTATTTTCATGTCACACGACCTTTAAACTGAAGCATGTGATATGGTAACAAAAATATGCTGAGCTAGGCTGCAGTATGAAAACTGACCACAATATAGTCTAGTAGGCTTACTGAGAAAGCTGCTCTTGGATAAAAATACTGATATTAAGCCCGGCCCATACAGCAGTGCAATCAGATGTCAGGCCTGTCAGATGCTCGTTACTTATCCAGGCTGCAACAATATCACTGCGTTATAGCCTATTGACCTACAATATAAATCTCTAACGTTACTAGGCCTACAAAAAGTTTATCAAAACCCACACTGCTGCAGGAGTTTTCACCAAAAATTCCTTGTAGGCCACTAACAGTCTCTTTATACAACGACAGTAGGGCCAACACAAAGTGCAGGGCCGTAGCTAGGATCATACTTGGGGGGGGGGGGGGGTGAAGGTTCCAAATTCCTACTGGATGGCTATTTTTTCCAACTGAACGGTGGCGGGTAAATTGCACCATTTTTCATGCGCTCTGCGTTTACATACAACAGTGGGGTTCCTTCCTTTGTCACTTCATAAAAGTGCCGTCGTAGGGAGGGGTCTAAGGGAAGGTGGTGACCCCTCCCCTTTGAAAAATTTGTGTTAATTTAAGGTTGCTTAGATGCAAATGGAGCTATCATTGGGATATTTTTTAAGCTGATCATATATGGCTAGAAAATGTCCATAATTTAGTGAATTCTAATTTTTGCGACTGGATTGATTCTTTTTCCAAATGAGTGACGGCCAGTCGATATTAGACCTCCCAGACAGGTATAGCAAAAGGGGTTTAGGACTAACAAGCCCGTTTTTAAAATGTACACCTAGTTTATGCTATAAAAATTCACTGGTACGTTTGTGCATATAATATTCATAAGAGATACAACGTGGACTGTGAGGAAGCGCTCCGAAACTTGTGGGTACACTTCAATGCCAAAACGAAAAGCCTGCACGTAGGCTCGGCCAGGGGTGGTGCTTTGATTTGCCGACATGAGGGGAAGCGCTCTGACTGGAGGCCAGCTACTAAGTCCCGACAGATGCAATGGGTTGCCGAACTTAAAATAAAAGGCGCGCAAAGTGCGCCGAAAAATTTGGGGTTATATTGTGAAAAGATTTCACATTTTTGTTTTCATTAAGGAAAGCTGAAAAAGTTTGGGTTTTTATCGAAGAATCTGGACAAAACCAAGAAATTTGTTCGGGTGACTGCATGGTCGTCCTCGAGGATTACATTCTTCATCTTACCCATTAAGGATCCCCTACGAAACTGAAAAAGCTTTTTCTTACAAAATATGTTTGCCACGATGGCAAGGCTGAAGAAAGAATCTTCCAAAAATTAGAAAAAAGAGGAAAGAACTTCGCAACTATGCATTTTCGTGTTTCTCTAGAATCACGCCTACACGGAAGAACAACATTTGTGGAAACGTTGGAATTCCAATATGTTTGAAACGGGGGCGTTACCACTAGATAGAACTGTAGATGAAAGCGCGCTTAGCGCGCGAAATTTTTTTGGAGCTATAGAAAGAATCGTTACAGAACTTATTGGCTACGGGCCTGATAAAAAGACGTTTGGAATATTTTCTGAGTATATGTATGTATTCACCAATATTAGTTTATATAAAATTTTGCGCAATTTTGTGGGGCTCGGAAAAATTTGGGGAGGGGGAGCTAAAGCGACCCAGCTCCCATAGAACTGTGTCTGGTATAATTACCTTAATAATGTTCATGAGATTGATTGCAAATCGTGACGCATGCGCGCGAAGTGCGCCCAAATTTTCATTAAATAAGATTTCTATAATAAAATCTGCATTCAGAATCTGCATCGAGATACTTTCAATTGCCCAACAAACAAAAATGCCACTAAAAAGCCAGTCTTTTACCTGGCAATTTGTAAACAGCTTTCAACTTCTGCTGTTGTGCTTCTCCGAAAGTTGCTATCGGAAGATATTGATAATAAGAGCAACACTGAGGTAAGGTTTGAAGCGAGCGGAGTGCGCGAAAATTTTGAGAGTTTGAGAAGAATTTGCGAAAAAAGGACAGTTTTGACTTAAGTTTACGTGAGGAAAATAACGTATGGTATTATTCTCACTTGGTATAGTTGGAAATATATACAAAGTTGACATAGGCCTAGTCGGAAAAATGTGCTAGACTGAGATATCAGAAATTCCAACTGGCATTTCAGATTTTCCGACTATCGTCGCTCTGACGAACTTTTGGGGGTGAGACACCCTCCACACCCCCCGGTCGCGACGGCCCTGACAAAATGTACGGCACCGGCCCTATTTGACTGAAGAAAGCTAGGCCTGACGTGAGGCTAGGTCTAAAAAGTTACTTTGTTTGCTTCTGTTCTGTGACTTTGGGGATGATAGTATCACAATGCATGCGGCACGCTAAAATGCATGGCGTACACTGAATTCGATAAACATGGCAGTGTGTGATACGATTGTACGGAACTGTGAGTGACTTCTGTGTTCATCTGCCCATACACAACGATGTAGAAAGGGTTACTATTACAAATAGTTAGGACTACGGAAACTAATGAACGTTTAAGGTCAAGTTGGCCAAGAAAAAAGAGTAAATGTCACATAACACTATGCAGACCAGTAAATGGCCTTTTCACTGACAAACAGTATCACAAACAGAGCTAGCTTTAAGAAAAATAAGCTTTCCGTTATGTAATTGTAATTTTTAAACTTTGTGTCAGTAACACCTGCTGACTAACATTTCAGGATATCTTATCTTGCGCACATTACTTGCCTAATTCATTCAGACGCTTGGACATTGAAAAATCTTTATAGTCTTATTTTGCAGTGAAAAGACCATTATTTTCTCAGTGACTGCTTTACAATTATGTACACGTGCTAAGAAATATACAGTACTTGCGGCAGTTCTGATCATGAACTGCTTCTTCAGATAACGTGTCACAGAGAAACTGTCACGTGACCTGGTCCTGTGTAATCACGATATGTTATTATAAGTTGCGCTTCCATAAACATAACTAGTCCAATGGAACAAAGAATGGGCTTAATCAAATTTTGAAACCTAAAAGGGATTATTTACCATTACATTACATTTGTATGAGAAATATAGATATAATATTGTGTCTTCTTCGCAACACTCCCTTGAATTTACTATGGAAATTGTCGTTTTCCCGTTTCAAGAAAATTTCTGAGTTTGGTTAGTATGTTTTACTGCAAAGGTTGTAGATGTTTCAATTTGTTACTTTGAGATTGATTTGTGTTTTCAATTTAATTGTTTTGCTAAAAAAGTGGCTGCAGTATCACACTAGTCAGCTAGTGGCTGCAGTATCACACTTGTCCCGACAACTTATTTTTTCGAAATACAAAAAAAAAAAAAAAAAATGAAAAATAAATAAAATGAAATAAAAATAAAAAAAGCAAGACAAATGTACACGTACACATATAGAGGCCATAAGCACATACATATGTTTCCGTTTGATCAAAATGTAGTAATTAGATTGGCCTTTGCAGAAAGAAGGTTCATTTCAAAATGTTATTTGCGGTGGTCTACTTTTAACATAAATGAATTTGAGAAGAACAAATTGCCATAAGAAAGGGTAAGTCAACACAATGAAACACACTGAACTATTAGAACTGGAAGTGATGTCGAGCTTGTAGCCTGTTCCATGCTTCATTAACTCTGAAGGGCACGATAAGCCTACTGCTTGCGTTTTAGTGCGTTCACTTTTGTTATCCTTTCGTGTTGAAATCCTGTACCTTCCCACGTAAAAATCTCACAATCAGTTTCGAACCCTCAAATGCAGTGAAGTGAAGAACTCGGTTTAAATAAAAAGTCACCTTAAGACTACTGTACGACAATCGTTATTTAGATAACAAGGTGTTTTCTTTGTTGGTATGGTAATTTTGTCAACGGTGAAAAAAAAATTGGGGATTCCCCAAAGCCCTATTGCATTACACTTTGAGTGCTACTCCAAGCCTACAGAAACAAATGCTCCTAAATGTGTACAGCTGCAGTGTCTAGTCTGCCATGCAGCAAAACATGACGTGATTCCGGTAATTTCTTTAAATTAATACTGCCCTTAACACTGCCCTGATGGCCAAGAAACAACATTTTGGTCGCACTTTTATGATATAAAGGTCAATTTTTGGTGGTATTGTTCCCGAACTTTTTTTCAATATTGTTATGTTGTACGTGTTTATGGTCCTTACCAATTTTACCCCAGTCAGAACGTGGGAGAAAAATTAATATGAGACAACGGAAAGACACGAAGCGGCATCATATGACTTCTTTTAAGGACAAGAGTGTGTTAGTGTGATACCTAACAGAATGATGAAGCTGTGTTTGTCCTTCTACAAATTTGTACCCCAGGTTCACACGCACATGTAACTGCTGTAACTGTAATCGATAAAGGTACCTGATTAAGCTTGTTAACGCGAGGAACTGTCTAAAATTAAAAGGAAATCCTAGCCAATGAAGTTCAAACAGCAATTCTTAAACAATATTTAACTTTTTGTCTTGCAAAAGTTTTTAACGAAGCTAAAGTTTAAAGGCTCTCTAATCTTAACCCAGACAGTAAAATTTTCTCCATTACGTTTACTTTATCCCCTCCTCCACTTTAAACAAAAACACCTTTCTAGAAAAGCTCCAAGATAGCCTGAACTGCCAAATATATTAACACACGGTGACTGTGTGTGAGCTTAAATGGGACTCAAATGACTGTATAATTCATCGGTGACCAACCAGAGTGAAGCTATGTTGTTTGAATGAATGGCAATCAATGTGCAGGCATCCACCGTTTTAGAACTCTAGGGCTGTTCCTAAATTTGATTGGGTAGGAAGTTACTAGTAACTCCCTGGTTTGGGGCTGCCACATCATCTTTAAATGTTTTCAACGAAGACTGCTGCATAGCATAACTATATCCAAGTAAAAAAGAAACCAAACCGAACACAGGTTTAACTGAAAGCCAGTTAGTGACAATGTCTGCAAAGAAATATCGTTTCCAAATTCAATGAGTAAACTGTGGCTTTATCACTTCAAAATGTCTCTAAAAAATGCTCAAAGTGAGCAGAACGTCGAAAAGGTCACGAACATTTCGTGGTCATTCTGTGAAAACTGATCACAAACGTTTCGTGCTTAAGCGAATTTAACCGGGTGGACATAAAATCGATGGTACTGAATCGAGGCTGTCCTTTTCACAATTTTAAGAAAGTCATAATGAGGGCGATACTCAATTATAGTACTCGTCGAATAACACATTCATTTCCTATGGCAATTACGTTATGGATCCTTAACTGCATGACCAGAATTTCAAAACTCAGTAGATCAAGCTAGACACCAGTGACATGAAAAAGTGGGAAGGGAAGAATGAAAATCGCTTAAATCTTCCAACTTTAAGATTCGTTTCTTCACAGTCAGCAGTATTTCTAACTTTAAACCAAGTAACGTTATTAACCTTTAATGCCACATTGCGTTGTCAAAGAGATTGTATTGTTTTCGGTTTTTTATTTGCGAGTGAAAACGAACTTTTCTTTTAGTTTTGAAAAAGCGCTCTTGTCATCAATATCTCATTTTACAGATGGTTATTGTTAAAGATGGCCATTCCGAAATGTAGTCCATTTTAGGGCTTTACTTAAACTAATCGGTTAGAAAGTGAGCAGTAAAGCCTCATCTAACTCTAACTCTTAGGTCTAAAACAAACTTTGATTTCTAGTCTTTTCATCACGTTCTTTAAAAAAGTAATGTAATCTGCCGGTCCTTTTGCTCATATGTTGTAAACAATTATAACTATCAGAAGAATAACGTCACCCTCATGGAAATTTCTCAAAAGATTCTCATGAGACATTTCTTTTAAGATTCTTATGTGAAATTGGGACATGGTTCTCATGAGAAATCCTTATGAGAAAATTTTCATGAGATCTCGTGAGAAATCTTATGAGAAATTTCTCACGAGATTCTCATATATAGGAACTTACTCACTGATCTTAATTTGATGAGAAATGTCTGCTGCCAGAACAGTATAATCTATTGGTAAGAAGCTCTTCTCAATAGTACTGTGGAAGACTCACATATGAAGTCAGGTTTTCATATGTAGGCCTATGGAGGAAAACTGCTGCTTTTCTTTGGGAATATGTCATATATGTGCTAATGCTTTGTCTAGCCTGTCCACAGTTTGATAAATGGTATTCTCTTTGAATTAGCTCTTGTTAAATATCCTGTAAATGCTGTAATTAAATTTTAAATGTTGTAGGCTAAACTCTGTAAACTGCCATCAGCTGAATAAGTTACGTGGGCAGTTAACATTGCTGGGTTGTAGTTGTGTGCACCTGAAATCACAGTTATAACCTAGAAGTCCATTTGAAAGATTAATTATAACAGGTTAGTGAAACCCCAAATAAGTCTTCAAATCAGCAGGCAGAAGTGTAGGAACTAAATCCCACACAAATCCTGTCACAAATACGTATCAAGTGACTGAGGAAACCAGTTGAAAAAACAGCATTCTTCCATTACCCTTGCAAACGGTCCTTAGAAAATGCAATTTCACCACTGCAGTGAGTTGTGCCAGGGAGTTATCAGGGAAAGAGATCCAACATTTATATGTCCTTTGAGACTAGGTAGTTCCCGACATTAAGCTGGCTATTGTCTTGCTCTTGAAACCTCTCTATAAGACGTGAAAGAGATTTTGGTTCTGAAGACAATGGGTTGTGTCGTGTGCTACATCATGATGATTTAACCAATTGGCATTACATTGCCAGTCGCCAAGAAAAATTAAAAAAAAATTAAGCTTTCGTCGTTCGTCGTCGCAGTTAAAGTCATTTCAATTAACATCAACCAAGAACTTTTTAAAACCTTCGTTGACAATGCTTGATACTAAATGCGGAAAGTTGCAAAAATTGTGATTATTTTGTAGGCTTGAACAATGTGTCAAGTAGGCGACCCACCAAGGTCATAGTAACACAAAGAACGTATAGTAGTTAAACGTTTATTGACGGTCGTTTAACTTAAAATCTTTATTAAAGCTTAGACTTTGTCGGCAAAGAGGCTGCACCTCAATGTACTGCTATAGATAAAGTTTCCTTTTCTGCGATGAATGTGACCTCTGGAGTTCCACAGGGCTCAATTTTTGGGCTGTTATTATTTTTACTGTTTATCAACGATATGGACTTAAGTCTTCCTCACTGTACTGCGCACATGTACGCTGATGATACAACATTTTATTTGCACGGCACTAATGTTCAGGATCTGAATAAAAAGTTAGAGGAAGATGCTACACGTA
This sequence comes from Holothuria leucospilota, assembly GCA_029531755.1. Lineage (NCBI taxonomy): Eukaryota > Metazoa > Echinodermata > Holothuroidea > Aspidochirotida > Holothuriidae > Holothuria > Holothuria leucospilota. Next base: position 49,869,932 of record CM055961.1, read on the forward strand.
TTCATCACTGGTGTCAAAAAAATAAAATGGTCCTGAATGCAGAGAAAACAAAAACGATGCTTATAGGGTCAAGACAGAGGAATGCTACACTCGGGAATGAAAATACACTCCATGTTAAGATTGCAGACGCCACTCTGCTTAATGTAGATTGTGAAAAATTATTGGGGGTCACAATTGATAGTAACTTAACATGGAAAATGCAAGTAGATTTTATCTGTAAAACGGTAAGCCAGAGGTTAGCTTTGCTTAGACGAATTCAACCTTTTATTGATAGAGAAACCAGTTTAATGTTTTATAATGGTTATATTTTACTATTTTAGACTATTGTATATCGTATGGGGTACATGTAGTCACAGTGACCTTCAAAGGCTTATACAAATGCAAAAAACAGCCGCAAGAATCATTTTAAGTGTTGGTTACGATCAAAGGTCACATGATATTTTTAATGAATTGAACATGGACGGCCTTGACATGAGAATCCGTAAGAAGAGACTAATAATGGTTTATAAATCTCTTAACGAACTTGCTCCTACGTACATGGAAGAAATGTTCACTTTTAATAGAAATATCCATTCTCACTCCTTGAGATCAACCACAGAAAACAAATTATACCTGTCTGGTGGGATAACTGACTATCACAGGAAAAAATTTTCATATTTAGCTGTTAAAGAATGGAATGAACTACCTTTGGAGCTAAGAAATGCTACATCCCTGAATATTTTTAAAAGTAAACTGCATAACCTCATATCTAATACATAGTTTTATGTGAATCTTATAGTTTTAATGTGGTAATTTTAACTGTTTGACTCTTTACCGGCTCTTCTAAAGTTTTACGCTCTTACTTTTTGCATGGTTTTAGAATTGAAACGTGTCTTTAAAATTTTGACTTTATTTTAATGTTTAAATGTTTTATGGTATATCTCGTTTCATTATTTAATTCTCTGTTTAAGACGTCAGCTTTTCTATATCAATTACCTGTTTTTTATAGTTTAATGTTTTCTTACTCCTTTACTTTCTTTTATACCCTGGTTTAATTTGGTCCTTGTGCTTTATGCATTCTCTTATTTACACTTTAAGTTGTTTCCATTGTTCTTCTTATGTTTTTTACATTCTGTACATTAACTGCTTTTTTATATGAGGGCCTCGGGGGAGATTAGCACTTTTTGCTAACCGAGTCTTACCCTCCTTCCAAATGTTAATAAATAAATAAATAAATAAACTTCAAAATAACGCGTTAACAATAAGCTTTCTTTCTGGATCACCTGGGTTTAAAAGGAGTAGACAATCATTAAGAAGTGTAAGTCAGAAAAGGCTGAAAAGCTGAACAATGGGTATGAAGGGACCTGTCAATCAAATTTTGTTACTTGAAAAGGGATTAAATTATTTTCAAGCACATATTGTCTGACGAATTTAAGCGTTGGATCTCCTTCCCTGACAACTCCCTCGTTGTGCTTTTTAAGAAAAGTCCTGTTGGCTGAGTATATCTCCCTGTGCAGGCAAAATCTGAAGCTTCTACCAGGAGGACAAGTCCACAGTGTATATTATAAGCTGCTATTTGCTTGAGTGCGTGTGGTCACTGCTATTCTCAGTGGTGGGATGTGTCCTGATTGCTTTGTGCAGGGAGTTATCAGGGAGTTGACAACTCCCTGCTTTGTGCAACATTTGAAAATACCTCTTTGTTAGTCATGTCTCAATTGACCAATCACAATGGCTTCTTCCTCAGTCTCAGTGAGTTTTAAAGGTAAAGTTCAGCCGAGCATGCAAACAAACAACCTCCAGCACACATGGGTTGCTTGTATGGCTGAACACTTCAGTGTTCAGTGTGGGAAGTATTGAACTACTAGTAAGTGGCTGCATGTAGTGTTGGAGTTGCTTTAATTGTAACAAGTAAAAGTTCAAGGAAAAAGCAATGTTAACTTAGGTAGGTGCCTTGGAAACTTTATTTAGCTTGTAATTCAAATTGAGGCAGTACAGCCTAGACATGATCGTGATGTGGAAAGAATTAAGCATCACGGTTTTCTTAGTTGGAGCAAAAAAAGTAGGATTATACGTGTGTCAGCACTCCACTGCACAACCTGTAAGTGTCCACTCACTGCATTACGTGCATTTATATGATTCAAACAATGCACATGCTGAAAATGTGCTGCGTAAGTTAAGCTCTCCAATTTATATGTGCACAACTTACACTTCAAACCAAGGTAAAAACTTTCTCACTACTCACATAAGCTTCTCATATGAGTTACTCCTTTTGGCATTATCCATTTTCTGGCAGCAGTTTTGTCATATGACATATGGCAAAAAGTTCTCATGGGACTCGCCGCATTGCCGACACTCCCATGTAAGATTTTACAGATACTAAAACTTGATCTCATACAAATTTCAAAGGTTCTCATACATTTTCATGATTTCTCATATAATTCTCACCAATTCCCACAACATTTTCTTGATATCTCATACAATTTTCATGAGATCTCAAATGATCCGCATGAGATCCCATACAATTTTTACAAGATCTCACACAATCCTCATGAGATCTGATGCTGATCTTATAAGATCTCACACGATTATCACTAGATCTCATACAATTCTCATGAGATATCATAAAACTCTCATGAGAACTCACGAGAATTGTATATTTTTTTAAGGGCAGTCAATCTAACGCTCACCAAATGACATTTACACTTCCAAGGTAACAATAGGCTAAAGACTATCAAGGAATTAGAAAGTACAGAGAGTAAGCAGGGGCGAATTCTTTTTAGGAGGCGATCCCTCTTCCAAAAAATGTTTATTCTTTTCCAACTTTATAAAACACAACACCCTGTTCCTATCCAGGCCTGTGTAAAATGTCAGAATCAGTGAAATTTTGTTCACTATTTTCGACCTCAGAAATTAGACTAAATTGGTACCCCCTGTTATGTTAACATAATTCTGGTTCTGAATTCTGATAACCTTATGGGTCATATGGGCCACAGTAACATACTCCGGACATTTCCAGGAAAAATACTCATGGGGGCTATATTGGATTGCTAACTTCAGTGTATGACCAGGCCCACAGCGTTGGGAACACTGCTTCCACTTTCAAGCTAATTTTAGAGTTCTTCAAAATTTGGAGGAACATTTTCAACAAATGCAGTGAGGAATGGGACGTGCCACCTAATCAATTCCTACAAATTTCGAACATTTAAAAATGAGCCCCAAAAGGCTTTAAACTATAGATTTCTGTAGGGGTTTGGATGAGGTGTGCTTTGGACTGAGCGATGGATCTATTTTAATTAGTTTCTATCACAAGTCATTCTGAAACTTTCAAAATTTTCAGAAAACTTTGGCAAAGTATCAAAAGTTCCGCGAGCTTCGCGCGCTCATTGCAGCCCCTTATCGCTGTACTTACTGTAGATCTCAAATCTGTTTAGGGACCCACATCAAGGGAGGATCCTAGAACAATCTTATCACGATTAGCCTTTACAACAACAGTTGTAGCTTGATGTGAAAGATTGAAAGTATGTTTTTGTCGTTATACATTTTTCAAATTGTAGAACGGGTGCCGTGCTAAGGCCAAATATCACTAATTAATGAGAATTCCTAAAGATGTAACTACTGTCATTCAAACATGTGCTAAAGGTAGCGCCATTTGCATCTCAGACGTCTAACATAAACAAAAGTTTCTCAAGGGTAGGGGTTGTCATCTCTCCACTAAGACAACACACCCATCCCTTACACACTGTCAAATATAATAATTCACTGAATTATGAATCCGTCAACATATAATCAGTTCGAAAAGTTGCCAAAATAGCACCATTTTGCACCTATGCCACCTAAAGAACAAATATTTCTCAAAGGGGAGGGGAACATCCTCCTCTAAGACTCCTCCCCAGGACAGCGCCTGCACGAGGGATCAAGGAAGGATCGGGCCCAGGTGCAAACCATGGACTGGTACGCAAATGCACAATTGACACTGATTTTTGGAGGGGATGCAGGGTGCAATTACAACATAATCTTCCGCCCCCAATCACCAACTCCTGCTGGCGCCACTGCAAGCTGTGCAACTGATTTTGATGGAATTTACTGCGAAATCAGGGTAATCTGAAGAAAAAGGTGACTTCATACAAGAAGTTGGCATCCTTCTGTGATGAAGCACCAACTGGAAAACTATTCCACTCAGAACTTTAACATGACCTGACTCCAGTTTCATTTCATTTCATTTATTTGTTTCATCACATTACATGTAAACATGAGATGTGAAAGGAAGTCATCCAGAAAGCCACGACTGGCTTTACAAGGTGATTGACTTCCTACAAAAAGAGAGAAAAGGAAACAAATATTTGCAATTTCTGCAAAACGCAAAAAACACATAAACAAAATATCATACATAACTATGTGTTGTTTGCAGTTGGTTTTGAGATTTTGATGATTCACACATGACATGCATTATCAAACTGTCTATACCCTCAGATGGCGAAATAGTCAAAAATAAAAGAAGTGAAAAAAAAAACTCAAAATATTGCTTTGAACACCTAAGACATAAATATATGTTAGATATAAGCGGCATTTTTCTTCTAAAGCTCAGTGAAATTTGTAAGTGCTAGTCTCAAAATGTGACATTTTTCACTTAGTCATCACACATGAAATAGCATAAATAATTGCACCATTCTGCATACAGAGAGACTTGTTTTTCAAAAAAATTCCAAAGGGGAGGGGGATACCAATTCCTTACACCCCTTCCCAGATCAATCTTTCATTCAATCACTATGACTTGCCCCCTCCCCTTCTGTCAAATATTGGATCCGCCACTGCTAAAGCATGACTTTCCACGTCTTTAAAGCCTCTTTGTATGGTATAGAAAGTTTTTACCTTACAGATCATTCCAATGACGAAGAAGTACGATTCTGTACGGTTGTTTCATTGTACCCATTTTGGCTTCACAATTCAAACTCTATTTTCAGTCGGATGTCTTTTATCGAAGACTGGTACTATATTACGTACTCGATTAAAACTTTCGTATATTGTGAGGCTACCGATTATCATACTGTACTTTCCAGAATTCTTCGACTTAATGTACCCGCCGAGGCTATAGTTATCGAAATTGAATGACGCGATTTGATGAAACTAAATTCTTACAAAAGTCGCACCCTAAGAGATCTACTGTATGTGCATGTTTAAGTTATCGTGTCTTAAGCATCTTTCTGTACAGCCTAAGTTGACCATCACCTCAAATCTCGTGCAACAATGGTGTTTTGTATGATATTTCTCAGTCTAAAGTCCTGACAGAACTCTCGCCTTTAAGCATTCACCTCTAGATTAGTTTAAGGCTCCCTGGACGAATAACACTATCGGAATGTCACACAGTTTTGATTCTGATCCCATGTTTCATTTACAAAAGTTATCTTTGGTACTACAAACAAGTCATAATGTACGAAATGAAAGTGTAATTAATTAAAGAAGGGGAACTCTCTAGAGCGGTAGCGGAGATTTATGTGAAGAAATTTGTGTGTGTGTGTGTGTGTTGGGGGGGGGGTGGTAATGGGCCCTTGAGGCAAAAGGTAATGTGTGGAAAAAAGATAGTCAATGCAAAAATTTTCAAAAGAGTTGGGGATATATCCTCATCCCCCTCCCAGGATTTCCATCTATCCCTCAGGTCGATTTCCACCGGACAATTTAACCCGACACCGACCACTCCTGACTATCTCCCCCACACAGTAACCACCCATAACACATTCCCCTAGCTAACTTTGACAGCAGATAATTCGGAATTGTCTCAGGAGGGACTTGCCCAGGGGAATATTTAAGCGGTGGGAAAATCGTCTTGGCCGGGAGTTGTCAGCTAACCAGTCCTATGAACATAACCTTTGAAGATGTGATTGTTCACTACTACTTCATGTATAAGAAGGAATATAAATCTTACCTGCTACAAGTGCATAAAATAAACCGAAACATCCAACTAAAATATCCTTCAAAAAGTTGACTTGAGTAATGCAAGGTCACAGACTCTGATAATACAAAAAATCGATGTAACGTTCTACTCGGTCAATCCAACCTTAAGCAAATTGTCTGTCCAAGAATATTAAAATGGTCTTGCCAGTAGTGGTAATGTTAGTCCTTAAACAAAAAGTATTACTTGTATGTGCACGCTCACCAGTTTGCTGAACCTTATGAAAAACCTACACACAACGCTGTGTTTCAAATACATACAGTGGCTACTGCAGATATAATCACAAAAATTAGTAACTTTAGGTGCACAAAAATAATAAAAGAATTACTGATCCGTGTCATTCATATGTTTGAGTCATAGCTTCCTCTGTCAGACATCACGTGTGTGATACAATGAAACAATTCTCAAATACCAGTTTGTACAATGTGTCTGCCAGTAGTTAACATCAGACTGAACCACAACTGTATATTTTAAAATTGGGTTGTAAGATTCGGGTCCGGATTCGAGTTCGACTTCCAAGTTTCTAACCAAACTTGCGTAATAATTACTGACGAGTCAACCTTGCACCTACAATCTTACTCTGGGGTTTCTATTTGTTGATACCGGACTTAAGTGTGACTTTGGAATGATTATTCCTCTAGTCTAATTATCTCAAGCCCAACATTGCATTTAAAGGGGAAACAATCATCAAAAGTTTATTTTCAAAATTCTGCTAAATCTTACATATCTCTTGTGATTTCGCTCATAAGTATCTTTCATTAATGTTTCTGCATAAAAATAATATTGAGAGTAAACCAAGGAGTTGTTCTAAATGAATTTAACAAATAAGTAACAGAAATGTTGTCACATGATTAATCGGAGCCATTCCTGAATTAGGATGACGGGGTACACTAATTCAGCTGGGGGGGTGGGGGTGGGGGGTTCCTCTTAACAACTAGGGTTGTCCTGTATGTCTTTTAATTTGCATTTTCTTTCTATTTGCATTGTCCCGATCTTATAGCTGGTCTAAATACTAGTTTGATCACGTACATTAAAACATTTCCAAACAGTTTCTGTCACGTTATAAGCTTCATGTAAATTAGTGATAGTTGATTGTTTGTTCAAACATTAAAGGGGCAATTGCACCTGTGACTCCGATGAGAGCAACGTGATTACATAACATAACGGAACAACGTGATCATTGCAGCAGAAAGCTCTCCTTAACTGTGTGGCGCATGTGTTGTTATTGCTACATATTCGCCTCTCAAATGATCAAATTAGAACGTACCAACCTAGTTCAAACGGGTTTTGAAAGTTCAAGATGTCTCCTTTCTATTCATGTAACATTTAACTTGATATTATGGCGGGAAGGTTACGCCAATTTTTAATAAAAAATACAAATTTCGACATTTTTCAATGGAGAATCTCCCCCAGAGTACGTTTTTGAAGGGTTTTCCTCCACTTAAATATACCTAACTTTTGTTAGCTTGGTCCTAAAAATCTAGTTCAAACGTGTGCTTAAAGTATGAATATTCATCTCCATGGTGCTCAAGTTTCATCTGTTTGGACCAATGGGAACATTACGCCTTTTTCAACAGTAAAAAAAAATCTTGATTTGAAGATCGAGCGGTTGCTTTGTCCTTTGTCCGAATTGGTCAATGGTCCTGTGACGTCAAGGACAGACATTCAAACAAACATCATTTCGCTTGCACAGACCGAGAGAAATGCTGTGCAGTTTCATTGCCCTTATCCTATTTTAGCCTCTATCATTTTCCAAAAAACATACATCACCAGATTGAGGAATCCGTTCTTAATCGAATAGTAAATTTCATGTTTCGAAAAATTGGATGGACACTGGAAAATCAGGAGATATTTAGGACGCCTCAAACTGCAGTGAAAATCAGTAAAAGCGTGGGTATTTGGCACATACCATTACAGAAAGTTAGGGGGTTAAATAGTTATGTGCAAACTATCTTGCTTTAAGAACCTGTGCAATGTATTGAGGTGTCTACTTCTAGGAGTTTTTTTGAAAAAGGATAAATAATGTGGTACAGAAAGCTTATAAACGAATATTTTTGACCCTCTTACATCATACATTGAGCAAGAAGAAGGAATTCTTACACTACTCCAAATGGACTTTTCCGATTTTATTGCAGAGGAGATTAACGAAGCTGCCGTGGTGTGTGCGGTCAAGCGTGAAAACCACAAAAAAGGCCGTCGTGATGCAGCAGGCAGTGCAAAAGCAATGATCGTTTTGGGCCAAAATGTTCCGTTATGCGTGGACTTCGACTTTGATTCTGACTCACACTAAGCGATTAAAGGCAGGTATGTTTAATTTTACCTTCTTTGTCAAAATCGGGACTGCAAGTCCAAAAAAGTCACCAGGACTAGAATTTCATTTATTTCATTCGTTTTTTCATTTCATTCATTTATTTGTTTCTCCACTACAACATACAATATGACAAAAAAAAAAAATACATTTATACAGTCACGGAGGCAATTCGTCGTAGTAGTAGCGGAAGGAAGTGAACTGCAAAACCCTGTTGGGCTTGACATCAAAGGCAGAACACTCCCTTGAAAAAAAATAGAGTAAAGTAGTAAAAAATAATTGAGTACCAAGGAGATGACACAAAAAAGGTGATTTTAAGAGCAGATTTATAAAACAATGAAAGTGTAAACTACCTACCTGTTTGTAACTCCTGTGAAGAAAATGTCAAGAAAAAGTAGATATTATGGAGAGCTGTATGGTACCGGGGGAGAGAAGCGAAAGACCATGGCCAGCAATATTTTTCAATTTATAGAAGAACCCTAGGGAATGCTTAAAACTCTGAAGTTGTATAGTTCAGCCAACCATTATCTGAGAGGAGAGGGGCATTGGCACATTGCAATGTCGCACTAAGAAAGGCCTCATCATCGGAGGCCTCTCCACGTACGACACTGTAATGTGTAAAAGGTCATGCATTAAAAAGATGCCTGCATGGATATATAAACGAGCGTAGTTTTTATAGGGGAATCTTGTTCACTTGGAAAACCACGCGGTAAATAGTCATAGTGCTTAAAGGAGATCTCTATGAATAAAGAAAGCATCCATTTCACACTAGCAGTATTAGTGTTATGTTGGCTGTATAGGTACATACACGTGTATCTAGGCCCGTAAATGAAAGTAATTCATTTCTTTCGAAAGTTTGTTATGGTGGCAAAAATTTTATTGTGATTGTGGGGGCTTTCTCTGCCGTAGTACTGACTTGGATGGGGACTTCCATGGACTGGAAATAGCCTTTCACTTACATACGACGTTAAAATGCTTGTGCACAAACTGTGGACATGTCCTACAACGGTTATTGTCCCAAAGATGCGTTTCCATGTCTTCCCTGATTATTTATCAAAAAATTCGAACGGTGACTGGGGTATTACAGTCCAAAAAAAATTGCGTCAGTTTCAAAGCATAGCCTTTGTAAAGGATAAGGAACAACTTTTCATTATATCATGTAACAATGTTTGACAAAAAATGCTGCCAACAGAAACAAAGTACCTTTATAAAACAGTGTGGGATATTAGCTGACACGCAAATGTATACACAGAACAGTAGCAGCGATTGTCTGGGATATCCTGAAATGTACGTGATTGAGGAATCATACTGCATTCGTTACTGGATACATGCTTTTACAGACTCAGAACTGTAGTGAAAAATATGCTTTTAGGTTACGATTTCCTGCTCAGTAGCGAGTCTGAATGCCATTTTTGACCTAAGCACTATCCATGGTGAGGCTGCGTTCAGCTGTTTTATTACGGTGTCCTTTAGGAGCCGCCCTCATACGCATATGCTTATACATTTGCAATCCATTGTCTGTCCTTTCCTTTTACTACATGAGGTCAGTTGATTGGTTTGTTGATTTGCAAGAAGGTGGCCAACACTAGTGTCGGTCGTCATGGTTATAGGTGTTCATGGTATTACCTAGTTCGGTTCCTAAAGTTATGATACTGGACGAGTATATACTACTGTTCACTCATTAACAGCTGTCTGCTGTAACAATTATTTCTCAAGTTGTTACCTGTTTTTGAAGTTGCCTTGATTGAATGGCTTTTTCTATCAGCTAAGGATACTAACAACAATAAAAGCAGTAACACAGGTGTTTCTTGCATGTAGCTTTCAGACTGTCAGATTCAATTTATTTATAGACATACGCATCTGAGGTAATAATAACTCATTATGGTATAGAACAAAAGCCAATTGTGTAACTGTAAATTTTAAGAAAAAATAAATTTTAGACGAAAATAAAGCAACAACGCGGACAAATAAAAGTTGCTATCAACATAATGTTTATTTCATCTCGACAAACAAAGTAGAAAACTGTTTTTGTAAATCATTGCATCGCAGTGTAGCCTTATTTTGGTCTCGTGAAACCAGTATTAGTAGAAGAGAGGCCAAGGTTCCTCTATGAGGGAAAAGTTAAAAATAAAATCCAAATAAGTAGAAAGACTTTCCACTAACGGGGAATCCATACTAGTAAGCTGATTTGAACGAGTTCGCCGTCGAAGGTCTTGAAATAGTCACGCTTTCGTCAGAAGTGGCTCTGACTTCTTCAGGACTGATGATGAAAGGAAGCAAGTGCAATGAAGTTATATAGTTATGCTGCAACCACGATTGGCCAATCAGAACACAGAACTCACGTCACGTCAACATAATCATTAGTATATCTTAGAAGATAACGAAACAATACATTTTAAGAATAATTAATCGAAGCCACAGCTTCGATTGTAGGGATTGCTCTACCAATTTTGCATAATCCCCCTACTGGGAAACGGAGTACAAACTTTTCTAACCCTGCCAATGCATCACGTACACGTAGCGTTTCCGTAAATTCAGTACAGAGAGAAGAACAATGAACCCGATACGCCGGCATGATATCTCGAATGTCCTCCGTAGCGAATGCAGCTTTTGAATTCTTCCTTGGAACTCATGTAGCATTTCAGTACAATGAGCAGAGCTGCAAGACGTTACGCACCATAACATCCAAATTGTAGGTAAGAGGTACGGTTTTTGCCTTACGCATGTAGTACGTAACACACTACTGAGCGTTCTTCCTTTTGCCAGTGCAAGGACCATAGCTATGTGTGCACGTCCGCACTGCGCTCCGTTCGCAGTATAGTGTACATTCACGTTATACTGTACATTGTAGTATCTGCGAACCAACGAAACCAAAGGTACTTTGAAATCCATCGTCAAATTCCACAGTTTTTGATGGAGAAAAGATTCGACGATCATTAAACTAGACTCTTGATCAAAGGGTAATCTCTGGAGGCATAAGTAGATTTCAAGTTTCAGGCGGCTAGTAGCCTAGACGTATTAGTAATTATGATCACGGGGGAACTTACCGATATTAACCTAGGCTGGCTAAAGGCTCTGCCTAACTAACGTGACCAAGTAACGTTACCGCTGTAATTCGTAAATTGGTGTGTTGCAGGTAAGGGTGTATTGTGAGGCCTAGGGCCAGTCTCTCCAAACCTACTCAGTTACTGTCGCCTAGGCTAATTGCTACTTGCTGTACGAGTGATCGCATCAAATCTCGTACACTAAGAAGTAGGCCTACCACCTCATGCTGGACTTGCCTTAGGGCCTGGACAAATTACAAATATCACAGGGCCATTTAGATTTCAGCGGGATAACATGTCTCACGCCTCTGGCATATATATATATATTTTTATATATATATAATATTATATTATAGATTGAATAATAGATATATATATTATATATATATATATTGCCCTCTAACCTGTACAATGGCAATGTGCATTCCACTCCCAACCCCAATGGCAATTACCTACACAACACCACATTCAGTGGCTTCGATTAGTACTTGCCTTGCAAGTACAGGTTGTCTAGTTTTACACGGTAGCTACTCCGGTCGTTGCGTTACAATAGACCCTTTTCCAACTAGCAAAGGATTGTGGGACAGAATTTTGTACACATCCTTTTTGGCCACAGTAAAATGTCATTAACATTAAGAACGCGTACCAAAAACTCTATCCCACAATCCTTTGCCATTGCTATTTGGAAAAGGTCTGTTATGTGAAGATACAAGAAACCAAACATGTGAGTGAAGAAATCATAATCTCCCTAGGGTACTATCCATTCCGAGCTCTCCGCAATCGTGACCGGACAACTTCCACCCGGACAATTCCCACTCGGACAACTCCCACCCGGACAATTCCCACCCGGACAATTCCCCCCGGACAGTTGCCAACCCGGACAATTCCCACCCGGGCAATTTCCACCCGGACAATTCCCACTCCGGACAATTGCCAACCCGGACAATTCCCACCCGGACAATTCCCACCCGGACAATTCCCACCCGGACAATTCCCACCCGGACAATTCCCACTCCGGACAATTGCCAACCCGGACAATTCCCACCCGGATAATTCCCATCCAGGACAATTCCCACCTTCACAATTCCACAAACCGAAGGCTTTTACCAACAATTGCCCCAGAAACAATGCCCAGGACAATTCCACCAATATAAAATTGCAATAGGACCTGTGTTGACGTAAAAGAAAAAAAAAACAAAAACAAACTGAGGCTGAAATTTTAATTTTAGGATATAAGTCATAGCAAGAATAGTTTGAACTGACTTTTTAATATCAAATTTGTTGTTTCACACTTTAATGTGACTATCTAAAAATCGGGCCAAATTATATCAACATTTTGACAGAAATCAATAAAAAATGACAAACAAATATACCCTTAACTGCCCTCAAAAGGGATTGGGTAAAGACACTCTTTAAAATGTTAGATTGCTTTGCCTAACTTGTTTTATGCCGGAAGCCAGAAGAAGCGGTTGAGGTTATAGTGACCTTCAAGACAAACCCTTCCCTTGAAAAATCAAACCACATTTCGGAACTACATTGGTAGGGGAGTTCGTCTTTATATTTTTCCCGATCGTGAGAAAGTTATCCGTACTGTCTGCGAAAAGGCTAAAAATTTGGGTTGACTTCCAGGCGGCGTCACCCCACCGGAGTGTTGAGGATTGCTAAACCCCAATAAATTAGCAAAGTCGATCTGTCGGAAAAAATTTGGAGGTCCCTCGGGGAAAAAAAAAAAATTGACACTTTATCTTTTCGCAATTTATTTATATGGACAGGAATAAATCTTTTGAGGCTAGAGAAATTAACGGAAAATTTACGAGCACAAAAGTCTTACTTAATGTGGAGTTGATTGTCGGATGGATATATTTCCTTTGGATACAGTTAACCAGAGAGGCTAAACCCTCGCAGCTATAAACTGTGTTGTGGGGAAAGGTTTTCGTTTGTTCGGGAAAATATTATATATTTTTAGGAAATTACCACAAGCCGAGGGTTGCTATGTCAGTGTATCCCTACTACCACGCCACTATTAGAGAAGCCATTGCTTTTGACGAAATCCAGGACTGTATCGTGGGAGAATAGTAATATAGTATTTAGTTAATTGCCATAATTTCTGCCATGAAATTGTAACCGTGTCCGACACCTGTAGTATAAAACGTCATTTGGAATGTGAGTCAACTCAGCCTGCCTGATCGTCGGGGATAGGTTTTAGGTATTCGTGCCGTCAGTTGCACTTGGGTAGCAGTCTGTTTGTAGGTTACACACGCAACTCAATGTCGGCATTGATCATCAGTCCATCTAGTTTTCATCAATCACGAGGGCGAGAGACAGTCACTTTCTGCAACCGTGATCCCTGATTTCGCCGAACCCTCCCTTCGTTGACCAAATTCATAAAAAATGGGTTGGCAGGTTGGATCGCTCTAGGTCATTTTAGGAGACTTTGTTGCAAAATGGCCTGGACATATCATTCAGTTGGCGAATTTTCGATCGTATTATATGCTGAGAAATTATCACGATTAGTGAATTGGTTATTTGGTTTCCTTATAGTTCCTTCAGGAGGCCAACAAGAGAATGGCGTGTTATCTCAGTGAAGTGTTGGAAACTTAATCTCCCCTTAAGAACTTTTTGTTTATGTAAGGTCAAATTTAATAGCGCTATCTTTGGTAGTGTTCAATGAATTATTGCATACATAGAAATTCGCATTACTGAGCCTACTTAATATTTTGGCTGATGTGGTATATGGTATCCCTCTCGGAGGTTGGCACAGGCCAGCATACTGGGCCTACTAGAACACATGTGGTAAAATGAAACGGTGACTCTAACAAAAACATAACTTCCGGTGATTCACGTACACGTTCATCCGGTATACTTGATTGGTCGTTTGGGCGTGACCAAATGTTCTGATATCCACTGCACGCACGTGTTCGCCTGTACATACAAAGCGCGCTCGGTGTAGAAGTCTGTGGCGCGTTGTTCACACATCGCTTGACGTCTTTTCATTGGTGCAAAACTTAGGCATATACATATTTGTGTCTGTTTATAATTATGTTATTTGGCCTGGTCCTTACGTAAGAGTGCTGAAAATTTGAAAACAAAGGTTACCGGTATCATTGGAAAGTTTACATGATAACTAATCCAGCAATACATGATCATCGGCGATCCAAGCTTGTTTGTACAAACAGCAGTAGGTCAAAAGTTCATAGCTATTGCTTGCCATGCAAAAAGATGCCTTCGAATTCTGTCCAGGTTCCTATGTAAAATTGAAATATTATCGATATATTTTTATGTCATTCAGAAGCTGAGACATAGTAGAACATAAAAAGGAATGAACATCACTGTCATTTTGCTATGCAACAGAGCACGAACGATCGAAAATTCGTATCCGTACTGTTTTCCAGAGAGCGCATTTTCTTTGCGTGGGAGACGCTAACACAAGCTGCATGGGGTTAAGTTACAAACAAATTGATATAAATATTTCTCAGTTTAATAAAGTTCTTTCAAGCTGCTTCACATTCCCACAACGATTTGCCCTATTCACACAAGCAATCGGCTGTATTTATCGGACAACGATGATCCATTTTAAAGTGCGTTGGTAACTCTCTGGTGTAGAGGGTGCGCGACATACAGCCCGACAGGGGTGGTGCCAGTGGGGGGGGGGACGTCCCCCCGTCGGGGAAATTTTCCAGTTTCGTCGTGGAGCCAAGTTAATCCGTACCATACTATATAAAGTCCCAACGACCTTCAGTCGCCCCGACGATCTGCTTGATTTTGCTCATAGGAAGGGCAGATTCTGCAATAAGGACCCCAAATTTTTCCAATTTTCCTTACAAAAAAAAACAAATTTTTCAAGTTTCTTTCATAAAAATCCAAATTTTTCAAATTTTCTTCAATAAAACTGCCTAATTTTCCATTTTTTGTAAAAAAAAAGCCAAAAATTTTTCGGCGCCCTTTGTGCTCTAAAAATTTTGCGTTTTTTGGTCCTTTTGGCCCTTGTCGGGGCTTCGGGCTGCTGCCCCCCCCCCGTCGGGGAGCTTGCCCCCCGAGGGCAAATCCTGGCGCCACCCATGCAGCCCGACCCCTCCCCGCAGGCTGGTTACACGATACTGTTTAGCACAGCAATGAGGTGAGACTTGGAGCGAAAAGGCTCTTGAAAAGCCCGATAATTTACAACTGATTTGGGAAATTTTGATAGTTTCAGAACAATTTTAATTAGAAAGTGATAAATGTCATAGACGCATATAACTCCAGACCACTGCTACTGGTCTTACAAGAGCGGATCGAATGAAGAGGGGGGGGGGCAAAGGCCACGAGTAGGGACACACCTCCCCTGTTGTCTCAGCTGTTAGTGAGGACTTCAGCTATTTTTTTCATACCAACCTGAGTTCCCCCCCCCACACTGATTAACCGACCTCCCTGACCGTGACACTGAATCCTGGTTACATGAGCCTGATCTGAATATCGGTTTTGAAAATTCCCCACAGCAGGTGACTCCTTGTTCCTTCAGCTATAATTGTCGCTATTTTACCACGTCGGGGACATTGCATACTACCATGATCCACATGCAGACCTGGAACTTTACTTCCCTCAGATGATGATCATTACCTCGCTACTTATCGATCGTTACACGGCCTGCTGCCCAGTCAATTTTCAAACTATTTTTCATACAACTTTTCAGTTCATTACCACAACACTCGACAAACTGCATCCCTACATCAGTACTCTACTCAAAGTTCTATACACACACATATTAACATTAAATTATGTTAATTCGCCAATGGCATTACTACACTACCGTACTATTATTGAGACTAAACAACGGACGCGTAACGCGCATGCTCGGATATGAGGCCGAAACTTGAATTCATTGAAATAACGTTATTTGAGTAACTTTGTGAATGCTGCGATAAACGAAGCCTCTCACAAATAGGTCTAAGAACAATGCAGTAAGTAAAACTTGTGGAACTGAAGCTATTATATACGTTCAAAGAGAAGGCCGTCATGGTTGAAAACCACCTTTTCGACAAAATTGGTGAAAGAATGGTATGTATATAAATTGATAATAGGCCTAGGCTACTGTAATTTCACACAGGGTGTAGGCATAGGCAAGTGACCGAGTTACTGTAGGTTAGGTACTGTGCTGTGCACAACCTACAGTAACGTTAGGCCTAGCCTACACTACTGAAGGCCTACGCTACGCAACAGTATCCTCTTCTTAAAAATTACAGTAGGGCCTATGCAGAATCCTAGCCCAAAGTGCCTTTAAATTACAGTATGCTAAATCCTAATTCCTTAGCGAAGGAATTAGGCCTAACGTTAGGTAGCCTAGGCCTAGCCTAGGGTATCTAGGCCTAGTTCTGACGTACACTTTGTTCCCTGAACTAGGCCTAGGCTATTGCAACACAAACTTTTGACCGCATATTACTGTGAGAGTAATATCGTCTGCGTGCGTTGCTGCAGTGATTGTTGCTATATACGCGTATGCGCGTGTATGAACGTAACTATAGCTATGGACTATGTCACAATTAAACAGCAGTGCGTGCTATTTAGCATACAATAGTGTGAACGTCTTAGTTACACAATTTGGCAGTTTCACAGAATGTTAAAAAAACAAAACAGGATCGTTTGTGTAAATCAAAATTTTTGGTCTTTTTTGGACACAAAGTGCTAATAATCTTAGAATGAAGGCAGTGATCTGCCGATGCCGGTCGGCGCCGGTCGGGCCCGACCAGGATGCAGCATTGCCGACCGCCACAATCTGCCAAACTAACTTTTCCGACCGGCACTTATTCCTTATAAGAAACCAAATAAAATAGCCTCGTGGTCGAAGGATCAACCAAAAAGAAACTATTATTTGTTGGTCATAATTGAGACTGGATGAAATCCAGTTCATAATCGTTCATAATATCCAAAACACACCTCGTGCAAAATACTATAATTTTGCAATCCAGAGCAATGACTCGATGCCTGATCGTCGCGCTTTAGTTTCAATTATTAAAAGGAGTGATGTACATGGCAACCAGCATGCCAGCAGTAAGTTTTTTTTAATGAAATACGTACGACCACGAACCTAAGCAGGGCTTAAAAATCCTATGCGCCGGGTGCCTGGGGCTCCTTGTTCCAATGTTCGGGATTGAAAATTAACGATGTAAAACTTCGGCCTGTCACTCTACAGCCATGAATATTGCAAACCCTTGGTAGACCCTCCACTTAGCAGATGAGAACTATGAGGAGTAAAATGATGCTGCCATACCCCTTGCCTATCGTGTTTCTTCTCAGTTTACACTAGTACTCAGAATCATAGCCAAATTCGCTAACAAAACGAACGGTAAAACAGAGACTATCAAAGCACGCCACATTTCAATGCAAGTGCTTGGCTACTTCACACAATCCTATCATATATTACCTAGGCATACAGAGTGTAGGCTATGACGAGTAATAGTTTCTTACAGCAGTACGCAATGCATACACATACTTATAAATATCCGTACGTACGTATGTTCAATGCTTTGCGTAAATCAATAGTACTCATACTGTACCGCGGCCTTACCTTAGCTAGCACATACGAGTGTAACAAACTTTCATGCACAGCTAGCTCACTGGGCTACTTTTCAGGTATTGTAATTGGGTAAATCACAAATGCACAAAGCACAGTTTACACCGTACGGATTAATATGAGCGTTTCCCCTGGTAGCCTACTTAATTCACGAGACGGCCGCCTTGCTGTTTTGCGACTGCCTCGCCTTGAAATTACCGCCCCTGATACTTTTTCTCCCTTGAAAATTACTTGGAAGGCACGGACTAGATATTTCCCTTACAAATGGAGAATGTTTTCATGTTGACAATGAAACCACACAGAACTCCTGAGACATTTCCCATGCTTTTGCAATTGCCTTTAAACAACTGCACCCAAGTTCTAAATTGGCCGAAAATTTCCTCCGAAATCTAAATGGTGGGAAAAACTCTCGTAACAAGAATTGATTTGAGGCAGACTCTTGAAAAAGTGACAAGAAATATCGGTAAGAAAGTGTAAAATTACCAGCCATAATCAATGAATTACGTTTTGTTTTGCCAATACATAGATGCAATCATAAAAGAATGATTGTGATTGTGATTGGCCAAGGGTCCAAACTGAAGCACGAAGAGTAAGTGAAACCATCAGACCTCGATAAAAGTGTTGACCGTATCAATTTGAATTGACTTCAAAAATGACTTAAATTAATATTATTTTAGAGACGGTTTTGGCACATGGTTAATAATGGAAACAAAATCCATGTTACTCCAAAAAGGAAAGGATTTCAGTCCTGAAACACATGGTTCGACCCCTGAAGCAAGCTACAGTCCTCTGTATACACTTTGTACTGTGTAAAGCACAGGTAGCATATTTGATCGTCAGAAGAATAAAAAATAGCCCAAATCATTAAAAATGCCAAAAACATTTTCCTGACATGTGCAAAAGACCCCAGAACAACAATTTGCATGATAATCGCAAGCTCTAGTCAAACAGGTTTTCTCTACCGGGTGTCTTTCTTCACAGTGGCTTAGCACATTGGCCATTGCCTAACGTGAAGTACGTGTATACTGAGAACCTAGCCTTCCTTACACATGTGTAATTTGTAGGAGTCCCCTTACAAGTTGAGCTACATTGCAAAGAATTTTGATAAAATTTTGTTCCGAAGTGCTTTAAAATATGTAACGTGTTCCAGAAAAGGTTGTTTAGCATAGAAGGGGTGATATACTGACAGGATGGCTTTTTTCTTGTGAAAATGACTTTCATGAAATTGTAATTTTATTACTATATATATAACTGTTACGTGGAACAAAGTCATGTCTCCAAGTCCATTCAAATGCAAAAGAGTTGCTGCAACCTACCCCACTCTTAACTAAAGATGTGTCCAAAGCCATGAGAGGAGAAAGAAAACAGTCGTGGCCCCTACCCCACCCCTTCCCCCTACAAAGGACCCTCATATTGCTGTTACTAGAAAATAGTACTATGCCATGCATGATTCCAATTAGTTGATCCAAGGGCAACCACAGTATACATTAGTTCAGTGTTAAAAACGAATGCCATAAAAGAAGAAAATATAAATCTGGACAGCAAAAAGAAGAAAGGAAATACAAGGCAAATAATTTCATATTTTTTGCAAGCATACAGTACATCATGCTTTTGAATTCTTACAAATGTATAGACTCACAAAAAATTATTATGATAAAAATAATTTTGGAGATATTGCCCAAACTAAGGCCTCAGCGCTATGTATGGCATGAAATTGCTTCAAATCAAAACAAAGCTAGAGCAAACTTTGAAGTAATAGCAATAAAAGGTGACATCTTGTTTTTTCTGCATCTGGTAAATTTTTCACAGATTTTTTTTTTTGATTATTTGAGAAATTTTAACAACATGAGATCCCTTTTTCAAGGCTGTGTACAGACAGCTTAAAACACTCGGGAAGTGCCGTTTCCGGGCATCTGGGGGGTCTGTAAATTCCAAAATTTTTCTTGTACGCTCCGCGCCAACCGATGGTGGCGCTCCGCTTAGATAGTCCTGCCGGCACTCAAACCATCCTGGGCAGAACCCTGTGAAGGGTCTTAAACATATAAGGCCCCGTAGAGGTCAATTATGTAGGAGTATACATGAATTTGAGAAAGATCGAGACCATTCAAAATTTTTGAAGTCGCGGTAGCCCAATTTTGACAATGGGTATATTGCTGACCTAGTATGGGAAGCCCCAAAGCTTCCCAAATACTGGGTCAGCAGACTGCGGACTAGCCTAGGCCCTACTTGTAAAACCTAACTTAGGGTGAGCCTGTTAAAAGGTTAGGCCTAGGTGCACATAGGGCTTACCAGTCAAAACGACCCCTGACCAAAACCGTCCCCGCTTGGTCAAAACGTCCCCGTGCAAAAACGTCCCCGGATTTGGTAGCCTTTATCTTCCCTTACAGTATGCCTACTCTGAAGTTCAAATAATTTTTTAAAGTACAGTTATTGGAATGAAATGGAAATTTTCTGGAAAATTTAACCTTTTATGTTGAATTCCAAAGTGTTTGTGGTAATCATTATGTTCGTCTGTTGTAAAACTAACAGTTAGGCCTAGGCTTAACGTTAGTCGGATAGCATCTCAGTTCTAACGTTAGTAAGTTCTAACATTATCGTAGGCCTAGGCCTGCCTAACTTTATCGTAATCGATCCTCATACACTCAATTTTTTTTAACATGTCCCAAGTTTTCTTCAAGTTTCCAACCAATAGTTTTAATTTGGATTCCTAAAATCATGTTCAAAGTCTCTATGGCGAGGACATTTTGACTTCCCATATATAATAGTACGGGGACGTTTTGGTAAAAAGCGGGGACGTTTTGGTAGCGAAAATGCGGGGACGTTTTGGTCTGGGGACGTTTTGACTGGATACCCACAAAGGCCTTGAGCGGGACTGTGTAGGCCTAGCCTACTATGATGGAGACCCAAATTTTCGTGCAGTTAGTAGGCTAGCAGTTAGGCTAGCCTCAAATAGATGTAGGCCTGATGATGTAGGTGACTGTATGAAAATACGGGAATGCAGTAGGCCAGGCCTACTACAGTAGGCCTGTTAAAGGTAGAACCTTGGGCTGACAACTTACCCCATATTGGAAAGTTCGTTTTTTTTCGCCGCCGAAGATTTATGCCAAAGGAAAGGCAAGATAAAACTTATGCCAATATCTGCTGTAGGCTAGGTGCGCCTAATAGAAATCAGGCTGGCAAAATACGCCAGAAATCTGGCGTGACCGCTTGAGTGCCACGCCGAAGATCTTCGGCGTAACCTACATGTTTTCCAGACAGGAATGTACCACAGTCCTTGGCCTAACCACACAAAAAGTCCCACCGTTTGCCAGTCTGCACCACAGGCGCCCCTTAACATTGTATAGTATACCACATACTATGTATTATATAGACAGAAAGGTATGTCACAAAAATCCTAGCTCGAACAAACAACTTACGTTTCTGGCACAATTACTGCACTTTTCTCGCCAAATTTGTCTGTGTCGAGACTTTTGATCATAAGGTACCTCAAGGCAGCTCTTTTTCCCGAATAATTTCACTTGGCATTGTCTGAAGGATGAAATTTCGATGGAGTAACAGTATGAGGATGGTAGCTGCTGATAGGAGAGCATCCAGCACTTCCACACTATATAATGAAATACTCCTAAAATATTCTCTAAAGTTCTCTTAACTTTCTAAATTTCTACCAAAATTTGTTTAATTATGATTCACTTTTTTTAATTGCAAATCTTGCGATATATATTAGCATCAATATGAACAACTTTTGAACATTAAATTTCATAAAATTTGAAAACCTTTTGAAAAGTGGAAGGGCTAGCATTTTGTACAAGCACTTGTGACAGTTGAACTGTAACTGTTGTATAGTCTTCAACTGCCACAAATGCTCATAGTAAATGCAAGCCCTTCCACTTTTCAAAAGGTTTTCAAATTTTATGAATTTCTGTGTTCAAAAATCTTGCATATTAATGCTATTATGTATCTGTAAGATTTGTAATAATCAAAGCAAAACATAACTGACAAATTTTGGAAGAAATTCAGAAAGTTAAGAGAACTTTAGAGAATATTTTAGGAGTATTGTATTACATAGTGTGGAAGTGCTTAATGCTCTCTATCAGCAGCAACCATCCTCATACTGTTACTCCATCGAAATTTCATCCTTCAGACAATGCCAAGTGAAATTATTTGGGAAAAAGAGCTGCCTTGAGGTACCTTATGATCAAAAGTCTCGACACAGACAAATTTGGCGAGAAAAGTGCAGTAATTGTGCCAGAAACGTAAGTTGTTTGTTCGAGCTAGGAGATTTGTGACATACCTTTCCGTCTATATAATACATAGTATATGGTATACTATACAATGTTAAGGGGCGCCTGTGGTCTGCACTCAGATCAGCATTCCGTACAGCTTCAAAATTACCCAGTACCATACTTGCCATGAAAGGTCTTTGTCATTGCATCTACTGTACTGCACAGTACAGGCAACAACATAGGCCTACCAGGGTTGGAAAAATGTTTATTTCTCGGGAAGGGAGTAAAACTCTCCACAATTCCTCCAATATTTTTCATGTACACAAAATGTGTAAATTTCCCTCCAATGACCAAAATTTCCCTTGAAATACCCAAATTTCCCAGGAAGGATCCTCCCAGCTTCCCAACTTTTTCCACCCAGGCAACATACTGTACAGTACCCATACTGGAAAGTTCGTTCACTGTATGCCACAGAATTGCGCCAAATTTTGTCAGGCAACATGGGACCACGCCACGCCAGTTTCTGAATTATCAGACCTTAAACTTAAAGGAGGCTAGTCTAGGCTAATGCGTATTTGCTTAGCATAGGCAAACAATAACTAAACAAATCAGGAAGGGCTATAGCACCCATCTCAAACAAATATGCCACAATGACGGTCACTGTGCGCCACGCCAATACGGCGAAGTTTTAATATTAGCGATTACGCCATACACTGTAAGCCAAAAGGGTTGGCGCAGAATTTCATAGGCCACAAATCTGTCAGAAAACTGTTGAACTTTCCAGCCTGGCAATATACTGTACCCGTATAACATGTCAGAATCTTTACAGGTACAGTATGTGATTTGCTTAGTGAGTTTGGCCTCATTACCAGATGTACAGTTTTCATGTTAAGTGTTCATACATGTATACACTATACATTTAAAATGCAGAAAAATAGGAAGGAAACTCAAGGAAGAATTACTGTAAAGGATTTATTTTCAGTTTGAATTTTTTTTTTTTTTTTTGTATTTATGAATGTAAACCTCTCCACTGTTTCTTTCATTCATACATTACTCTTTGTGGTTTATCAAGTTTTTCCAAAGGAAGATAATAGTCTCTTTGTATTTGATTGGCCATCTAACTTCTTACTTAATTATTTCTGAGTTACAGTGGACTTGAAATATTCAGAGAAGCTCCTTTGATGAAACCCCACAACTTGAAGTAAATGAGTAATTTACTTCAAGTTGCTGCTTACTCAGCATTTGTCATTATGGCACTGTAATTTACTTCTCTGCTGTGTCAAACTTAATGACATGATAAAGAAGTTGCTTGGCCACTCATTCTCCTGCTCTTTCTTCTGTATAACAGATGTGCCCTAGCAACCTGGTGATTGAACTTAAATTATATTTAGAACTGTTGGAATGGGAGTTGCCTTGTTTGTGGTTAATTTTGACATGTTAGGGTTTACGGTACTAGTGTAACAACAGTGTATGTCACTCGTTCTGTGTTTGGCAAGTTGTAGTGATCACTTTTTAGGCATAATAGAAAGTTTAATGAATTCATGTAAATAAGTTTATCTCAACTGGTTTATTCATAATGTGCAATGGGGTACAACAACTGCACTCCCTTAATTGCCAGAAGAGGTTTTTTCTATTTTCTCCCAGGTTTTTACCGGTAATCACCAGTTATCACCAGTTATTACCATTTTCTACTGCTGTCCCAGTAGAAACAGGTTTTTTCCAGCAAAAACTCAACCCTGCTTCTTGACTAAGTCTTCCTTCAAATGGAGTTGAACAAGAAGGTGAAATTTTGAGGTAAAAAATGACCGTACATCCGTACTGTAACACGAAGTCACTTGCAAGATTTTACTGTGCCTAAAGTATGCATTCACATGACAGAGTATAGTATGAAAGGTTACAAGCAAGCAAGGTAGCAATGCAGAAGCAGGCACGTAGCCACCGGTGGCACAAGGGGGCATGCTTCACACCCCCAAAAAAATTTTCCAATTAGACTGAAAGGTCTTACTGAAGGATAAAAAAAAATTCCCAATAAACCACCACAACTAAACCTTCAAGATTAATTCTGTCAAAGACAAAATCTTGCACCATTTAGCATCTTGACTCCTTGAAAAAGGCAAAAATATTTCAAAGAGGGAACCCCCACCCAGCCCCCAAAAAAGTCGGTTACCCAACAGCTCAGCTACGGGCCTGTGCAGAAGGGATACAGTACATGTTATAAACTGTACAGTATACAGGTAGGTCTAGATGTAAATTTTTCAGTTGTGGAGAAAATGTTTGTACCCGTACATCCTAGGGCTACATCCAGCTGTATAACCTACTACTCCTTGAACGGTCCATCTACAGGGCTTACAGTACTGTGCAGTATGTTAATGATAGAAGTTAGAACCTACAGTACAGTAGTCCATGAATACCAGTCCTTGTCCTGCCTGGCTGCCTACAGAAACTTATTTGATGAAATCCTGCAATTTATTTCAGGAAATTGGATTTCAAAATCTGGAAGTCTGCAGTGAGTCATTCTGATAAGATGGCTGTCCTTTGTTGAGGAAGGATGGAGCGACTTCTGTAAGTTTTGGCGTAAGAACGCACCTTTGACATGTGTGAATGTATACCATGGTACAGTACAGTATGTTTGCAGTTGTATTAACTTCAAACTTGTATACTTAATTGTATACTTTCTGGAAAGCTGTAGGCTACAGTCAGTATTGTACTATTGTAATTACTGTACCTAATTTGAGGAAACCTCAGAAAGGCTTTTAATATCTGGGTAATAATGATAATGTATAGTACTGCAGGTACATACTGTACTGTACTGTACTGTACTGTACATATACTCATTGTACTGTACAGTACAATTTACTGTGTTTGGCCAACAGTGGGCCTTTTGTACTGTACGTACTTAGCAGGTAGTTGCATTTAGTAGCAATATGACAAGTATTGCTGTTCCTGGGGTAGGGGACAAGGAGTCTGGGAGTGATTGGCCTTACAGGTTAAGCTAAACTAACAGTACAGAACCTGCTCCCTGAGTGATTTCTTCCTCACTAACTGTACATGTATGCATGTTTCTCTGCAACTGCAAGAGAGTGCTACAGTAATTGGGTCCACTACTGTACCAGTACTCGTGGTACGGTACATAGTAACAGTCATTTTGTGTGAACTGTACAGGTAAGTGCCCTTGACTGTGGAATTTTCTTTCAAGTACAGTATATCAGTAATGACATAGTGAAAGGAAAAATAAATTTTAATTTCAAGTACAGTACCGTACATTGTAACAAAAACAGTTTTACAGAAATATGCGCACACTTGATTGTAAAAGAAGTGTAGGTTTATGTAGTTACTTTACGTGACAGTAACTTAATGCTGCTGAGTGGAGTCTTCTAGTAGAGTACAAAGTATATTACAGTACCACAGTATGAAGTTTGCGGTGTAGTATTGTACAGTACATGTACAGTATTTTGTGTTTTTATTCAGGCGTGTGAATGCCATCGCACACCCCCACTCAACGCAAATCACTGTCAGGATTGCAATTTTTTGCACACCTACCGTAGATAAACAATGGGAACTCAGACAAATCTATTAAAATTTCATAAAACAGTGCAACTACTGTACCAGTACCACACTCCTTAATTTCCTGAGAAGTGTGATTTGTAGCACACCTGGAAGATTTTAAACTCAATGCCTGCTTATTGCAAATATTCAAAACCTGATATTCTACACAAATTGGCACATACAGTAAGTTGTACTGTATGCCAGCCTGGGCAAGCTATGGTACTGTACAGGCTACGTAGATACAGTACAGTTAGTGCAAACCCAGTACTGTACTGTGTTACTGTACATGTGCTGTCAATTCACATGCTAAGCCAATAGTCAAATCTGTGTACTGTACTGTATTAAATGCATACAAAACTTAAGGGTGATATGGCATGCCCCCAAACCAAGAAGTTGCTAGCAACTCTCTGTCCAAACATTTGGGCAGACTGTAGCTCTAGTTCCAAACACAATTGATAAAACCACTTTGCTTGACATTCATTCAAACAATGTGATCTCACAGGCTGTGGTTGGTTAACAATGGCTTGTACAGTCAGTGAATTGCAAGCCCACACATGGTGTGAGGGACAATATTGCCAATTCCAGGTCTACTGTACCATACAAAGCAGGTTTGTACAGTTCCGCCTACACAAACTTTAAAGAGCAGATATTGATGAGAGTTGAACCACCCACCCCCACCCATCCCCAAAAAGAACTGTTCTTGTTTGGTTTTCTAAAGCACATATAGTTTCAAATTTAAAGATTCAGAGAGACCAATATTGAGTTGGATTATACTTGGAATCCATTAAGAGTACTGTATCTCCTTGGCACTGTGCTTAGAGTACAGTGCCTGTACAGTACCTTAAGGTTAATGCATGATTAATTCACAAGCCTTGGGTATGAAACATGCTGCAGTATGAAAATATTTTGTATGACATTTGATGTGCATTTTCAATTAGATAAACTGCATATAATTTATTTTTCATTAGTACAGTACTGTACGGTAGGTTGGAGAGGGATGCGTTCCAGGAAGGGAGATGTAACTACAAGAGTTGTACCAGTGTACCATGGCTCCAGCTGCACAGTGTCATCATACTGTAGATGGGATGGACCCAACAACGACAGCAGGCCTTGCCCATTTTGTTTCCTCCTTCAAGAGCAATAGACAACTTTCTTTTCTCCGTGTGCATATTGTGGGTAAAGGATCTTTTTGTCATTATGAGACCTAAAAGTATATTGAAATTGTGATGATCATCACAGGAATGAAGTTGGCTCTTTTTATGACAAATACTGTAACAGCAAAAAGTGGGTTGTCCTCCCCACTCCATGTCATACTGTATGCTGTAAATATTAATTACTAATATATAGTGGTTCACTTACTTAGGTGGGCCCTACATTAGCTCTACTGTCCATCACTTGAGGGTGTCTTAAGTAAAAACAGACCACTGACGTACAGTACAGTACTGTGCCAGTAGGAGAATGTAATTAGTACAGAACATGCAGAGAGGAACATGAGGGAGAGGTGCATTACCACGAAAGGTGAAGTGTACTGTACTGGGAAATAATATTGTCCCAAATGTTAGATGGAATCCTACTGTAGCTCAGCAGTACAGTACTTCAACAGTCATCTGGTCGCCCTTGGCCCCCAGAATTTCTGACTGGACAACCACTATAAAAGTACTGTAACAGGCTGGTTGTCTCGAGGACAACTAATTTTCATGAAGAAAGAAGACGTAATTTACAGTAGCATTGAGAATTATTACACTATCCTTACTTTTCAAAGGCTTGAAAATTCTTCAGATGTGGCAGAATCATGGTCAATCACATTTAATCTCTTGCATTTACTGACATTGAATTACCACAGAGGACCTACAGTACTGTAAATTCATTTTATATCTTGTAAAATCAGGGGTGGGGTGGAGGAAGGTTATACAAAAGGCTTTCAATCAGGTCTCACCATCTTTGAGACAGCCAAAGCGTACACCCATATAGACAGCCAAAATTACAAGGGAAGGCTTCAGAGACAGGTAATAAAAAAGTGACATTAAGAAAGAAGACCATTAAAAATTAAAAAGGCACAAGTCACATGCAGTTAGGCTACACAAGTGTTACAAATTACATTAACTGGAGGCATGCTTTTTCCATTTGGTATGCTATGGTATATAGTCCTTTGCTTCTAAGGGGCTCCGATCATAAGTTTCTCATCATTAACAACTGAGACTCCCATAATCAGGATTTCCCATAATCAAAATCCTGGGTAAAGGCCTGCTTTCAATGCAATTTTAAATATTCTTGTTTCAAATAGCAAAGCAGATGTGATGTTTTTCTTCATGTACAAAGACAGGAATTCCATACAATAGTGCAAAGGGGTGAAGTGTATCAGGACATTTTCTTCTGTCAGTGATGTTGCACATATCTCACTTTTCCCAATCAGTTTGAGAAATGAAAAGGATTGCTGTAAACAAAATGGTTTCTTTTTGTTGCAGGTCAGTTGCTTCACATTTCTGCCTGTTGGGTATGCTTTTAAGATGCAGGCCCTATGCTGGATCTCGGAAATTAGAAGATGCCCACACCATGGAAGATATTGGAAGTACAGGATAGAGTATATGGAACTACACGTAAATCGTGAACATGTAAGCAGACGAATACAGTACAGTGTGAATTTTGCCTTGTATTGTGCAGGGGACAAAATAGTGTGAGGTTGGCAGTAATAAATTGGATTGATCAATGTTTGAATTGGTTAGCAATTGCCCAGTCTTGATTAGCAACTATTGAAATCAACATTTGTAGTTCAAATGAGCTGTATTATTGAGGTCATTTGTGATACAAATGCTGTAAAAAGTAGGTGTAAATAAAAAATCACCCGAAATGAGAAAGCTGACATGATTGCTTTATTAATATGGCAATCATTACATGCTACGCTTTTTCAGGATAGCTAGAGCTGAGGCAGAGCCTGAAAAATATTGATTCACAATATTTGGGAAGCTGAATTAGATTTGCTTAGCAGCTGGACCTTCTTGGGTCGCGGCTTGCGATTCAACCCCTTGTTGTTCAGTATTTTGTGTTTTTTAGTATTTTGTGTTGTTTTGACAAAGGTAGTCTGAGGTGCCAGACTGGACAGCTGCTGCTGTTAATCTATAAAGCTGTAATTAACTCTTTTAAGTTAAATGCGTTAAAGTATTTACCCCCAAGTGGGGACCAAACTGAAACCACTGGAAACTGACGTCATTTTTGGTGATCTTGGACTAATGGTTGGCTGGTTTGATTTATTATTAAACTAGCATCATATCTGTTTATGAGGTGGTTTGTGTGCACTAAACAAACAGGACACCACCAAAAAAATCAGTTATTCAATTGGTGCAAATTTAATGTCCTTTTCCTTGGGCATAGTTACTGTGCCATCCCTGACAATCCCATTGAACAAAAACACAAAGCCACATATAGGTTATTGTCTCTTCATATGGAAGTTATCACTACTTGAGCATGTCAATTCTCTGATTGAAATGTGAGGGTTATTCCATGCCAGTTGTTGCATTTGTGATTTGCCAGGACGTCAGATGCAGATAACGTTTCACAGGTAAAAGGTATAAGATCAAAATTTGATTTGTGTGGTGTCTGAAGACCATTTAATCATAATTTGGTATGAGATTAGAAAAAGCTGGAGATGTGCCCCCCCCCCCTCCCCCCCAAAAAATGTAATTTGTCTCGTGGTGATTATTACATTCGAATACGCTAAATAGGGACATCATTTTTGTGTTGCCTGTTGTTTTCTGTGAAATTTCATTTTGTGTGCTTAATGTTTTATTTTCAGGTGTATATTGGCCAGCAAGTTAGGCCACAGAGTTTAGCTGTCACAGACGTTGAAGGAAGTAACATAACTGCAGGCATACTAGTGGCCTTTAACCTAGAAGACACATTAGAATATGTCCCTCCTTACAGTATATTGCCAAAGTCATCAGTGTTGATGGACAGAAACTGGATGCAGGGTTCGTACACAACTGCTTGGAAACCCCGGAATTAAGAATCAGAAGGACAATAAATCCATACACAGATGTGCTTGACATTGCCTTTGTGATAGTGTGTGATTTTTCTTTGACTGGCAGCTGGTTCAAAACTTGAGAAGCTGACTATGGATGCACTGAAAGAAAAGTATCAGCAGTAAGTGGAAGTGTGTTACCTGATTTTAGTGTATTTCAACAGGGTCATTCCATAGAAGATCAACAAAAATGTAAACTGGTCTCCTTTCGTCTTAGATGTGGCTATTTTTGGGCTCATTTGTAGCAGTATATGGCTGAGGAAGAATTCCCAAATTTTAGTTAGGGCCATGTAAACTCTAGGTGCCACACCCACTTTGGTGGCTCAGGAATATTGACTTTCTGCGGAAACAGTGTTTACCGTAAGTCTGCTAACTTTATTGAGGAAGCTGATATAACCCCTCACCTCTCTCTGCAGACCAATTTGTAGATGTAGATTTCAAAAGTGATGGCACAGACATATTTCATAATGAAGCTCAAAACTTTTGATTTGTCAGTTTTGATTTTGCTGAATCATTTTTGGCAGAGTCCTGCTCCCAACGGGCTGAAGTGACCAAATGTTTAGAATATTCAACCCAGTGTTGGTGCTAAGGTGCACGATTGCACAATTCCCACACTCAATTCACAAGTCCTGCAAAAAAAAAAAAAAAAAATGTCTACAGGAAATTCCTGCACTGTTTCTTATCTGCTATCTGAAATCACCCCCAAAAATTGTGGGTGGGGGGATATCCTACAAATATTTTGAGCCTAATTCAACCACTGTAAAGGTCATCTTTATGCTCAAATACAAAGGTTATATGCCCCTTGCTTTGTAGAGTAACTAGGGAACAATATGTCATTCCATTCAGATTTTTGATAAAAATGAAGGTGCAACTTGAGACAAAGTGGTAACATTACCAAGTGATATGAATTTTGATGTCTTCAGGAACTATGTGTAAGCTACCCCCACCCCCACCAGTGAAAAAAAACTGGTCTTGACTATCGGTCAAAAAATTTGCACATCAAAATGAAGACTTTTTCAACTTGAAGGTGTGAACATGTACTGTAGTGTGTACACTATTACAGACTGAATACAGTATACGTACAACACACACAGTACATGAGCTTGGAGCTTTCATATGAATTGTAACTGTCAAAAATGTACTGATACAATGATTGTAATAATTTATCCCCTTAAACTATAGTAAAATATGCATTCATCATACAATAGCCCAGCCACATACTGATTGACAGTCCTGCTCACTGCTGGACTATATATTAAAATAGTATGCACATGCTATAGTGTGTGTCACAGAAAGTACTATACAAATATGCATGGAATAGTTTGGCGATCTCAATTCTCAAAGATCCTCATAAAAGGGGTGGATTTCTGACTGAAGCCATGAACCAAATGTGAATTGTTCTCTTCGTGCAAATTATGAAAAGCTCTTATGGTATGACTTGGTAGACACAATTTGCACCTACAAAACCATAGTAGATATTCTGAAATTTGGTCCATCCAGCTATGTTTTGAGCAGGACTCTAACCCCCAAATGGCCCATCAAAATCATTAAGGGGAGGGGGAACAGGAAGCCGTTTTCTTCTGTCTTAGAATTGGACACAAACAGTGGCCACGACACCGGAATTTAAAATGGCCTACTGTATGCTTGAACAGTACATGGCCTAGAATGCTCAAATTTTGGATGTCTTACTAAGTCATGTAGTGCTACAAATGAGCCAAAAACTAGCCAAACTTAAGAGGTCACCTGCCACAATGCCCTGAAAGGTTTGTATGGAATGACCCAATTTTTAGGTCATGTGTCAATTTATCACCAAAGCTGTTACGGAGTATTGTAGTGTGCAAGATTTTTATTACTGTTTGAAAATTCCACAGAATTCTGTTAATGGTAAGCAGAGTCATCCCAGTAATATTCACTTTGGTTTCAGCCATCTTAACTCTAATTATTAGAAATAAAGAGTACAAAATGAGTTGTAGCTTCATCTGATATTCTAAAAATATTTTTGATCATTATCCTCACACTGACAGTCAGAAGTGGTTTATACTTTTATATACTTATATACCCTGTTATTATACAACTTACGTATAAATAGAAGCTTAAAGGCCAAACCACACAACTACTAATCCTTAAGTTACCAAGTCTAATACAGTATGAATGAAATACTAACCCTGGTGTGCAGAAAACTAAATACAAGGGGCCTGAAAACAGACATTTAGTAAGATTTCAAGAGCTTATGGATATTGCTAACTACATTCACCTTAGATTACAGGTTACTGGTGACACCCCCGAATGTAATAGAGATGGCACAATGGCTATATTAGACATGAAAATTCGTCAGGAAAATAACAACATAGATTTTGAAACCTATACTGTCATCCAACACACACATTATGCCAAACCGATGGCCAACAAACAGGTGATAAAAAAGTGCTGCCTTCAATTGTAGAATGAAACTTTAATTTTGGGCAATGACCTCTTTAGAACAATGGGAAATGTTTTACTCGATGTACTGTACCACACACTGAGAGAAAGCTCCATATCCAGGATTTCGTGAATAGATTACAGGTTACAGCTCACTCTAAGAGTGAACGTTTTGAGATATACCAGGGCAAAAAATGGGTATGATAATATATCTGAGTATCTCAAAAGGATAGCCCTTATGTATATACAAAAATTTTGGCAACAGTCTCAAAGGATAAGAGAGAAGTCCAGTTAGAAATATGGCTGGTTTCCAGGGTTGTTGATTTTTTTATTTTTTTTTTTTAAATAAAAAAAAATCGGATTTTTTTTATTTAAATCAGATTTTTTTGATAAATCAGATTTTTTTTATTTTTTTTAGAATGACACTTCAGTTTGACAGCTTCAGTCCCATAGTTGCTAAAATTATCACATGTAACAGTTAGTCACCCATACCGACCCCTATATTGTATTCAAAATACTTTACAGGCTAATTAACCTGGGACCTGGAGCCTCAATCTTTTCCATTAAACACAAATAGCCTACCACAGGTGCCAAACAGGCCTACAACCATCAACATCAATTCCAGGTCTTCATGTGCTTGTTTACAGTGCAAGCAGCAATGCACTCCTTAAGCTTCACAGTTTATCCATCAAGATACACAGGATATACATTCTGGAACTGAGTGGTAACTGTACCCATTCAACTAGTGATGAATGAGGATTACACTATTGTATTTTGTTTGTTTGGGGGTGGCACTTGACTTATGAATTGAAGTGTCTTGGACACCTTAGACTGGGCCCTGATGGTCCATTGGGCTTATATTGATTGCACAGGTTTAATAGTAACCATTAGTTTCTATCTGTCATTATTCCATACCTTGGAATAGGCCTACATGGACCCAAGAGTCACTTAGGCTATTTGAAGGTCTCTGGTCACATGATCGTGGAGGGACAGCAGTGGCCTCTCTTTTAAATCATTGCTCAGAGAGTAAGTACAAGGCAGGAATTCTATCTATAATCCTAACTTGATCCAGGATTGCCATTTTCGTCCTCATCTGATGGACGCAAGTCAACACTGAGCCTCATTCACCCCCAGTCCCCAAAGAATGAAAGACTTGGTCACCACCGTCCATCACCACTGAGTTGTGCTGGTACCAAACACCTCTAAAGTTGGTTGATTCATGGCTATCAATAACTGCACTGAATTCAGTGGCACGGATTGAAAGGTTTAGTGAACTTTAGTCTCAAGTGGAGCTCATATCACAGATTTGCTTCTTGTGGACAATTTGAGTCACAAATAAAGGCCTACATTGTACAAGCCTGCACAGAATTGTACTGCATACTGTAACACTTATTCGGGAACCATTTTCACAGGTGGTATCATCTGAAAGAGTTCATTTGTAAAATAGAGTGAATAAAGAATCAATTCCAAATTTTGTTGATAAGTTATTTAAGTACTTAAATTTCAAAATGAGGAAAGAACAACTTGATAAGTTGCACATGTATCCATTCTGTTGTGGATATTTTGGAATTTGTCATAAAACCTGTGTTAGGCCTAATAATGTACCTAGGCCTAGGCCTATATGTTTAAAACCATCCTGCATTGGTTTTGTAGACAATACAAGTTATATCCAATGATTATTTTCCCTTAAATAAACTTCTACAAGCAAAATAATGGATTTTCTCAAAAAAGTGATTTAAATCAGTGATTTTTAAAAAAAAATAATTTGATTTAAATCACGATTTAAATCACTAATTTTAATCAGCAAGATTTAAATCAAACAACCCTGCTGGTTTCGTGAAAGTAATGATAATTCTGAGGCTGTGATGTTTGTTGAAAGTGAACCCAATGTTCAGTGGATTACAAGGGGAGATAATTAAGTTCTTGAGAAAAACTGAATTAATAGTAAAAGTAGTAGAAACATCAAGGATCAATCAGATTCTGTAAGTCAAACCATTTCAGTACTAAAGGAAGTGTTTTGATGAGAATTGCATGTTATGTAAATTTAGTCCTGAGGTTTGTAAGAAGAGTTTGGTTCACTGCATAGGATATTTGCCCAATGCAAAGGAGAGTTTAAGTATGTAGGAGAGACATCTTGGAGTCTAGGAGAGAAATTTATGTAAAATTTTAAAGATATGATATCAATTCAGTGTTCCATAATCGTAAAGTAAATATTCATTGGGGACAAGATTTTGAATATTAACATTATTAAATTTTAGACTGGGGACCCTGTGCACTAGCATGTGTCTGCATTGAAGAACTTAAACCCTAATTACACAGAATAGAAGAATGGTTCACTGGAAGACATTATCAGAACTCACCAACCATGAATACTCTTCCAAGTTTAAAGGTCACTCTCTCCTAACAAAAGTGTCATTTAATACTGTAGATACTAATTGTATTACTGTAGAATTGTTAACCTAAGGATTAGTAGTTGTGTGGCTTGGCCTGGAAGCTACTATAAGCAAGTTGTATGGTAACAGTGTATACCTTTATGTGAACAGTAAGTGTTTTCCACTTCTGACTGTCAGTCTAACTGTGGATGATCTAGAAGATCGAAAATACTTTTAGAAGAATATAAGGTCAATTCCATGTAAACAGGGCCCAGAACCATAAAAAATCAAATTGGTGAAAATGCCAAGTGAATGTTCTTAAATGTTGCATTGCTATGTCTAGTTTTTGGCCAAACATTTTTCCCCGGTAAATCACTGTCGCAGGAAAAATTATGCTGCCCTCAAGAGGTCACTTTACCATTTCCCCAAGGGAAATGGCATGAATTTTGAGACCAACTTCTCTGATTAATTTGCTCAAACAATCAGTAGATTCATTTCAAATTTACTATCCATAAATGGTAATATAACATCACTTTCAATTAAACTAAAAGAGCAAATTACACTGCGACTTGTCATTTTAGCATTCACATGGGTTAACCAAGCGTGATTTTCAGAATGTAACACTGTAACACCCGTCACGTTTTTGACAAAAAAGTTGCCTAAAAATTGGACATGATCATTTAATTTAACATTATTTTGGATCTTCTAAATTCATACTACCCTGTAGCCATCATATCAGTTTTATCCAAAAGTATTTAAGGAAATTTATTTTTTCGATCATTAAAATCTGTAACACCCATCACAATGAGTGTGACGGGTGTTACAGTACCAGTGAAAATACAGTATTTCATAAATTCAGTAACAAATGCATGACGTTTTCTGAGTACATAAGACATAACTTACACTCTGACTGCAAATTAATCAGCTGCAATAAAGCAGAGTAAAGTAGTTATGAAAAGTAATTAATTGCCTTCTTGTTATACCCATTACCCAGTGCAAAAATGTGATAGGTGTTACATCATGTGCAGTCTGATTGTCAAACAGTCATTCCATATTGTATCAAACGTGGCAATCTCCATCATAACAAGGATGCTATTTGCAATTAGCCATTAATACAGTACAAAATAGAAAAGTCTAAATGTAAAGACATAACATCAGTTCTGTTCACCAGTTTCTTCATGTTACTGCAATGACACCATTGACTCACCAGTAAGTAGACTGTATACTGATTTGATGCAACTGAAGTAGCACCCAGTGCCACAGCTAAATTTGACGGCTGTCATAGTTATCAATAGGTTGTTTTTCGATTTCAAATTATGGCCCATCTCTGTGCTCATCAATGTTACTGCAATGGGTGGCAGGGGGTGGCATGTTCCTCTCCTAACAATTTTTCCCCTCCCCAAAAGTGATTGCACCCTATGGAAGCCTCGACAATATTCAACATTCTAGAAAATGTTGTCTATTGTCCTAGCGTCTGTACTTCAAACATGTCAGATGTGAAAGAATGTTTAATAATGTTGCAGAGGCTATTAAAGCCTATTGTCTAAGATTAATTGCACAAAAGGGCATCTTCAACAAATCAATAAAGTGTTACATACTGTATTATCCTCAATAATATAGTGAACAGGGGAAAGTTCTACAATCAAACCCTTCTACCAGTGATGGCACACATGTGTATGATGTCTACCCCCTGCCACAAAAATTTGTGAAGAACACTGGTTTATATACTGAAACAATTTTGAATTTGAAATTTCTGTTACAACTAAAAATTTGTTAAAATGGTTAAATTCTAAATATCAGACTGGATGGTGCTAAACCATTAGCCAATCAAACTTTTTAGCTCTATTAAAAGACTTAAATAGAAATACAAAGTATATTCTGAATTTGTAACAATTTATATACAGCAAATTATATTGGACAAACTTTTAGGAGGGTGCTTTATACAGTATAATGGTAGGACTTCCAACTTGATTTTATACTACTTCAAACAACTACTACTAATTTACTTCGGCTGAGAGATGTATTTTTCAGACACTGTAACACCCGTCACTTCTTTTGTAACACCTGTCACGCTGCTTAAATCAAAGTTACTCATACAGGTAATTAATAAATGATTTTTCTTAGAACTGGTTACGTTCATTAACTTCAATGTGTGTACTTTGCATAAATACTGTAGTTTCAAGTTTGGTATAAACGTTTTAAACTCACAGACTTTTATAAGAACCTTTTTTTAATAAGAATTTTCCAGATTTTGTGATGTAACACCTGTCACACACCTTATGAGCAATATACAGTAAAGTTGTTGTACGCTGCCAACTTAAATTTTCTTTTTGTTATTTGAGTACATCTCACCCTAGACTACTGTTAACCACTAAAGCATTGACTCGTTCGTTTTTCTTGGTCTTTAAAATATAATAGGGGAATGATCAGAAATCTCTAAATGGTAACACCCGTCACATGGAATTGACCATAAGGTGAAGCTACAACTCATTTTGTACCCTCTATTTCTGATTATCAGAGTGGAGACGGCTGAAAACAATGTAAATAATATTTTAATTACTTTCACTATTACAAATGTATGCAGCCTAAGACATGGTACCTTCCTGACTCCATGTTTCCATTCTGCGTTGTGACATACAGTACTGTAAAGTGGTCCGAATACTTGAGACAGTTTCTGGAGTTATTTTATGAAGCACAAAAATTGTAAGTTTAATGTAAGTCATATTTACAGTGCCAAGGACTTTCATGGCAGCAAGCAGTGTCTATGAAAGACAAGTAATAAGAAATCTTGAGCCAAGATGGAACTTTGTTGCACACTTAGTTAATCTGCTCACCTTTTCCTGTGTCCCCTAAGTAGGGATACCTGAGACAGTTTCAGAGGTTTTTTTTTAATATTAGTCCAAAAATGTAGATATAATCTGGGCCATTGCTACATGTGATTCGGGGACTTAACTTGTATGTTGGGCAATGTCTTTTGTTCTTTTGTAACTTGACAATGTATTTAGAAATGTGTCTCAAGTAACTCAGGGCTGTGCACAGATATGTAGCTCGAGGCAGCTACAGGTACTGTATCAGTGCTTGCATATGTGTTTTCATAGCAAAAATAGGAACATGTGAATAACAACGACCTAGGCACATGTCTAGTGGTTACAGCTACTGTACCTTGTTGGCTTTTGTGTTTCATCACATTAAAAAGCCAGTGAGGTACGGTCTTGTACATAGGCAAAAGATTTTTACAGTTCCTGTCTCTGGACGGAGTAAGAAAATAGGTGTACATCGCTCAAAGCCCATTTCATTGTGTTTTAATTGAGTTTTCAGAATGAATGTAGGGTTAAATAGTAGACATGAGATATGTACACGTACTATGCTAATAGCTTCTTTCAGTCACAGCCCTAGTGTCATAGTACAGTAACAGCTCAGATAAAATTTGTGAACTATGTATGGTGTATGGGTATATCAATCAAAGCTTGGAGCAGTTTCACCTTTTAGTGTTGGCGGTAAGAATGATGCGTTTGAACAGCTACTGTATGAGCTGTGTACATGTACTGTAGGCAGGGTTGTTCCCGTTACACTTTGAAAGTAACTCGTTATAGTTACAGTTAATTCCGAAAAATTGTAACTCGTTACAGTTACTAGTTACAATGTTGAAAAAGTAACTAGTTACAGTTACTTTTGACTGAAAAGTAACTAGCTACATTTCAAAAGTAACTAGTTACTTCAAGGTGAATATACGGTACCTCGGTGCCTGAAATGGAGGGGGCATAATTAGATAGTAAAAGGGGGCACATGAGAGGACCGACACCTCATTTGTGCCGGTTATCCTTAGGTGTTCCCCAAAGAAAGTCAATGATGCAAGCTGATCTTCAATAGACTCTTTTCCAAATAGGAATTACAAAGGATTGTGGGATGGATTTTTGGTGTGCATCATTTTTTGCCGCAGCAAAATGCCATTGACAAAAAGATCGCGTACCAGAACTTATCCCACAAGCCATTGCAATTGCTATTTGGAAAAGGGTGTATGGGCATTCACGCAGAGCATCCTAACGCTCATCATGAAGCAGCGAATCATGATACTGTGTCGGAGCTTACGCAAACTATTTGTTAGACGAATATGGTTATGACC
The DNA here is from genome assembly GCA_029531755.1 of Holothuria leucospilota. Lineage (NCBI taxonomy): Eukaryota > Metazoa > Echinodermata > Holothuroidea > Aspidochirotida > Holothuriidae > Holothuria > Holothuria leucospilota. The sequence goes on from CM055961.1 coordinate 49,908,454, forward strand.
GAAACTTTTCCAGTTACGGCAGTACTTCTTTAAGGATGGAAATCTTTGTACTCCCATCACACAGTCGGCTAATTTAGAGAGGTTAGCGGCTATGAAAGGGGGAGAGCGTTGTTTCAGCAGTAATTAAAGTCTTCACCCCTCAAGGGCATAAATATGGTAATACGAGGATGAACATATTTGTTAACGGTAAAATTTTAAAACCTCACCACTAAGGTTGGGCTAAGTGATATTTCCGCATATATTTCAAGTTTCACATTGTGTCGATATAAAACAATGCATAGAAATGGTGATATTATTATGTAGTTTATACATGCAGACCATGTGCCCATAATTCACTTTCCCTTTACAATAGGTAAAGAGGACACTTCTCTTCTCTTTCAATTAACTTTGGTAGGATACTTTTAACGCCATTTGACCGTTTCAATATTCTGCTGTTTTTTTTTCTATATTAACCTTACTATTATTCCAGTGTAAGGAGTTACGGACATTGAAAAGAATATGATGTAGCCTAAATTCATACGTTTGATTCATCAAATAAGGATATCACATATGTTAAATTAGATACATAAATGGATGCACGGTGTTTACCGACGCTTGGCACCGTATAATTTACTGGGCTCCAACGCACGAGTCCGGATTTGGCCAGCTTAATGCCGATCTCAAGAGCGCTTTTCTAGATTAGGAATTTGCCCGGAATAGAAGGATCCGGAATCGAAATTTTTCCGGAATGTGATGTAACTGGACTTGGACTCGGAGTTCATTCCAGCCGAGTTCTCAGATATGAAAGTTAGGCTACAATAAAAGTGTTTTAAGTTCCATTGTAATTTGTGCGCAAAATGTACAGATGTAAAGTATTGTCAACCAACCAAATTACTGAGGAGGCCAGGCTATGGAAGTGAGTACAAACGATGACTTTTTTAATGGTGGACATGTACAATAGAATTAAAATATCTGTATGTCTGATATGCTATACATTGGCAAAAAGACATGTCTCGGAATTGGTGCCACTGGAATCAGCACTGACAGGAATTTGAGGGGTTAGTACCATGCTCGGAAAGATTCGGGAATCTAGAATCGCAGTTAGCTCCGACTCGGATAAGGTGGACTCGGGTCCAGCCCTAACGTCTCAAGAGGCAATGATTTAACTTTCAAAGTAAGTCTAGTATTTGAATGCCTATGGGCCAACCCGTTTCTCACGGTGCACTATCTCCACTGTGTTCTCTTAAGGGCAATGTGAGTAAACTAAGGCCCAGTGGACTTTACTTAGTATTTATACTATATCAGTAAAGTCAGCTGCACCTTAGTTTGCGAGAGGACCGTTCAGTATTTTTCAACGAATCGCAGAAAGATTCGGTCTCATGGATAATAAGCACTGATCTATCTAATACGTAATTTGACAAACAAATCAATTTTAAACCTAGTTCAATAGACAATCAAGTGGCCGTGTAAGCCTGCAGCATGTGCATCTAATATCAACTTCTGATTCTAATCATGAATAAAATTTGATGTTGGTGAGGACGACGTCGATAATAGCGATGAATGATAAATATATCGAAAATAATTTTACTACCAAAGTGTCATCAATTTGAAAATTTTCTGTTACTACTTCGAGTAAAATGCAATTTGTGGTAATTTTGACTGTTTGTAACGGGAAAGTAACGGGACCCAAATGTAACGCTGTTACAGTTACTTTTACACAAAATTGTAACTAGTTACTTGCTCCGTTACTGAAATACAAATGTAACTCGTTACAGGGTTCCGTTACACAAAATGTAACTCGTTACAGTAACGGCGTTACTTGTAACTCGTTACTTCCCAACCCTGACTGTAGGTATAGCAAAAATGGGAATTTGAATAACGAAGACCTACGTACATGTACAGCTGTCAAAGCTAGTTTATTGGTTTTCATGTTTATAGCTCAAAAGTTACCAGGTTACATAGCCATGAGCTATGTTCTTGTACATAGGCCAAATATTTATAGTTACCCGTCTCTGGACGCAGTATGAAAATAGTATGGAATATAATTTTTTTGACCTCTGTAGGCGAACATCGCTCAAAGCCCATTTCATTGTGTTTTTATGGAGTTTTGCAGTGCAAAAATATGGGGTTTAGTGGGCAAGTGCTACGTACACATACTTCGCTTACAGCTTTCAGAGGCAGCCCTAGTGTCATAGTACAGAAACGGCTCAGATATAAATTCTGAGCTATGTATGGGTACATCGCTCAAAGCTTGGTACAGTTTCCCCATTCGGTGTTTGCAGTAAGGAAAGATGAGTTTGAACAGCTATGAGCTATGTACACGTACGTAGTTCAGGGCTGCTATCAGTGTTTTGCATATCGTGTTTTCATTAGGAATTTGAATAACAACGACCTATGTACATGTACAGCGGTCAAAGTTAGTCTTTTGGTTTTTGTGTGTGTAGCTGAACAGTCACTGTATCAGTTTAAATAGCTGTGAGCTATGTTCTTGTACATAGGCCAAAGATTTTTACAGTTTTCCGTCTCTGTGGACGTAGTAAGAAAATAGTATGGGATATCATATTTTTGAGCGCTGTAAGCGTGCATCGCTCAAAGCCCATTTCAGTGTATTTTTATGGAGTTTTCAGAGCGAAAATGCGGGACTAAGTAGAAATGAACTATGTGTGCGTACTTCGCTAAAAGCTTTCAGCGGCAGCTCTTGTCATAGTACAGAAATGGCTCAGATATAATTTATGAGCTATGTACGGGTACATTGCTCAAAGCTTGGTGCAGTTTCCCCTTTTGGTGTTTGCGGTAAGGAAAGATGAGTTTGAACAGCTATGAGGTATGTACACGTACGTAGCTCAGGGCTGCTATCAGTGTTTTTCATATTGTGTTTTCATTAGGAATTTGAATAACAACGACCTACGTACATGTACAGCGGTCAAAGCTAGCCTGTTGGTTTTTGTGTGTATAGCTGGAAAGTTACTGTATCACGCTGAAAATAGCTGTGAGCTATGTTCTTGTACATAGGCCAAAGATTTTTACAGTTTTCCATCTCTGGGGACGCGTAAGAAAATAGTATGGAATATTATATTTTCGAGCGCTGTAGGCGTGCATCGCTCAAAGCCCATTTAATTGTGTTTTTATGGAGTTTTCAGAGCGAAAATATAGGGTTTAGTAGACATGAGCTATGTACACGTACTTCGCTAAAAGCTTTGAGTGGCAGCTCTACTGTCATAGTACAGTAACGGCTGAGATATAATTTATGAGCTATGTACGGGTTCATCGCTCAAAGCTTGGGAGCAGTTTCCCCTTTAAGTGTTTGCGGTAAGGAAAGATGAGTTTGAACAGCTATGAGCTATGTACACATACATCGCTCAGGGCTGCTATCAGTGTTTGCATATAGTGTTTTCCTTAGGACTTTGAATAACAACGACCTACGTACTTGTACAGCGGTTAAAGCTAGTTTGTTGGCTTTTGTGTTTCTGGATACTTATCAGGTTGAATAGCTATGACCTACGTTTTTGTACCTAGGCCAAAATATTTTTTACGGTTTTCCGTCTCTGTGGACGTACTGAAAAAATAGTATGGAATATCATATTTTTGAGCGCTGTAGGCGTGCATCGCTCAAAGCCCAATTCAGTGTATTTTGATGGAGTTTTCAGAGCGAAAATGCGGGGCTAAGAAGAAATAAAGGCTTTCAGCGGCAGCCCGTGTCATAGTTCAGAAATGGCTCAGATATAATTTATGAGCTATGTACGGGTACATTGCTCAAAGCTTGGTGCAGTTTCCCCTTATGGTGTTTGCGGTAAGGAAAGATGAGTTTGAACAGCTATGGGGTATGTACACGTACGAAGCTCAGGGCTGCTATCAGTGTTTTTCATATTGTGTTTTCATTAGGAATTTGAATAACAACGACCTACGTACATGTACAGCGGTCAAAGCTAGCCTGTTGGTTTTTGTGTGTATACTGTAGGTGAACAATTACTATATCAGGCTGAAAATAGCTGTGAGCTATGTTCTTGTACATAGGGCAAAGATTTTTACAGTTTCCCTTCTCTGTGGACGTAGTAAGAAAATAGTATGGAATATCATATCTTTTAGCGCTGTAGGAGTGCATCGCTCAAATCCCATTTTAGTGTGTTTTATGGAATTTTCAGAGCGAAAATATAGGGTTTAGTAGACATGAGCTATGTACAAGTACTTCGCTAAAAGCTTTGAGCTTCAGCCCTACTGTCAAAGTACAGAAACGGCTCAGAAAAAATTTATGAGCTATGTACGGGTTCATCGCTCAAAGCTTGGAGCAGTTTCCCCTTTTAGATTTTGCGGTAAGGAAAGACGAGTTTGAACAGCTATGAGCTATGTTCACATACATCGCTCAAGGCTGCTGTCAGTGTTTGCATATCGTGTTTAATTAAGACTTTGAATAACAACGACCTACGCACATATACAGCGGTCAATTTATTAAAGCTAGTATGTTGGTTCTTGTGTTAATAGTTGAATAGCCATGAGCTACGTTCTTGTACATAGGCCAAATATTTTTAGTTCCACGTCTCTGTAGACGTAGTGAGAAAGTAGTATGGAATATTATATTTTGACATCTGCAGGCGTGCGTTGCTTAAAGCTCATTTCAGTGTATTTTTATTGAGTTTTCAGAATGAAAATACAGGGTTTAGTATACATCAGCTACGTTCACGTACCTCGCTGTCATAGTACAGAAACGGCTCAGATATAAGTTATGAGCTATGTACTGGTACATCACTCAAAGCTTGGAGCAGTGACCCCTTATGGGCCAAAGTGAATTTCACTGTCCGGTCAATGTGTACGTACAGGTAGCAAAAAGAGTGTGGAAAGTCCTGTTTGACCTCTGTAGTCGTACATCGACCAAGGCTTATTCCAGTATATGCTTAATGAGCTTACAGTACGAAAATATACGGCTCTAAATTTCATATGTATGGCCTCTGTAATTGTACATCGCTTAAACCTTTTGTCCGTGTTTGCCTATTGTGTTTTTGAAGCTTAAAGTTTGTTTTAAGCCCAAAAGATGAATTGCACATGTTGAAAGAAAAATACATGTTAAAAATCAACTTTTGTCTCAGTTTTCATCCTTTCTTGTGTTTAACACTCCAAAAGTGAGATTTTGTGCCAAGGACGAGGGCAAGTAGGATTTTCAACTGGAAATATTCAACGTGGCAACGTTTTTACAAATTTGGGATGCTTTCCTATTCTGTACAAGGAAAAAGTGAGACGGCGAAGTTTCGAGTCGAATTTTTTAATGTATTTTTTGACTTTGTCTATTTCCTATAATTTGGAAGTATTTCCCAGGGCTTTACATGATTTTCAAGGGTTATGGATAACGCATGTAGTGTTTCTTGCCAGTGAGTACACGATTCCAAAACTTAAAGGAGCAGGGTAGCCGCCAAAACAGAATGAATTCTCGGACCCGCCGACTTCTTTACGTCACATCCGGTTATGATTCTTGGTTTATCGATTTGATCTGAAACCGATGAAGACATCACATCCATCATTGAGTTTAGCACAGTATACAACTCACAACGTACGTACGTGTGCAGCATATTTGCGTTATGTGTTTCAGTGCGATAAATTTAACTTAAGAGGAAGTAAGACACATTATCTGCTTATCAGATTCATCATCTGCTGGAGGTTCATTGACAAAATTGTCAGTTTGGCAGGTAATTGAAACTGGGTTTTTTTTTCGATCAATGAGTTTGTTTTTCTTGGTAGACCTAGGCGCTAACGCTAGCCTAAGTTAGGCTAACGTGAACTGCTATCGATCAGAACCGTTACAGATGGAAACGATATTCAAAAATATGTGTGCCAGAAGAAAAAGTAACGAACTAGAAATTCAAAACACAAAGTGTCCATTATCTTGCAAGTGGAAAATCAAAAATCTAAGAAAACATATAAAAAAGATATCACTAAATTATATTGCAAAAAGTTATTTTAAATGAGAATTTCAAACGTATTAAAAGGAATATTTTCAATATTAGCCTCACACTGAGGGTAAACATCTCGTTTGGTATGACATTTTCATTTCGAAAGTACGCCACTACCCAGCTCTTTTCAACGAATATACAATCCAAAATTAATACTCAATTGCAATTTTCAGAAATTTTGCGAGCATGCAGTGTATATGGCTGTCATATTTACCAATTTTTGTAAGACGTTGACTTAATATGTTTATCAATTACTTTCTGAATGACAACTTTAGTGAAATTGTTTCGAAATCCATTGCAACCCTACAGGGTTGGCGCCAGGGTTTGCTAACAGTTGTGACAAGCTCCAACACGGGGTGCAAGCAACCGAAAGCCGTGACAAAGTGACCGACGGATTGACGAAAGGATGGCTGATGATAAACATTTGAAGGGTGTTGGGGTTTCTTTTGAAGAAAAAATGGACGTTTGGGACTTTTGTTGAGAAAAATTAAGGAAATTTGGGTTTTTGTAAAAGAATATGCCCTCCTTAAGAACATTTTGGGGCAACCATTTTGGGGCCGTTGTCTGGGATTGGGGATCTTCGACGAAATCAGAAAGATTTCTCTACGGGAGCCACGGGGACTCCACGACCACACCATCGAAAATTCCGGCTTGTTTGAAATGATCTGTGGTCTGTTGCTTAAATCAGTGGAACGTCTCAGCTTTAGCCACGCATGCGCAAATGCCTGAATCTGGTAGAAACATCTTACAGCCTTCTGTTGCCTGCTTGGATGATACGTTTCTTAAGGCCTGTATACACTGCACGAGCAGCATTTGTAGAACATTCTCAAAACACTTCACTTGCAACAAACTCAAAACATGCATGTTTTTGGTTTGTTGCACAGTGTAGACAGAGTAAAAACAATTTGAAAACATTTTGAAAATGCTTTGAAAAGGATTGACAGGGCATTTCTTCTGCAACATTTTCAAAACATGTTGTATACCCTATCTACACTGTGCAACAAACCGAAAACAAGCATGTTTTGGATTTGTTGCCAATGGATATTTTGGGAATGTTTTGCAAATGTTGCTCGTGTATACAGGCCTTTACACACTGGGTAAAGTTGCATTGGCAGCAGAATATTTTGGTCTGAGAAGCTAACAATGGTAGGTGGTTTGCCCCTTTCTGTACCGCACTTCATATTTATTCGTTCAAGAAATCAAGTAGCGGAAATATTTATCCTTTTTATCTTCATTTATACCATCTTCAGTAGCTTCGATCTGTACTTGCCTGCGAGTACAAATCGTCTAATAACCATTGCGCTTGCGACAGGGTGAAACATAAGATCTGAGACAAGAAACCTCTTCAAGTGACACGCCAGAACATTTGCTGTGTTTCTCTTATGCACGGTTAACTGTAACTTTAAACAGACTTGGTGAGACCAGGGAGCTGCCACACCCTGGTGAGACACACTTTAAAACATTTGCATGAAACATGAAAATAAAGGATGCTGGGGCAAATGAACGTGTACTTCAAATTCCGTTCCTCGCAAAAAATTTCGTATCTCGCTAAAACTTCTCCCACTGATAACATCTCTTCAGATTTGTGGTTTTCATATTCACACCCGGTGTTAAAGTCACAAATAATTCATACTTGAGATTTTCACAAATACTGTATCACGTTTTCTTTTGAGAAACAAAAGTTTTGTGTCAAAACCTGCGAGGAACGGAATTTAGACCCGTCGTCGAGGAAATTTTAGCGCCACCTGCCCCTTCTTCCTCCGTTCCTTTGCCAATATGCCTATATTTCTGAAGCTTTAAAGAGAATCCTCTATAAAGGATAAATCCTAGCGATTTCCCCGGCCCCATCCTCTGACGAGATCCGGTTACGCGACTGCACAATGTGTATGAGTGGTACAAATACTGTTAGGAAGTGTTTCCGTTGCGAGGAAAATGTAGCTAAAGAAGAACATTTGAAGATAATGTAAACGTTGAAAAAGGAAGATAATTATCATTATTGATTGCGGTCTTTCAGGAGTTCACTTATGAAATATTGGAATATTGCTGCAATCAACTCATACAAATAGTGCGTATATTACATTAGTACATTATTAAGAAACTACTCAGCAGCAAATTTAAAAGCCTTGATTGTAGTTTTTCTCAGGATAAACGTGAATATTTGAGTTGTAAAGAAACACCATTCTGATGGCAACGTATTATAATTAACTGATGATAATTGCTATTATCTGTAAAAATTCTAAAAAGCACATGGTTTTACATGAAAAAGTCAGTATTACTTTTGCGAGTACCGTCGCCCCTTAGGGGAAAAAGCAGTCTATGAATATGGGAAGGGATTTAGAGGCAAAATTTAAATTCATGGTGACACATTAAATTACGCACAAAAAAGGGACAGAGCTAATTCAATTAACAATACCTAAAACAAGGAAAACACTTCCATCAAATTAAAAATGATATTAAAATTCATGTGTATGGTGCAGTCTTGTTACCAGGGATTTCCTGGACTGACAACCAGTCAACTATTATTAAACAATGGTGAAGTTTCCAGTCAAAGCAAGCGTGTTTACTTGGTTACATAAAACAGTTCAATATGACCCATGACTAGCAGTTTGATTGACAGCTCAGGTACGTGAATCAGGCAAAGTGAACAAACAGCTGGTTTGTTACACTGTGTACACTGGATCGTCTGATAATATAAAGCAGTACGCTTATAAGTTATATAGGTAAACAGATGGAGAGGGGTGGGAAGTCGGGGGAGGGAGTTGATGGGAATGCTAAGAAATTTGAATAGCGAGAATTAACTGCAGAATATGCATTTTGTTAAGTCATCGGTATGCATCGATTTTGAAGACACCTACTGCAATTTATTATTAGCATTGCTGTCTTTGGTTTGTGTTAACCAGTGTTGTAGTAGATGGCACTGTCTGCTATGACCGAGACCGCTACCGTGGAGTCAAAGGTCGATTCAACACACCCAGGAGCCGAGGCTGAGACCGTATATCTATGGCAATGTCAATGCATTAGACCTTCAACTTATCATTTCAGTTTATGTCATCTTATTTCTTAATGCGATAAGCTTGCGGCAAACGAGAGAAATTACTTCAGGAAAATGCCTGGGTGTCCCTTCCCTTTCAAAAAAAAAAAAAATGTGTGGCAAAAGTCCCAATACCACACGTGAAATACAGTGTCGAACTGTGAAAACTATGGTGGGGTGTGGAGAGGCGTGGAATTTCTGTGAATTTTTGTGTGATAATGTGTGTCATTAATAAACAGTTGACACACTTTTCCAAAGTGCCATGCATTAACCCGCATTTTCACAGTTTGGACATAAGGCAATGTGTGGAAAACCGAAAATCACTCTTTGACACATGTAACAGGAGGCAAACTGGGGTAAAGCAGGCAGAGTATGGAGATGTGTGGAGAAGGGAGATGTTAAGTAAAGTAAATTCATTAGTTCGATTTCGTTGACTCGCCTTGTTTGCCACACTTTGCCCTGGTTTGCCACATGTGACAACTTGACACAGCTTTCCCCACTTTGACCCAGATTTCAAGGTGTCATAATCATGTAGGGAAAAGCATGGTCCTGTGTGTCAGATTGGTTCCAACACCACATGTGTTACCACGCATAACCACACTTTTCCTTATGTATTTTCATATGCTCTGCCACACGTGATTACGTGTGTTCACATGTAGCATGCCACACTTTTTTGTAAGGGTTTGCTCAGCTACCATATTCCTCATGTTTTATGGCGTGTTTATGTGAGGTTTTGATTATATAAATTATGTTTATCATTGAGAGAAGTTATAGCAGAGTCAAGCGACAGAGAGAAAGTTTTAGAGTTTCTGTCGTGTGCGGTATCTGTGAGATACACCCTTAAGTATTTACAAACATGAACATGACGGATAGCATAAATTATTCTTGGTAAAAATTCTACTATTTCGTAGAACTTTTGGAAAATCATTTGGTAACATTTAAAGGAGAAATAGCATCCCCCCTAACCAGGGAGTTGCTAGCAACTCCGTGCCTAAACATATTTAGGAATATCCTCAGAGTTCTATAAACACAGTTGATAGCTGCCCTTTGATTAACCATGGATCTGTTACGGAAGGAGATAAAGCACATCATCCAATTTCATCTATCAGACAATATGTATTATTGGAAGAGACTTTGATTGACAGGTCCTCTAGTTCCTCTTCTAAGTTTGTTTGACTTAAGCCTCCTAATGAGAGTTTGATCCTTTCATACTAACGTAATCCTCAAACAAAGACCTCATAGTGACAATGGTTTGAAGTCATCTGTAATGCCGACAAGTGTGATACCTTCGTCAGTCTCTTTGTCTAAACGACTGTACATGCACTTTTAAGTGATCATATTCCATTATTATTCTAATTTCTTCTATTAGTTAGTAACATCTCTTTTCAGCAATGAATATAAACTCTAACTTTTGCATATGAACTTTGAAAAGATTCCGGATTGTTTCTGAAATAACGAAATATGTGACCATGTTCTATAACTTAATTGAAGCTCTACTAGACCCATCAAAAAAGTAAGCACTGGCGTATCATAATAGAATAATTTTTGTTTTCTTTGACGGCTTGCAATATTGTAGTAATTGGTGGAATCATGCCAACAAGTGTATGAGATCTAGCAGACGACAAGAACTATTGTCGTCATTTCCTTATCTCTTTTAAGTGGTCCAAATATTTTCAAGAGCACAACAATTAAGAGCTTACTCTCGGCAAGCCTGATAGTTTCAAAGGAGAAGCAAGTGCTTCATCTCCTTCCGTAACAGCTCCCTGGATTAACGTTCATTCATTAAAAAAAACAATTTCACTTTGGTTGGTCAACAATGACTTGTACAGTCTGTTTGCAGTGTTCCCAACTAACCTTACACACAATGTGCTTGACAATATTGCCTCGAGCAATTTGCACTCAAAGCAGGCTATTATGGCTCTGTCCTAGTAGTTCCATGCTTTGTCTTAGACTTTTAGAGTGTACTACAGACAAGAGACTAGGTTAAAATTGAAGGAGGGGCTTAAAAGTTAACTTAGTAGGGAGAATTGGTACTGTCTGGGAGAGGTTAGAGAGCCTTTAATTGCCAGCCTCAAATCAGCCAGCAGCAGTTTCGTTTTAAGACCCTAGACGAGTTTACAGAGCTTAGGCTGATTGCATGGAGTAGCGAGGCCAATGCCACAAAATCTTCCTCAAAGATGACACAAGTGCTAAGTTGATCCCTGCTTTACAAATTTTACTCAACCCTTGTGTCTCTCGGGGAAAGGGCTGGTACAAAAAGTGGCTTGTGATTAATACCGTAGTATATTTGCTTCTCAATCGTAGGCTACGACCAAGTGTTTGGTCTAGCGGTAGAGCATCCGCCTCTCACGCGGGAGGCCCGGGTTCGATTCCTAGGTCGAATGACACCAAAGACTTTAAAAATAGAACTTACTGCCGTTGTGCGTGATGCTCCGCATAAGCAGTGGCGTGTGCAGGATTTCGAAGGTGGGGGGCACAACCTGTGATTCCCCCGACTGACATGGAGGAGTGTGACAAGTGCACCGAAGGTGCACCACGAGCGCGAAGCGCGAGTTTGCACGCGTGGGGTCCAAGCGCCAGGGCTCCTGGCGGGGTCCGGGGCAGAGCCCCGGTGGAGGTCCTGCAATATAAGGTAATAAGACCGCCGTAAATTGGTTCTACAGGCCTTATTGATCAGGTTTCGTTTGTTTCAGATTTTGTTAAATTCGATGTCAATGTCGGAGAGTTCAGGTCATCCAGGCTATGCGTCGTAAACTGCAGTGTGCTACAGTATGTGTCATATGCATTGACAGGACTGTACGTTAAAGATCACTACGCCAGTCAAGAAGGCTGCTTGAGATAATCGCAAAAGTTAACACCACTGTTTCATCCTTAAACCTATATTATTTACCATTACAGATGGTTAAAGTGACTAGCGTGAAGGTCGAAGGGAACTTAATGATAGTAGGCCTGCCTGCACCATGGGCCAGATATTGATACTGATAGCATCCTGTCTGATTATTCACTGGAGGGCGATTGGAAGAGCTCTATCCTTTGGTAAACGACCAAAAAATGAAAAATTCTAGACCATATCGGGGATAACATACATTTTATCGAATCATTTGGACTACCCTATGAAATAGCCAAACTTTGGTCCGTGAGTCGCTCACAAACTGACAGTACCGCATGACACACACAAGAGAACAACAACTAGCTTAGCAACTAAGCGACATGGGATGAAATTTTCGACCTCCACATGAACAGTGTTCTCTGCCTACATGCTTCGTAGTAAGGTTGGCAGGACCTGTGCTTTCTAGCAATGTGGGATGGAACTGCTGAAGATCCTGGAGTGACTGTACAGCGCGCGTAGCGCGCCGAAAAATTTGGGTTCTTTTTAGAGAAATTGTCCTCTTTCAGGCGCCGTCGGGGACTGCATACTCTATCGTATCGATTAAGACTCCCGATGGGGCTCCCTGCCCCAACCTGGCGCCATCCCTGTTGAGTGTTCAGTGTCTCTTCAATCTTTTTCTCTTCCCCTAACCCTTAAATAACCCTTAAATGACATGCTGTACAGAGAGGGCTTATATAGTCAAGTCACCCCAAAGCAGTAAGAACGCGATCACATTTTGGCACAAGGTGCGGTGGCTTTCAGAAAAACAAAGAAATACAAAGATTGCAATTTGAGTAGTACAACAATGACATCACAAATTATTGCGCAATCTACCTTTTCAGATCGAGTGAATAAACTTCAACATTTTATATCTCAGCTTAAGAAAGTCCTGTGAAGATGGGAATTGGACCATTGGAATTCAGTGTTCATGCTCTGTAATATATATTTTTCAATTTTCAGACTTTAGGTACACTTTAAAGCCCAATAATTTTGCGATAATTGTATGTCAGTTATTTTATCCTGAACAGCAATCCACTGTCTTTCTTAAATAGTTTGTCCAAAAGTTTTGGTAATTTCATCTTCAGGATTAAACAAGAATCAGCTGTCAACCTGATAAAAATTACAGTTCTGAGACAAAATTCTAAAAACTTCACCATTCTCTAATAGAAAGACATTTCTAAAGCTTTTATGGTTTGTAAAAATGAGGATATATGTAGCCTCTATAACTGTAACAAAAATACTTCAGAGAAAATACTGTCTACTAATATTAGAAGTGATTTAGCTACATAGGTTCGAATTCAGGATGATACAGTTGAAATTGTACAAAAAAAAAAAAAATCTCGGCGTTCACTTCAAGAAGTGCGGTACGACTACAGCAAGAGAAACACGTCCCATTAAAATTAAAATTCTTTCCAATGCTGTGTGTATAATACACTCTTATAACCGGGTGTTTCCCGCATAGACAAGCCTACTATTATCAAAAATAGTTTCAGGTTAAAGAGAAATATTGCGTTGGTTTGCACAATATTTTCACACTTTTTAAACCAATACTAAAAGATACAGAATAATGGACAAATCAAAACAAGGCAGGGCGGTAGCTTTGCTGCCAAGAAATAAGGCTCTCACTGGGAGAAACTAGGTTATTTGTTCAGTTTTTGCACAGATATAATTTGTTCACCCACTCTCTAAATGTAAAAGAGTGAATTTCACTCTTCGACGATATTGCCTACAGTGACCACTCTCTGTTTCGAGTGGAATTCCACTCTGCCTGAAGTGGTAATTCACTCATTTGGAGTGAATTACCACTCCCAGCAGAGAAGAATTTTCACTTGAAGAAAGAGTGGTCACTGTAGGCAATCGTCGAAAAGTGAAATTCACTCTTTTACATTTAGAGAGCAAAATTTTAAAAATTCAAATGATGCAACATCCGTTACTCTTGTAATGCATAAAATTTCGGGGAGATAAAGCTGGTGCTAGAGTTTATTGGTGAGACTGAATGGTTTAGTACGGTTTAAGGTATTTTCTTTGTATGCCATGTAGTGCATTTTAAACGCAGTTTGAGTCCCTTAAAAGTAAGCAAGTCCAACTGCGTTACATCGAATCTAAGATCGTGACACGTGGGTACCAGTTTGATTGACAGCTCAGTCATGTGAGTGAATGGCGAAGTAAACAAACAGCTGGTAGGCCTATGTAGCAGAGTATACCCTGGAGTGCCAGGCACGACAGAGCTATCAAATTATGTCGGAAAGGGTATTGGCGGCAAGGGAGGAAGAGGGCCTCTTTCCAGGTTTTTGAATGCTAGCGCAAACTGCCGTGCTAATTAAGACAGCGTTAAGGAAAGAGGAAACTTGGATGTGAAAGTGGAACTTGATTAACCAGCCCATTACAAAACATATAAAATGTATAGATAGTTTCACTTTCTTCTGCTATTCCCGCGCATGCATCGTCGACACAGGGAGTTGTTATTCGGATCGAAGGAAATCTAATTTATTATAATCTAGTTTAAATTAATCTAGTTTAATTTATGCTTTTATTGTAAAACCCACTTAATGCAGGGGGGACTATTAATGATAAGCTATTTATTCTTCTAATGGAGATTTCTTCCTTTTATTCGCTGTCTTCAGTTTGATAGAAATATGTTACCAACATCATTCTGGTCTAGTAATCCCATCACAATTGGCTTACTCAGGAAAATGCCTTAATAAGTAGGTTTGCGTCCCCAGCAATTTAGAGGCAGGTGTTGCAAAACTCGAAAAGACTGTTTAATTAAGTAGTTCTCAAACTTTTTTAGACTACCGTCACCTTCCACCATCTTGAACTGTCCCAATGCCCCCCTCCCCTCGTCCTACCATTCATAGTCGGACGTTCAACAATATTTTTTTCACAGTTAACTTTTCCTTTTGCAAGAACAACAAAAACCCGCAGAAGGCATTCATACTGCAAAACTGGTATAGAGAGCCGAGATGTAGTTCAGTCAGTGTGAAGGGTGAGCTTGCTGTAACACTGCGAAATTACGAATGTCTGGTTCCAGTTTAGTGAGAAGCGGAGGGGAACAGACCCCTGGATGCCTTATTGTGCTCGAAATTCTTGCAATGATGTGTCATAATCGCCAGGGACCCCCAAATCAGTGCCAACGCCCCTAATCTCAGTGTACTCTGTAGCGCCCACCCGAGACTCCCCAACAACTCCTGGGGGCGGTAGGGACCACTTTGAGAATCACTGGTTTAATTGAAATAAATCAATGAGGTCTGTCCCTTTCTACAGAACAACAAACAAATGCGCTATGTAGGCAAAAGGCTAAGTGTTGTCAAAACAATTCGAAAAGTTACCGGACGCTTTCTGAAATGATGAGGTATATAGATTAAGAATCAAGTTCACGTTGCTTTGTATATACCCTTACTGGTATACTCTCATCCGCGTCATCGACAGGCCCGTAGCCAGGAATTCTTACATAGGGGGGCACCGGCACCTCATAGGGGGGCACCGAAGAAGATAGTTATATTTGTAGACAGTAGAGCCACCATATGATTACAGTTTGCGGGAACTACAGGGGATGATATCTCAAGCTTACCACAGACAGCTTAAAGGTATCGGTTTTACGTGTGCAAATACGAGTGAAGCGCGCGAAAATTTCACTCTTGTGATGGACATTTTCGCCTCCTTTTGCAATACAAAGACGTGGAAAGTTTCCACAAGTGAAGGGAACAAGACTATCATCACGATGATGCTTCTTCAGCTTCGCTAGAGCAGGTGAAGAGTTGAGTACTTTACGAACGGCGAGGGGACAAGGAGCTGCTATTAGGCAGTCTTAGTGTGGTCCAGTATGATTTTGTTAGGACTCAGAGGGAAATTCCCCAAATGTGTGAGGAAATAGCAAAATGGGAACACGAACATGGAACTTTGAGTGGGACTTTGAATGACAGTGAGAGCATACTAATCTCTTCACAGTTCACAATTCAATTGGTCATTATCGTATTTCTACTTTGAACGAAATTTAGCATGAACAGAAAAAAAAAATAAATTTTAGAATAAATTTGGGTACGATTAAATTTAGCTTCAACCAGATAGTCATCGCGTTACGAATGTTACTCAAGTTACTAGATTACTACATGAAAACCCCTTGAAACAAAGCATCTAAGTTAGAGCCTTCACCTAGCTTTGGCTAGAATTGTTCACTGGAATTTTTATGCTAATAATGTTCATAGGCGATATAACTTCGCTTGTGAGAACTGCGCGCGAAGAGCCCCGAAATTTTGCAGGAAAATTGTTACCACGGTAAAACTTGCATACAGACTCAGCAAAACCTGGCGAAAACATAAGCACGACGACGGAACGAAGCTCCGCTAAGGGGTCCATCAACCCGAAGCCCCGCTAGAAGCAATCGGATACAGAAAGGATGCCGAACGCGAAATTTTTGGCTCGCGACGAAAAATTGGGATTCTGTTGACAAAAAATTAAAAATATTTGGTTCGTTTTAAGGAAAATTAGAAACTTTGGGTTTCTGTGGAAGAATCTTCCCTACTCGTCCTAGACAGTTCCAGTTCTCCCGACTAAGTTACTCCTTCCAAGACTGTATTGAGCCCCTTCTTGTGCAGACACCCTTGTGCAGACACAAACCTAGTTTATTGCTTAAGGACATATCCTGGATGGGCATACAAGGCCATAATATGTAATGAAAACATTCTTTGCACATGCTGTGTAATGTGAGCTCTGCATCTTTTGACTTTGATGTCAATCAAAGAGCATTCACCTCTGACCAATTGAGAATTTTGCTTTCTCTCAAACAAAATGTATGTTGAGTGATGTGTGTCTGTCTTTAGGAGCAAAACCAAGACGCCGGGCGATTGGTCGCGGGGCGACCTTCCACCACCCTTGGACATTGAGACACTTTACGTATCTTACAAAATATGTTTATCATGATGTTGAGTCTGAATTAAGAATCTTCTGATCATAAGAGAAAGAGGATAGAACTTCTCATGGATTCAATTTGTGTTTTTCAGGGAATCACGCCTACACGAAAGAACAATAGCCTAACTGTGGAACCTTTACCTTTATAGAAAGCCAACACATCTGAAACCATGTTAAAGCTACATGTAACTGAAGATAAAAGCGCGCGTAGCGCGCGGAAATTTTTGTAATTATATAACCAAAAATGTTACAGAAAGCAAAATACGTTCATTATTTAACGACTTTTGGGATCATTTTTAGTCAAAAATCGCCTGGTGTAATACCAGAGTCATCGTTTACATGGTATTAAAATTTTATTTTCGATCATTTTCCATATGGTGGGGCACAGTGGTCCGCACGGGGGGGGGGGCACGGCCCTCGTGCCCCGGTCTTGCTACGGGCCTGGTCACCGAACATCCAAAGATGCAATTACATTGTTGTTTTCTTTTTATTTTCTAGCTACTGGCAATACTTTGGCAGTAGCAACCCCACCCAGTTTTACTGAAGATGTCCTAGACGACAAATCCCTTTTGAATGAACTATCTAATCCTGTGTAAGTCTTATAGAAATGCTAAGAAAGGCACAAGGGACAGGTTACTCTGTAATGTTGGCGGTGCAAACCTCACTTCCTACAGCTTCTTCTATAGTAACAACTTGCTAGTTGATACTTGCTATTCCCTGATGAAGTCAAATGTTTCAAAGGCCCTGTGTTGTGCTTAATGGGGATATAGTTCCATGTGGCTCGACACCTATAATGCTGACATTCGGTCAGAGTGTTTTGCCAATTTTGTAAGCGACGAGGTGAATACATTAAAATGTGTGAATTTCCAATGATGCATGAGCACCTAAACTGCTTGCCCACATTATGTTTTGCCCACCTACAAAAAGTGAAAGCATTTTAACGGGTGGACAGCCGAGGACCAATATGGCAGTCTACTGAACCCCAAACTTTGGGTACTTCTTTCAGTTACTGAATATTTTTGTCACGGTTCGATAATGCCAGACTGAACTTGTAATGTGCAAATTGTAGTTGGACGCTTAATGTCAGTTTATATCTATGGTAGTTGTTGTAGTGCGCATGCGCGCTACAATATTGGAATTTAAGCCAACCCTGATCATCAACTTGGCTGATCAAGGAATGTTTCATAATTAAACTTTACACCCAACTTACTCAATGGATTTCAAGTTCATTGTTTTGCTACGCAGGAAAAATCCAGATTCACGAAATCACAAATATTTCGACCTTCCACTTTTTTAAAATCTAATTTCCTGAACTGAAACAAACGTTGTTCCGATTTCGTACATGTCTGTCGTTCAAAGGTTTTGGAAACATTATTTTGTATCAATATGAAAGACATTTTCATATCTGCATCTTCTTTAAAACAGTTTTTATGCTCTCAAATTCCGAACAGTGTCCGAGTAACCCTCAAAAATCCCCTGTCCTTTTCAATACCCCGAAATTTCTTCAATATCAGAAAAAATAATTTCCCGGAAGCGGAGAAAGTTCCCTTGAAAGTGAAAGACCTTACAACCGAATATGTTTGCGCTCGAAAAAAGGAGAGTTTTTAGAAAACGTAATTACTCCAAAACAGTACCCGCAATATATACCACTACTGGTAGAAATTCTCACATTTACGAATACAGATAAAATTTTTACAAACATGGGTCCACACAGTGACAAAGACCATGATCAAAAGAAAAGTCAAATTCAACCATTATAAATTAAAATTAATGCGACTTGGTCATGAAAATAACGTTATGTTCCAAACTTAGTGGGTACCGCACCGGCGCTTTGGGATTTTTCCCAAGTTCTTGAGAATTGGAAAATGATCTTGCGAATTCTCGTTGATCTATATTCAAGAACATTCTCGCATTCAAAGACTTCTTTGCATTTCTCATTTCATGGGGTCAGTTCTGAATTCTGCATCCCCTACTTGTCAATTTCTGGCTTATTATTTTTTGAAAAATTCCATAAGGGAGAAAATAACACTACATTTATTGACGTGGCTGACTTTAATCTGCTACCCCGTACCCAGCTAGGTCTTTGTCAGTTACATTACGCAGTTTGATGACTCTTTTGACCTTGGGAATTTTTGGCGCATGATCTTGGAAATTTTTCAAAAAGCCCCTTTGCATCGTTCACTGTTCACTGTTCACGGCCAAACGTACAATTTAAAAAATACACAATAAAGTTGGGCACGGTAAAACATGCTAGGAAAACAGACAGTGTTATGTGGTTACCACAAGTCAAAACAATGCAGGAATTGCTGCTTCATAACAGTTCAAGTCTAACGTTCAGACCATGTGGGGACAGGGTTCCAAGTTTCATGATTAGGCGGTTTTCGGCAGCTAGGCGGTCATGATCGGGACCTCGACACGAGGTGGCCGCCGAAACCATCAAGTCACGGATCGAGCATTTTGACAGGGAATTCAAGTGTGTGGCTACAGGGAACCCTGGGAGGTTCTGTTTGATTGACCTCAGGTGCTCAGTAACTCGGTCAGCAAGACGACGTTTTGTTTCTCCCATTTACAGTATATTACAGCGTTTACATACGAGAACGTAAACGACATTTCCTAGCAGGTTTTACCGTGCCCAACTTTATTGTGTATTTTTTAAATTGTACGTTTGGCCGTGTCAACGATCAGTTGCATTTTTGCCACCAGATGAAGGGTTTAAACCCGAAACGACGTGGAATTTTTCACAAACATTTAGCACTATTTACTACTTCTTTTTTACCTACCTACTTAATAAGTGCTACGCAGTACCTTGACCTTATTTTATTCAAGTCTTTGACTTCCTTTTACTGCGATTTTAAGACCTTTTAGACTAGTTGACCATGCCTTGCTTGAAACAGTTTGTTTCAAAGCTTCGTAGTACGTTTATACAGGAAATTGCTCGCTATCCCAGAGAACATTTTTCCACCATACTTTCTCTTGCTATGGCAACCTTCAGTAAAACTAGGTTTGCCAGCCACATCCACTTCTTGGGTACGTGCTTACGTAGGAAGATTATCCCAAGAGGTTTCCAACTGAAGTTTCACGTTCATACCTACTCAGACCCCGTTCAAAGACGTAACAGCACACGAGACCTTCGTTCGTGTTCGTTTGGTTTGATGCGTTCTGCTATTAGCAGAATGGTTAGGAAAAAGGCCTTATTTGTCAGGACCATGAATGAACAAAGGTCTTTTCTTTCTAATTCACTCCCTAACGCTGGCGAAGTACATTATCTCATCCATGTCTATAACCGTAAACTTTACAACTCTTTACAAGAATCCGAATCTAAGACCTTAGCTTCCTTGTTACCCAAAGAGCATTCCACCCTAACCCCTGACCCCTGACAGTGACCGTACTCCTAACACTAGATTAGTCGTCACCATCCCCTCGGACTTGAAAGTATCCTCCCCTGAACGTTCAGTCCTTTCCAAAGGTTTGAATTTTGTCCCCCTAAACCCCCTTCCAGATGAGTTTTCTATCCGCAGAGACGTGTCCTCCTCGTTCTGCAGGAGGCTCCGCCTTCGCTTTCATTTTGGAGATTCCGATGAAACCGACAACACTTCATCGGAGGACGTTTTCCGTTCATTCCAGTCTAAGCGATCTCCATGGACCCCTAAACCTGGTAAAAGCAAAGTCCTGGACAGTGTAATAAAGTCCATTAATTCCGATTTAGAACGTCTCCTTCCTCCCAAAGTAACTCCCTTTCGTAACATTTCTTTGGACGAGCAGAAGGCCCTTCTGTCCCTCTAGATGAACAAGAATTTGATTATTAAGCCTGCTGACAAGGGCGGTGCCACTGTTGTTTGGCGTCGGGATCTTTATGTTTCTGAAGCTGAGAAACAACTCTCAGACCAAACAGCATACACCGAACTGCCGATGGACCCCACTTCTGAAATCCAAAACTTGGTCAAGAAAACCTTTGCTACCCTTGTAAGTCAAAAACATCATCCTGAATCGGCTAAAGCCCTTCTGCATCCATGCCCACAAATCTCCAATTTCTATCTACTGCCCAAAATTCACAAGGCCAATAATCCTGGTCGTCCCATTGTGTCTTCCCACAGCTGCCCCACGGTTCTGATTTCACAGTACGTAGACTCTGTACTTTTCCCATTAGTTTCCACCCTACCTTCCTTTATCCAGGATACTCCTCACTTCCTTAGGTTAATTCAAAATTTTGAGTTTCCTGAGAATCCCAGTGAACGTACTTTATTCACCATGGATGTCACAGGCCTCTATACTTCAATCCCCCATAACGCTGCTATAGCAGCCATACGCCATTACCTTGATCTACGCCAGGACCCTAACATCCCTACTACCACCTTTCTTCGCTTGACAGAACTAGACCTCACACAAAATTGCTTTCAGTTCAATGGTCGGTTTTTCCGCCAAATTAAAGGAGTAGCCATGGGCACTAAACTGGGACCTTCTGTGGCCTGCCTCACCATAGGCCACTTTGAGGAGCAGACGTTCTCTCGATACACCGGGATCAAGCCCATACTTTATTAAAGGTATATTGACGATATTGTTGGGGTCGCAGTGGGTCCTCGAAACGATTTGGAAAGTTTCATTAACTTTGCTGAAACGTTCTGCCCGTTTTTGAAATTCACTCACTGTATTTCCAAGTCCTCAGTAGTGTTTTTAGACGCGGAATTATCCATCTCCGACCGGAAAATCAAGTCAAATCTCCACTTTAAGCCCACTGACTCTCACAACTACCTCATGTACCCTTCCAACCACCCCAGATCTTGTACCAATTCGATTCCTTTCTCACAACTTTTACGGGCCAGACGGATTTGTTCCGACGACCAGGATTTCGCTAAAGTTTCCAAGCAGATTATTTCTTTCTTTGAACAACGCCAGTATCCACAAAGAGTGCTCTCTAATGCCCTGAAATGCATACAAGAAATTGATAGAGCCTCTGCCCTTGCCCCCAAAACTGACCATACACCCACCAGACGTATCTCGTTGGTCCTATCCTTTCACCCATCTGTAACTCCCATTGTACGTGCCATCTACAGGAATGTAGAGACCCTCCGTCATGACCCATCCACCCGTGACCATTTCCCTGAACCCCCCATCACAGCATTCAGAATTGAAAAGAACATATCTAAGCACTTGGTCCGTGCCTCTCAACCTCAAGCAGTAGTGCCTAACACCCCAGGAACTTTTCCTTGCAACCGTGGGCGATGCGATACTTGCCCGGTGGTCAGTTATGACAAAAAACTTTCCATTGTAGGTCCCAACAACAGCCGGTTTAACGTTGATCAGCTTTTACCTGTACTTCAGCCAATGTCGTTTACGTTCTCGTATGTAAACGCTGTAATATACTGTAAATGGGAGAAACAAAACGTCGTCTTGCTGACCGAGTTACTGAGCACCTGCGGTCAATCAAACAGAACCTCCCAGGGTTCCCCGTAGCCACACACTTCAATCTCCCGTCAAAATGTTCGATCCGTGACTTGATGGTTTCGTTTACGTTTACGTTTACGTTTGGCCGTGTCAACGATCAGTTGCATTTTTGCCACCTGATGAAGGGTTTAAACCCGAAACGTCGTGGAATTTTTCACAAACTTTTAGCACTATTTACTACTTCTTTTTTACCTATCTACTTAATTAGTGCTACGCAGTACCTTAACCTTGTATATATATATATATATATATATATATATATATATATATATATATATATATATATATATATATATATATATATTTCTCTAATTCGGCACTTAGGGGGAAAGTTGTTGTTGAAAAGTCGACCTTAAGGGGAAAAAAAATTCGGGTGAAATATAAGTTTCGCCTTAACGTTTCCACACACTTTTTCTATAGGAATACGTAAACTTACAAGGGCGCCCTCTTAGATTTACACACTAGATGCCATTACTTCAAAGTTGTCAAATTTACGGACACCTAGCTGTTAACACGAACGGATGGCTGCCCATTGAAATAACGTTAATTATATTTTTAGACGTTAGGGCGAATTTATTTCTTATGTATTTTATTATCTTTTTTTCGCCCTATGTACAAGCAGATATAACAATTTCCCCTTAAGGTGGGAATTAGCGTTATATATATATATATATATATATATATGTATATATATATATATATATATATATATATATATATATATATATATATATATATATATATATATATATATATAAACGTTGCAAAAGCAGGGTATTTCCAAATATTAGTGGCGCTCTTACTTGCAAGCGTTCACTTATGAAATATTGGCATATGGCTGGAATCAATTAGTCGTGCTTATCTGTGCATACATTACATAACTACATTATTAAAAATACTCAGCAGCAAATTTAGTTTACCACCAATGGTGAAAGACTTGGTTTTATTTTTAGTTTTCCTTAGAATAAACCTTATATCGTGAGTTCAAACATGACACGACCCTGAGCGTATGCAGTATATTACAGGTACCGTGTGATAATTAGCATCCTCTGTATTGTTTAAAAGACAAAATAAAACTTGGAAGATAGAGCGCGCGAAAAGATTGATAGTCTGGGAACGTTTTGTGATAGAAAAGGATGAAAATAGACCGATCACTGAGTCGAAAACGCACCTAATCCTCAGGCTTCGATACCCCCCCCCCCTAGTGTGGGACAACGAAAAGTCACTTGGCAAGTACATTTTTCAAACCTGTTGTCCGGCGGGGAACTACCCCAGGCTTTAATTTTGATGCGAACTATGCAAAAACGGCTACAATCCACTAAGGACTATATAATTATCCGTTAACTGGTTAATGGTGCAAATGTCGCTCAGAAATAGGAGCTACAGCTACGTCAAAGTCCGACAACCCTGCGCCGCAGAAAGTACCTAACACTAACACTGACTAACGTTGTAAGCACTGGCCCATTGGGCATGCAGCTGGCCATATCATCATTATGAAAAGTAAGACTGTGTTCGTATGTGTTTGATCCCTTGCGACCATAGTGCAATAAATCACTATGACCTTCATTGTACTTAAATATGCGGTGCATCCTATTCTGGAGACAACAACGATTACTGAGTAAGAAAGTGTTGAATGTATACAAAGCTGGTATATAATATTACTGATCTATCTTGTAAAAGTCCGCAAGACCATGCCTTTTTTAAGCTCATAGCCAGGAGGCGTCCCTTAATAATATTTTGCCCCCTGGAAGCTATTTCGCCCCTTTTTAGTACCTTTTTCTGGCTACTGGCCTCACCGATTTGCTGCAAAAAACAACGAAAACGAAGACTGATTTATCAGAAAACTAGCGCACGTTTACACATTTAGATCAGTGGTTTATGAACAATGTATGGATCATTATCATCATGCAATGTCTTCACTTTATGTAAACCATCCGTTTAGCAGGGATATCGATAGGTCGAGGATGAGGGCATATTGCCCGCCCGGTGGACGTGTTTGACCCCTTCATCTGTATTAGCTGCACAGCCTACGCCAAAGAGGAGTATATATTCGACACCTGCTATGAAGGTAAGGGAATGGAGGGAATTCACACCCCGATTTTTCCAAAACCGTAATGAAAATAGAAGGCAAAATTTTAATTTATTGAATAGTTTGCAATAGCTGATTCAATGAAATCAAAGGCGAAAATGGTGAAAACACCAATTGAATGGATAAAGTCGTAAGAGATGCATCAGATTACACCACAAATCATCTGACCTCTACATTTTTCCAGGGCCCCTAAGTGAACCCAGAATACCGGGCTTCTAGGGCTTCACTGATTTGCGCTTGAAGTAGTCCAGGTCAAGGTCATGTCCCCCTCCCCATTCATAGGTGTTGATCCTTATGCCTTGAACTAGTTGAACCAGCCAGTGAGATAGCCATTGTTGATTTCTTTTAAGTAGGAAATTAGGCAGATTCGAACTAGCAAGCAGGTATTCTTGCAGGCAAGTAGATTTAGAGAATTGCTAGTCTGAAAGACAAGTAATAAAAACGGATTTGTCGAAGCTTAACCCTTGCAGAAATATATAGCTTAAACGCCTTTTGATTTCGTTTTAGAAAAATACAACATTTTCAATAATCGCTTGAGAGCATGCCCCCCCCCCCCCATGCATCAGTGCTGGCGCCACTGTCCCCGTTCCTCACATGACGCCATCCTTAATCTCAAACGTTATTATGTTGTACATTGAAAAAAACTGCACGCTAAAACACAAATTTGTCAGTGCGATTCAGCGTCTACAAGCACGCACGGGGAGACAACGGGATTGTATAGAAAGTTGTTCTGTTCGGACTCAGTGGACTCTTGCAGGCCTTTTTCTAAGAATTCAATTAACTTGAATCCATCTCAAATGGGGCGTTCTTACAATTCTAAATTAACGCAAGTATGATGGAAATGGATGCCTAAAATTCCCCCTCGAACCAAGCTAGGCTTCCAGTCTGTTGTGAATGACCTCGGTCGCCATGAAGAAGAATTAAAGCCGCATACAAGAATAACGTTATTAGAAAGGCCAACTTTTACAAAATATCTGTTGATATCTGTTTCCCCTAAACAGCTTGATGGCTGTACTGTGGATTCTTCCATGAGTTTCTAAAACACTTAGCGCCCATCCCCTTGCATATCTTTGCTCTCTTGACCGGTGTCGGGGCTTAAGGTTGCTGCGAATCATCAAGACAATCCTAGTGCCATCCCATCCCACCCCCACACAACACTCCAGTTCCCTTGCCGATACATTTGTAGAGCTTTAGAAGAACTCCTCCGAAGGATCCATCATTTATACCGCCCCCCCCCCCCCCCCCGCGCTTTGGAAATCCTTTCGAAACTGCAAAATGTGCATGAGTGGTACAAATACCGTTTGGAATTGTTTTCCACAGTAAGGGAAATGTAGCTGAAGGAAAAAAATTGAAAATAATGTAAAGGTTGTTCAGAAAAAATAATTTCTATTATTCATGACAGTTTTACAGGAGTTTACCTATGAAATATTGGAATATTGCTGGACTCAAATCAAGTACATCGTCCATATACTACATTACTAAAATTACTCAGCAGCAGCAAATTTAGTAAACCACCAAAGGTAAAAACCTGGCGTGTAATTTAAATTAAGTCGGGATAAACGTGAATATTTGAGTTGTAATGAGACACCACCCTGATGGTATGCAGTATATTACAGTTACCTGATGGTAATGTCAAATATCAGTAAATATTCTGAAAGAGGTTTGATTTCATATTAAAAAGCGAGTAGTAGGCCTAGTAAACTGTTTTTAGGGTTTCAAGGAAGTTAGGATAACTGTTACTACAACTAAATATACTTCGGAGAAACACAGTTTATGAATATTATAAATGATTTATAGTCATAATTACAAATCCACGCAATCACAAGGGAAACACTTCCATTTAAATAAAAAAATGACATTAAAAGTCATCCCGCCATTTGCTGTGTGTATAATGCAGTCATGTTACAGGGTATTTCCCGGATAGACAACCAGCCATATATTTTTGAACAATAGTATCGTTTCCGGTCAAAGTAAACAGACATGTCTACCGGGTTACCTAGAAACTTACATCGTGACACCCGACTAGCAGTTTGATTGACAGCTGACACACGTGAATCAGACAAGGAAACAAACGGCCGGCACGCGAGTTTTTTTTTTCGTAGGATAGCGAGGGGAATTCTATTCATACGGACCAATCAGCTTCTTGGAAAGAGGTCACACCCCTAATTCCAAAATAGCAACTTTCCGACCCTTGTTTTGTAATTCTGACACCGGATTATGAAAGAACAGGCCAAATAACCCCCATCCATGTAACCCTAACCTTAATTCTAACCCTAACCATGATTTTGAAACAAATTTAAAATTTTTTGAAAAATCGATTTTCCCGTCGGTATCCTATGAAAAAAAAACTAGCGGCCGGCACGTAGCACTGTATACACCTGGCATGTCTGATATTACCAGGGACGTACTAGGAAGGAGATACGACCAAATCTGTCAGACAATATGTACTGGAAAATGGCAATTGTCTAAACAGTAAGGTTTGTTTCCGCCAATGAACAAACTTTAATCAGGATTTTCAGTTAAACGACTGTCAACAAACGTTTAAATAATGTACTTCAATTGTGCCCCTACGATTTTAATACGTCACCTGCTGCTGGAAACATTGTTCAAGCCTAAACATTTCTTTTAGTTTTTAGCAAATTTTCCTATCATAGACCCTTTTCCAAATAGCAACTACAAAGGATTATGGGATAGACTTTAAGTACGCTTTTTTTGTCCACAGTAAAATGCCATTGACGAAAACGACACACACCAAAACTCGATCCCACAATCCTTTGTAATTGCTATTCGGAAAAGGGTCTATTAAGAAACATATTCAAAAACTAGTCGTAAAGAAATTCCTAGCTGATAGAGTTAAATGGGCAATAGGAAGGGCAGGCTGGGATGATAATGTGAATACTGAGAAAATGGATAGGTAGATTAATTTGGCAATTTTATCTTCAGATGTGAACAAGAATCAGCTATCTACCTGAAAAAAGTTACAATGCTAAGACTAAATTCGAAAAAGGTATGATTTTCCTAAAAAGCCGTTTCAGAAGATATATAATGAGGATAAATGATAAATGAGAATAATTACCGCCTCCATAACTATAACAATGTACTTCAGAGAAAATTCAGTCTATTAATATTACAAGTGACCTAGTGATCTAAGTTCAAACTCATCATGGCACAGATTAAATTGTATAAGTATTGCAAAACCTACTTTAAGAAGTAATAAATACAGCAGGAGAAACGAAACGCGTCTATTAAAATTAAATTCTTTGCAATGTTATTTGCTGTGTGTATCATACAGTCTTGTTACCGGGGGTTCCCCGTATATAGAAAACAAGCCAACTATTATAATTGAACAACTGCGCAGTTCCGGTGAAAGTTACCCCGCGGAGCGGACTCTGTTTGCTCTGCTCCTTTGCTTAGCAACCGAAGGAAAGTGACTGAAAAAGGAATATGTCGTACAGCATGTTACGTAGGCAAGGTCAAAGAAAACAAACATGTCTATTGCGTTTTATAGAAGCTTACATCGTGACACGTGACAAGCAGTTTGATTGACAGCTCAGTCATTTGAATGCCTGACAAAGAAACAGCTGGTATGTGTCAGTGTATACACCTCGAGAGTCAGACATTACAAAGCTTTTAGACTTATCCTGGTAAACGGATAGAGAAAGAGGGGGAGGGGAAAAGGAAAGTA
Source organism: Holothuria leucospilota (assembly GCA_029531755.1). Taxonomy (NCBI): domain Eukaryota; kingdom Metazoa; phylum Echinodermata; class Holothuroidea; order Aspidochirotida; family Holothuriidae; genus Holothuria; species Holothuria leucospilota. The sequence goes on from CM055961.1 coordinate 49,936,396, forward strand.
AAGGACGGTTGATGGGAATACTGTGAAATTAGAAAAAAAAAAAAGCGAAACAGCTGTAGAATAACCATTTTTGGTATGTATCAATTTTGATGATAATTCTAGCAAAACGGGGACTGATGTTGTTGTATTAGGTTTGTGTTCAACTACTGTCTCGGGGGGGGGGGGGGGCTATGACCGAGACACCTACCTTGGAGGCGGAGTTTGAGGCAACACCATCAGGAGCAGAGGCTGAGACCGTGTAACTATAGCAATATCAATGCATTAGACCTTCAATTTATCGTTTCAGTGTACATCAGCTTATGTCTTGATGCGATATGCCTGCCGCACTTTACTCAGTTACAATATTTCTCACGTATTATGGCGTGTTTATGTGAGATTTTGTTAACATAAATTATATTTACCATTGAGAGACGTTATAGCAGAGTCACGTGACATGAAAGAAATTTTGTTGAGTTCTTCTTGTATGTGGCAGGTTATACTTTGCGAGGGTCACTCTTAAACATTTACAAACATGAAAATGACGGATGGCCTAAATGATTCTTGGTAAAAAGTCTACCTTTCCTGTGGAATCTTTGGGGATTTATTTGGTAACATTTAATTGACGGCCTCATATCAGCCAGAAGCAGTTTCGTTTTAAGTCCCTATACTAGGATACAGACCTGAGAACGACGCATTGACTAGCCAGGCAGAGGCCACAACATCTTCCTTGAAGATGACACTAGTGCATAACGATCACTATTTACACATTTTACCCAGGATGTTGTGTGACTCGGGAAAAGGACTAGTACAAAAACAGTGGCTTGTGATTAATACCATGTTATGTTTACCTCACAATCGTAGGCTGCTTTTACTTTTATGATTTCTGTCATTTTTTTCACTGATGTAGTCGGTATAAGGATGTCTTTGAGAAATGTTAGGTGTGGTTGGATTTAAAGTCGCCGAACATTATTTTTTTCCTAGGCACTAATCCACTGTCTTTCTTAACTCGTCCAAAAGTTTAACAATTTTATCTTCAGGTATGAACAAGAATCAGCTGCGTACCTGATAAAAATTACTGTTCTAAAACTACATTCGAAAAAGTAATGGTTTTCCAATAAAAAACCGTTTCTGAGGATATTATGAGGATAAATGAGAATATTTACTGCCTCCACACTATAAAAAGATACTCAGAGTAAATTCCGTCTGTTAACATGACAAGTGATCCAGTGATCTAAGGTCAAACTTACGATGACACAGATTAAATTATACAAGAAATCACCGCAGAGTACGGTACGACTACAACAAGGGAAACACGGCCATTAAAATTAAATTTATTCCTGATGTTATTTGCTGTGTGTATAGAGCTCGTGCACTGAGGTCATAACAGCGCGCATCGCCACGCCGTGCTGGACGCGAGTTTTTTTTTTTTTTTTTTGTTTTGTTTTGTTTTGTTTTTTTCGGAGGATGGAAATGGAAGAATCATGCCAATGGACGAATCAGCTTCTTGGAAATTGGCCACACCTCTAATTCCAAAATAACCGCTCTTCCACTATTGTTTTTTGTTTGTAATTCTGACCCTGGTTAATGAAAGAACAGGTCAAATATTCCCTGTCCAATTAACCCTAACCTCAATTTTAACCCTAACCATGATTTTGCAAATTCAAAATTTTTTGAAACACCGATTTTTCCATCGCCATCCTACGAAAAAAAAACTAGTGTGCTGGACGGCAACTTATTGTAATAGGCGAACGATCAGGCTTTTGTCTTAAACTTACGATCATTTATTTCATCACAATATCGGTTTTTTCCAGAAGTCCCCTGACTCTCTGGCGCAGGGCCAGGGGCGAAAGCCAAACAATACTCCCGAAGGAGTTCTGCTCCCTGAAGGAGTAACAACGTCCCCAAGGGACAAACTTTGACTTAACTGACCCACCCGACAGTGGTCCCGTTCTAGACTGGCTGAACAGAACAGGTCCCACCCTAGGAGCTCCGCCGTCCTGATCACGGATTCTCCTGTGCCAGGTAAGTATCACAATATCTACCCCAAGTCTTTCATCAGCAGAGGGACAGTCACTTCTTGAAGAGACAGATTATACTAGCAGCATAAATAATAAGCTCATTCTCATCGAGTACCGAGATATGAAAATCATTCCCTGTGGTTTATGTATGACCGCAATGAGAGACTTGCCGTCCATTGATGATGCAGCTACAGCACGGTGTATCAAAGGATGACGTCACGTGCACGACCATAGTCTTGTTACCGGGGATTTCCCTCACAGACAACACGCCAACTATTATTGAACAATAGTAGTTTCTGGTCCAAGTAAACAAACATGTCTACCGCGTACCTCGTGATACGTACGTGACTATCAGTTTGATTAACAGCTCAGTCACGTGAACGCTCATTTACCAGACAAAGTCAGAAATAACCTCCTAAAATGCAATAGTTGGCTGTCTGGCTCAGATGAATGTAGGACTGTATGTACACCTGTATTGTCAGATAGTGTAGTACTTCCATGGTAGCAATGTATACAACTGTATTGTCGCATACTAGTTGCCAAAGCAAGACATATTGTAGAAATGCCGATATTTTGGTAAACGGACGGAGAGGGAAAACTGCAATAGGTGTTGGATGAGAGTAATGAAAAAATTGAAATACTGTGAAACTGTTAATAAGCTAGCATTTTGTTAATTATTTCAGTATTATCAATTCTGAAGATGTTTACAGCAAATTACTTTGAAAACAACACATGATCACCACTTTACAATTTGTACATCAGGTTTGTGTGGAAAAAGAGCACAGAAGTTGGTACAAAAGCAGTGACCGACATTTGTCTATGTTAAAAAGGGGGGGGGGGGATATTTTCCCTCCCAATCGTAGGGTGTCTTATCATTTTTCTTTGGCTGTGTTCGGGAAGGGTGTCTAAGAACACTGCTACAGAGAGGATGGATTCATAACAGAAAAGTGCATCAAATTTAAGTAATTCTTTCTTTCATTTACAACGATATACTGTCTTCATCAAATATTTTTGCCCAAAAGTTTCACAGTTTCATCTTCAGGTTTGAACAAGAATCAGCTGTGCACATGGCAGTTGTAAAGAATGCGGCCAATGTTAATGTGTAAACATACGCTGGGTGAATCTTATACAACAACAGTGATGAATAACTGTACTGTGGCTTGTAATAATAACACTTCTCACTTGCGAAGTTTTCTGTTGTAGGCCTACTGACAAAAGTAAATTACACTTTAGCGCGAGGAAGAAAATCGTGTCAATCATTTCTAGATATTACTGACGAAGACTTAAGCTTCAGTCTTTTGTCATAATATTTCAGTCAAAAATTATTTCATTTTTGTATCAAACAAAAAGGTTGTAGCTTGAAATGTAGTCTTGAATCTATTAAAAAACTCCAAACTAGCTATACTGTGGAAGGCTATCACAAGACACTTCAATCATGAAAGCAAAAAGGAAAATTCTTTTACATTATTTCATGATAAAATATTAGAAAGTAGTTACAACTCAAGCTGTTTGCTATGTGCATGTACAATGAGTTAAATATTTAGTGAAAATATATTTACAGTCAACAATTACCCAAAAAATCATTTCCTGATGCTATCAATGCACGAGACTCGCAGTTTGATTGACAGTAAAAACAACCCACTTGGCAGGCTGTTATTAATGTAGGACTTTATACAATTGTATAGTAGAACATCAGTGACGAAATAATTCCTGCAGTGTGTTTAGGTACAGCAGGGAGTTGTTAATGTTACTGCTTGAACAACTCTCTGGGTACAGATATTATTGGGAAAATGAAATTTGTTCGCAATTTAATAATAGTGGAACATTTTACCGACTACGTATACAAGAGTGTCATGGGACATTAAAATGACTCAAAGGCTTCACAATCCAATATTCAAGTTTGAAAATGAATCAGCTGTCTTCATGGCAGATGAACATTCCAGCCGATGTCAACAATAGCTGAGATTTGTGTGAAAAAATAGTGTATTTTGAGCCCTTTAGGCAAGAGTTACTGTGTGGAAATGTTAAAGTCACAGGAAGCATATTTAAAAAGTTGGGGATATAGCCCCCACCCCGGGGGATTCCGCCGATGAAGGTAGATAGATAAGCCTACACTGTGTCGATCTCATACAACAGCAGTAATGAGTGACTGTTTACTGTGACTAGTAATAATAACACTTTTTGCATGGGGAGATTTCAGTTGTACTGAGAAAAGTAAATTACCCATGGGTAAGGATGATAAATCAATATTTAAATAATTTTTGGTATTACTGACAAAGACGTAAATTTAAGGTTGGTATCAAAATTTTTGTCAACAATATCCACATCTTTTATGAGATGAATAGTTACCGTGAATTTGATATACCACACCAAACGGGCCTTTCATTACATAATAATTGAATAAAACCAAAGTATTTACATTGTTACACGATTTTCTTTGTGTACGATGTGTACTGAGTATTTGGTCAGCAATATTGAGACCACTGTTTGATGCTGTTTCATTAGACAATAAAAAGAATGTTTGTAAAACCAACCCACCTGTCAAGCTATGATGATTGAAGGACTGTTTACAACCAACGCGGTTTTATTTTGACAGGAGACACATCTGCCACTGACACTTTCTTTGAATCTAGCTAGTTGCCGACAGTCCCTTTTTTGTAATTATCGTCCAGATGTAACCTTACAAAGGTTAAAGAAACTAAACACAAAGGTTCACTTCGTCTGCTAAATCTTGGAGATAGGCACAGGAAAATTTGCCCATTTCTTTTACATTGCAAGTCCTTTCAGTCGCAAATTAATTTGCGCCTTTTTGGCGCGTTGTGGTCTTTTTAAAAATACCACATTGTTATTCCGTGTTTCATTTTGAACAAGAAAACACCGCCTTTAAGTTGCGAAATAATGCGCAAATTGATGAAAAATCAAAAGTAATATATAGTCCCCTTTTCCCTTTTCCGCATTTGCAAATAGCATAGGCGGTACTTTTATTACCAGGTTTGTTAGATTTGTAGCGAGAAACAGTCGTTTTGAATGATAAAACACTGGCGCTTTCTAGCTGTCGGCACAATGCTACACATCAAACGATTGTTCCCGATAATCCTTTTGTCAACGTACTAGAGTCGTGGACAAAGGTTGGCTAGGACAGGAGGTAGAAGTTGTAAGTATTAAGCTGCATTTATAGGGCGCGGGCGCGCGAGCGTCAACGCGGGCGTTTCGCTGCGTCAAAAAATCGATCTAATGTATTTCCTTGGGACCATTTATACGGCGCGGGCGTCTTGCACGCGTCAGCGCGCGGACGCGGGCGTCAAAATTCGAATCGCTCATGTAGCGATTTTTGACGCCTGTCGCGCCTGACGCGAGGTATTGCGCAATCATTTTCTTGGAAAATCCCACACTCGTACATGCATATATCAACACAAAGAGGATTGTAGCTGTTCATTAGCACATGCAACAAGGTTGTATCTGTACGGTTAGTTGCTCGTGTGCGCTGTGCTTGTGGTATGCGCCTTGTGTTTTTCTCCTCCTGTTGATGGGGTGAACCCCCCACCGGCGCTGTCTCCTCGATCGGCACTTCCGTCGATTCCTTCTTCGAAAGAACAATGCGAGGAGTAGAATTTCCTCATCGATGAGAGAAATTCGCCGCAACGTAGAAAGAACCACCATGTTGTCTGAGAACCATGTGTTGTATGGCGGCAAGAAGCTGTTAAAAAGCGCCAAACTAACACTTTACCCGCGCCGCTCACCCGCGCTGTATAAATGGTTCCGGGCGCGTCAACGCGCGGCAAAACGCCCGCGTTGACGCCCGCGTCCGCGCCCTATAAATGCAGCTTTAGACGAAGAATTGGAGGTCTTGAAGTCTTATGGTCCGTTTTTTAATAATAATCTCCTCACTCTCAATCCGATCAAACAGGATAACAATAAATTAAATTTTCAGTCCGATCTCCTGTCAAAGTAAAACCTCCCTGTAGATCGCATCTGTCATGCTCTTTCGTGTTACTTCGTGACGCACCTCGCAGGGACTAATTGAAAAAAAAAATACAGATCCATGTAAAAAGATAAAGTGGTTACCCATGCAACTACCACAAGCGATCCATTTGGCCTATGGAACTAAAATAAAAAAAAGAAATAAAAATAATCCTTAAAATCCGAAATTTGGCGAAATTGAGGTAGACCCAAGACTTACATTTTTAAGGCACTTTTTCTTCACATAATAACTTAGTGCGGCTGCAGCAAACATCTTCCAACAGCACTTTATTTTATAATAACCTGTTTATATACAATCATCGACTCGAAATATTCATAATAGGAGTAAAAGGAACACTTTACAAAATGTGGTAAGCTGTTTTTGGTGAGTGAGATTAAAATTAGGTAACTATATGGAAGCACTAAGTAGAGGAGGTGACGCGAACGAGGAACTGTATGTATCCCTGCTACATCGGTTATGAGTGTAATGTAAACAACGAGTAGAGCGAAAACCAGCTGAAAATGATTTCGCCCCCAATTGTATAATCTGCATCACTCCGACTTCTGAAAAAGGAATAATACCCTTCAATCCCAACTCGTGGGAGCGATTCCTGTTGTGAGTCGAGAAATGGAGGTTCCTGGGAGATGAACTGCACGATTTAGCATGCAAGCTAGGTCCTTGCAAAGCATCAGCACGAACTTAGGTTTGTGTGCATAGCCCAGCTCTGACCCCCCACACACACTCCCCAGTTCCAAAGAACATCAGATATCACTCATTTTGCTACGGAAGGCTCACTGATAAGCAAAGAGTCGAGAGGTTTGAAAGTACGTCCAGTGGCGTAGCTAGACGGGGGCAGGTTGGCGGTCGCCCCCCCCCCACAAAGCCTCCGAAGGCCTCTGTCGGAAATTTCTAGTCTCTGTTGGAAATAAATAAAAACTAAATAAAATCAATCCATTTGAAACACTTACAACACTTCTTATGTTTTTAAGTAATATTGCCCGGAAAGCAAAAAAAAAAAATGCTCCCCAGAATTTCGAATCGTAGGCCTACAACTATCAAGATAATAATCTGCCGGAATTTTTTGCTTTTGCCCCCCCCCCCCCACCAAAAAATATCTAGCTACGCCACTGAGTACGTCTATGGAACCACTAAATGCATTGCTAGCATGATTTAGTACCAAGACCTATTTCGTACAATAGGTACTTTAGGCAGTGGAGGCGTGTTGATTCCCAACAGTTGCATAAGCAATACTTGACATGTACAGCCGCATTAGTTACTAAGGGGTGAACTTCTAAGTATTGACCTAAACCTAACTCGTGCCATTCCATATTTGCAAATAAATGTGTTCCTGGCTTTTGTATGGGAAGGAGACTTTTAAAACGAAAAGGAAGTGAATTATAAAGTGCTGCGATAAATTTAAAACTATTTGATTTTCCATCAATTAGCTCAGAATGATCATCGAATCTGCCCTGGTGATGTGGGACTTGCGAGTTCTGTTTGATGGTTCAGTTCAATCAACAGATAACTATATTCAGGTTCTGTGTAGAAATCATATGGCGTAACCTTATTCTTGTGCAGGAAACGCCAAAAATATTTACTCGAAATGTAAGCTACTTAATAGTAGTCTCTGAGAGCCATGAGTAAGATATGGCACACTTGTGACCTTTCCTGATAGCCTAGTAATTAGAACAGTGGCTCTAAAAGTGGTCCCTATCTCCCCGGGGCCTGGGTGCCACAGAGAACAACGGGTATAGGGGCTTTGACACTAGGCTGATTTGGGGGTCCCTAGCAATTACGACACACAAATGCTGCGAGGGCACAACGAGGCACCCAGGATCGATCTGTTATCCTCCTCTAGTTCTTCCCCTCGGCATCGTTCTCCCTCCAACCCCACCCTCTCTCTCTCTTTGTCTCGGTCCCCCAATAAACTTTTGTCCCAAAATTATCCAAAATGGCATTAGAAACTTAACAGCTCCACCCCTAGATCCACTGATTTCTTCCGCGTTTGGATAATATTGTAGGGAGCGGGGGACATTGAGACAGTTCAAAATGGTGGAAGGGGGAGGTAGTCTAAAAAACTTCGAGAATCATTGATTTAGAAGACAACTCCTTGGTAATTTGTATATTTTCTTAAAATGTCCACTTTTATCCACTAAATGGTTATAGTATAGGCCAAAAATACCGGTACCAGTGGGATATGATGACTTTTGAGATAAGATTAATTTATAGGCAGATATCAGTTGCGGATCCAGGATTTGGCAGAAGGGGGGCCCAGGTCATAGTGGTTTGTATAAAGGTCCGACCTGGGGAGGGATCTAAGGGGAGGGGGTGCACCTGGGGTGGTGCCAGGGTATTTTGATAGGGGGTAAAGTATGTGCTGAGTGATCGCCGTCCTGGGAAGGGGTCTAAGGGGAGGGGGGACACCCCTTTGAGAAATTTTTGTTAATTTAAGGTTGCTCAGATGCAAAATGGTGATGTCTTTGGTATATTTTTTGAACTGATCATACATGGCTGGAAAGTGTTCATAATTCAGTCAATTTTAATTTTTGGTTGGTGGAAGATGCTTCTCTGGGGAGGGGTCTAAGGGGGAGGGGTGTCCTCTCCCCTTCGAGAAAATTTTTTGTTAATTTAAGATTTAGATGCAAAATGGTGATGTCTTTAGTATATTTTTGAAACTGATCATATATGAATGGGAAATGCTTATAATTTAGTGAAATTAAATTTTGGTTGAATGAAAGAGGAGAGTAGCCTTTGTTGTCCACATATTAGGATGGCGGTTTCCCGAATTGAAGTCTTCTTTTCCCATATATTACCCTAAATTCGAAGTACATTTCATTAAAGTAAATTACAATGCTTAAGTAAGATGCTAATGTTGCAGCAAGTTATAGCTAAAAGCCTGAGGTTGTTGAAAGTATTCCTCTAAAAATTAAAGACTTCTGAAATTCCCTTGAAAGTAGAAGCAGTGTTTCCAATGACGGTAATAGACTGAAGTTAGCAATCCAATACAGCGCTCATAGGAAACCCCTTGTAATGCCCGGAAAAAGTTACTGTGACCAATATAAGCCAAAATGTTATCAGCCAGAGGTCAGTAACAGAATTATTAACATAAGACCTATTTTCTAAGGTAGAAATTTAAATAATGAAGCAATTTGAATTTCAGTCTGACACATCACAAAGGCCTATTTAATTGGAATAGGGCATTCCATTTGTTTTATGAAGTTGAAAAAAAACTTCAAAAATTTTTGGAAGGGGGCCCGGGCCCCGTGGGCCACCCCCCTAAATCCGCCCCTGGATATAGATTTTAGAATGCTATAAATGACACACAATTTCAGAGATGGGCGCAAGTGTGGGGTTCGACAAATCTCCCTCACTCTGAGACAAGGAAAAAAATCACTCAGACAGGTGCAGTGCTTAATATCTCATTTAAAGGGGGGTTTGAAGACTGTCCAAAAACTGAGTGAAGTGTGATCGCATGGCCAATATGCTTTGTTCGGGATATAAAGATGATAAATGTACAGCTCTTAAGCCGTAGTTTTGGGTATGATCCAGGGGGTAATGTAACCCCGGTAATTTGAGAATATGAGTAATGTAAAGTTATCAAGAAACCCTGAGCAAGACTTTTTAATGTGCCTAGATAAAGATTGTGACCTTGGAAAGAAGTGGATGGTTATAGCATGGTGCGCCATTGCTAGACGCTTTTCGACCACAAAGATAATTGGGGGGTCTCATCAGTAGCAATGATAAAATTGGCAATAATTGCTGAAATGTCACAAATTATATCGGGGGTTATTCGGATCATAGTACATCAATCATAATTTTAACTACGAATGAATAGAATTTATCAAGATCAGAGTTAGTGTCTGTTTCAGAAACAAAGTTTGCCCTAATAATTGAGTCGTTAATTAGTAGACCGTTAACAAGGTTTAAGTGTCGGGTGTTTGGTAATAAAATGGCAATGTTTTAAAAGGCCATTTTTCAAGTCCACCGCCGTGTGGGACGAATAAGGGAACTTGAAAACTAAAGGTCATGTGGATTCCCTTAGGTTTGGTTAGAGGTGTGGAGAACGTTCCTCGAAATTAACTTCGGAAACTATATTAGGTACAGATATCTGAACTGTAAAGCCGGATAAGATTTCCTCAAAGGAGTTGACCTTTTCGTTGAAGTCATGGTGATTATTACAAAGACGTAAGTACAGGAGAGATTCATTTTTATTGAATCCATTGAAGCAACTATTTGGAGTGGCTGGAATTGCGTGATAAATATTTGAATGTTTCGCTTGGTTTCGATTTTCGAATAGGTTTTGGTGTCAAGAAAATTTGTTTGTGCGAAACGATTCCCTTTAATCGGCCTTAAGTTTAAGAAATTTTGGTTGTCCATTGGCCAACCTGTCTACCCTTTTTTGGTTGTCCAAAAAAAGACCTAGTGGTCCACAAAGAAATTTGCAGCAACCCTATAGAGGCAGCCTGTTAACTTTTTGCATGAACTTTGGTTGTCCAATCAACCCACCATTTTTTGGTTGTCGGTCACAAATTAATTTTGGTCATCATGGGCGACCGGAAGACTGTATCGAACCTTGTTTAAAGATATTGATATCAAGGTAGTTAATGTCTGAATATGATGATTTGCATGTGACTTTCTACGTGAGTTGCAGGGTGTAAATATGATCCAAAAAGTGTTCAGTTCAAGTTGAGGACCATCAAAAAAAAGGGGGGGGATATCATCTCTATACAGGGTTCTGCCCAGGATGGTTTGAGTGCCGGCAGGACTATCTAAGCGGAGCGCCACCATCGGTTGGCGCGGAGCGTACAAGAAAAATTTTGGAATTTACAGACCCCCCAGATGCCCGGAAACGGCACTTCCCGAGTGTTTTAAGCTGTCTGTACACAGCCTTGAAAAAGGGATCTCATGTTGTTAAAATTTCTCAAATAATCAAAAAAAAAAAATCTGTGAAAAATTTACCAGATGCAGAAAAAACAAGATGTCACCTTTTATTGCTATTACTTCAAAGTTTGCTCTAGCTTTGTTTTGATTTGAAGCAATTTCATGCCATACATAGCGCTGAGGCCTTAGTTTGGGCAATATCTCCAAAATTATTTTTATCATAATAATTTTTTGTGAGTCTATACATTTGTAAGAATTCAAAAGCATGATGTACTGTATGCTTGCAAAAAATATGAAATTATTTGCCTTGTATTTCCTTTCTTCTTTTTGCTGTCCAGATTTATATTTTCTTCTTTTATGGCATTCGTTTTTAACACTGAACTAATGTATACTGTGGTTGCCCTTGGATCAACTAATTGGAATCATGCATGGCATAGTACTATTTTCTAGTAACAGCAATATGAGGGTCCTTTGTAGGGGGAAGGGGTGGGGTAGGGGCCACGACTGTTTTCTTTCTCCTCTCATGGCTTTGGACACATCTTTAGTTAAGAGTGGGGTAGGTTGCAGCAACTCTTTTGCATTTGAATGGACTTGGAGACATGACTTTGTTCCACGTAACAGTTATATATATAGTAATAAAATTACAATTTCATGAAAGTCATTTTCACAAGAAAAAAGCCATCCTGTCAGTATATCACCCCTTCTATGCTAAACAACCTTTTCTGGAACACGTTACATATTTTAAAGCACTTCGGAACAAAATTTTATCAAAATTCTTTGCAATGTAGCTCAACTTGTAAGGGGACTCCTACAAATTACACATGTGTAAGGAAGGCTAGGTTCTCAGTATACACGTACTTCACGTTAGGCAATGGCCAATGTGCTAAGCCACTGTGAAGAAAGACACCCGGTAGAGAAAACCTGTTTGACTAGAGCTTGCGATTATCATGCAAATTGTTGTTCTGGGGTCTTTTGCACATGTCAGGAAAATGTTTTTGGCATTTTTAATGATTTGGGCTATTTTTTATTCTTCTGACGATCAAATATGCTACCTGTGCTTTACACAGTACAAAGTGTATACAGAGGACTGTAGCTTGCTTCAGGGGTCGAACCATGTGTTTCAGGACTGAAATCCTTTCCTTTTTGGAGTAACATGGATTTTGTTTCCATTATTAACCATGTGCCAAAACCGTCTCTAAAATAATATTAATTTAAGTCATTTTTGAAGTCAATTCAAATTGATACGGTCAACACTTTTATCGAGGTCTGATGGTTTCACTTACTCTTCGTGCTTCAGTTTGGACCCTTGGCCAATCACAATCACAATCATTCTTTTATGATTGCATCTATGTATTGGCAAAACAAAACGTAATTCATTGATTATGGCTGGTAATTTTACACTTTCTTACCGATATTTCTTGTCACTTTTTCAAGAGTCTGCCTCAAATCAATTCTTGTTACGAGAGTTTTTCCCACCATTTAGATTTCGGAGGAAATTTTTGGCCAATTTAGAACTTGGGTGCAGTTGTTTAAAGGCAATTGCAAAAGCATGGGAAATGTCTCAGGAGTTCTGTGTGGTTTCATTGTCAACATGAAAACATTCTCCATTTGTAAGGGAAATATCTAGTCCGTGCCTTCCAAGTAATTTTCAAGGGAGAAAAAGTATCAGGGGCGGTAATTTCAAGGCGAGGCAGTCGCAAAACAGCAAGGCGGCCGTCTCGTGAATTAAGTAGGCTACCAGGGGAAACGCTCATATTAATCCGTACGGTGTAAACTGTGCTTTGTGCATTTGTGATTTACCCAATTACAATACCTGAAAAGTAGCCCAGTGAGCTAGCTGTGCATGAAAGTTTGTTACACTCGTATGTGCTAGCTAAGGTAAGGCCGCGGTACAGTATGAGTACTATTGATTTACGCAAAGCATTGAACATACGTACGTACGGATATTTATAAGTATGTGTATGCATTGCGTACTGCTGTAAGAAACTATTACTCGTCATAGCCTACACTCTGTATGCCTAGGTAATATATGATAGGATTGTGTGAAGTAGCCAAGCACTTGCATTGAAATGTGGCGTGCTTTGATAGTCTCTGTTTTACCGTTCGTTTTGTTAGCGAATTTGGCTATGATTCTGAGTACTAGTGTAAACTGAGAAGAAACACAATAGGCAAGGGGTATGGCAGCATCATTTTACTCCTCATAGTTCTCATCTGCTAAGTGGAGGGTCTACCAAGGGTTTGCAATATTCATGGCTGTAGAGTGACAGGCCGAAGTTTTACATCGTTAATTTTCAATCCCGAACATTGGAACAAGGAGCCCCAGGCACCCGGCGCATAGGATTTTTAAGCCCTGCTTAGGTTCGTGGTCGTACGTATTTCATTAAAAAAAACTTACTGCTGGCATGCTGGTTGCCATGTACATCACTCCTTTTAATAATTGAAACTAAAGCGCGACGATCAGGCATCGAGTCATTGCTCTGGATTGCAAAATTATAGTATTTTGCACGAGGTGTGTTTTGGATATTATGAACGATTATGAACTGGATTTCATCCAGTCTCAATTATGACCAACAAATAATAGTTTCTTTTTGGTTGATCCTTCGACCACGAGGATATTTTATTTGGTTTCTTATAAGGAATAAGTGCCGGTCGGAAAAGTTAGTTTGGCAGATTGTGGCGGTCGGCAATGCTGCATCCTGGTCGGGCCCGACCGGCGCCGACCGGCATCGGCAGATCACTGCTATACCAAAACCATGGAATTATGTGCTGCGAAAGGGGTATAATCTCGCCCTCAAAATGATAAAAAGTAATGTCAGCTATTTTGGGTGGGGATTCAGAGCCCAATTGCTCAGTGTTGTAACGAGTCACTAATTTTTAAAAGGGAAATGACTCGAACGATTGTTTCATAATTGTGTCATAATTTTCCTCGTAGAAATTGTAAAATGACTTGAGTCACTCTGAGTCGACTCTGCAGTCACACTGAAAGTAGTAAATGACTTGACTCGACTCGACTCGACTCGACTGCAAAAAGTTGAGTGACCCCTTACAACTCTGCCTTTGCTACATCTACTGTTTGTACGTAAAATAGTTTGTATCGAGTTTAAAACAATTGCCATTCATCGGTTTATAACGGTCTCTAGAATCTGTTGGAAAGATTCAGTTGATACCTTAGGACAGGTAACGAGTATAAGCCGTTGTCGAATGATGCGTAGACATCGGTGCATGCTTGAACAGAATAAATGTTGGTATATATGCCGACTATATCTAAAGTAACCAGTGAAATGTTGCCATTTGGTTATTTTAGATTATCAATTAAATCAAGGATCTGATTCGTATCCTTCACGTACATTGGTTGTCTTTGAACCAGAGGAAGGAGAAAGAAATCTAAATATTTTGATATTTGTTGGGTAGGTCCCACTCAGCCAGAGATTATGGGTCTCCCGATAAAGGTGGAGCCCTCGGGTGGCTTTTTATGGACTTTGGGTAACATAGAAAAGAGAGTTATAGGTGTACGGATACTGTGGTTACTATAGCATTGAGGTAAAATAAAAACAAAATATGTCCTCGGAGATTTCTTAATTTTGAAAGAGGTTAGACCTGGGAGATTTAGCCGTGGAGAAAGTTTCCATGGTGATGTCCGATGTGAGTTGTCGGTGCTGTGGGCCCGATGTATTGCCTGAGTACTTCCTTTTTGTAGTCACTTTTATCAATAATTGCAACGTTTCTGCCTTAATCAGACTTTTATTAATAATTGCAACGCCTCTGCGTTTATCAGACATTCTTTTGACAGTCATTAGGCTCATTGCGTAGGCCTAATGATGGCAGAGCGCTCGGGATTGGATATAGGCTATTAGATTCGTCGGGGTGAATCGGAATTTCAGTCAGCGGGGGAGGCCTAGGTGTTATATTTGTAGGTAGTCCTCTTGCATGGGGTAACTTTTGATTTCCAGGTAGATGATAAAAGGAACTTATGGCATGGTTTCAGTGGAGGAGTTATCATGCATTAAATATTTACTTCTCGATTATGGTACGGCTGGGTCAGCTGGTTAATAGCTTGTGGTAGAGAATATCGTTTAGGCCTTGGGACGGACGTGGATATAAATCCCAAACCTTTCCCCATGAGAAGATCTCTGGGTCCAACAGGGTTCGGGTCGAAAGGTTCTTGATAAATGTGAGACAGGTATAAAGTTTATTTTGCAATAGGGCCTGATTACAGGTGGAACGCGTATGCCGTGTTTTATTATTGAAATGGGATAGGATGTTTGGGTCGGGTAGTACCAGAGCTGGGTCTGGTAAAACGTCGTGCAGCCATCATACAAAGATAAAAAGGTAAATGAGACAAGAGACACAGCAGCAATTAGCAGAGAAGAGGAGAAACTCTTTCTGATCTGATGTGTGAGGAGAGATTAGGACTTGTTGTGGGGGTGGGGTGTGGGAGGTGAGAAGTCCTACGTCCGAATCTTTTAATTGTACTGGATGTCCACTTATTTCGGGAACAGGGTCGCCGCTTAACTTTTTTCTGCTTACGTTTTCCTTGCTGACAGTGATGGTTGCTATGAGTATGAAGGTTGCTGGCCGTTCTTTGGCAATATCTGTCTTCAAGAAAACTGCACTGGTTTAGCGCTCGACTACCGTGCGGTATATAAGCCTAGAGAGTTTCCTTGAAACTTTGGATAGGATTTACGCCAACCACTGAAGAACTAGTTCAAATGGCTTATTCTAAATTATCTTCGTTTTTTCAAATTGTCACAAAAGTTTTTTAACTGGTTGAGACGTACCAGTTTCGCATTCGAATTACTGTACTGTGGTATTGTACGTACACGCTTAAAACACAAGTGTTAAATGTAACACTTGAAGTGTTACTTTTAACCCTTTCTAAGAGCGCAAGGAGGGACAGCTCTTTCAGTGTTAAAATAACACTAACTGAAGTGTTAAAATATTACACCTTTACTAGAGATTATTTTTAACACCTTTAAGGAGTTGCATGTAATTCTTTTCAAGTGCAGATATTCCCCTAGAGGTGTTATCTTTTAACTCTAATAAGAGTTCAGATTTATTTGCTTTCCAACTAATGTGGCACTCTGGTCTATGGTCAGGAAAATATTGAGCTGTGTATAACTTTTATAAGGGATTGCTGGTACAGCATTCTGGGTAGCATTCTCATGGCATTTTCACTTTTGCCAGATAATATTCCACCTAAAGGAAATCATTTGGCAGAATCATATTATATGGTACTCAGTAGAAACTACAATAAAGAATCAAAATACACAAGAGTGCTTAACTGTTCTTTTGATTATTCCTTGTATTTGTCTCAAAAATCATGATGCAAAACAGCTGTTTTAGTTTTTCCTTAAATGTCATAACGAAGAACATTACTACAACAACACTGAACCACCAACTCTAATGTCAACATGCCAAACATACCGCACTTGTAAGGCTGGTAGCAGACATGCATATTTTTTCATACCCTTTGTAATTAGTAAACACTTGAAAATGTTTGACGAGTTAAAGAATTAGAAGTGAAAACTCAATATCAAGAAAACCTATGTTGAGATCTCACTGTAACAATGAAAAAGATTTTCTTTAACCTATGCTACACTCTAAAAACAGTTGGGTAAACTTTTACCCATGGTTGGGTCCGTATGCCACCCCCTAAACTGTTGGGTAAGAACTACCCAAGTTGGTTAAAAATTACCCTTTACTTGGGGAGAATTCACTCACCATGGGAATCCCTTTGACCAACTGTGGGCAGTTTTTTACACAACATTTTAGGAGGTGGCATACGGACCCAACCTTGGGTAAAAGTTTACCCAACTGTTTTTAGAGTGTATGAAGAATGCAGCCTTTAACAAATGCTATGAACGCAGCATGTTCAAGAAAGGCAATAAAAGTGAAGTGATAGCACTATACTACTACCTATAATGTAATTCCAATATGCTCCTTACACTTCAGACATTTTGGCTAGGATAAATGAATTCTACAACAAAAACAGTTGAAAAATTGGAATGCGAAGCATCTATCAACTGCACAGACCATGTTTCCTTGAAATGCATAAACCGTTAACTTCACTCTTGACTCAAAAATATTTTCCAAAACTCTCGTGGTTCCAAGGCACAAGTATAGTTAAACAAACGTTTGCACTTCCTGTTTTCAATTAATCTTAACTACATTCAGGGACAAACGTTCAGAATAATGATCTAGGACAAAACTTGTAATTTTCCAGAAACTGACAGTCAGTTAACACAAAATGTATACTGTTCCATGGAACAGTGTAACACTTTTGCTCCCAAATGATTACACCCTCCCAATTAGAGGGTACCGCCATAGATATGAGTACACAGAAGGTACATGGCATCCACACAATGTCCTTTAATTTTAGTGGATGGATACAAGTTGAACCAGCCTAATTGAACGAAACATGCACTCCTCTTTAAAGGCTGATAACTTACAGGCTTCTTTATGCTTGATCCTGTTTGATAACAAACAGTTTGGAATCATTCAAGAGTTTAAAAATGAAAACATGAAAATATTAATCTCAGAACTGAAGGCCATTATACTTTTATTAGTGACTTGAGTCCCGACTTAATGTATGCCTTTATTTGCCTGTATACTGATATTCCACTCTTCTCCCCTCCCCTCCCCGACCCGCAAATTATCGGGCTGATAACTAACAGGCTTCTTTATGCTTGATGCAGTTTCATAACAAACAGTTTGAAATCATTCAAGAGTTTAAGAATTAAAATGAAAACAAAGTACTTGAAAACTTGAGATGAAATCCCAATGTAGTAGTAAAAAAAGAGAACAGGAATACTTTTCAATAAATGCTACACTATATGAAGCAAGCTAAAAACATGCAATGAAACTAACAATACTTAGAAAAATCTTTTAGACTTAAATATATGTACTTTGCTTTACACTGCAAGTCACAGCACTAACCACTTACTTCTGTACGGCCAAAGTGCTCGCTCCTCTGTACTTCATCCACTTTGGATGAGACAGCCAATCCCTTCTCTTTAATACAGTACACAAGTTTTTAAGGAACTCGTAGAACATTCCAATGGTTTGGCATAGTGCAAGTTAAAAACATAATGTACTTTAAACAGTCTGCCCTATGCACTAACTGGGTTGTCTGGGCATGATATAACTTCTTTGTCCATCACAACAAAAAACTGCTCTGGGACTGTCCTACTTCCAAGGTACAACAAGTATGGTTGCACTTGGTTCTTTGTGTCTTTTGCAAGTAGGCTTCTACACTGGTTCCTACCTGAAAAAGTTGTATTTTATAATAACTGTTGATTGTATTTAGAGAAGAAATGTTAAATGAAAATAGCATACAAATAGTTAAACCAAGCTAGGAATACATTCTCCAAACTGTACTTGAATGTGGAGAGCTTATTCAAGCACAATATAGAACAGAGGAACAAAGGCCTCTAAGTACTCTCTGATATTTATCTCAGAACTGAAGACAATTATGCTTTCATCAGTGATTTGAAGTTCCACTTCATGTAAGTCTTTAATTATTGACCAGTATAATGATATTCCACACCTACCCCCCCCCCCCCGTAACGATTAACATGATGAACTGAGTCCTTAAAAAATGGTGAACTCTTTTACTTCCCTTCTCAGTGACACCAATTAGACTCTTAATTAATCCAAGCAAAGGCATTCCAATAATGCTTAGCTGAAGGTAATTAATTGTCACAAACTTCTTCCAGAGAATAGCATATGAGACCATTGTATCTTGCAATTTTACAAAAATGCCACAGGAAATTTAAATGCACCTGTATTTTCCTTTTTCTACCAGCTTAGGTAACAAGAAGGCACTGTTTATTTACCGTGAAATTGTTTGCCACCTGGGTGGGATTTGTGTGGTAGACTGAAAGTGAAAAAACAGCATTTTGGCGATGAGGTTTGAAACAGGTAGCAACCTAGTGAGAAACCGTTTTTAGCACAGTCAATTCAGTATGAAAAGTTGGCTGTATGTGAACTAATGTGGGACAATATTACAATTATTTCATGGAAACTTGTCTACGATAGGGAAAGCTGGGCTTTGAAAATTTACTCAAATGCCACAAATAAGCAGAGTTTATTTAACCGTTAAAGGCACATAGTCATCCAAATTCCATTTTTTTTTTTGGATTGAAGTAACTTAACGATATAAATTAAAAAAAATATTTCCTACACCCTTATAGCAAAACATAAGGGGACACAAATTTTGCCCTTATCTATCAGCCAGGAGACTGCTGTAGGTTGTGGTCATCATGGAGAAGTAACTTTGGAAGCCAAAACGAATGGTATGTTTAATTGTTGAGGGTAGAGTACGTAATAGGCTTACTGGTTACGGTACAAACTATTCATGACGATGCATCAGTTTTGATATTCTCTTATGCCGCTAGAAACGTAGCGGCCCCAAAAGGAACATCAGCATACATTGTACTAGAATACCAAAGCTGATCTTGGAGGGTTTCAGTTGCCTTTTAACAACTTCTACAGTTCATCATTTAAGGAAAATATTACTGCAATTTTTCCATGTAACGATGCCCTAACAACCTAATTTTTAAAGATTCGATTCAATTCATAAAAGAGAATTTGTTTTCCTTACTGGCTTAAATTCAACGAAATTATCCATCAGTTGAGGATGAGCACCAATGCTTCTGAGCACCTTTGGTCACATGGGATGGTAGCATGGCGACCAAAATTGTAAAAGCATACCAGGACTTTTTTATTTGATGCAAAAAACAGACATGAACATTACAGTGTATAACAATACCAACAGAATTCTTTACACTGATAATATTGTCACTTAATCTGCTACATACAGATGTTGTGTCTTGTCAGCCCATCAGCCTCATCCTCAATTCTGCATGTGTAAACACATTTGGCTATGCAGTTGCTGCTGCTGCTTAACCTAGAAGGAATTTAATAACTATGCATACATGCTTGAGAGAGATCTAAGACATAAAAGCTTTAATGTGGCAGCATCTGATAAACAAGAAATGCCTCTCATTTATCTTTGACAACTTTAAATTTTGTACTTCATTATTATTGGAAATTAATGATTTCTTTACCACAGAACTTCACTGAACAAATTCTGTTTGAGTGCTTTCCGTACACAGTAAACTACATTTCATAATTTTGTTTAGCTTCATGATTATACTGTGATGAGCATGTTACTTCAGGGATGTGACAATTGTGATACATACAAAGTTCTCTAGGTGCGAATTGTACTTCCAAATTTCGTCTCTGTATAGTTCCGGTATTATTTTGGAAATTTTAATACTATGAGTTTGATTGCACTGCAAGATTTCATGACATGGTTAGGGTCCTGCAATTAACATCAAATCAAATTCATGCTTTGTTATCTTATATTTGAAAACAATGTCATGCTCTAGCTAGAGTTCACGTGAAGCATTGGTTGTTAATATACCGCGTAATGGTTTATATTCTCCAAGGTCATCATGATCACCTCTTACTTGACACTCCAGCTCTGCTACCAGTTCCTGTATCTTCGTTACTACTTACTGCAATATACCACGAACAATCCCTGTTGAAATCAGTTTGTTGTTTACGTCTCCAAAAATTAACTCAAATTCTTCATCAATCTACAAAAGGAAGTACATACAAACTGAAAAGACCAAAAGAACTACAATGTGGTTATTTTATCCTAAAGGAAATCTTTTTCTGATTGCAATGTAGATTTTCAGTATTACTCCATTTTATGCATCACCAATGGCTGAATTTACTTTTCAGTGAAAATATATTTATTGGGGAATAAGTATGTTAGCTCTTTCTAATGTGTGTCAAATTCTTGTTCCAAGAAAGTCAAAGACACATTGCCAAGCCAAGCTTGTTGATTAATGTGAGATACTTGTGTACTTACAATTCAAAAAGGCCATCAAATAAGAAAGTTATGCAGTTCTGATCATTATTCTAGGTGATAGGAGAAAGGCAGATTTGTAGGGAGTACGTACTTGTACCCGTGCTTTGGCACATTTTCCTGTACTCATACTCATGAAAATGGATAAGTACTCGTATTCGTAACCACATCCAGAAAAATATGCACTTGTACTCATACTCATGACATTGTACTCCCACTACAAGTCTGACAAAAGGTGTATTCATATCATATCTATGACTGTCTTGTCAAATGTGTAATATGATTTCACCACTATAATTTTATGTATCCTAATCAATTTTTAACATTACTTACAGCCACAGGCATATGGGAAGATATTTTACAGGGCGGGTGAAAGTCATCTGCCCTGAAAATATTCTCTAGTGGCTAGCAATCATGACAAGAACTTCAACCCGAAAATAAAATACCAGTGCCCTGAAATCAACATTTTTTTGCCCTGAAATAAACACTTGGTTTGCTCTAGAGGGTGGAGATGGGGGCTACTGCCGCCCAGACTCCCACCTCATAGAGTACCAACCACCCTATGTTTTCTAACCAAGTCTGACATGTCTTTGAACCTTGGATATCTCCTAAGTACTTCAGTAACACACTGAGGTTGTCATCATGGATCCACTTTTGTCTATTTGGATGAGTTCTTTCCATTGCAACAAAGATTTACCTCTTTCTGTCAGTTGAAGATCGTCGACAAAAAAGAGAAAGCTCTTCAGCAGTGCTGTCTTGAAGGCAATCGTTAGATAGTTTCTTCTTTTTGACCACCTCCTTCTGATCCTTTTAGCTAACAGTAGTTTGTAAGCTTATGCGGCCGTATTCACCTTTTGGAAACCTGTGACGTCATTAAAAGTAAGATACATAAGAAATCACGGATTGTTTGTTAACACCCTTAGGATTTAGTAACATCACGACAGTATGTAAAATAGGGCCAAGTCTGTACTCATTTGAACATATTATGCAACTCTTCATACAACTTTTCATAGCATATTAGTAACAAATCGGTAAAATATGTAACAACAAAATAATACAAAAAAAAAACTTGTAGCGGATATAGCAACCAAAATCAAAACAAAATGTACCGTAAACTGGCACTTCGTAGTCACCTAATTTTGGTCGCAGGAAGTTACGTCGAACACCACACTCTTGACTCGATTTTGTTACATATTTCTTCTTATAATCAGACATTGGTTCCATGATCTGAAACATCCTTTTCATAACTTCGAAATCGACAAAAGAGGAAAACTCGTACAGTATGAATGACTGTTAAACCGAGCCCCATTTCCATAAAATTGTTAAAATAGTACTACAGATTAGCACACATTTGTATCAAATTCGACAATTCGCACTGCTCGCCAAACGATTATCCAGTGAGAGCTCAGAATCTGAAATATTCTCTGCCACGTCCGAATACTAGTATATATACTGGAATATTAAAAGTGACCATGACTTTGGACTATTGTAAGCCTTGAAGCCTACGGCTTTTGATTGTCAGTGTAGTCTGTCTTGGTCTCTTCTTAGAAGAAGAAGGAATACTCCGTCTTAATTTCTTCAACTTCTCTTGAATGTTCCCTGAATGCCCACCCTCAGATAAAAAGAAATGCTCCTGAACAGGAAAGTAGAACACGAAGGGT
Organism: Holothuria leucospilota; assembly: GCA_029531755.1. Lineage (NCBI taxonomy): Eukaryota > Metazoa > Echinodermata > Holothuroidea > Aspidochirotida > Holothuriidae > Holothuria > Holothuria leucospilota. The sequence continues at coordinate 49,958,773 of CM055961.1, forward strand.
TTCAAAGGTATATCTTATTTCAACCATTCATACCTCAGTTGCTACTACAAGTCAACTATGTACATACAAGTTAACTACAAACAAGTAGACTGCATACAAGGTAACTGCATACAAGTAAACTGCAATCTGAGCTACGGTGTTTGCTAAATAGGTTACAATATGGCAAGATCAGCACAAGCAAACAGTAAATTAAACAAGTTGGATAACACATTAATCACCTGAGGACAACAAATAGCAAGAAAATTATCCTTTCCTATATGGTTTTAAAAAGCAAAATTTTTGCTATAACGATCATGTTCTGACAGAAGAATTAGTGGGCATTAAAGTTGCCTCACATAAATTATAAAACCACATCAGGTTACTTTTGAAATTTAATAAGAAAAGAAATAAACCCAAAAAACATCACAAAGTTGTACTTGGATGCTAATAAAACAGTACAGAGTAGACCTACGTACAACAACTATGCAATGCAGTATTTCTAATTAAACCATACACTATGTAGCAGATTGCCTCCATTTCAAGTGCTGTCTTTTGATTTGAAAAAAAGTGCAGTGCTTATGGAACATCTCACCTAGATTAGGTCAGGGGAACTGGTTTAAACACTGCATTATTTAAGCATTCAAACTTTCCTATTCATGGTATCATGATAACTTAAGTTATGTTTGGTATTTTTGAAGAAATATTTCAAACTCAGCCACAGGACTATTACCTCTGTACATAGTCTGACACCAGAAAATATTTGCTTTATTGGGGGGTGGGGGGAAATATTGAAGAGATGCCTTCAGGTATGGTGGAACATGTTGAACATATCAAGACTGAACCCCCCCCCCCCCATGGACAATTCTTGCAAAAATCCAGAGACAATTTCCAGCTCAGACAATCTCCAACAAGGACAATTTGCTCTCAAAATCCCCAAACGCACCAGGTTTTAATGTCCCATTTCTTTCCTTTAAAAAAGGAATATTCTTTTGCACATATTAAATTGTGCTACACCAGAAGCTGAATATCAAAGGATTTCACTAAAAGCTAAGCACAACACAGCAACAAGAAACCATCGTAACACGCACATTTCCTTTGTAACTTTAGTAAACGTACATATCCCAGTTTGCTGTTGGCATCTTTTAATGCTGGATATGATTTTACAATGGCCTTGGCTGCCATGGCTTTTTGTTCAGCGGATGAACAGCTGCGAATAACATATTGGAATAAACAATGTTGTATTCACTTTGCACCTCACTTATTTGCCACGCCAGTGTACCAAAATGTTTTTAAACACCTACTCCAAGGTGAATAGCGTACAGCTCTCATGAATTCCCTCCAATACATGTGGTACAGTCTTCTGTATTTTTTTTACTGCATACAGCAAATGTCCACGAAGCATTTGGCAGTAATTACTTGAATTTGTTCAATCAGATAAAATGCTTTGAACAATGTGTTTACATTTCATAAGAACTTAAGTAAAAGATGTACATTAATGATGCATCTCACAGATGTTTAGAACCAGTAACACTTGCTGGTCCTTGTGAATTACTGCTTGATTCCTCTACACATGTGTGAGAAGAGGCTTTTTTGACCAAATTCCCAGTGGCAGCGACTGCATGTGCAATTTCACACCTAAAAAGTATTATGTGAATTTTGAGCACACCTTTTAACCACCACGTAAAAAGGAGATGAAGGGCGACCAATAGAAAATTTTCCATAATCTTCTACCCTCAAGATTCTGAATCAAGCAATGAATTTACTGTGCACTTTAGGCCTACTTCATACCAATTCAGTTACATGAGTGTGCTATTAGTATTGCACTGGGCTCAAATAAATATTCACACTGAATGATTGCCACAACATTCTCTGATCGATCCGCTGTAAGCAGGTTAAAAAAAATACAAATGGAAATTCGTTAGCCTACATTTGAATAAGTATACAAGTATTTCTCATCTAAAGCAATTTCACAAAGCTCTGTACGGAGTCAGTGCTAAAACTGAAAAGAAAAATGTTTTTTCTAGGATGAACTTGCCTAAATAGGTTTATCGGTTCCCCAGCTGTACCTATAATCACACAGAACTAATGTATATTTGCTAAGTAACAATTAGCTCTGAGGCCTTAGTTCTCCAACAAAATTTCATCAATCCCCGAACAAATTCCATTAGCCTAAATACAACACTTTCTACTTTTTGGAATAAACATAATGTTACTTACAAACCAAACTTCTGACGAGGAGCACCGTCATCTCTGGAATTAGAGTTTTGTTGCTGTTATACTGCATGGTCTTCGATTCTCTTCCAGTTAGGGGGATCTCTTACAACTGCTCTTGCATCAAACTCCTGGTGTTACTGATTAAAGATTGTTGAAGACAGTTTTTACTGTAAGTGTAAGGAATGGATTTTTTGAGTTAAATATGAAATAACAATTCTGAAAAGTTTTGATACAGTTAGTAAATGGATACTGCAAATATATTTCTGGAAGGGACAGGGGAGGGGGTAAGCTTTTTTACAGGAGCTGACAGGTTAAGAGAGTGACAGGCCATAACCATTCCAGTGGCTGGGGTAGCCCCATGAGATTGAGAGTGGTGCGTAACTTACATGCGTACTGAGTTTCACACATTTCATGATGGGCTACTACATCTTCTACACTGCCTCAGTCTGTTTGGCTCAAAAACTTTTCTTACGAACAACCCCTCCCTATTAGAAGGGGAAGAAAGTGGGTGGTGGTCACCTACTGATGCCTTTACCTCTGTTTTCTGTTCAGCAAATGTGACCCCAAAATTTGATTTGCAAACTACCCCTCAAAGACAATAAAATGCAGTTGAGCAATACATTAATTGTCAAACTTCTAAAAGACAGTGAAACCACAAAGCATCCAACAAGTTAATTAAGCATTTAAGGTAAAATATACAGCTACTTACACAGCTACTTTCGCTAGCACGAAATTATCAACCCTTAAATATGAACGAAACCATTCAGCTACATATTCACCATGTAAAATATCAGAGCAACCTCACAGCTACTAGCACTATTTTGTTATGTCCAACCTGTTTGAGACACGTGTTTGTCCGTCAACTCTACACTGTACTTACATCTGTATCATGGATATTCTTTGAGGTAGTCCCACCAGACTCAGATTTTTTATTGGTACCTTCTCCAACTTCTCCAAGTGAAGACTGACTGGAACTTGCAGAACTGGTAACAAAAGCATGATCTTCTTCAATAGAGCTATCAAGAATGATGGACGTGTCAGGTAAAGATGGAGAGCTAGGCAGGCCTACTGCAGTGTACTGAGAGGTTTGTACCAAAATATGTTTAGCCTCCAGTAAGTAGTCACAGTCCTCCTCTTCATCTATATCGACAAAAGTGTTGAATTCTTCCATTTTTGTCAATATGTCAAAACTTCCAACTACTCCAAATTTGTCTCTTATTTTTTCTTAATGTCAGAATAACCTTGAATAACCTTTTTTGATCTCCATATGTAACACAGAAAAGCTTAGATGTCCCCTGAGAATCCATTATTCGACACTGGATGGAAAGAAAAGCAGATTTTAACATGTGATGACGCAGCAAGATGGAGACACAACTTCACTGACAATAGTTGTACTCCCACTTTAGCTATGAATCAAAACTGTGCTTGCATTACTTTGATATTTCTTAACAACCTACATTCCTGCTGAGAGGAAGAGCTACAAAAATTATTGAAATGACATTGAATAAAGGCTAAAGATGAAACTGAGATAATGTTTATCTTTTGCCCCCCCCCCCTTAAAAAAAGACATCTTGAAGGAAAATTTTTGAAATATTTAAAAGGAAGGTCTGGAAGTGTCTCTGGTGAAAAAAGTCTCATTCAATTTCATGTTTGGTACTGATGATATAAGAAGCTAAATGTATGATCATATTTTTTTACCAAACCTGGTATCAGAAGCAAGCATGCGGGAAATTTAACTGCCGTACTGTATATATTTATGATCAATGTTTTGGCTTTCATTATTGCTCAATCTATGTTGTGACCTTGGAAGTGGTTCCTAAGTTGCAATTTTGCCAAATTTATGATGTTGAATACATGTTTACAATTTCTGATGTCCCCGAAGAATTCTGAATTCATTACACTGAATGATCATAGTCAAAAGCAAACAATTGCTGATAAACGTAAAACAATATTCTGTAAACTTATCCTTACTTATTTTTGGCAGGAAATGTGATAACTACTGTATATAGCAAGAAGACTCATGCACTTCTAATTTTTCCCAACAATTCCGCATCTACCATGTACAGGATGCCATTATATGCAGGCTCCCCCTTTCCCCTTCGTGCACAGTATGTAGCAATGTTAACTTATACAATTTTTCTTCCAAAAAGGGGGTTACATGTATCATGTTAAGCGACAACATTTCTCAGTACAATATACTGCTTCCTTTCAGGGCCTTCTTCATATGAACAGTACATGTTTAGTGGATGGTGATCTATCAGTTAATCTTGGTTCAAAAAGAAATTTGAAGCATTCCAAGGCTCGTTTATTACAAAAGCATGGAAATGTTTATCAAAGTATTCCGTTTCCAACTTTATTCCATACAAATATGGGATTTCTCCAATAATGAAAATGGATTTGACAAGCCCAAAAACAGGCATCTCCAAGAAAATTCCAACAACAATTTTTATACCGGTTCTGTACTCCGTGCCAAGGATTTCTGCCTTACCAGTGGAACAAATCTCATCAAAAACTCAGTAAGACCAGGAATATTTTCCAATAATAAGTCACTGTTATCCATTTCAAATAACTTCAGAAAGGTAACTCTTTCAACAAAATATGTCCTTTGGCTCCTACTCTTCCAATATCCACAATGTTGTATTTAGTGTCTCTCTGCAATAGTATGACATATGTCTTTAAAGTTGCACACAACTCCCGCAATATTCTTTCCAATAGCATGCTTAGCCTCATATCCCGTACTCCAACAGCTGATAAGAGGTACTACCTCAAGCATGACATGTGGACAGTGTATCAGAAAGTGGTGTTTGGGGGTCAGATTTACAGCTGGAATCAAGCTCTTAAAGTGTGCACGATGGTCTTCAATCAAATAATTCAAGTAATTACACATTTCAACTTTAACTTTCCTGGCAAAAACAATGTCCATAATTTGCAGAAGCTTTTGTAGCAGTTCATGGTGTCTGTTTCCACGTGAATTTTATCACCAATCAGCAAAGACAAACAAAGAAAGCACCACATCTGAGAGGCGCTGTTCTTAAAACTACTGTCACTGGATTGTAAGGTGCTATGTCCTGAAATGACTGAGGGTTTGCTTTTCATAGCAGCAAAACTATAGTTAAAATTGGATATACAAGAATTTAGACAGTCTAGGGAGAAAAAAATATTCTCAGTAATGAGATTTGAAAGAATCAATTTAGTTTCCATCTTCCCAATTCCTTCAAGAATATCGTGCATGATATCGGGGGAATAGTTACGTGTTATGTGGAAAAACTTAAATTTGTTCTACACACAGTCGCCTTCAACATAGTGTTGAGAAACTGAATCTTTATTTTGCCGAAGCATAGTCAAGTTTTCTTCATAACTAATCTGCGTTCGTAATTTACAATTATCAGCTGTGAAATAGTCTTGAAAGTTATCTCTATGTGTCAAACACATTCTACATGCATGCTACATACATAAATTAGCAGAGAAACTCTCTACAAAACCTCCAATGCTATTGGCCCCCAAGTTGTCTGCTGAAACCTGTGTCAGGATTCCTCTTTTTGTCATTGTTCTGCCATCACCGAGATGAATTTCCATCCCTTCATCTGATTATAGTTCTGTCAGTTCCTTCACAAAGGGAGCTAAAAATGGCTGAAAGCCGTATAACTTGAGGTTAACACTGTTGAAAAGTACCAGCATATGTATATTATGTAATGTGCTGTTGTAAAAAGGGGGTAAATTTTGAAGTGTATAATACAGTGCACAAACCTTCTGAACACCTCTTTTAGCACCTAAGGGATTCACAACTTCATACTCATCAAAGTAGACACAAATCTGTAAACTGCTTCTTAATACAGAATACAAATAATGCATCTTGTACTGCAACCTATCACAATAATTACGCATGAAATTATCATCAGGAATGCCCTCTACTAATTTCTTGAGCAATATCTGCATTACTGAGAAGTAAACCTAACATGCCTTTCATTGGAATATGTTGAAATGTTTGTCTTATGAGAACTTGTTTAGGTTGACCACTAAGTCTGTCCGTGATTGTATGAAATCGTGTTCCAACAGTTACTGTTTGTGGCTTGACAAGTCCTAAGCTTTGTACAAAGTACTGCTCTTGCATGTACCGACTTCGAAGATCTGCAAATAGCTGTGACAGAGTAGCAAAATTATTGGACAAATTGCGACAAGGCTCAGAAGTGATGTCAACACCAAAATGCTGTAAAACATGCGTAGATTTGGTCTCTAGTCTTCCAACACTTATATCCAAAAGTTCTGTAGTTGTTTCAATAATTCGTTGTTAAGAAGTATGTGTTAAATTTGTCTGTGATAACATTCCTAAAATGAAAACTGCTACTTGTTTTTTACAAAATCTTCAAAACTCTCATCATGTTTAACATCATTATCTTCCAAGTCTTGACCTAGATCCCCGTTGTCCTCCACCATGCAATGAGGACCATCCTCCTCATTTTGCATTCCCTCGTCATTGACAGTGAAATGGTGCAAGTTACCATCTTCTGTTTGCAAACCATGTTGTCTGCCTATATGCTTCCTAAAAGAATTGAAACTTTGACATCCCCCTTGGTTACATCTTAAAAACAATCCTAATCCATCATACAAGGCATGGGCACTGTTGAGATGACCTAAACGCTTTGACAATTTGCTAAAGATTACCAATCCACAAATAAAATAACTGTGTCCCATTGCTTTGGTTTGAGAGCTGAAATAAATAGAAAGGACAGCAGACTGGTGCATAAGGAAGCCATAGCGTTTTCTTAGAAGCACACTTAAAATTTAGAAGTACTGAACTCATTTAACTGTAATCATTGACATTAATACAGCCAAACAAACCACAAATAAAGTTTACCACAACATAACAAGAAGATTGGAAATTAATTTTTCTGATGATTAATAATTTACACCCACATTCCAGCTTTCTTAGCCTAACATTACTGTATGACATAAATCATTAATGACATGGACTCTATGAACTTTGGGTTGTACTATCACAATGTGTTGCAATAGACTAGTTTTAGGAACTTTTGACCAGTAATGAATGTTAACATACTGTCACAATTTAATAACTCGTATAAGTTTTTATATTGTTGATAATTCTCCTCGAAGGGGTCCAATGTAAAATTCCTGCTTAGGAGACTGTAGCCTACAGCAAAAATAACAAAATAAATTTGTTCACATTTCTTTGGTGGTCTTTTAACTAAAGTGCCTGAGAAATGAATAGATAAAATTGGCACTAGTAAGAAGAAAAGAAACAAATTTTTTGCTGATTTGAAGTTCTGTACATTGCTCAACACTGCCACATATTTGCTAGTATGATAAGCTTCCCACTCCACATTGTACAAAGTCCACCACATAATACCATTATTCATATGGCGGGATTGGCAGACCACATTGGGAGTCTAGCCATAGTTCAATATCATTTTCCGAGAAAAAAAGAAGATTAGTGGCTATCGCATTAAGCTGGTAGTTGCTAGGTGAAGATCAAGCCCAAGTTCACTCAAGTTTCTCAAAGCAATTAAACTGCATAGCTGAATGCTGGGCAAAGTAATTTTCTACCCAGCACATTTCCACACTCTGATCTATCAGAAGCTAAGTCCTGGCAATTGAAAATGATCCACCCAATTAATTCTCTAACTGTTGGACTGTTGTAGCGTGTACTGCAGAGTTTAATCCCTGCACCTTTGATAACTTTAATTCTTTTCAAAAGTTGCGAGAAAGAATTTATTGTCACATTATTTCGGCAAATACACCCCAGATCATGTGGCGAACGAATCAATATACCAGCCAAAGCTGCACAACGCAGACTGTGCAACTGGCATTATACAGGTCTTTTTTTGAACCTTTTGTAATTTTTCATCCAAAGTTTACCCATTGTTACGTGGTTTTGGGCAAGCGACTTCTGAAGTTCACTGCATAAAGGTGTGTTCACACAAAAATCGAAATCTGCTTTGTTTTGCGGCGCGGGATCTGAAAAGCAAATCACTTTGTACGTGTTTCTATGGACCCGTTTACACCAAAATCGCGTTGCAAAAAGCGTTTTGCGGGAAACGCGGCGGGTCGCGCATCGATCGATCTCAGACTGATTCAAAGCGGGAATGGTGCGATTTTTGTTCGGAGAACATTGGTAGCTCGCCTTACAATAGGGTTCTTATCACACAGGTGTTTGGATTTTTCATTGTACTGTGCAGACTGCAGAGCATGATGCCTGAGAACGATGTTGGAGAGTTAAATGTTTGAGAGTCGAAGCTATAAGAAAATTCCGATTTTTTGTGACAGAATTTAGTTCTAAATAGGAACGCAATGGCTTTTTGGCATTACATATAAAGTGAAATAGCCAAAATAGCCAAATCAGTCAATCTTGATTTGTTAGGTTAGGCTAGTACAAAGTAATTTCTCTATTCCCACACTGTATGATTTGCTGTATGTTTTTGCAGGGTAGCTTTCTTGGAGGGAAAATCAAAAAAAAAAATCATTTGTGCATGAGGAAGAAATGAGTCGCACTCCAAAATTTCTGTCCATGAGCTGTAATTCAATGACATGGATGGGTACGGATCTAGAGGCAAATAAAGGGGCTAAGGGTAGAAGCTTGAAGAAGCTTTGGGGTGTTTACAAAATTGCGAGCATTAGAATGAAGTATTTCAGTATCTTAAAATGGCCTTGAAAAGTTAGACAGGCCTATGCAACAAACAACCTCCACCACCACCATTGCCCCCTCTTTTTTTCCTTTTTTTTTACAAATTTCAACTATGGATTGTTGATGTTGGATCGAGCTTCTTGGACGTATAAAATTGGGGTTATTTCATTAAACTTTGACATAAATATTTTGTCCAAAGAGGAGAAAGGTGTATGCAGTAACAATTATCTTAGTACTATCGAAGATTGTGTCACGCTAAAGCGCGACGAAAAAGAATCACACTTTAAAAAATGCTTAAGGTGTTATCTTATTTTCTTTACAAATAGTATCCGTGTCTTCTCATTCCCTTCCCATGTCACTAAACAGTTGTTGATTTGTGAAATTTGTTAACAAAACATAGTTTTCATTCCCTACTTTAATTATTGATATATTTTTGGCCCGGCATGTACAAAAAGAGCCATCAAATGTCCCACATCATCTTCGGCGTAGGCTTTTTTACAAGTGACTATCAAAAGCCCGCTGCGGGAACCGTCGCGTTTTCCTGTTGCAGTGTGAATCCTCTGTTTTGCGGGAAACGCCGCGTTTACCGCGGCGGGAATCGCGCGTTTTTGATGTGAACGCACCTTAACCAAGTTTAGTATAAAGGTGAACTGCGGCGACAGATTTATTAGGATACAAAAGCGGTTAAACGAAACAACATTTGGCGGTCGTTTAAGCGATCGATCGGTCGGTTAAGATCATCAGTATTAGATGGAAGCAAGTCTGATAATAAAATACACATAATGTGATAAATTTTCACTTACAGCTGCACAACATTTTTTAAGCTGCCTCTTTCCCACTTAACACATCAATGTAATTGATTTATGATACTCCCTCCATTTGAAAATGCCATAGACCTAGGCAATTGGCCTTTGCCTAATTACAGGTATTCATCATCAGAAGTGGCTTGCCTACAGATAGTTTGATATGAGTCATAATTATTGGAACATGTCTTAACACAATTTACACAAAAACACTATTGCTAGGAAAGTTCTCACAAAATACAATTTCATAAAATACCAACTTTTATGTAGACTGGGTTGTCATGCATTTGTCAATTGGTCTTTAACATTGCTTGCTTGACCCAATATTACGGTAAAGTTCCTTTGGTCTGTCAGCCATATGTAGCTAACTATGAAGGGCCTTAACGTCAAACACCACGAATTTGACATGCATAGTCTAGGTCAAGAAAACTACCTGTGACTTTTACACTTTAATTAATTATGTCACATATGCTCACAACATTCAAGAAGACATTTTCGTGCAACATCCACAAAGAGAAATGCAATGGAACAAGACTTTATGGTGTTTCCACTTCAAACTACACCGTTTCTACAATTATTACTTTTTTATTATTTTTATAATGTTTGTAAGTCAATAGGCCCTACTGTACATATAAGCAAAGGCTACAATTTATTTTTGACTGAAAACCATTTGAATTGGTCAAATTATGTAGAACTGCACGTTTCAGTGGCTGCGACAGTGACATTGTACAGTTCTTTTATACGTTGGATCTTGGGGGCCGTCTCAACTTCAGGACCATTTGAACTAACTTTGCAAACGATAGCCTATTATCATCATAGGGCCTATAAAAGTCTAATGCTTAAAGTAAAATGTTGGTGTTTCAGGGCCTAGCCCTAGTTTAGGCCACGCCATCTATGTGTAGCACTTCAGTATAAGGACCATAATTACATGTAAATGTGCATGTGTGACACTGAAAGTTAAGGAAGGCCTGCAAGCCAGCATGTCCACATCTAACCCTTGAACAGGTTCCAGTACTATGTTCCTATACTACTTTCCACTTCGTATCTAGGCCCTTGCCTCGTACACACTAATTTTTATTCCCATTTGCCGACCTCGGCAGATATCTTCATCTCTCACGTCCCTAAAAAGTGACTTTTGCTCATAAAACTTTCCACGAAAGATCTTTGGCACATGCAGTATTCACCTTCTGCACAACTTTTTTCTCAAAATAATTTTCCAGATCGGTAAATTTTTACCCAATAATTTTGCTCAAAACCTAGGTCAATGTACTCTGTTTGAAAATAGGTTTAAGAATATTCAAGCAAGTCAGTGTTTCCACACCTTCGGAAAAAAGTTCCTGAAACAGAATCCCAATTTTTGTACAATTTTACAATTATTTCCCGAAGTTTTTAGTAATGCTTCTGTAATGCACTGTTTAGTTTAAAAACAAACTTACGCTTTTACGTAGGAAAAATGTATGAATACGATATTGAAGTAAAATGGAGTAAAATGTCACAAAAATATTAAAGCGATGTGTTTATTAAGTGATCTAATATTGGTTTAAAGGTTAAACCTGGCCAATGTTAACGGCTGTGGTATCTTCATACAGTTCAGTACGTGAACACTTGCAAACTTACACAAGATATTACTCTGCTGTCGCGCAGGTTCATGCACTGTTGTTATATTGTTGACAGGAGGCCTTCCCCATAGGCCTAATTCAACACAGTAAACAATAGGCTAGTCACTTTATTTCAGACTCAGGGGTGTGTACGAATGGCTGGGTATTCTGTAATTATCGCCGGGTCCTCATGGAGCCTTAAGTTTGCCTTCATTCCTGCTCCTGAATTCAACAAACTAAGTAGGCCTAGGCTAAGCCTATAATCAGTAGTAGGCCTACTGTATGCCACAGCGAGGTAAGCCTAACGTACACAGTTAGCTATAGCAGCTTGGCCTAATGGCGCTCAGTACTATAGTAACAGGCTAGCCTATACTGTAAATTATAATAACACGATATATTTTATTATAGTATAGGCTAGACTATTTCTATAGCACCGAGCGCTTGTGCCCAGCCTAGGCCCAGCAAACGTCTACAAGCTAGATCTTTTCCACAGTCGAGGTCTTTAATTTAGTCTTTTATCGACATTAATCTTATCCATCGTGTATCACTAAGGCGTAAAAGCGTTGCTCCTACCCCTTGAGTACCCACACGTATGCCTAGGAAAATTCATACCAAAAACTTTCCGTTCAAATTTAGAATAAATTCTTCTCTTATTTCTTCTTACCTGTTGATCTTGGCAAGTTCGTTGGCGCGAGAATTAATTAGATTAGAATTAACATGTACGGTGTTCGTACGTACGGCCGGTCACATACATAAAAACGTACGTCCATGCAGAGTACTCGTATAGTAAGTTAATTTCCACTTCACTTATGTGTGATCATGCCCGCGTAAAAGTACGTAAGATCTGCAACGCTTCACAAAGTGCTGTGAGTAAAACTTCGTAATGGATTATGTATTTACGTGCACTTGAGGTGTTAAATCAATGCTGGCTAACTCCATTACTGATAAGAAGTACGTGCAACATCCAAGTAAGGGTTAAGTTGTTACACTTCAGTTTTAAGAGTGTATTAGTCTACACACAGTCTTTAAGTGTTAGAAGATTCGTGGAACTAGCACATGCAATGAATTGTGACCACAATAAAAGTGAACAATTCACTCTCAAACTTCTCTTCGTAGGCCAGCTCTTTCGCTTGTGGTAGATCGGATTTATGTTTACAAGGTTAAAATTAACCTTTCTGGGTAATTTCCATTCAGTCCTTCAGATGTGCGTCACAAAATTTGAAAATGAAAGCACATATTTGGGTTCGAGCCGCTGTATACTGGTAGAACATCAGTGTCTACATAATTCCTGCAGTGTGTTTTGGTACAGCAGGGAGTTGTTAGTTTACCTACTTAAACAACTCCCTGGGTACAGATATAGGCCTAATTTGGGAAAGTTAATTTATTCGCACTTTAATAACAATACAGATTTTATGAACATGATATACTAGAATGCTAAAAACTTTTACCCCTACTGAAGGGTGTTAGCAGTGGATGTACAAAGTAATTTTACACTGCTTTTGTGAAGACAGACAAATTGAAAGAGTGATTCCTAAACTATTCTGTACACTTATTAAATTGTCTTTTTCTGTTGTAAGCTGTTCAATTCGTCTGACATGAATATTTATGGTGGTAGTGACTGGTCACTGACAATTATATCAAATGAGTTTTAATTCAGTCTACCCTTTCATTGACGTTTAATACTTTTGTATTAACAACCTATCTCATAACTTACAAATTTTCCTGGGTTTACGCTGTCTACAGGGTAGTAACGGCATCATTTGTAAACCCATTTAGTCCAATAATTTCTATTTTTAAACGTATAACTGTATATCTTAGTCCCAACATAATGTTTAAACTTGTATATATTGCACCTACTGCATTTAAGAATCGAACTAGAAAACGATTTTACTACATAGTTCTTGAACCCTTGTGCATAATTCTCTGCAAAATAATTTCAGTCATTATTCTTTCATTTTGTTTGAGCGCCTTGACCCTTTTTCATTTTACACATCGTTATGTCATATACTCAAGTGATCATAGTAACAAAAGGGGTAAGTAAGACACTTTACCTCCCAGAGACAGGATTGTAGATTCAGTTGATAATCTCCTTGGAGCAGCCAGATAACTGTAATAAAAACAATCAAGACACTATTACAAAGTACTAAAATGTTAATGTCTTATTTACACATGTAATAATCACAAAACGCATAGACAGTTGTTCATGTTGTGAAAAATTAATCATTTATCCCTCATCTAGTACAACTACTAATTTGAAATGATAGCATATATCCTTAAGAGAAAATTTGTGCAAAATTTCTTCAAAACATTTGCATTTGTGTTGTAATGATCCCTCCTATTATTCATTACACACAGTATAATAGAAGTGACCTCTCCTGTTATAATTTGTGTACGTTAAATTTACTTTCATTACACACAGTATAATAGACTGTATGTTACCTTCGGCGCCTCTTGATCTAAGAACAGAAACAGACTCAGCATGGACTGATGGTGACAGCAGACAGCCATACAACCTGGAGAGATGACACGTACAGGAGAAGGACTAGTAGATTATACACTTATGCAAGAATATTCATAACAAAAGTAAAATTAAATTTCACATTTTACTTGATACTAGCTAACATGAAATTAAATGTTAGTATTACATCTAACTATATTTATTCTTATTTTTTTCCGCCTAAAAATGTCAGCATTTAAATTCAAAGTTTAATTTTATTTTTCTAGACCATATGTGTGCTGTAGTTTTAATTCGTCCCATTGGTCCCCCGTCATTAGTCCCCCCCCCCTTATTGTTTCGTCTAATTGGTCCCCCGTCTCATAAGTCGCCCTGGTTAAGGTTATGGTAAGGGTTCGCGTTAGGGTTAGGGGTTAAGGGTGAGGGGACTATTGAGACGAGGGACTATAGACATTATTCCCATAACTCAATGTGTTTTATTTACATACAATGAACAGCCCACAGTGTTGTTTAACATAATCTCTCAATGTGTATGACGTATTCTGTGAAAGTGTTTTAGTCACAGACGCGGGGGTGCCAGCTAACTGTTGATCTATTGTTATGTAAATGAGGTTTCTTTGTTATCAGTTGTGTATTGACTGGTGATGTAAATGTCATTTAAAGTTCAGTGCCTTGTGATGGTAATCAGTGTGTGTATTCAATGTACATGTGTTACTGTGTACTGTACAATATAAAACATTTTAGCAGCACACACAGTAAATATTAGTAGAATTATCACCGATTTTTTTTCTTTGAAGCATTTTGAGATGAAATGCTAGTTTGTTTCTGTGTTCTGAGAATAGCGATAGTATGATTTTCTTGTCTGTGTACGTGCGTCAATCCTGGGGGACAGGGGGACATGTCCCCCACATTTCGATGGGTGGGCGACACAATATCAAATGCCCCCCCCCCCCTCCTCACACACACACACACACACACTTAGTAAAGAGTAGTGCCGTGGCTTGATTTGACCGGCTTTTAGAGTGGCATGGAGGTTTGTTGAAAGTGTCTCGATGCAGATTCTGAATGCAGATTTTGTCAGGGAAATCTCATTTAATGAAAACTTTCGGCGCGCTTCGCGCGCATGCGTCACAGTTTCCACTCCAACTCATGACCATTAAAAAGGTGATTATACAAGGAACTGTTCTGATCAGAACACTATCCCAAAACAGAGATACATCTCCAAACATCTGTATAGGGTCCCTACATTAAAATGAGATCCTTCAATCTAATTTGTAAGCATGATGTGGAAGGTTGAAACTTTAAAGCACGTTGTTGCCATTATACACTTTTTAAAAACTTTTACCGAGCGCTTTACCGAGTTGTAACATCACCTTACTGCGCCTATTCTTTCCCTCCTGCCGATTCTCCATTGCTGAAAGCTGTTCGTCTGGATTTTCGTTGAAAATTAGTACAAATACGATAGATGTAAAGTGCTTAGCGCCATAATCTATATTACCATTTGGATGCCAGGTAATAAGCATTACGCCATTGCCCCATTTACATAATTGATTCAGAGATTCCAGGAGGTCCTATACAAAATATTTGCCAGCCTTAGATGCTCTTTTATAATGCACAATGAAGGAAAGGAAAATTTTCATCATAGTCCAAGAAAGTTTCTGTTGACTCAACGCAGGTATTTTGTTGAAAAAAGAAACTGCCAAAAAGTAGCCAAAGGGGGGGGGGGGCTTCGGGAAGGTTGTTGAAAACTTATTCGATCAGCTCCAAAAATAAACCAAAGATAGTACCACTTTGCATCCAAGCAACCTTAAATTTACGAAAATTTCTCAAAGGGGAGGGGGACAATCCTCCCCTTAGACTCCTTTCCCAGGGCGACACCGTCATGTAGTGACAAAGGAAGGATTCCCACTGCTGTATAAAAACGCAGGGTGCATAAAAAAGGTGCAATTTACGCGTCGCCACTGCAGTTAGTAAAAGCATTCACGCAGCTGGAAAATCATGATTCACCAAATTATGGACATTTTCCTGCCATATACGATCAGCTCCAAAAATATCCCAAAGATAGCACTATTTTGCACCTAAGCAACATTAGATTAACAAAATTTCTTAAAGGGTAGGGGGTGTCTCCCCTTAGATCCATCCCCCAGTACGACGCCTTTATGTAGTGACAAAGGAAGGATCACCACAGCTGTATACAAGACACAGAACGCATAACAAAGTGCAATTTGCACGCCGCCACGCTGGTGGAAAAACAGCCAGCCGGTCCAAATTGGGGGCCTTCACACCCAAAAACATATGACCGTAGCTACAGGCGTGGTTGGGGTTCATGATCTCTGACAATGATCAAAGCTGCGACGGGTGGTTTCAGCTATTTTTGGACATGGTTAAAGTAACATCTTGAAGTAATTCCCTGGACTCCATGTATTTCAACTAGCAGATCATCTATCATGGTCATGTTGACTTTGGAATCACTGGCGTAGCCAGAGGAGAGACAGGGGTCAGGGGGTCATGCCCCCATCAGGGCTTCAAGTGATGCTAAATGTTGCACCAGATTGCATCTGAGTTTACTCAAATATTCAAAAATTTCTCAAAGGGGAGGGGGACACCCATGGGTTGGCGCGGAGCACTGGCAGCTTACTTGCCAACTCTATCGATACCGTAAGGGGACAAATTGTAGGCCTTCCACATCAGGAACACATGGTATCTAGTGGTAGGCATTTGTACAAAAGCAACACCTTACACCTGTTTGAAGCTATTATGTTATTGTGCATACTTGTAGAATGATAAATTATTTGTCAGCAATATGTGTGTATTTCATTTCTATATGGTTATTCCTACAAAATATTCCATAAAATACATAATAATGTCTCCTTATGCATACAAAATACCATATAAAGTATGCACCAAATCACATATTTTCACATTAAAAACACAAAAGCTTCTCACCGTGGGAGGGGAGACACCCCCTCGCACACCCCCCTTCGCGCGCTAGAGCGCTAGGGCTCGGTCGCCTTGCTCCTGCTCCCTCCCAAAATCTACCGCTTCGCCCCCCTTGACAAATTTCTGGCAACGCGCCTGGTCATGTGTGTCCCCCCGCACTTCAATACGGATTGACGCCCCTGTGCTTGTGCATGGGGTGTGTGTGTGTGGGGGGGGGGGTAAATTGCTAAGACAAGGGGATCAACATTAAGTGCGTAGCTTTCATACCACAGAAGTAATATTAATTGAAAACACTTGTAAATTTTTTATATTTATAGTGATGTTATCTTAACTTTTAGTCTAAAAGTTTAACTTTATTGCGACATTTGTAAAAAAAAAAAAAAAAACAAACAGTGCATATATCATTTATAAAAATAAATTTTATATATGCGCATACCATCATTATGGCAAACATAAAAATTGTCCAATGTCTTCTTTGGTTATTAAATTCTTGGTATCAACCATCCATATTAACCCAAAACATGACTGTTATAGTTATATTCAAGTATGTCAATATAAAATAGCCTATTCTACAGACTACAACAAACTTTGAAGTTTGTTCTTGAAGCAGCCACTGACTTTATTTGCCGATATGTTTACATGAAAAATAAATATTTATTAACAATTTCATGGGACTATGCATAATTCATTACTTTTGTTTTTATCTTTACATTTTTAAACTAGTTAAATATCATTTAGAAGAAAAGATTACCGATATTCAACTTTTATATTGTATTCAAGTAAATTGTATTCAGAATTTCTCTTGAATTAATATTTATTTATATAACTAAATACCAACTACTTACACTGCTAAAGATTTTAAGCATGAAATACCTTTTATGTACACTAAACCTTTCAAAAAATTCAGCCCTTGCTAAAATAACGTATCGATGACGAATTAAACCATGACACCGATTAATTTCTGACAGTCTCATTTATATCACTGACATTTTAATTACAATACTTACACCAGTTCTTTCAACGCCAGGCACTTTGATGAATACTGTAAGATGCCTGTAAATTCTTCTGATGTTATTTCTCTGCCTTCCTCCCATATCGTTAGCTTGTTGAGTGTAGCGAGGACTGGTATAGAGAGATTGGATTTTAACTGGAGATAATTCCCGCCACGTAGGTCCACTGTACTGCAGGAGTTAATCAGCCGCACCCATGAAATGGAAATCTGTATAAAGTAAAATAAAACAGATGATTGGATCGAAAGGAGAAATATACCAGACATCTTCAGTGAATCTGATCAAAGAAATCAGAGAATAAGATGAGATAATGTATCCGCTTTGAGAGTAATGCCATTTATAGGGAGAGATATCTACCAAGAAATGATCAAAAGTAATCAAAAACAGTTGGAACGGATATTAAAGAAGAATGTAAGGGTATATTTAGGAACGTGGTGTTATTTTACGTTTATTATTACATGAACACGTTGTGTTACATACATTAAAGAGTATTATTGCAGATGATGGCATGATGTCATAATTGAAAAGAAAGTTACAAATGACAAAAATTTTGGAAATAATGTGGTTTAATTCCGTCGAAAAGAGTTTTTACAAGAAAAAGTTCCTACGTTTTCAAAGCGCTTTTTATATAATTATTTCAAAAATAATTATTTGGGCGTATTTTGAATGGAGCATTTTTTACTGTTGCTTGAATTCCCACTGACTTTAGCATGATTGTAGTCATTTTCTCCACATTTCTGAATTTCCTCTTTTTGGAAGAACGGAAAGTAATTTTTTAATATTTAGTGATTTCAGGATGACTTGAGATCCTAGTATTAACTTTTACTAATACGCAGGGGTATGCACTGCACATGTTAAGAAATTAAAATAAACACTGCTACGAAACTTATGAAAATGTAGCTCGTTTTCCATTAATTTTGGCAATTTCGAAAATATATGAACCCACTACAATTTTTAGAATAAGAAAAAAGAGAAAAAAAAAATAAAGAAAACAATAAAAAACTTATGAGAAACCTTTCCCTTCGAATTTGGTCTAAAATAAGCAAATTAATACTGTGCAGACTTGCCATTTCACTAACAACAAACAGTCTACTCTTGATGAATTCTCAGTATTGTATGGCTGTTATTTGAGAACTCATGGTATTGCCGACATTTATATTGGAGTAAATGCTCTGAGGGTTCATCTTCACTAATTAGTACAAAGCACAAAGAGTAATTTCCGTTCTCTCTGATGGCATGTTTTCCCGCATCAACACAACCGACAAACGTGGCTGGTATCGACACAGCAGACGATCGACCGTTGTAGCCATCTATGAAAGGCTTTGGTTGTACATCAAACTTTTAGCATCAGGGGAACTAAGTAAATATCAAAATAGTCTAAAAAGTACAAACTAGGCCCTACTTTTTAGTAAATCAACACTTTAATAGAGCAAATATTAAATCAATGTAGCTGAAAAAGTTGAACACTGATTTAACTTATCCGGCAAAAAGGGTCAGGTCTACAAAGGCAACAAGAGGGCAATCCACGGAGTTGCTTATCTCATCGTTAGCACACGCACTGTACTGAGCCGTATAACTGGAGGACGCACATCAATGCGGAATCACAGAGCAATAGAATTTATGCATTGACATCACACTGACGTCATTCTGGGTGAAAACAATGAAGCACACGTCCGACACGTGCACGAAAGCGTGGATTTCGCCCCACGTGTAGTAGACCTACGCGCGTGTACGATTGGTTGACGAAACAGCTGTCTTCATTTATTGGTGTAACTTGCAATGATACGCGCTTTTCCTCCATTTCCCCCAAATGAGGGAGCACTTTCTTCTTTGTGACATCATATGCATAAGTTCTATACATATCCTGCTCTATGTGTGGAATGTACCATACGAAATTGAACGCGACTTAGAGGTCACGTTATGTAGGTCACCTTCGGAAATAATATAACAGTGAGCAATGTGGGCATGGTAACGCGCCCTACACCTGTATCGTGTCTTTAACGCCTCTTCGGCCTCTAATGTTTTAATTCGCACAATCACGCATAAGCTTGCATCCACATCATTGCACTCCGTCTAGTACATGGATTGCCTTAGCAACTTGATGAAATGGCTACACATCACAGTATCTGACGCAAATGTACTAATGCGTGACAAAAACGATAAATACCCTTACTTATTATTACCTTTGGGTTTACAAGTAAATCCAACCTCAAGAATACGAATCAAAAAATCCATTGGCCTACAGACTTCATGATTCCGCTCTTTGTAAATAGGGTGTGCGCTTAATGGAAAGATACAAAGATTTTATAAACATAGATTCCAAACTTAAAATGGCGCGTTTACTCCCTATGGAGCCACAATATCGGGCCGGAAGTGCTGATCATGCTCTGTTCAGTCGTTTTGGAAACAAACAGACAGACGTCTTACAAACGTGTGAACACTTGTTATTTCGAAACATTGTAAATTTAAGGAATATCACTCCTCAATAGATTTCACTTAAAAAAAGAACTATTTCTTCCTTGCGGCATTTTGCATTGCATTAAGTGCATTTGAAAATGTACGCACATTGACACGTTTAATTTAAAGCTCAGTTCATGGGCTTATTTATTGGTCAGTTTTTATTGAATCTTTAGGTAACGCACTTTTAAAAGAGCCTTTAATATCTTAAACCCACTCACAACGGGGAATCAACTAGCGCGTTTCTTTTCAGAGCGCGGAGAAGTGTCAAGTATTCCGGATAAAACACAGAGAACGGTATCCTGCGCGTACACAACGCTCACGCAAGTCACGCTATTTTAGGATTGAAATGCCCTGTGCGTATCTATTGTTAATATGGACATCACCGAATAAAAAGGGGGTGTGTCAAATCCACACTTCCACTCCGATATTTGCGCTTCCATGAGGATTCAATCTCCGTAACAGCGTAGGTATAGGACTTTGGCATCTTTACTTATAACAGACCTTATGCACTGACATCACACTGACGTCATTTTGGGTGAAAACAATGAAGCACACGTCCGACACGTGCACTCACGGCGTAGATTTCGCTGCACGTGTAGTAGACTTACGCGCGTGTACGATTGGTTACAAATCAGCTGTCTGCATTTATTGGTGTAACTTGCAATGATACGCGCTTTTCCTCCGTTTTCCTCCAAACAAGGGAGCACTTTCTCCTTTGTGAGATCATACGTATAAGGTCTATTGCCGCCTTCCATTGGTACGGTGCGCACGGTGTGCACCAGTTCACTACTTGTGAAAAGCGTTTCATTGGGTCCTAAGTGGTGAAACGGATAGCTATACACTATTCAACAATAACATCAATACGTAGCCTGTACGTTTGACATATACGTAAATTAGACGATGTTCGACGAACAGGCAAATGGCGTAAGAATCGATCATCAAAACTACGACAAAACGGTCGCTATGAGTAATAATCATCAATACCGAGCACTTATATATGATTTGCGTCTTCAGATTTAAGTCTGAGAAGAGCTGTGTATGGATTTTACAGGATGAAAGGTAAAATAGGAAGGTAACTTCATTGTTTGGCTGCCTTCGCTACGTCTGCCATTTTGCCCAGTGTGGACAACTCGAGTTGTTTAGAAAATTCCCAGCTCACCGCACGAGTTTACGAGTTGTAAGGGCTATGAAACGCTTTTCACGCGTAAATGACCGCGCTCACCGTACCAATGGAAGGCCCTATATGTCTTTAAAAAGATAACACACACGGATGGCTCACTGATCTATGTGTTAGATCAACATACATGTACAGATCAGTGTGACCGTATTTGAGGCGTCTTCACGCGTACTAGTTTCCCTTTATGCGCCCTTTTGTTGTTGTGCAAAAAGGACGCCTTCAGTGCGCTATACAGAAAATATGTGCATATAATACGGTGTGTATGCTTGCACGTGTTAGTATCCGCATCATTGGAATGCGCTGTCAGTACCAAAAATATTACAAGCATAGATTCCAAATTTAAAATGGCGTGTTGACTCCCCACGGAGCCCAAAATGCCGGGGCGGAAGTGCTGATCACTGTTCAATTGTTTTAAAAAAGCATACAGGAAAATGACTGTCTTACAGAAGTATTAATGCTTGTTATTTCGGACCATTGTAATGTTAGAAGTATCACTCCTCAACACTAAATTCTGCTTACAAGAAGTTTAATTCTTCCTGACAGAATTACAAATAAGTACGCTTGAACATGAACGCACAATGACTGGTTTAAAGTTCATACACTTAGTCGCCTACATCATTAGTCAGTTCCTGTATCTTTAAGTAACGCACTTTATTATGCAAGTTTAATTTCTTAATTACGCCCTCACAACGGAAAATCAACTAGCGCGTTTGCTTCCCAGGATCGCAGAAGTGTGCGTCAAGTATTTCGGATAATACACAGAGAAATGCATTCTGCGCGTATAGAACGCGTTGTAAAAAGACTCGCTCACATCTTTTAACAATAGAATTTTCTGTAACGTACACGTTCTTATTTCCCTACGCAGATCGCCGAAAAGAACGGTGCGCATGTCAAATTCACACTTCGATATTTGAGTCTCCACGAGGAGTCAATGAGCGTACCAGTGCAGGTATAGAGGCTTTTCGTATGACGTCATAATACTCCCTGGCGCCATGTTGGAGTACACGTAACTTCGTAGTAGGCCACACTCGACGCGCTTGCTCGATGAATGTGTACAAACCGCGTATACCACAGAGCACAGTGTGCGGCGCGTTCAGTATACTACTGCACAAAACCATGTGTTCTTGGCATGAGTGTCCTCCAGCATGGTGAATCCGTGACGTAATTGCAACGCCTCTATAGTAGTTTGGGATCTATGCTTATAATATCTTTGGTCGGTACTAGTGACAAGCGCGTCTACACTGTGTGCTGTTCATTTTCGTTGCTATCATCAAATAATGTTTATTCATTGCGTACCATTGCGTCCTACGCTATAAAGAGTACGCTGGACCACTACAAAAGGTCGCGTTGTTTCTTACGAGCTTGCTACGGGGATGAAATTTGTGCATTCGTTTTTTATACATTTCGAGTTTCCTGTCAGTGCAGTGTTTTCTCTTGGAACTGAAACCAGAAAGCGATTTCTGAACAATTTGACCGTTTGCCTCTGACCTTTAAATTTGACCTCTACCTTGGACCTTTACCTTCGGGGTTTTTGAGACACAAGTTCTCACTCCCGGTACCTTCCCACGAAGTTTAAAAAAATCAGTTAAAGTCCCAGTTCGACTTTGTATAAAGAAATACTTAAACCGCCAAAAATCGTCATAGCACGAGAGCCAGATATATGAAGTTGGTAACAGTTTAAGAGGTTCTAACATACCTAGAAGAACAGTCTTAGCTTCTTTCGGCAGTAATCTTTATCCGAAATGCAGATGTTGAATTCGGCTTGCCAAGTGAAATTCGAGTTTTCCCCTCGTAATGAGCTTATCAGTCAGGAGTATGAACCAATGAAAGTCTGTTTGTTTATGATTATTCATGAATAAACAACTATAGGTGCCTTGCCTACATGCTCAACTGTAGTGAAATGTACGCACGCAAACAGTGCAGAGCATTTGTTCGAACGGATGGACTACACAAACAGCCTAGGACTATTCTCAGGTCAGTGTAGGCTTAGAATTGAATTGTAGTTAGAAATAATTACCCATGCCAGCATTGTTGCACAACTAACGTGACAAAGGAGGAAAACCTCACCTGAAATCCTAAGCAAGATAACGTTTCCTGGCAGAGCGAGACAAAATGCAGGCAGGTTATACCAGGGAGTTGCAAACAGACTCCCTTGTTATACGGACATGCAGACCCGCATCCGGCCGCCAATGTCACGCAAGTTGACTGCTCGTGTGTTACGTTCCTTTTGCTACATTCTTCTTGCATCAAGCACATCGTAGCCTAGCATTCGTCGTTGATTAGTGCACAATGAAAATACGGTAAGCGAGTGCGTATGCAGTAGATATACACTGGCTGCATCGTGCTGTCTCACGTGCTGGACAGTCGTCGACATGATGTGATCTCGAAACAGCTGAATAATGAATATTCATAATGATTTAGAACTTTCCACCGTGATGAACCTTGTGCATATTGAAACAGACGTTATAATTACAGTCACGATTTGTTTAAAACAACCTTTCACTTCCGTAAATGTCTTTTTTCTCCAACAAATCATTTCTTTGGTTTTGTTTAGGTTTAATAAACCTTAAGCACCACTCATTTCTCTTATCCAAATTCGTATACAAAGTCGTACTGGGACTTTAAGCCGACTACAGCGATTTTTGAAACAAAACTTGTACATCTGACCCTCTGTCACGTGACCTTTGTCCTCAGTTGCTATGGCTGCCACATATTTTGGTAGACTTGTCATCCCAATCATACGTGTAAAGTTCTCTGTACGTGCAAGTATTTCTGTTGTAATTATAGCCAAAACAGCAATTTTGCACACTTTGACATTGAACTATGACCTCTGACCTTTGGCCTTTACTTCCCGGTGGGAGACCGTATTTCCCACCCTTGGGTACCTTCCCACCAACTTTGAAGAGAATCGTTCCAGCCGTTTAGTAGCAGTTTTCAAAATAAGATGTAAATTTGACCTTCTGTCACGTGACCATTGAGCTTGTTGCCATGGCAACTACATATTTTGCAAGTAGTAGATACGTTTATTATTTGTTTGAAGTTTCAGGTAAGTGGGATGTTTCCTTTTGGAATTACACTACAAATACTAAAAATTGTTATTTTTCACCAAATTTGACCTTTAACCTCTGACCTTTGACCTTCACTTCCGAGGGCCTGGGAAACAAAAGTTCTTACACTGGGGTACCTTCCCACCAACTTTGAAGAATGTCGGTTCAGCCGTTGAGTAGCAGTAACAAAAAAAGAAAATGTACATTTGACCTCCTATCACGTGACCTTTGACCTTGGTTGCCATGGCAACCATATATTTGTATGGTACTAGACACATTTAATTTATGTGTGTAGTTTCAATTGAGTGGGGTGTTTCTTTTTAAAATAATCTTAAGAAAGTGATTATTGAATTTTTCACCAAATTTGACCTGAGCTCTGACCTTTGACCTTTCCTTCGGAGAGTCTGCCAGACACAAGTTTCCTCCCTGGGGTACCTTCCCACCAAGTTTGAAAAGAGTCGGTCTGGACCACAAGGAGGAGTTCATGTCACACTTTTTTTGGCTTAAAAATAGGTATTTTTCCTTCCATCACCTAACCTTTGACATTGGTTGCCATGGCAACCATATAATTATGTTAGTAGTACTAGATATGTTTATTATGTAGGCTATGTGAAATTTCATGTATGTGAAATTTCATGTCAATGTGATGTTCCTTCTTGGAGTTATTGTAAAAAAAGTGATTTTCACATAATTTGACCTTTGACCCCTGACCTTTTACCATTACTTCCGTAAATGATTGTAGCACTGAGGTTCTACCTAGGACACCTTCCCACCAAGTTTGAAGAAATTCGGCTTCACTGTTTAGGAGATATTAGTAAAACAAAGTTAGGCACACACACACCCATATACTCACCCTCGCTTCTTTAGCGGTACGCGGGAAATGTCCCGGTAAGGAATTCGCGGGAATTCCCCAGCAGCGGAGCTGCCAGGTAACTAGGCGAGTAGACGGGAGTGCTTGAGAGCGGGCTGCCCTTCCAGGCAGGCACGTGCAGCCGCGCGTGACTTCTCATTGCAGCGACGGGATTTTCGGGCAGCTACGCCAGTTTCGAGCTCCGCGTGAGCTGGGAAAGACGTGCGAGAGCGGAGCTCTCGCCGGCTGTACCGTGTCCTGTAAGGACATGTTGCTGAGTGCACCCATAGCCACAGGATCGCTCACACAGCCCGGGTGCACACACACACACACACACCCATACTCACATTCATTGCCTTACGGGGTACTAGGACAGGCTCGCCGGCTGCCCATGTACCCGCTAAGGTGGTGTCTGTCAGTGCACACTCACCCACGTACATATTATGACTGTACACACCACAGGTGCACCCACTCACCCACACACCCACACACACAGTGAACATGCAATGCAGTGAAGTACCAGACTGCCACTGTTTTGATTATACTGAGTAACCTGACCTGTGTGGTAGTCCAATGCATTATTACCCCCATTGACCAAGTTAAAGACCCACTCCCTGGCACACAGAAGAAAGTTCAAACCATAATAGATAGTATGTACTCGTTGGATGAATGATTTTTTTTTCTCAATAAATTTTTTTTTCAATGAAAGTAAATGAAGTAAAAAATAGTTTGAAATAAATGAGTTTATTGAAAAAAAAAAAATAAAAAACGACAAGTTTTTTGCCGGTCTCCAAGCGAGACCAGAGATATTTCCGAGACCGCAAGGGTCCTAGACCGAGACCAAGACCGAGACCACAGGGTGCCGAGACCGAGACCGGGAAAAACTGGTCTCCAGACCGAGACCGGCCTCGAGTACTACATCCCTGCTACATTACAAGAATGCACCATTCTTTTAAAAGGCAACGTTGACTTCAAACATAAAAAATGGGCAACGGTAGGCAAAGAAGGATGTGAAATTGAATGTCAACATAGTGTTTGAATGAACGTATTTCAGACTGCAGAAAAGCGCTAAATTTAAACCCCCAAAGGCCAAGCCGCCAAATAGATTTTTCTGCTGCCAACCAATCCGAAAAAGCACCAAATTGGCAACCTTGCTGTCTATTATCTGAACGGCAAACGAAAACATGTGGTTGCTCTTACATACAATCAGCATATAATCTTTTAACTACTCTGATTGGTTAGACTTACTTCCTGACACGCCTTCATGAGTGCCGTGTCAGCAGTAAAGCTATATACAATACGAATATTGGTTATTCATGGTTACACTCGTGCAACATGATTGGTCTATCGAAATCATCTTACGTTGTCACACGAAGCTTGTAAACACGTGTGCCCTGGTTCTGAAACAAAGCAGTCTGCCGGTGAGAGGAAAGGACTGCGTAGCCGGCCATACATTAATAATTGTGTCAAAGAAAATACGAAATCATATGGGAATGACGGCCACATCTTAGGCTTATGTACAAATGAAAGTGAAGGTTTCGGCAAAGAAGAATTTAAGAAAAATTTCGTACCCAGTGGCCTATTTTATAGTAAGCCTGGTTCGTTACAGTACTAATGTGTGATTTGCGCTTAAAGATCGTGGCTGTGCAGGACATTCGCCCGGGTATGAATAGGCAAGAAGCAATTAATGGTCCACACGAACTATCATTTAGAAAGTACGGTAGTCTGTTGGAAGGACCAGTACCATGTTTGCCGAATTATTTAACGTTATCTCCAAAATATTTCCTCTACACGCTAGCCGCCGGTTTCGTTTGATGGTTAATGACAAGCCTCGTTACAAATAACTGATGGTTGACCCCATTTTACAGTAACAATAAAAGATCACAGGCTAAATACGAACACTCACAGAAAAGTCAGGGTAATATGGACCAGAGCAGTATCCTTAAAGAAACGTATACGTGGTAAGAAAATGTTTTGTCTTATCACACATTTCTGTATCAGGTCTTTGCTCTCACTTTCTGAAACATATAGTAAACTACCAAGCTTCTGGCTCCTTTGATAACTGTAAATTCAGTGGCGCCGGCACGAAGGGGGGGGGGGGCATGAGGGCGCGTTCACCCCAATGAATTTTTGTTGAAAATTTTAAAATGATAGCAAAATAATGCGATTAAGCTATAGATTTCTGTAGGGGGTAGGATGAGGTGTGCTTTTACCGAGTGACAGATTTATTTAATCATTTTCTAGCACAAATGTTTCTCAAACTATCAGAATTTTTGCAAATCCTTCCCAAACTATCAAAAATTTCGCGCGCTCCCCGCGCTTTAAACCTTACCACAATGTTCTTATTATCTTTATCTTCTGATAGCAACTCCCGGAGAAGCACGGCAGCAAAAGCTGAAAGCTTTTCACGAATTACCAGGTAACAGACTGGCTTTCTAAGTGGCATGTAGGTTTGTTGGGCAATTGAAAGTGTCTCGATGCAGATTCTGAATGCAGGTTTTGTCATGGAAATCTTATGTAAGGAAAAAATTCGCGCGCTTCTCGCTTGTGCTTTACGGTTTGCACTCCATCTAATGACTATTATTAAGGTAACTAGAAATTTGAATTTGCATGGCAAATCCGACGTAGCCTCTCAGAGAAAGAGGTGTGGGAGTTGTTTCTCAATCGGGAGAAAGGAGATGGAACATAAGGCATATTAATTAACCGCGCGCCAGAGACATTTTAATTTTTATAAGCAAGCTCACGACAGTAGAGTTCATGAACTTATGAAGTTATTTTACGTAAAATGTCCTGAAAGTGCAGGTAGCTAAGCATGATAAAACAGTGGGTACCGAGGACTCAAAGATTATTATTAAAGATATTATTATTCAAGTGAATTGAATTTACTTTTATCAGTAGCTTCGCGGGCCAGATGAATTAGTGGTCTCGCGGGCCGGAGGCTAAACGAACCAACATGCCTGAGGTTCCTCACCCTTGCTGTATTGAGCCACCGTACATACCCTAATGATCTAAGTGCTAGTGCCCCAGTAGGCTACTTACACATACCGCTGTGTTGTTTTAACGATGGACGTGAATTCATTCATTTTACATTGACGGCGGCAGGAAGGTCCCCATTTTTCCCTCCAAATCTCAAAGTCGTAACTTCTGGCAATTTAATAAACGTCGGCATGCCGATTTATTATCTCAAAATTAAGCATATAGCTTAGTAAGTTTCAAGTTTCCCGACGAAAATCGCCCGCGTCTAAATACCCCGCTGCTAAATCAAACAGGCTTTCCGCTGCCAACTTCCCGGTCGGATCCCCGGCCTGCTCCTGCTGGAATTAGCGCTACTCGACTCGCCTTCTGCAACTCCAGCTGTCCAGTGACACTAATAGCTGGTAATACCTTTCTCAAAGTGCTGAAAAAAAAATTGTCTGTTTTCGGACGTGACAGAGAATCACTTCTTAACGATTGGTCATCATTTAAAATTCCCACTTGAGATTGGGTCAAATTAAAAAATATTCAGACTATCCCGCATGCGCGGAGCTGCAAATCGAATATTTTTTTTTTCAATATATCAGACAGTCTCTTCGATGCATTATTTTGGCATCGTAATTTGTTTTTATAGATTCCCACCGTTCGTACGTTTCAAGAAGTCATTTGAGCATTTAAAATCCTTCAGTTTAAGTCGAGGGGCAACAGTGAGAATATGAAAAACTTTGAGATTTGAAAATGAAGGATTATGGTCAACCAAAATTCAAAACGAACAACTCGTCTCGAAAGTAGATCCGTACATACTTTGGTCTATGCAGGTCATGAACAAGGGTGCGTTTGTCTGATGTGTCTAGTTAATTATTTATGTCAATGGTGCGTTACAAAGTACGTGCTATAAAGGTAGACCCATAAAAATACAAGTAAGCCACTACATCCTAGGAAGCCATTTCTACGTCTCATTGTCCGGCCCATAAGGGAGCCCAATCATGAATCTTTCGTCCAAATAAGCCACGTTCGACGTCTAATTGTGATTACTTTTGTAAAATATATGAGCAGTGCAAAAGTTTGCAAAGATTCTCTCATGTTTCTTTGCTCTATTGCTGTAAATTCCTTAAATTTCTTCGAGTTATATTCTGTTCGCACCTGAACATTTGGAAGCTGAGTGATCCTGGTAAAACATCGTCAACGGCGACTTAACGGAATACAGGATTCTTCCGCCTTTAATTCATACGCTCAATGGAGTTCGCGTAGTGAAATGGATTACTTTCTTTTGCGCAATGTAAAAAAATGGTCTATTTGGGAGTAGTTTGCCTTCCTAAATGATTAAGATGTGCGGATCTGAAATGCGATTCCGTACACGTAGCCACAGAGGCTACGTAATAAAACATGGAACTATAATCACAACATCTGTAGGGGACTAGCATCAATATGGGATCTTTCATTCTAAGTTTTTGTAGCATGATATGGAAAGTTGAAATCGTATTTGCCGTTATACATTTTCCAAAAATTTTTATCCAGCGCTTTGCGCTCAGCTACTATCGGTATAGATGGCAGGCTCGTAGTCAAGGGGGGGGGGGGCGAAGAGGGCAGCCGCCCCCTGAACATATCTTTGGTATTTTTTTATGTTTATTTTTACAATGTTGCTAGTATTTCCCCTATTTATATACGGTAAATAAGCCTGGGAAGTGCCGTTTCCAGCGATCTAGGAGACATTTTGGGCCAAAATTTTCTTGCACTTTGCGCCAACCCATGGTGGCGCGAAGCGCTGAGAGTCTGTCTATGGGCTTCGCCCCCCACCCCACCCCCTTGACAAATTCCTGGCTGCGCCCCTGATAGATGGTGATTTTAATACACTTACGACAAAAAGCATTTTGAAATGCGCTTGTTAGTCCTTCACCCCTTTTGCTATACCTATCATTGAGGTTTAATATCAACTTCCTGCACCTATACCCTCCCTCCCGTTCTCCATTGCTGGAAGCTGTTCATCTGGATTTTCGTTCAATATTAGTAGGAATACGATATTTGTAAAGTGCCCTGCGTCATACTCTATATTATCATTTGGATGTCAGGTAATAAGCATTATGTCATTCCTCCATTTTATGTACTTGATCCAGAGCTTCCAGGGCCCTATACAGGTATCTGCCAGCCTTATATGCCTTTTATAATGCACAATGAAGGGGAGGAAAAATTTCGTTATAGTCCAACAATGTTTCTGTCTACTCAACGCACGTATTTTTGGGTAAAAACTTTGCCCGAATAGAAGGCGGTGAAGTAGCCAATAAGGAGTCTTCAGGGGGTTTCTTGACAACGTATTCTTTTCTTAGACAACATATTCTCCTCTTTCACCTAACGAAAAATTAGAATTTACGAAATTATGAACATTTTCCAGCTGTACATGACATCAGTCCCAAAAATATTCCAAATATAGCACCATTTTGCATCTGAGAAACCTTAAATTAGCAAAAATTTCTCAAAGGGGAGGGGACACCCCCTCCCCTTAGGTCCCTCCCCAGGACGGCACTTTTATGTAGTGACAAAGGAAAGATCCCCACTGCTGTATACAAACGTAGGGCGCATAAAAAAGGGGAATATTTCAGCCAGTCGGAAAATTTTAGAATTCACTAAATAATGGACATTTTACAGCCATACAGGTATGTGATCAGCTCCAAAAATATCACAAAGATAGCACCATTTTGCATCTAAGCAACCTTAAATAAACAAAAATTTCTCAAAGGGGAAGGTGTCCCCCTCTTCAAGACGCCTCCCCCAGGACGACAACTTAGTGTAGTGACACCTGACAACTTGGAAAGGATCCCCACTCTGTATACAAACACAGGCAGCACACGGGGGAAAAAGCATTTTGTGCAGACTGTGGAGGTTAACTGAAGTGCCATTACGACATCATCTGTTGTGCCCCCCCCCCCCATCACCAAAGCCTGGCGGCGCCACTGACTCATATTTTAAAGATGTCGAATCGAAAAGTCCCCCCCCCCCCCACGCTGTAGGCTACATTAGAAAGTCTACCACTCAGTGGAACTGATTTGTAAAGTAAACCACCCCGCCGAACTGAATTTTAACTTATCTCATCGATGATGGTATCTGAGTGATGTAAAAGTCTTGCTACGCAGGCTAGGAACTGTCAGATGAGAAGGGGAGGGCTACATCAATCGCATGAATAAACATAGGCGTCTTACAGGTGATTGATGTACCAAAGTCTTTAAAACGTAAAGACTGTATGGTAGCCAATAAGTAGTACATACAACAGCAAAATGTGCTTTATGAATACACACTACCATTTGCAATAGAGGCAGAAAATCTGCTTTTATCCTAAGATATACTTTCTCTTCCGGTAAACTTTTGCCGAATTTCCGAGCAAAAGCATCCCCCTCCTCCTTTCTTGCCTATGAAAAAATTACAAATGATCCGCTCATGCATACAACAGTTCTTTTAAAGAGAGGAGAGGGCGCCATTCAATAAGTCGTCACAAGCGTTTACAATCTCTAAACCTAGCAAGGTGGTGAGTCAGCACTTGGTTATTCTCATTTGTAAAATGTAACTTGCGAAATGTGGGAACAACGCAGAAATATGTGAGAAACGAGATTCTACTGCAAACTACTCTAAATGAAGTTAAAAATTATAAATCTGATAAATTTCACAGAAGTGTTTTATTCCCAGGTATCTTGATCATGTGACTGGATACGATATTATTTTCAGGTAAATCTGGAGCCAAGTATTGATGCAGGAGCAGTAGCGAAAGACATTATTAAATTGATCTTTGATGAAGCGTTTCATTAAGTCAGACATTGACAGGTATTGGTAAGAGTAGAATTTAATTTGTCGTTACTGTGTTACGTTTTCCTAACGTTTTCAAAAGCATCATATGAACGCTACGCAGACATCAATATCAGCATTACAGTTTCGATCACGCTAACAGTTGAATAGAGATGCGATGATTAGAATCAATATAAAAACGACATGGTACACAGGACGGGGGGGGGGGGGGTGAGCCATTATGGCCCTAGCAAAACCTTCCAACGGGGAAAATGGCCCCAACTTTTCTTAAAAACGTGACTGACACAGGTTTTTCTTAAACTGGAGGAAAGAGCATATACAAAAAGACAAAGCTGCAATAAAGTTGCAATATTCGTCATTACTAAGAATCAGTTACCTGCCAATAAGGTGAAAGAAGTGCGCCTAAAGTTTAGTTTTACCAAAGATTTTATCTCTTTGTCATATATTTGCTTTTGAACCTTGTTGTAATGACGTTACAATTCATATAACATATAACATTATGTCACTGTGCTCGGTTTATTGTGTTTTCTTAAATTATTTCCGATGTAATGAGGAATGGTTTGGGGTAGAGGCCTCCATTCTCAACCCATCCGTTTGCCATGCCACACAGACCCCAGCTGCAATGATTCACTAATTTGAACACACCCCCCCCCCTCCACACACACACACGCACAATACACACCCCACACACATGCAAACACAATTACAAGCATAATCTTTTATCAAATTCTAGGTCAATCTTTACTTTTGGTAAATGTATTCAGCGAAAGCACTTGGGCTGAACATTTTCGTATGCCAATTGTTTTGCCTATTTTCTTCGGTCAGCAGGTTAGTCCTTACTAATGTGTCCTAATGAAGTGATAAACTTTAACCCGCTTATTCCCCTTCCGAACAGGCATAAAACTTATGCACCATCAGTTGACGTGGAGCGCACAAGAAAAGGTTTGGCTCTACGAACCTTCCAGATGGCCGCGCCGGAAACGGCACTTCCCGAGTGTTGTAAGTTGTATGTACCCGGCTTTGAAACACGGGACTCATGTCTGCAATCTCGCTGTGGTCCCCGCTTCTTGGAGCAAGTCATTGGCAAATATTGGGGGCTTAGCCCGTCAAATTTTTCAAAGGGGCCGAGCCCCCCCCCCCCCACCGCCCCCACTGGGTGACGACCTTTTTCCCTCTGACTGCGCCGATTGGAGGACCATCTTCGATTGGTGCGTTGTGCAACCTGAAGATTGTTTGTCCAAAATGCTTCCTGCAGATGGAAGAAAACAGTAATTTCTAGACCTCCAAAGTAACCTTTAACTTTTTTGAGCTCATGCTTCATGAACGCGTACTTCATGAAGATAAGTTAAAATCGTTAAAAACTTATTGCGTAAGATCACTTTGTAGGAGAAAAAAGGCCTTGAAGATACCTCATATTCGCATTACTTGTAGCAGCTTATTTAAGGTAGTTATAGGCTACCGTATCTATAAGCATGATAAGGACGAGAGAAATACTGACATTTCTAAAGTTAACATAGCCTATAGGTTTCGGCTGTGTTATGTGTTACAAGTAAAAAAGCCCATCCAAGACAGGGGTACGGGTACCTCCCCTGGAATATTTTCGGAACATGAACCTTTATGTGATTTCCCAGTTCCTGAGGGCCTTAAACATATGATAAATAAAATATGGAGTTTTAAGCATTTTCAGTATTTCTTTTTTAGGCAGACAATTTTTCATTTAGGGTTTTGAAATCTCTGGGGGAGGGGAGGGTGATCAAAATATCAAACAATGGTTATACAAAACAAAGTCACAATGACCCCACCTACCCGAATTAAAAGTGGCGTAATTCTACTGTGACAATGAATTCCTCTCTTTTGAAGCCTTCTATAAATTTAAAAGAAATTAGGCTTGCTATCAGCCTACCTCACCAAGGTTTTGTCTCTTTGCCCTCCAGTTGTACGCCCTTGCAGTTAAGTTTGCTCGTTGTTAGCCTTTCACGGTCATCATTTTACGCTGATTCTAGTGTCGTTCTGATAGTAAAGGTAGGGCTTCGAAAGTAAACATATTCATTACGTCTTTACTGCTCGGTATTGGACATTTGAGTTAATTCAATATCTTTGACATAGTTAAATGTACGTTCATGAAGTGACGTCACACTTCGCCCGCAGCCCACTACTCAGGAATATTTTTACACTTTAACCAGTTAATAGATGTTGTGAGCTTTTCGTGAAGTAATGAAGAATGGAATCCTCCATTAAGTGTTTAAATACTTTTTTAAAGAGTTTTAATAAAACCGTAATGTTATTTTGGTTTAGGTGGAGTTTGTTTCTATTCACAATTTTCATTTGCTCCCCATGTAAAATATTCCTCCATCGGCATTCCCTTTTGGCCCTTTAGTATGTTCAATTTAATTAATTACCATATTAAATTCATGTTGTCTGACAAAGCATGCTTTGAAACAAATTAGAAGGAATATTTCAAGGTAAACCTACTTATCAATTAAAATGTTAGAACTTGTAGATTTCTTATGACTTAATTTATTCTAATTATCTTGCAATTTTATTCTTATTACTATGCAAATTTAAGCGGATGACGTCATTTCGGGTGTATTCTTTTCCTTTTTTCTAATCATTTTCTTTCTTATTTTATTTAGGTTCACAAACGTAACATGCTATTACATGCTTACAACCGAGATAATTAAACCAATGAAACAAATTTCCCGAACTGACAATCAAACTAATAAAACACAAACCTCTCACGAGTTTTTGGAAACTACTATACGGACCAAATAACGTTCGTAGGGAGTCAAACTTACAAAACCACTGAACAATACGAAGATCTCGTGCCTCAAGCACAGTTTACACAGTAAGACTATTAATTAAACAAATTGCTTCACGTTCTGCTCATCTTAGTTTTTTTTCCCAGATGAACAGCGACGAGGGTGAAGAAAAACGGCTGTACAACTCAAACCTCCCCGATGAGATCGAACGAGCCAGGTGAAAAACATCGGAGGCCGGAACTGAACCGACCTAACGTGATTGTGTTTTTGTATTGAAGTCCCTTCGGTTGTGTAACGGAGGATGTAAATCAAATTTAAGCCTCAAAATGACAGTGCTCGCCAAAGAAGGTACGTCTCCTAAAAGAAAATATGAGTCAACACAGCCCTTGGTCAGCCGTCAAACTCCTTTGCAATGCCTGGCACCGTCTTATAGTCTATGAACAGTGCCTTAACTTAGTGAGGGCAAGAACTGAAGAGCATAGCACCAAATGGACAAACTTAGCAACCAAGTACCATTTTGAGTTGTTGCAAAACGTTCAGCTACAGACAAAAGTTGAATAAAGTACTAAAGACGCAATTCTACTAAAAGCTAGTTAACTCACCAGATTCTTGGCCAGTTCTTGTTTTAGGTAGATATTGCTTTATGGTTCCTATTTAGAAGTTGGCCTATATTCACAGTTTAACAATTTATTTCCACCAACTTCAAAATCAGAAAATTTACATTTGATATAATGCTAATTTACAAATGGTTGTATGGAAAAGGAGAAAAGCAGAAGTGCAATACTTATAAATCGTTTTCTTCTAAAGAAATGTGAAATTATGAACTGAATGAGCTGCTGATGGAAATACATACTAAATACCTGCAACATTTTGACAGGAAACTTGTTTAACCCTCCCTCCTCCCCAAAACAGAAATAATTCAGTTAACAGGAATCACACAATAGACAATGAAGTCCATACAAATAGTAACAATACAAACGAAACTAGCACAATCCATCTCTAAGTTGCCAATAACTTACATTTATACTTTTTCTTAAATGAATTAATCGTTTTAGAATTTTTTAAGCCGTCATCAAGTGAGTTCCCGCGTTTCACGCCTGAAAATGAAATACAAAATTGTGTTTGGCTTGTTCTAACGAATTTTTGCATAAAGGTATCCTTTTGTCAAGTATAGCAGTGTTCACTTGATTTTAAATAGAAACGATTTTGTAAAGGTTTTGGTAACAGACTATGAAAAGCTTTAAACATAATCAGAGCAGTTTTGAAATCAATGATTAGATCTAGTCTCAAAATCTGTAAATTCTGAAAAAGTACCGAGGTATGATCCAAATATTTAGCATTACAAATTAAACGTATAACCTTTTTCTGTTTTAGAAATAAGATAGATATATTTGATTTATACGTATCCCCCCATACTTCTGTACAATAATTGAGGTACGGATAAAAAATTGTCTAATATAAAATGTTCAGTGCATTTCTATTTAAATCACTACGGGCTTTACGTATCAGTACAATGCTTTTAGAAAGTTTTCTTGATAAATTTAGAATGTGCCCTTTCCACGTTAGCTTGTGGTCAATCAATACACCAAGAAATTTGGAAACATACACCCTTTGTATCTTTACGTCATCTAGAGTAACGCTGACATATGAATTAACGGGCCGATTGGCGAAAATCATATAATTAGTTTTAGTAACATTCAGAGATAATTTGTTCACTGCAAACCATACACTCAGTTTTTGAAGTTCAATACTGACTTGTTCACAGAGATATTTGATGTCCTCGTGAGAACAAAAAAATGTTGGTATGGTCAGCGAATATACAAATTTTAATAAATTTGATACATTACATATGTCATTAATATATAAGATAAAAAGTTTCGGTCAAAGAATTGAGCCCTGTGGGACTCCGCATGTAACATTACTTAAGTCTGAGTTGATGCCATTGAAATGAACATATTGCTTTCTATTGGACAAATAGCTAGCCAGCCAATCATAGACAACACCACGGCATCCGTAATTATCTAACATTTTTAATAATAATTGATGATCTATAGTGTCAAATGCTTTTTTCAGATCAATAAAAACTCCAATGGATGATTTCTTATTATCT
Source organism: Holothuria leucospilota (assembly GCA_029531755.1). Classification (NCBI taxonomy): domain Eukaryota; kingdom Metazoa; phylum Echinodermata; class Holothuroidea; order Aspidochirotida; family Holothuriidae; genus Holothuria; species Holothuria leucospilota. The sequence goes on from CM055961.1 coordinate 49,995,580, forward strand.
AACGATGTAGATATTTCTTCAGTTAACTCTAATAATGCCAAGGATGTAGAACAACCTGGTCTAAAACCATACTGACTCTCACTGAGTAAATTATGTTTGGTTATAAAACCATCCAACCTTTTATCAAACACCTTTTCAAGTATCTTGGAAAATTGTGGTAATAAAGATACTGGCCTATAATTTGGGAAAATGTCTTTTTCACCACACTGGAAAATTGGAATAACTTTTGCCACCTTCATGCTTTCCGGAAAGATATCTTTTGTAAAAGATTTCTTGCAAATATATGTAATTGGTTGTATAACATATGGTATGATATTTTTGATCAATGTCATGCTCATACCATTATAATCAAGTGAGATTTAGTTACTTAAACCTCTCACAACCTCCAAAATTTCAGCCTCATTTGTGTCTGCTAGGAACATGGAATTAATATGCCTGCCACCTAAAAAATCAAGCACAGATTTCGTTTGTTTCGGTATGGCTTTGGCTAATGTTGTCCCAGTATTAGTGAAAAAGGTGTTGAGACCATTGGAAATATCTTTGCCTTTAATTTTTGTTAAGTCTATTTTTAGTATACTTCATTTTGAGAAATATTTCAGTTTCATTCCCAATCCCCCCTGCCTTCCAAAAAGGAAAATAGTACCCCCATGCATATCAGATGGGCCAGTAAAACATATATACCCATATCATGTTTACTATATAGAGACCCTATAGGCCGGCACAAACAATACTCTCATGCAATAGCCAAGGCTTTCCCACATGGAATCCATACATTCAGGACCACACATAGGCTATCCGCATGTGGCCCATTTTATAATTTATGAAACGTTCTTGTTTTCTAGGAGTAAAAATTAATTGAAACGTTATCCTCGAAATAGGTCTGCTCCTAGAAGGAGTTAAGTCTCTGGCGGATGACTAAATATGATTGCATCTAAGCCCGCCAGGTTCTTTCATTCTACGTGCGTCTGTATGCAACCCGCGGGGTGGACTCTGTTCAGACCCTCTGAGGGCTTCACATCCGACAAATATGGCTGGACAAGGAATAAATAAGACAGTCTGCTACGAAGGCAATTATTCATGGCGAAGTTTCAAACTAGCGAAATGGAATAGATACCTTCTAGTAACACAGGTTTTCGCTAGATTTCTTGCATAATGAGCAGTCATCAAAATTCGCCTTGGCTTACTTATCCGGAACATTTTCACAATATATAGTTTCTCCTTCCTTTCCTTTTTCTTTTGTTTTCTTTTTTGTTTTGCCCCAAAGATTAGGGGACAAGGAATAACCCCTCACCTAAATATGCACTTCAGTTTTACCGTACTAACCGTACTAGGTCAATGAAAACGGGCGGATCTAGGATTTTTCGTTAGGGGGGACGCGCTGACGGTCGATCATCTGCCCGAACGAATATCTAAGCGGAGCGCCACCATCAGTTGGCGCGGAGCGTACAGAAAATTTTGAAAAATCGCGACCCCTCAGATAGCCGGAAATGGCATTTCCCAGGCTTGTAAGTAGAACCTAAGCAGTCGTTACTTTGAGCTTTTGTTTGCCAAAAAAAAAAAAATGTTCCCTTCAATTAAAAGTGAGAAAATTGCAAAAACTTGCTTCATGAACTAAACCAAAATTTACTTGATCTTGATTTAAGCTAAGATCACTCTTTAAACACTTTTGATGAAATATCTTTTCAAAAATATGTCGTAATGTTATAGGTCCGGAAAAAAGTGGTCTAAAGATAAGGGGGATCCTCACACAAGGTACAGAGAGGAGAATCTTTCGTTTTTAATTTTGAATAAAAATTCGTTACAACCTATAATTCTATGAACGTAAAAAAGAGATAAACATTGTTAAACGCTTTGCGTTATCATTGAGTTCATTAGTGGCATGTAGATTCAGTCTCCACTCCCTCGGGATAGCAGAATTTTTCCATAATACAATGTAAAAGGAAAAATGCTAGTAAAATTACATTTATGGCAGAAATCATTCTAATTAAGCACTCAGTCAACTCTCTCATTAAAAAATTACTTTGTAAGTTTTAGAGTGACCATGAGAGCTCTGGCATAGATAAGTTTATTGTCAATATTAATCAGAATTATTCAAAATATATTGATTAGCATACACATCGGAGGGCGTAAAATAAAATCAAGTGCAACAGACATCATAAATACTTGTTTTCAATGATAACATATTCATTGGAAAGGTTGCATTAAAACACATATATGCCTCCATATTTCTTGAGCTTACTATCAAACGAAACTTTCCAAAAAGCAAAGCCATCCTGAAAATACTTTTTCCCTCATTTACACTTTAAGCTATAAGCAAAAGAGCATAATTCGACCATTCCTAAACCACCTTCACATTTTGCACATATTAGAACAGAACGTCCCCTAATTGTCTGGTTTGTGTGACCAAATAAATTTATGTAAAATACTCTCTAGTTCATAAAAAAAGGAAGAAACGGGATCACAGATTGTATAAAATAAGTGAACATAGACATTAAGCTCATGTGAAGTTTGGCCATGCGCTTTTTATACATTCTATACACCGTGACCAGTAACGTAATTTTCATCTTTCAAAGTCTTATTATGTGTTGAATGGCTTTTAGAATAAACGTGTATGTGGATAATATGGCATAGCCTTTACCGCAAAAAAGAAATCAGTCCCAAGTTTTGATCGATGCTATAATCAGCACACTAAAGTAATTGTAAAAAGTTAGGCTGGATCCAATCCAGCTGATGTTCACAACTGTTAGGTACAAATGTCGATTGAATTGTCATTCTCAAATATCTCAAAAATGCATGGAGGCGTAACTTATTTCTAATGTTCATGAAAATTAATCTTTTTTATACTCTTTCTTCTCTGAGAGACTGACAGAAAAGAGATTACCGACTTAGAGAATACAAACATTAATACAAGCCAAACATTCCTGTAGAACTCATAATCAGACTCAAAGGATACATTTCTGGTAGAAAGAGGTCAAACATCGAACACATTTCTGACAAATGTATAGTCACAAAGAACAAATATTTTTCAAACATATTTCGAGCTGAGCCCAACACAACAAACACAGTTTAATTCGAGTAGTTTATATCACTTTTTACATGATTTTTACTACGTCTTGAGTTTATACAGAGAATTTCCAGAAATTTTGTCACTATTCTACGTTTCCCGAAATTGACCAATTTTTCCGAATTCCCCGTAATTACCTTGAAAGGAATGGGATTGCAACTGATAGCATAATTTACATTTACATACAGTTTGAACTTCCATTATCGATGGTGCGTAGCCTATGGACATTTTCAAGGTTCGTTTGTTTTTCCATGATGAGTGCATGGTAACATTAACGAGGATTTCCGTTGATTAAAAAACTCCACATCTGATGAACCCAAATAGCAGATGGAGTGTAAGAAAAAGTTTAGTGTTCTACATAAAGCGTGGTCCGAAATACGGTTGAGACCTTCGATATCACTCTATTGACATTTTATCGGAAAACTTGAAACTGTGTGCTCTAAATTGCTATTAGTTTGTAACAATTATAATTACATAGTTTGAAAATTATAAGATAACACAACATTATGTAGAAACAAGTAGGCTAAATGATCTATTTAGTGAAAGTTAAATATTAGCTTTCGAAAATTTTAGGGAGGGGGGGGCGCCGGGTGCGCCCCCGCCTAAATCCGTCACTGAATGAACAAACACTAAAACCTTAACGAAGGATGGCAGTCGATACGACAGTGTATGATCTGCTCACTTCCACTTCACCTTGCATCATATTTTCACCTAATATAAACAGTTGAATGAGAAAACGCACTCAACTTGTACGATTTGGGTAAATGACTATGAAAAACGACTTTGATAGCGCAATCCTTATTGAAAAATTTATTTGGCTCACCAAGTACAGCCACTTGTTCGCGAGATTTGATTTGTGTTTACAACTCATGCAGTCAGAAATGTAAGACAAGTTAATATAATGATCAAGTTTGGGGAAGTGATTCCTTTACGCAGTCTATTGTCATCAGAATTTTCGAAATCGGGGGCTTACTTCTGTCCGTTCCACCATAATTTGCGTTAGGTAACTTTTCACGACGAGTAACAAAAACGGCGGTACGAAAGCTAATGTAGGTAACAGTTGTGTGAGTAATATTAGACGATTTATAAATGACTTCAGTAATACTGATGACACAATGAAGCGGAAGAAGGAAGAGGAGAAAAATATTCGGGACAGTATTTTGGCATAAAATGTTAGATGTCTAAAACTATTTAATATGTGATGCCGTTAAGGCATCATTTCGTGGGTCGTTCTAGGCTTCCGTAGATGGTAGGGTTGACCATCGTTACCCATATAGACTATGGGACATGGTCTTCTTTTCGCTTGTTTTGTGACCCACCTCAAGGGGGGACCCAGTTTTGCTACAGAGTGTTTTCTTAGTAAATATTATAGACAAAATTGAGCGATCCCGCGTGCAGAAAGTGCACATTAACAAGAAAAACGAAAAAATTAGGCCATTTTTAGGCTTATAAAATAGCCTTTTTCAACCAATCAGATTTGTCGTTTGATAAGGTTTCGATGTGTTGCACTTTTTTGACCAACCACAGCGCACGTACGTTTAGCTCCGATGTAAACATTGCATTGACAACCAAGAGCACTTATGTTCTACAAGAAATCCAAGTGAAAAGATTTTCTTTTTGGCATTTCTTCAGATATCGGAATATTTCAATAAAATAAACGTTTGAATGATCTCCAGTAGGTCCATTATTACCAAGAAGTAATTGCTCACCTTCGTTAAATGGCAAGGAAGTCGTTCAAATTCTTTCGCAAAATTTGCGATACTCTTTCAAGAAACTGTTTACGTGTGTAGCCTATAGGCCTTTATAGTCTGTTAGTGTTGGGCCTAACCCATGAGGAAACTTCACAACTAGGCCTACAAGTTAGGCCAAGATAGTCTAGACTCAGTCTTACGATACAAGAGCCAGCGTTCGACTCAGAGGATGGCATAAGAGTGGAACTATTATTTCAAAGAGTTAAGATAGGACAGTTTGAATGAGCAGATAAACCGAAGGTAAGTTAAGTCGTCAGATTATACGCAAGCAATAGGCCTCTAACGTTAGGACTTAGGCCCTCGCATTTTTTAGTTTGCAAATACAACATTATTTTAGCCTAAAGTTAGGAGTAACTTTAGACTACCTTGGTGTACCTCAGTGTTGTAACAATGGGCTGATCAAACGCTACCAACTGCTTTTTCCTATGGTTCGAGACAAATCCTACATTGCATAATACTCTGAAAACTTCCATGCTGCAGGCTCAAAAAAAAAATGTTGCATTTGTCAGTCGCAGCTTCGTCCTAGGCCCACATTATTTTGGCATCAACAGGGTTCTAGCCAGGCTATTTAAACGGGTTGCTACACTCGGTTTGAATTTCACATTTTCACTTTGAACCTGGTTTAAAAGGTGAGCCCCCAGTTTCGCTTTCTAACCCATAATGATAAAAGACAACCAGAAACAAAACCATCCACCCTTTGTAACATTTTCCTATGGTGATCGGGGTAATGTTGAAGGCCATACGTGTTAGTTGCCCTGTTTTAAATATATTCCTAACTAGAACCCTGCGTCAATACACCATGGCTTTTAGGAGAGTGATTTCCTGCTTTCCTGTGGCGACTTCTTTAAAATTAGGGTAGAGCAGTTGCACTGGCTGATAAATGAAGTGAAGGTCTGTACAGAAATTTGCCAGAAGCGTGGAGGACTAAATGCACAATCAGTTCCTAGTAATTTTTGTTTGCCCACAGAGAAAAAGTATGGTGACAGGCAACAAATCCTGTCGTGTCCAGGTTATTGTAATGCTATGGTATGTATTGTGCTGTGTTTCTGTCAGATTTCTTAAGAAGGATGTTTTCTTCAAGTCTGAATTGAGATAATTGTCTTAAAGGTCTTATTCAGAGGCAAAGTGCATTTTCATTTCATTGGGAGTGAGCAGAAACTGCTGTTTGTCCTGACCCCAACACACCTCGAATTTTTAGAGTACCCCTTGGCACTGCTGAGAAAATACGTTCTAAAAATACGATAAAACGGCTAAAAATCGTGATTTCAAATGACTGAATGAAAACGGGGGCGTGGCTAAGGTCAAGCCTATGACGACACTGGCCGGAGTTGTGTTGACATGCATAGGAATAATGATATACAAACGTAGTCATAGGCATATATGAGCATATAGGAGCATACTTTCAGCACAAACCAGTAAAGAATTAACAGACAAATATTTCTTGAAAGAGATACGATGAAGTTTTTAAAGGTTTTGCCTATATCATGAAGGGGATCACATACAACATGATCGGGTTTTCTTCCTTAAAAACAACAGTTCATCGTCTAGTTGGTAAACGTCATAGAGTGATTCACCAACTTGACCTTTCCTTCACTTTATTTTGCTTCTTTTCTTCTGAAAAGAGACTTAGGTTAGATGAACTGAGATTTTTGGAAGGAATTGCTGACCGATATGGAAAGAAAAAAACTCGTACATCCTTTCACCCCTCCTCCCCCTCCCCAAAACGGATTATAAACACCTAAAAACAGTAAAAAAGAACAACAATCTAGAACAGATACTGTGTAATATTTACCAAGACATTGTCTATTTGAGATTCAGCCAATCAGCACTTAGAACTGTAGGTATTCTCTTTCACGTCCAAATAGTTGGATATAATTAAAAGTAAACAAGCCACGAGGTCAACTATTATACTTGCGTACGCGCATAGTATCGTAACACACAGACTGAATGGATTTAATACTGGATATATATACCTGGATATAAATACTACGTATACTAGGCCTAAGCTATGAGGTGCCGTTTGTGCCAATATTTTATAATATAAATATATTTATGTTATGATATAAATTCAAAATATATTGATTATAGTTCAAATATATTTAGGTTATGTTATAAAAAGTGATATAAATGTGTTATATTATGAATCCAATATAAATGGATTATATTACTACCCATTATAAATAGGTTATGAGTTATTTCCGGTAGTTTACGAGTAATCCATTATAGTTTATAAAATTGCAATATATATAGGTTATGACTGGAAATGCAGCTCTAACAAACGAATGGCATTACGTCACGAAGATAGGCGTGATCACAGACGGATGGGCGTGACAGTGTGTACGAAGGCGGGATGAAGCGATCGAAGAAGGGCCGGGCGAGCGCGTTAGCATAGCATGCAGTGTTACGAAAGGTATAACTTTCAATTCACTACGCTCACGTCGCTGGTTATCGAAAATGAGTTTAGACGAGGAAGATTTCCGTAGACTAGTGGAGAGGCTGGTAGAGCTCGTAGCCAGAAGGGTTAGGCTATGGCAGAAAATCGAGACAGGGAGACAGGTAGATATGCCGTTGATAGATTGCCGTTGGAATTCCTGTCAGTTAGGACTAACAAGTTACTGTAGGCCTACAAGTAGCATACAAAGAGTGAAAGTGTGGACCGTGGGTCATTATCCTAACGTAGGCCTATGCCTAGCTACCAGTTAGCCTAGAGGCTTAGGCCTTAGTTACTAAACTGTGCGAGAGAGGCATTAATGCCTGTATTAAGTGTATTGAGTCTATAATTAGGCCTAACGTAAACATTTGGCTCACACAATATAGGCCTACGTGGCAAGGAGTAAAGTTCTACAGAATACCCCGCCACGGTTGGAAAACACCTTTTTGAAAACGGGGAGGTGAAGATTGTTATTTTGAGAATGAGTCAACATACGTTTTGTGTTCTAATGTTTTTTATGACAATTTTTTTGCAAAATGTCCAAGTCCACTGAGCCTCCAGTTTTGAGTGGAGGCGCAGTCACAGTCACGTACAGTGACCCTTCATATGCAAGTTATTTTGTTACTTTGTCTGTGCTCCACTGTGACTGCGCCTCGATCCGGAGGCGAGGTGAGGTTTATTTTTGGCGGGGTATTCTATACTGTAGTTGTACCCGTGGCAATTGTCAACACTCAATCATGTAGCCTAAGGCCTAACGTTACTATAGCCTAATGAAGGAGTTGGCAAAGCTATACTATGGCACTCATTGCCATTGGAAAGTATATCTAGGACAAGGCCTAGGGTAGGCTAGTCCTTGAACAGGATGCAGCCAGAGTGCACAAAAGTCCTGTCATTAGGTCAAGAGGCCCAATGACATGTGCATGCAGTGGGGGCCCATACTGGAAAGTTTGTATGCTGTACGTCACAAAATTGCACCAAATTATGTCTTACAATGAGAGATTCCGCCACGCCAACTTAATTACAGCCAAGTCTCAGACAGAATCAGCCCTAATCACTGTTGGTTACTGCAGGTGTACTGTGTATTGGTTTAGGGTGTAGGCTATCATTAGTGTTATGCCACAATAATATTGTCCTTGTGCGCCACGCCAGTACGGCAAAGTTTATAGAATTTGACGATCACGTCATACGCCAAAAAGTGTGGCGTACAGTTTTATACGGGAGCACACATACAGTACACTACTGTATGGTAAATGGATATGGCTGCATGGTGCACCCCCTTCCCCAATTTCTATAGGCCTATAGTATGATATGAATGCAAACTATTGAGTGCACTGAAGAAGCAAATTTGAACCCTCAAAAACTTCCATGTGGTATAGTCATACTATATTGACTATTGGAATAAAAAATTGGCTGATGATCATGGCTGGCCCATTCATGCATGACATAATTTCATGGCAAGCCACTGTAATAATATGTAAAATATGTGAAGGGTTACTGAATTATCTCATATATTCATACCTATCTTACCAATACAGTTTTGCGAAGGAATGTCTTTATAAAAAATTTGGATCAAAGAAAGCTGAACATTATATTATCATTGCCACATATTTTGGGTATTGTGGTAGGATGTGTTCAGCTATAGTGGCTAGGGTAGATGGAATTACTTTGTTTGGGGATGTAGAGCTTTGAAGACATTGGTACGTCATCAATAGTATGAAGGGAAAAATTTCTCTCGGCATTTAATAAGAAATGTGATATTATAATTTGCTGTTGTATTTCAACTAGATCATTTTTTTACATTGTGTTGTTTTGCCATATGTACAGTACATGCTACCCCATATAGCATGGTACCATACTTTAATGGTTTCCTTCAAATTAAGGTCTATTTTCCAAGTAGTCTTGTAAGTTGCACTTTCTGTTTCTACCAATTTGGGAGTTCTTCCTCCAAGAGAGCGGTGGAAAGTATTTTGGTGATATCTGATTCTCTGTTATCAGCTTTACAGTAGTTGCTTTTAATCTTAGTTTTGACCATGTCTTTAAGAAGCTCATAATATAATGTATATTTTATGAATGATCAATGGAACAAAATCCTTTTCAGACCAATAGGCCTATTCATTGATCAATCCACCACTGTCACGTACCTAGACTGAGCTCTGCAAAGGAAAATAAGCTGCATGAAAAATGTACCTGTAGGCAATATAGCTGCAGTAACTGATTAGAAGGTAAATCAACATGATGAACAAAATTTTCTTAGAGGAATTGCCTCATAAAAATTATGCAATATTTCTACTGAATTCTATTTTACTATTCTTTGCATTATGCTAATGGTCAAAAAAATTATGGACATTGAGACATGCACTCACTGCTCCTAGTCATATACTCTATATTTAATACCTTGAGTATATACAGCAGCATTCACTTTGATTTCAAAATGGTTTCATTATTATTGTCATTGTTATTGTGATTGTTGTTAATATCATTTATCATAAGTATCAGATTGTAATTACTATTTTACAAGACATTGCTGACTCCACATTAATATCAAAAGTAAATTTAATTTACAATGCAGTTTTTTTTCTACCATTTGATTAAATTCAAGATTTCCATATATTGTACGCTTCCAAGACCAACATTTCAGACTGCCATTGAAGAGCTGCAACACACCTTTAGGTTTCGAGGTAGAGGTAGAGGAATTACCTCAAACAGGCCTAGAGGTTCACCGCAAGTCAGGGAAAGGCAGTTCACCCCATATAATCCACCATCAGGAAAAGCTATTGACCAGGTACTTCTTCCAAGAGCAAATGAGTTAGTGTTTGCTTGTTCTTGTTTAGATAAGTTTGCAAACCATGTAATTTAGTTTACAGGCAGTATCACTTTCAAATCAAGTGGGTCATCTTTCTCAAAGGTGACCCATGCATCAAGGGTTTTTGAGTATGATAGGGAGTAGTGTTCGACCGATCACCTGTTAGATAATCGGCATCGGGCCGATTATCACACAATCGGTAAATAATCGGCATCGGTAAAATTTTGTCATTCAACCGATTACCACCACCGATTATTTGAAAACTGGAAACAGGTCGAAAATAATCTTCAAAGTTTCTGCAAAAATCTTTATAATTCACCAAAATACGCATTTCTTTAAGTTCCCGGCTAAAATATCAGCACTGATACTCACAAAACTTGCAACATTTTAAGCTCTCCAAATGACAGCGATCATTGTAATTGTTACCGTAATCACAGTTCAGGTGCGTGAAAGGGCACACAGTATTACCTAGAAGATGTGCATGCCACAGACCATGCTACACATCTGCATACAAATTGTACTACAGGAAGAAATGACTTCGCGCTACATTTTTCAAGTTTCAGTGCTAACCACATCATCTGTACACATTTGGTGCACGGACATACTGTAGCAACTTTGGAAACTCCTGGCTCATTATCCTGCATAAATTATGCCACTTCCCACATTCCTTGCCTTAAGTTTTTAATTACCTAAGACATACACATGCGCACATGTAATTGCCGTACAGTTCTTGTGAAGTTGAAGTTCACTTACAAAAGCACAACAGTACAGTGTGTAATACATAATGCAAGCTAAGTGCATTACCCGCACTTTTTACGTAGCACGTTGGTCATGAACTACTCCGTGCTCCTTACTGATGAACGAAGGGGAACGGGTCACATGTTAAATTCATGCTAGAATGGCAACAGTTTTTCGGTTACGGGAATTTATCGGGAATTAGTTTTACGTTTCATTTGGAGAATCTTTTACAGAAGATGTAAGTGTTGGGCAAGACGCTTTACAAAAAATATATCCATATCATTAAGGAACCATGATGAGTAAATCAAGTAAATTGGGTGGAATGTTTAGTGGCCCTTAAGTGCCAAGGTAGTTAGAGGTATTTTTGCCTAAAACTGGGGTGGATAGGCTACTATATAGCACTACTACACTCCAGTACAGACCTTTACACGGAATATTCCGACATGATCAATGGATAGAACTACTGTAGGCAGAGCCATATGTATGCCAACAGACTCCTTGGCTAACATTAAGCCTGTGACATCGTACGAAAGCACGTATTTATGGTTGATTTTTATCTAAGTATTTCGAGAGGAAATCCTTCAAAAACAATTAATATTCCATTCGTGGAACGGAGGGAACTGTTCTTAATCGTTCAACTCTAGTGTGAAGGTTATGTTATGGTGTGTGAACGAAGTTAGAAATATGCGACAGATGGTGAGAAAACATGGCCTTCCTATACATGTAAATAATCGGTGATCGGTAATCGGCATCGGCCCGATTGTGTAATTGAATAATAGGTAATCGGTGATTACCGATTATGGCATAATCGGTCGAACACTAATAGGGAGTACACAGGGTGTTCCCCACCAGTTTGACATTTTCTTGTTATCCAAGTAAAGCTGTTTTCATTTTTGCATGGTTATGATTGTAAGAGAAATACATGTATATATACATTCATGATGGCATGTGTGTGTATGTATGTGTATATACGAGTATGGACATGTGCATGTGCATATATGTGCACGTGTGTATAAATTTGTGTTCTTGTGACACTTTTCTCGTTAACATGATATCTCAAGAGGGGAACTGTGACAGTTCTCAAACTTGATAGATAGATGTCCCGGCCATATTGAGAGGAAGAATGTTATTGTTTTTGGCGGCTGTCAAAGGAAAAATGAGGTCAACAACTAGGGGTGCACCAGATTTGGAATTTTAAAATCCGGCTGGAACCGGATTTGCCAGATTTATATAAAAGTTCCGGCCAGAATTCCGGCCGGATTTGCCGGATTTAGTCAAATGAAAGAACCAGAACCTACGACATAGGTGGGGTTATATATATATTTTCGTTTCTACAGTATGTGAGTAAAATTTTGGCACTTTTATTGGTAATAGAACCAGGTAGCTTATAAATCTTTACTATTATTAGGCTACAGTATGTTGGTAATTTCCCCACACAGAAACTGTGGAATTCATGTCAATTTTGAATTCTGTGATGGAAAGGTGGCATTTCTACATTGTTAATTGACAAAATGACAAAATGTTTACACCAACCCTATTATTAGTATAGACATTTTTTTTTGGGGGGGGGAGGGGGTTACAAATTGTTCATTAATGAATAATATGTACATTTCTTATGTTTACCTTGATGTATTCTTTAAATTCTAAGGGGGCTAGAAATTGAAAATATGGAACCAATTAAGCATTCAACAGGACAACACTTCAACTCTATTACAGGGCTATATTGACATTCAACTTCATTCCCCTTACACCTTACAAAAACTGAGAAATGTACTTATTTTTTCTTCTACTACAGACCTGCTAAGCTAGGAGTCAAGTTAATGTTTAGCAGAGTTGATGGTCTGTTATAATGATCCTTGTTTAGTGATCAGCTGTTTATGGTTTTCTGGAATTTTGATCCAAGATCCCATGTGGACCCAATGGCTTTTTATGAAATCTGCAAAAGTGCATCTTCAACTACAGATTCTCTTGTACAATGTTGATGGTTTGTCATAATGATTCTTGAAATTTGGGGTCCAAGACCGAAAATGGGCCCTTGGGGCTTTTGCTTCCTTAAATTGTATTCATGAAACGACTTACACGTACAAACCAAAAACTGCATGACACATTTCTTGTGACATTCGGGAAGGTGCCATCTGGGTATGTGAGATTTGGGGTCATAAGCCATTTGACGTCATTTAAAGTCATATGATGCTTATACTAATAAAGACTAGAAGCCAGGGACCCTTAATTGGTTGTAGGTATGTGTTTCAGCACCATTGGTGCTCTAGTTTGTAATCAAGTGACAATATTTTGTTACTAGATTGTTAAAACCATGGAGGATTACTCCTTGCTTTATCTTTTGTTTGTAATAGATAAGTTCAAAACCACCTTCAGAGGTAAGCGTAAGACAAATGAGAGAGGATTTGCAAGTCTTTGCTGACTTTCCAAACAAATTTGGGGTGACTGTTTACTTCTGTTAAAATGATGGAAAGCAGATGCTTCTGTTTAATGACCCACATCTGATGGGGATATTGTATCTCAATTAGTTACTGGTTCCTGGAACAATTCCCACTTTGAAGAGCCCCCCCCCCCCCAGAAAACTCCAAAGAAAAATTTGCACCAGGAAAATTACCTTCTGAACAATTACTCCAGACAATTCACCTCCAGAACTCGGTAAATGGTAGGAAAGGGAGAGTTGACCAGTCCATTGGCCTCCTTTCAAAAGGCATGTGAGGTGGAGAATGATATACAATGCATCTGTGCCAAAAAACGTACAGAGCAAATACATTGATGCCCAAACATTCAAACTGGGCCATACTGGAAGCCACTTGTCAGCTTTTCAAATTGCATAGTCTACCTGCATCCTTGTACAAGTCCCTGCAAGATGAGCATGTTCACTGAATGAAATACACAGATAGTAGTATCAGTATTTGACCCTATAGGACCTATTGAACATATTTACATGCACTCACATTATACAGTAATGAGATATCAAGCCTTATTGCAGCTGTATCTAAGTTATGCAAGATCCTTCAGATTAATTACAGAACATGTCTTTTTTTTAACAGTCCAGATGGAGAGGGACATTACACCATGTTGTTGGGAGGCACAAGTGGGCATTTGGAGATGGTGGACCAGCAAAATGCAAACATGGTCCATTGCCTGAGAATTGACAGTCAAAGATCATCACCAAAGGCTCTCCAGCCCATGTTGCTCTGAGGGAGATTGTCCTTGACAAACGCCTCACCAACAGTTTGGACTACTATACCTGATTCAGGTGAGTTAGTGGTACACCTTTATGTTTACATGTTGTATTGTCCTCAGTAAACCTTTCTGTGGTTACTACTGATACTGGTATTTTTGTGAATACTGGTGTACAGCCCAACCCTACTGCTGCCTTTGCCTTTCCTGAGCCCTTTAGCCATCCTTCTTGGGTATGTGTGACAAGTGTTGGTGCTGTCCAAATTTGGGGCAAGAAATTGGAACTGCATAAAAGCTCATGCCTGTCCAAAAGTTCAAAGACTTAAATTTCATGGGATTTTCCGAATTTTGTTAGTCTTGCATTCTTTTATGTGTTTTATCTGTAGTCTCTTTTACTAAGTACTCTCTCTTGCCCCTTTTTGGTGGTTTATGGCCTTATACATAATTTTTCTTTTCAGACGCACTGGTTTGTTGGGAAATTTCCAATCTCACATTTTGGCTTATGCATCAAAGAGGTTTGCATACAGGTGAGATTGATTGATTAACTTTGGGGATACCTTGGTTTGGACAACATAACTGTTTTTTGTTTTTGAAAGTATGTAGGATGGCAACTGTTTGAGAGCATTTAAATGTAGTTTTATCTGTGATGTGTCAATTTCATTACAGTTGTGGGAGAAGATGGTGACATTAAAAAAACAAAAACAAAAAAACAAAAAAACAAAAAAAGGCAGTGTTAAAAAAATGGAAACGTTTCAATAAAAACACACAGTGTTTAATTGAAATGGTTGAATTAAAATTTTAGTGCTATAAAATGTGACAATATGTCACAAATATTTCATAAAATCAATAGAAGACTTACTTTATTGGGGCATAGGTATATTTTTCATTTCTACTGGAGTTTTTTTTTTCATACAGCTACCTCATGTACAAAGCAAGAAATCTTCTGGCAGCCATTGACTACCAGAAGCACAAAGATCGCACACAGAAGGTCACCGATGGCAAACCAGTGTAAGTGTTAAGAGTATTGCAGTAGACTTCTGAGTTCATTATCATTTCATTTGATGGCTCTTTTATTTTTACATTTCCAAGTTCATTATCCTTTCATTCCATAGCTATTTGTTTTCAGGACTTTGCTGTTATGAAGCTAGAGTAGCTTCACATTGTTTTTTGGGTTGTTTCTAAAACATGCAAACTCTTTGTTTCTCATGTGACAACAGAGTGTATTGCATATGGCCAGTCTTCTTTATGGCTGCTCAATACAATTTGCAGCCCCCGATCATTTACTTAACATGACCTGTATAAGATGAAAAGATTTCCCACATATTTTTTTCAACTTTATGCTGTACAAGGACATCAAGGATATTGCGAAATAAGTTCATTAAAAGCAAAGTACTTACAGTAAAAGTACAGCCAAGGTCAAATGCTGCATGAAAGACTTCGGGTCACAGGGCAAATAGTGTATTGGAGGATCAATGCTGTACACACTTCAACATGCTGGTCTCCTTTCCCTTTTTTGTCAACAGATTCAAAAGGCACTACTTCAAAGGATCAGACAGATGGGGGGTCATTCCAGTTAAGGAGGTAAAGGGGTATGATTATTTGCCTGACGTAATGAAAGGAGTCTACCAGAAGAGGTTAGAGGACCCTTTCACACAAAGAACCCCATTGGTTGTTGGAGAAAATGACCCAAGAAGACTGGCTTCAACAATCAGACCAACACAGCCACACCCAACCGCTGAATTGGTGAAAAGGCATCAGAGCAGGTTCTAGGCAGACAAGAATCTGATGGCAGGATTTTGTGCTATATCTTACAGCATCAACCTGTTACTAGGCCAGGCAGTGGACATTTTTTCCCAGGCTTGGAAACCTTACTAAGTGACCAGGACTCTTTGCATTGCCCTCATGTTTACTAAAATTATGGTTTAGCCAGGACACAGTCAGACAGATGCAGACTTTCTTTGGAATTTTGTCCTTGTGTTTACCTATATGTAAATACTAGGGGAGGATTAATGCCCACCTCCATCACCTCCCTCATCTGCTCCTGAGCATCATAGTCAATTCAGGAGCAATGCACATTTACCGTTTTTCTCTCTTTGCAAAATTTGTCACTGTACCCATTTGTTCAGAATCATTTTGAAATCCTAGCAGCATCTCTGATGCATATCATGTTGTGGAGAAAAGCCATACGTCAAGGGTGTGAGGGGGTGGGGGGTGGCAATGGAAGTGAAATGACACTGAGGTAATCAGAGGTCAAACACTAAACCTTTCATTTCATTATACGTCAAGTGAGACTAATGGATGCTTTTCTTGCCTCACATACATTGTTTAATGAGCATATAATCTTTGTTATTTTTTTTTTTTTTGGTGGAGGGGGGCAGAGAGTACAAGAGATAAACAGAGTCAACCACTTTAAATCTTACGAATGGAGTATACTGCTACAAATTCACCATACATACTTTCAATGCATGACAGGTGGATGCATCATATTTAATAGGTGAGTCTTTGGAAGTGTCATTTTTGGTTTATATCTCAAGTTAGGAAGCTTGGATAGATTTCATATATAGTATGTGGGATGAATAATGGTGAAAAGAACCCTTTCATTGTTGGTGGAGGTCAAAGGTCATGTGGGGTCACTGGGGTTAAACTGTGAAAACCTTGTTAACATGATATCTCAAGTAAGAAAGCTCGGATACATTTCATACTTAGCATGTGGATGCCTTATGATCAGAGGTAGGACATTATTGCTTTTGGTGGAAGTCAAAGGTCATAAGGGGTCACCAGGGGTCAAAGTCTGAAATCCTTGTTAACACGGTATCTCAAGGTAGGAAGCTTGGATAGATTTTATACTTGGCATGCAGATGCATTATGGTCAGATGTAGAACTATGTTGTCTTTGGTAGAGGTCAAATGTCATCTGGGTTCAAAACTGAAAACCTTTTTGACATGATATCTCAAGTTAGGAAGCTTGGATAGATTTCATACATGACAGGTGGATGTATTATGGTCAGAAAAAGAACCCTATTGTTTTGGTAGAGATTAAATGTCATCTGTGGTCACAGGGGGCAAACTCTGAAAGCCTGCTGGTGAACATGATATCTCAAGGTAAGAAGCTTGAATAGATTTCATACGTAGTATGTGGATGTTTTATGGTAAAAGGAAAGTACCTATTGTTTTAAGGTGGCGGTCAAAGGTCATCTGGGGTCACTTGGGGACAAACTCTGAATACCTTGTTTACAAGATATCTTAAGTTAGGAAGCTTGGATACTTCACATGGTGTCACATGGTGATGCATTTAATCCATCAGAAAACCCCTTTGAGTTTTCTAGATGTCAGTTTAAAAATCCTCAAGGTCAAATATGAACACAAAACTAACTTTCCAGCACAGTAAGGTCACAATCATCCAAAGACTGAAACAAGCGTGACATCTTGGCATTATTTGGGATTACACATGTTAGTGCTATTCATCGAAACCACAATGCATTTTTGCTCTCTGGTATATCACCAGAGGTCAAATTGATCTATTTATCAGCATGATATCTCAAATTATCAATTCTAGAAACTTCCAGTTTTGTACGTGCATTGATACATCACAATTATCAAATGTAAAATATTAGCTCAGGACATGAATGGCACTTTGAAGGAGCCATTTCTAAAAAAAGAAAGAAAAAAAAATCAGATTGGAAGTCAGTCTGGCAATGGATTCATTGCATTTTTTTTTAATTTTATTGCTGCATAACTGTCAGTCTGAGTGTGAGATCTACCTCTCTGTTATTGGCCCATTCTGGTACCATGCTGCGACTTGCAAAACAGAAACAGAGAAAAGGAAAACATGAGCAAGTTTAATTGTTTTCTCTGATGCCTCTGGTATATTTCATCAGCCACGATGAAAAGCAAGTGTTCTTGAAAGCATGTAAGTCAAGGTGAAAATAAAAACTTCTATTTAGAAAACTAGCAAACACATCTTTGTTTTATGCAAAAAAACAACTATACTTTGTTGACGCAAAAAGAATGGAATGTAGTTTTCGTGGACATATAATGATACAAGAAACATTGATGGTGGTTGTCTTCCAAGTATATAAATGGTATTGCTAATTCAGAAGTTAATGTGATTACCATTGCTCATGTAGGTTTAGGAATACAGATTTCTGAAAGTTTGTGGTGGTGGACCAAAACCAACCTAAGTTGGTTGCAAGCTACACTGAAATTCACATTATTTTAGGATCACTGTTTTATACTTTTCAAGTCATGACTCTAGCTAGTGTCTTGCATAAGGTGCTGGAAGCAACTCTGGAAATGAAGTTCTAATATGAATATTGTTATGTTAGTCTCGGTCTTGAATACAGTTTTCTCATCAGATGAAACAAAATTGGTGAGTTACCTTTTTTCCTGTGACATTAACATCCCAGACCATTTCTAAACAGACATGACTCAGTATACGACCTGTGGAAATCTGATGAGTAACATCACCAATAATTGTGCCACATGGTCTAGTCAGTAAAACACGTAAGTTAAGTGAGACATATGAACCAGACAGAGGGCATAGAATTAAAATGATTTTCTATCTGCTCAGTGACAAAAAGGAGGGCTCATAAGGGATCAATTGTAATGGCAGTGTTATCAGAATCATGAGTTCTTCATATTATTTCAGTATAGCAGTATTGTATTCATTCAAACTTTCAATTTATCTTCACCAATGGTAAAAAGTAAATTTGAATATGCAACTTTAAGTGAAAGTGTTTAATCAGTGGATATTTGATATTTATCTTATCTATATTAAACATGAATAAAACGGAGAACATTGCACATGAATGGATTTAAGAGCCAGGTGGCCTGTATGGCAAGACCCTGCAAGGCAACATAGGTTAGTAGCAGAAAGACTATTGTGTTTTACAATAATGAAGAGCACTGTGCAAAGGCAAATAAACCCAAAGAGAAAATATTTCATCAGCTACATACATATCTTAAAGATGACTATGGCAAGGTTGAATAACAACAGATATTATGTATGGTACTTCCCTTAATAATAAAAGTTGGCAAGTTAAAAGGCAGTTACATTCATAATGGTTCAGAAAAAGAAATATTTGGGCTGACGTATATTTTGCGACCATAATATTGTGTGAACCACTGGTATTCTTGTGTAGTTGCCTATCAGCTAAAGTAACATGCTTACAACTTCAGTGAAATTTTTCAGTTTGAACACTCAACTTGCTTAGTAGAGAACAACAGTCTTCTGAATGAAAGTTAAATTGTTGTGTATAGAAAGCTTATCAATTAGAATAGAAGGTAATGTGACAGCATATCTTGCCTACAAAGACATCCTCTAAATGCTATGTATGATAGTAACTTTTAACAGAAAGACCTTATTTCATGAAAAGGCGACTTTACATATTACACTAGCCTGCCTGGCCTGTAACCTGTGTAGTTGCCATTTGGGCTAGGATATGCTGTACGAATTTTAGCTACACAGCAGCTGGGGATGACTTAATTGCCTGTTGTGTTGCCCCATCCTGCCATACTGCCACATAATGAACTGTCGATAGGCAGCATGGCGCATACCTCTGTTTGGTTCAGGGTTGCCTCACATCCCAAATATTTCATGGATGGTTCTTAGTGCCAGAACACCAAGATCAAGGACCAGAGCATTCATCTCCTGAAACAATGAAAGGGTACAAGAGTACAAGTAAAAATGTGGTACATTCAACATGTTTTACATATAACATTATAGAGTTTGCCCTCAGTTTTCATATCCCTGTGTGCTAATTCTGACAATATTTACAGCCAACTGCCAAGCACTTCACAAAATTTGGTTCAGATGCCATCATGTTTAATTACTTTCACATGTGCACATGTGCGAAGGTGGGGCGTTGCCAATTAAAAGATGCATTTAGAGAGCAACAGAAAGTATCCAAAGCTTACATAAACCAGGCAGGCAGACATACCACGAAGAGTGATAGCTGGTGCTGTATGCAAAGAATCTCATGGATTAATTTCATGAGAGGTTCTTTAACTATTGTGATGGATATTTATACAGTTGTAGATCTTTGCATGCAGTTTGGGAACCTTTCACATGGCACTTTGGATTTACAGAGTTAAGCATATTGATTAAAGTTACATGCACAACGTTTGGAAAAATCCCTTACTGGTTCATCTGACAGGCAGTTGTCCTGGCCACCAGCACAACACAGTTCTTCCTCTGCTATTGGCATGTCTAAGCACTTTCCACATAAACACCAGTGAGGCTGGGCTTGGTGTGCAGGACCTTCAGCTCTAGGCTGCAATTCCCAGATGTCCAGGAACAGTCCTGGCTGCCTATCTGCTAATCTCGGTAGCAATCTCCTCATCGCCTGTCCATCCATATTTTCAACCATGACCTACTGGGAAAGTTAAAATAGTTAAAAAACTTTTGTAATGTTTCAACTATTGGTAAAAAAAAAATATGCCCAGACAGCATATCAAACTGTCAAAGGTCTATCATAACACCAGCACATATTATAATAGAGCTGAATTGGCCATGAGCTTTCTATTGTTTGGCCCTACAGGACGTCTTACAAGCCTAGCTTCTAGTGAAAATAGGACACAGATCGTGGAAAATCCTGTACTAAATTTTGGTGCCTTAAGAGCCTGTTGCATTGCATAACATGCCCTTGGTTCTGTATTAAAGAAAGGGTGTTAATTAAAAAAAAATGCCCCTCTGATTGTTCACCATTTGCAATTCTAATAATGTGGCATTTTGTGCGATACCACAGCATATGCAATTGCCTTGACAGGAAGCACAGCAGAGTGATTGCCTTGACATCTAGAAGACCCCTCTATAAAATGATTCGAGTTAAACATAGGAAAAAATGCAACATATCTTTACCTGAAAGGGAGTGTCTTTACTTAATATGAAAATATGAGTGTACTTAAGTTTAAAGAGTGTGACGATGAAATTTGAAAATTCAGTCATTTCTTTAATCCCTATGTTGTTTCAGCAAAACAATGGCAATAGAATGGTACATACTCTAACACATTCTTGTCTCTCTCTTCTTATTTGATCTTGTTGATGCTGCACATCGATAGCCCTCAGTCCCCTTCATCTTCGTCCACCTCTTCCACGGCCCCTGCCTTGACCTTGTACCCTACGCTGTCTTCTCCCTCGCAACAGAATACCCCCTCATTCTTGTTCCTTAAAAACATGCATGTAGAACCTCATAAAATACAACTTACTATTTTTAGGTAACAGTTCATTGATCATGCAGTTTTGACATAGCAGACAATAGTGTGATATTCATCAGAATACATCAAGCATGTACTGTTTGCACTTGTACTGGTCATGGATTGCCATGCCAGATAAACCAGCTTTGACCAAGTGCTTTACATTCAGTCATGAAAGAAACTAGCAAATTTATTTTATGAGATAGTACAAAACTGTAAGCTAGGCTCTCACAGTAAGCATGTGGGTCTTGACTTTTAAAAGCCATGACAAGAATGCCCCTTTTCAGAAATGTCCTTTCCTTGATTTTCAAACTGATATTTACAATATCAATGCTTTATATCATATCTATCTAGTGTAGTCTTTGGTTTATTATAAGCAGAAAAGCCAGTTGACTGATGCAGACTACACCCAATTGAACTTACAATTTTCCCCCACATAAGTAGCCTAGCTAGCAACAAGCAGCCATTTTTAATGCAAAATGAAATACGAGACTAGTTGGCTGGCATAGATATGCCAATCGAAATCGTTCACTATGCTCTCCTACGTATTTTATGGGGTCATTCAGTACGCCCCCTACTCTACACTGACTGTCCTCCGTCCACTCAGGCACATAGCTAAAGGGCCTAGGACCCCAGATGTTTGCTAGCCCCCCAAAATTGTTTGTTTCCTAATAAAATTTGTACGAATTAAGGATGGGCATCTATGCCGTGACCCACCGTTTGGTACCTAGGCCCCGCTAAAAATTTCATCCAAGCTACGCCCCTGTTCTCTCCAGACCATTTTGTCAGCCTTGGGACTAATACACATCGAAGGTCTTCCGCAATGCTCCTCGGCGTAAACAACATTTCATATCAATGATGCTTCTTTTTGTGTTCGTGAAAGAACCTTCCATGTTTTACACTGAAGTTAGAATCTAAGGCCGTCGGTAGGCCTAGGGGCCTGTGAAAGCCTATAGGCTACTGTGACAGCCTATTTGAACCACATAGGGTAATACATTGCAGTGTTGCATGTTCACAGTGATCTTGGTTCGGTTCATATCGGTCTTCAGTGCTCGATGCGGTTAGTAAACTTACCATTTCAGTCGATAGGAAAATTTAGTTGAAACGTCTAAAATCTCGACTTTGATGTCTGGGTATGCCACTCACGTCACTTGGCCTTGTACACAGTTTTCGCTAGTTCCCTGTACTTGGATAGCTAGTATTCGTACTTCGTGTTTACTGTGAGAGAGCGAACAGCTGATCGAAGTATCATAAGTACTGAATATTCATATTTTTCTGTATGGTAGGTGCGGCTAATATCCTGTAATTAGGACGGTTGTTTTGAAAATAACTCAACGAATTCTGTCGATTTTTCATCGTTTCTGGTGCTCTTTGCTCATACGAATGGTTCAGAAGCTTTTAAATTGTGGATTCATAGTCATGAACTACAGTATCTGCCTGTTATCGTCGAATAAAGTAAGGCATAGAGGTGTCGACCGTATCGATGTATTTCATTGTGCAAACACATAGAGGCACTTTAATTGAAAGTCCGGTCCGTGGATCCACCCCTAAGGTACTGACGTGCAAACACGGCCACGCCTCTGATACAAAACCACTCCTATCTTCGTGACGTAATGCCATTCGTTTGTTAGAGCTGCATTTCCAGTCATAACCTATATATATTGCAATTTTATAAACTATAATGGATTACTCGTAAACTACCGGAAATAACTCATAACCTATTTATAATGGGTAGTAATATAATCCATTTATATTGGATTCATAATATAACACATTTATATCACTTTTTATAACATAACCTAAATATATTTGAACTATAATCAATATATTTTGAATTTATATCATAACATAAATATATTTATATTATAAAATATTGGCACAAACGGCACCTCATACTAAGCCTACCTGCTTTACCGAAAGTCACCACACATCTCTGAAGTAGAGAAAGTAACTTGTGGTGATTCTTCTAAAAGAAGAAAATTTCAAGGTCCTACAACTTGCTGTTGATAGCCCAGCAATTATCTTCAAGCCACAACCATTGGCCAGACTTCCGAATTTTCAGAATTGCTTCGAGGAGTTCACTGATCGAATTTTAACGTTACAATTAACGTCGAGATAAGTTTGAGCAAAAGGGTTTGCAAAGTTTGGCGTCAGCCTGAGGAACACATTGAAAAGAATTGATTTCGGAAGGAGGAGAGAGGCCGTTAGACAAACTTCCCATGTCATCACTCATGAACTTGAAGGGTAAAGTCAAGTTGAGGCACACCAGAAAGCCCAAGACGAAGACCTGGCATAGCCTGCAAAGAAAACCTGATACAAACCAAACAGCTCTTTTTAGGGCTACTAATTTCTTCCGAAAGAGTGGCTTCTTTCCTCTGCAAACATGCTTAAAATGTAAGATACTCTATAACGTTAAGTTGTTTTTTTTCTTTTTTTGCAAGTCGACTCGAACCTAATGCTAAACCGTAAACGTTAGAGCTAACGAGTAACGTTACTAGGCCTTGGCCTAACTAGCCTGCTCTCCGCCTAGGCTAGTACTAGGACGTATTCCAGGCCTACTCTAAATAAACCTTCCTACCTACGCTGACTAAAAAACGTAAATTTAATTTGATCATTACAAGAATAAATCTTTACTATTATGCTGTGCAATTTTCGCAATTTCCGATTACCAAGTGTAACTTAGGCTACTAGAGTAGCCTATGTTACTATCCTACTAGTACTACGACTGACAGTTAGTACTAACTTTACCATATATTATACACTGCTTGCAGTACTGGTACGGTACATGCTGGCTAGCTGTGTGCGCTCGCGCTAGCACGACCTGACAGCTCGACTCCGGCCGGTGACGTCATAGTTTGACCTTTCGAAGAAATCACGTGATGTTATCGTTTCAGTATGGGCCAAAAACAAAAAAGTTTTCAGAAAATGATTAAAAATAGAAAAAGCGAATCTTTTGCTTTATTTTTCCTGTAGAAAAATAATATAAAATTCTAGTTTACCTAAAATTATGCTTCTGAGTCGATTGCATGACCCTTATTTGCCTCTGAATAAGACCTTTAAATGCCATGATAAAAAGTTATGTTACTTTTTTCATTTCTGTTTTTTGCAGACTCAGAGTGGTTGGACACACAGCAGAAAATAGTATAGCTGGACCACCTTTCTTTGGCAGATATGTCAGGCACCACAACAGATTGACATTTTACACCAAAGTGGCAGAATGAGTTGGGTGTAGAATGTTTCTTTTGAAAACCTTATCATGATTCCAATTTTGCATGGATTTACGTAGCAATACTTGAAGGAATTTACGAGCTTGAAAAATGTTTCATTGCCTAATTCATATCCTGAAAAGAGACTACTTCAGCCGAACCATCTTAAACATTAGCACTGTACAAGAAGTTGGTGCATTTAATGATGTTAGTAAGGCAGACAGTGAATTTAACTGTGAACTATGGTGACACACAATGTCTCTCAGCAAAGTAATGTTACAAATGGAGCATATTGGAAACAAGAACTCTTCCAATTATTCCAAGAGAGAGGTTTAGTTAATGTACTTGAGAAAGGATCAAGAAGTATTTAAGTCTACAATAAGAACCTGTGCAAAATAGTGACTGGGGAGGGATTCCAACCATCAATTTTGTTAACTGCACGGTGAGAAGCTGGAATTTTGTCTATATCATTTTGAAAGACATATGCACTAAGTCATTTATAGTAATAATGAGTTTGAATTTTGTAATAATAGTGGTGGTTTGATGTAATATCTTTCATGATTCAGACAACTGTGGAAAGTCTTAATATACAATTCACTGAAGACTGAAATAAGATGTTTTCATTTCAATTTCATTGTGCTTGTTGAGCTCTGCTTTTTTGGATGCAATTAGTGTGGTGTAAGTAACTACCCCTCAAATGATAAGAAAATCCCAGATGTCCTAAGTTATCTTCACATGGTGAAAAATAATAGAAGCAAGATTTTGAAGAGAGGAAATTGCAAAAAGAAGAGAGAGATTGCAAAAACAAGGGAACAATTTGTAATTCAGGCATAGCACATACAGCCTGGTTACAAATCATTTCAGGTAAGTACTAGCTGCATGAGTTAAGAAATTGTTTAATGATAAAAAATTCAAGAAACAGCAAGAAAAAAAGTGAGAAAAAGAATGTACCTTCCATTTGGCTTGATATATTTTTACACTGAACTTTGAAAAGTGTAGACTGAGCCACTTCTTTAATTCGAATACATAGACTAACACGCAGTTTACCTCAACCCAAAATGTTGAAACTTGGAAACATTAACTTCAAGTTATATTGGCCAACAGTAGGTCCTCATTCAACAGTCTCTTGAGTCGGTGTAAAGCCCAGGCTTTTGACAGGCGAGATAGAGATGTCTGTTATACATGATTGGGGGGGGGGGGGTTAAATAATACATTGCAAACCTGAGGCAAGGTATTCCATTGCACATTGATTCTTGGAAGGTAGGCCTATTGTAGTTTACCCACAGATGCTAGGCAATCAGCATTTGGGGTCAAGCAATTTGTGAACTAAGAAGCTGCAGTATGTACACTTCTCTCTTTGAGATTGCATTCAGCAGGCTGATCTTAGTCACATATTGATAATGGGTGGGTGGGTAAGGGTCGGCGTTAAAGTAGGAGGAATACAAATTCAGAGATTCAATTTGGATAAAAGTATATGGATCTGCAGTGCCATATTTTACTAGTGCTGGCATAGGCCTAGGAAGCTTTTCAAGACGGGGGGGGGGGGGGTGAACCTTGTTTCGGATAGCCATCCTGGGGGAGAGGGACACCTCCCTTTGGAAAATTTTTGGGTATTTGAGGGTCTTCAGGTGCAAATTGGTGCAACAATTTCGACAAACTTTAAGGAAAATTACTGCAATTTTTGACATTTCTTACAGAAGAGACAATAAGGGGTTTTTGCCCTTGGATCTTGAGGGGCGGAAGCATATTTCAGCCCCCACATTTTGACTGGGGGGGCTAAAGCTCCCCAGCCCTACCCCCACCCGCTTCCTACACCTATGAGTGCTGGAATTCCCGGCTACACTGAATATGCAGTACGTCTGTAACCAATTATTCCCCAAGGCTAGGTCATTTCAATTTCTTCAGGTGGGGTAGGGGCGTGAAAATCATATAGAATGATCATTTGATCACCATTCGATGTCCCCGTGTTGATAAATTATTCGTAAAACTCGTATTTCAAGTGTAACACAAGTGTTGTACAGTAATGTAGGTTAGCTGCTGTTTGGAGACTGCAGGCCCGCCAGTGTCACGTAGGTCTAACGTTAATCTCACAGCAATATATTATCCTTCAATTATTCCTCCATCTGTGAGAAAACGGTGCATTTAGCCCTTATCCATTTAAAACATGACCTATTTCTGTAGGTAATGCAACATTGTCGTGTATGTAGCCATTCAGATCGTTCTGTTTCCCCCGTTCCATTATCGTTCGTAGGGCTAGAGTAATGTACAATATACTGTACGTAAAATTTCGCGTAAGCAGTACGTGTACTAGGTAAATTTTCGGTTGTTTGTTTAAGTCGTTTCTCAATAAGCGTTAATTAACGGTTCCGTTCTCGTTAATGTGCAACAATTGAAAGCGGGATCGCTCGAATTCTTTCATTGCTGAACTAATTCTACATCATGTGAAATTTTCACGTCCCCCCCCCCCCGGTGGGTCACAAAAGTCGAGTTTGAAAGCCTTTTCGACTGCATCCCCATAGTCTAATACCCTCTCCATGTGACAATCCAAGGATGACCACGAGCCGGAAGGTCAGAGGTCAGCAGACACCGGTCTGGCCTGTTCTCTGGCTTATCCTCCTCGTGGCTCATCAGTCGAGAACTAGTCTCTGACTCGGTAGGTTGTGTGTTTGTATCGTCTATATATTCGTTGTTGCGTGTTTTCGTTAGTCTTCGGACTTTTTTAGTTTGTACCGTGTAAAACTTTGGTTGTAAGTACTTGTAAATAGATTAAGCTAACTGTACTCCTCTCTCTTGTACCTTTTTCCCTGTTCTCTGTGTGTTTTTATCGTTAATTCTACCTCCGCCGACTGACGTTTAAGAGCGCCTACTTGATTTGCCTGTGGAGATAGTTGGAGTTGAAGCGCCCTCAATAACACTCCCCGAGTTGTGTTACATTGGTGGCTAGCGATCGGATTTTGATTTGTTAGCATGGATAATTGGGTGAGTAGAAATTTTGACGATAGATCGTCTGACTCACAGTTGTCTCGTGGTAAAGACAAAATCCGCAAAGAACCCACGCTCGGGGAGTTTAGTGAAAGATTTGGCGATTTGTTGGTATTAGATGAATACCCAACAGGGGCTAGTTCTGCAGGCAATCAAACACTGGTAAGTGACGTTAGGCGTGTTTCAAAGACGCTACCGAACAGAAATTAGAATTTGCCGGTCAGTGGAGGTGGAAATGTTTGTAATGTTTAGTCTAACAGGGAGCAGCAGCAGGAAGCTGCTAGTGTTGTTGGTCAGGGAACGGCCGATCCTTTTTCTTTATTGGGGCCGGAAACAAGCGGGATTGAGAGAGATTTGTCGACACGTGAAAGAGATTTCCCACGTGAGTGGAGGCCTCAACATGAGGCTGCGGGTGTTGCTGGTCAGGGCACGGCAGATCCTTTTTCTTTATTGGGGCCGAGGACCAGCGGGGTTAAGAGAGATGTGTCGACACGTGAAAGAGATTTCCCACGTGAGTAGAGACCTCAACAAGAGGCAGTGGTTGTTGCTGGTCAGTGAACGGCCGACCTTTATTCTTTATAGGGGCCGAGAACCAGCCGGATTGAGAGAGATTTGTCGACACGTGAAAGAGATTTCCAACGAGAGTGGAGGTCTCAACATGAGGCTGTGGGTGTTGCTGGTCAGGGAACGGCAGATCCTTTTTCTTTATTTGGGCCGGTGACCAGCGGGATTGAGAGAGATTTGTCGACACTTGAAAGAGATTCCCTACGTCAGGGGAGGCCTTGACAGGAGGCTGTGGATGTATCTGGTCAGAGGGAGGCAGAATGATTTTCTTTATTAAGGCCAAAGACTAGTGGGGTTGACGTAAACAATGCGTTACCACCCGATAATGAATTCTCACCTGAATGGAGGGCTCAACAAGAGGCTGAAGCTTTGTCTGGGGTACTGCGGGCTGATGAAACTTTTATGAACAGGTCTAGGGTGGCTGATGATTGCCAGGCCCAAATGAAAAGAAATACTCCAGGGGAGGGTGAATTGCAGCAGGAGGCTGCTTATTATGGTAACCTGTTGAGGGAAAATAGAAGCTCCCGACGGGGTGAGACTGTCAGTAGGGTGAGCCAAGGTCACCCTAGGGTGTGTAATGCAAATAAAACTATGTGTATGCCTTCGCCTATTAGGTCAATTAGGGGTGAAAGAGATATAGGGGTAGCCCAAAAGACTTCCCCTGCAGGGTACCCAAACAGTAGTGACATTGGCGTAATTGATCATATGTCAGATGGGCGGTACATGTCGCTGCCAGTTTTAGGTGATTCTGGTAGAAGAGGACAATCCTCACTGAGCAGGGGATGCGAAAAGCTCCCCTGTACCCTTGTAAAATACCTACATAGAACTTATACAAATGTGGGACTTAATGATAACCACAATGGTGTGCCCAGTTTGCATGAGGTTGAATTTCAAAAGGGAGAATCTAGTGGGCGGCACTCTATTAGGTTGCGTGGAAAAGAGACGCGCCCTCCTCCTTATGATGGCACTGGGGATTGGCATGATTGCGCCATTCAGTTTGAGTTAATCTCAGAACTGAACGGATGGGACCTGAAAACCAAAGGCATGCAACTTGCGACCTCATTGAGGGGTTATGCGTTGGCAGTGTTAGGTGATTTTGATAGCCACAAGCGTCGTAATTATGAAAGTCTGGTCGATGCCTTAAAGGGGAAATGCAGTCACCCCAACTTGAAGTAGTGTAGTAGACTGTCCTGTTTCATGATTGGCTCTTGAGAGTCATGTGACAATACTTTTTCTCCTCAAATGTGAAATTTACAAGAAGTAACTGATTGGTTTACCTTGAATATGCAATATTAAAGTCCTAACATATTATGAAAGATACTTTGAAGAGAAATAAGAAGACAATTGTGAGATTTAGCTGTTGCTTCAAAATAAGTTTGGGGCGACTGCTCGTGACCTTTAAAGAGACGATTTGGGTCTAAAAATCAGACCGAATTGCATCGGGTCGAACTAAAGAACAAAGAAAGAAAGAAAGGTGAAACCCTACCTGAGCTAGCACAGTCAGTGAGAAGACTGTCCAAATTGGCTTACCCTGATGCTAAGAACGACCTTCAAGAAACTCTCGCAAGAGATCATTTTATTGATGCTTTGGCAGACTCAGATTTGAGATGAGGAATTTACCAGTCCCGCCCCAGGTGTTTAAATGACGCGGTGAAGACCGCGATAGAATTTGAGGCATTCCGCAAGGCGGAGAATCAAAGAAATATTAACAAGGGGAAGTTTTTTTAGGACTGTGACTGGTCTCTCTCCGGAGAAGTCACCAGAGAAGCAGGTTGAGCCAATTGCAGAAAATTTTAAGCATGTTGTAGAAACAATGATGGGAGCAATTAAACAGGGTTTCGAAAACATTCAAAAAGACATCGGAAGAGCTAATGCAGCTGATAAGAAGCCTGCTAGAAAGAGCAGATCAAGAAAGGGAGATGAAAAGTGTTATAATTGTAAAGAGACAGGGCATTTTGCTCATGATTGCCCCAAACCGAAACCGGAAGAACCTGCTGCTAGTAAAAATGTGCAGGAAAGCTAGAAAGCGCCGGTTCTGAGGGTCGCGGGTCGGTGGGGAATTCTTTGAGACCCCTTGTTACTTCAGTTACGACGGGAACTAAAGCAGAGCGTAGTGATGGATTTTATGTGGAGGTATACTTTGAAATGAAAGTGGTCAAGGGTTTAGTTGACACTGGGCTAACACTACAATCATAAGCCCAGGTATCTACAGTGATATCCGTGGGAGCGCTAGACCAAGTCTAGAGAAAACTGGGGAGAAGATGTTTATGGCTGATGGTCAGAGTAGGCCATTGGCAGGGTGTAGTACCTTCTCGATGAAGGTGGGGAATTTTGTGACTAGCCATCCCGTCTGGGTAGCAGATATTGGGGTTGATAGCATTTTGGGTTGCGATTTTCTTGTAAAGCATGAATGCCAGTTAAATATGGGGTCGGAGTCGCTGAAGATTGGTAATGAGATAGTCCCATGCACACGTAAATACACCCCTACGAAAGTAGTATGCAGGGTTTCTGTGACCGAAACTGTGAGTATATTTCCGGGCCAGGAAATCATTGTGCTTGGCAGGCTAGATTATCAAATGAATGGGGAAACACAGGCTCTTGTAGAACCTTGCGAGAAGTTTATGAAAAAGTATTCAGTAATGGTGGTTAAGTCTGTCGTTAATCCCCAGGGTGGCGTTGTGCCCGTGAGGATGATTAATCTAGAGTCAACCCAATCACTGTGTATAAAAGTACGACAGCAGGGCAATGTGAGCCTGTGGAGGGGGTAGTAAGTGAGGGGCTTAGAGAAAGCAAAAGCTCTGCTGCTGAGAGAAAGGAAGACAGCGGACTTCCAGAACACATAGACCCCCTCTTCCAGTCTAGTGTGAGCTCACTTGATGAAGGGCAAAGAACCCAAGTTGTAGATTTATTGAGAAAGTACCAGAGTATTTTTTTCAGTTAGCAAAGAGGATTTGGATAGAACTGGAATTGTTAAGCACAAAATTACAGTGAAAGAGGGGAGACCTATAAAGCAGAATGCGAGAAGGTTGCGGGTGTCTAGAAAAGTAAGACCTAGAAACATAAGACTTAAGACCTAAGACCTAGAAACATAAGACCTAAGACCTAGAAACATAAGACCCTGAGAAAAATTCATAATGCTGTTGCCAGGAACCCTCAAAGATACTGCAATACGTATTTCAGACTATGATTAATGCAAATATAAACCACAAACTGGGTGTGGGTGATTTTTCATCAGGGTCTTATGTTTCTAGATCCTGTGTGGGTGTCTAGAAAAGTAAGACCTAGAAACATAACACCCTGAGAAAAATTCATACTGCCATTGTCAGGAATCCGCAAAGATATTGTAATACATATTTCAGACTATGATTAATGCAAAAATAAACCACAAACTGGGTGTGGGTGATTTTTCATCAGGGTCTTATGTTTCTAGATCCCTGTGTGGGTGTCTAGAAACATAAGACCTCGAAAAGTAAGACCCTGAGAAAAATTCATAATGCATTTTCAAAAATAAACCACAAACTGCTGTTTGCATTTATGCACTTGTGTATAACCACTGCCCCCGGTACCCGGGGATAGCGGGCACTGAATGGGGGATGTTATTTTAGAAATTGTCACATAGGTGTTGCTTCTCCCACTACACCCCTGCTACAGTCCCGGCAGGGTAGGGCACCATTTTCTTGAACATCCCCGCTACTGTACGAGTAACATAGCTGGGTCTGTGTTTTGGACTGAAAATTAGTGTAGGCCTACACCCTTAAATTAACTTGGTAGCTATACAGCTATCGAAATATCATTTTGAGTATAACAAACAGCATTTTGCAATGAAATTTTGAAAAAAAAAACCCTGAAAACCCCAATGGCCTACCCATACTAATAAAGCCAATTAAGGGCTATTGTGACCATGTTTCGATCAATATTGGAGAAGCTGTTTAAGTAGCATTTTTATTTTATGAAATCATAAAATGGGCCCCCATGCTCAGTTGTGGGAGCCAATTTGTTTTTGTTGTGAATAGGTTACAAAATAATTTACCCCCATGGATAATATCATATAACATACTATGTCTAAGTTTATGTACCAAGAAAGAATTAATAGCCTAAACACCATGTGTGCACTATACATGTGGGCTTAAGGTTTTGTTGGGAAAAGTAGATCATGTATCAGCAGAGAGTTGCCACAGAGGAAGCTTCCAAGGTCAAATCCAACCCATTGGTCTAATTAGCCCATACATTAAGTACTGTGAGTGGATGGAGCATTGTGCCTTATAAACAGGGACATGCTTTTCCCTGGAGTTAATTTTGTAGACGTCTTAGGCTATCCCAACAGCTTTGAAGCTACAATCTCCCACAAAATTGGTTGGGACACCCCATAATGGTTTCATACACTGATGCCACCGAAGCACAACTGCAACATGGCATTACTCAGCCATCTTTTGGGGCAGCCACTTAGTTGAAAGTGCAATGAGAATTTTGAACTCAATGCTAGTATAAACTAATCTAAATTATTGCATTATGCCCCTCAAACCATTGTCCCAGCCCTCCACAAAACCCCCTACCTCCCAAATTGGTATTTTGACCCCCCCCCCCACATTCAACCCCTGCCCCAACATAACCAAACAATGTTGGTCCAAAATGGCAAGTCAATACATCTATAACAGGTCTCAAAACAACATTGAACAACGGGGGGCGGGGTAGACTTGCATCAAGGCGGTTGCATTTGCTACACGTCACTATAGTACACCGTGATTAAACATATAAACCGTGCATATATTAACTACCGCTTGGTAGTTGGTGCACAGATCAGAGGTGGGGCAGATCAGCGGTTTAACAAATCATAAGTCAGGCAAAAAGAGACATGTGACCAGAATCCTAGGGTTTACCGGAAAAAGTGCACTGAAGTTAGAAAGACAAACCCTAGAGCCTTTGAACTAGGCTAGGGGTGGGGAGTGGGGAGGGTCCAATCATGCACTCAAGGTCAGTTGCCTGTCAAAGACCACTCAGTAAGTCACTTTTACACTAAGTGCCCCAACCATTTTGTTCATGATTGTAGGTAACTGGAACAGGATCAGGGTGCTGGGAAAACTGTCTGTGTTATGGCCTCAATAAAAGTGCGACCAAATCTACTATCCCTTCTAAACTCAGTTTTAACGAACATTTACTTTACAAGATTTTGTCATCATAGTTTGTATGGAACATGAGTTATGCATTGTTTTGTAATTTGATTACAAACGACATCCAGTAACCTTGAAATGACCCTTCAAATTTTTGCAATCGAACATTTACGGTGTATACGTGATTTCGTCATCATAGCTCATACAGAATGTGAGTTTGCATTGCCTGATAACTTGACCCCAAATGACCTTCGGTGTCCTTGAAATGACCCTCAAAAATTCTGCAACCAAGTTGTATAAATTCAACATTATTTAGAAAAACACACATTGTGTAAATTAGTCTACTTAATTAGCAGAGTTTATATTGTAAATAATGATTCAGCACACTCTTCATCATGCCTCTCTGTAGCAAATTTAGTCACCAGCACATATGAATCAAAAGTTATTCTGTTCATTTCAGAAAGGGCCGCTCTCAAGTGTACTGCACCACACATCTGCTGACTGCTCCAGCTACAACACCTGTTTGTTTTGGGGTGTCTAGAAAAGTAAGACCCACACAGGGATCTAGAAACATAAGACCCTGATGAAAAATCACCCACACCCACGGCAGTTTGTGGTTTAGTTTTGCATTAATAATATTCTGAAATCCGTATTACAGTAGCTTTGAGGGTTCCTGCCAACGGCATCATGAATTTTTCTCAGGGTCTTATGTTTCTAGGTCTTAGGTCTTATGTTTCTAGATCTTAGGTCTTGGGTCTTATGTTTCTAGGTCTTACTTTTCTCGACACCCACACAGGATCTAGAAACATAAGACCCTGATGAAAAATCACCCACACCCAGTTTGTGGCTTATTTTTGCATTAGTCATAGTCTGAAATATGTATTACAGTATCTTTGAGGGTTCCTGACAACGGCAGTATGAATTTTTCTCAGGGTCTTATGTTTCTAGGTCTTAGGTCTTTTGTTTCTGGGTCTTATGTCTTAGGTCTTATGTTTCTAGGTCTTACTTTTCTAGACACCCAGAAGGTTGCCTCTGAATGAAAGGGAGGAGGCATCTAAGGAGGTATCTGACATGTTGAACAGGGGTATCATTGAACCTTCGTCTAGGCCATGGGCCTCTCATGTGGTTTTAGTGAAAAAGAAGGATGGGTCCACCGGATTTTGTATCGACTATCGTCGGTTAAATGATGTAACATTAAAGGATTCATACCCCATCCCAAGAATAGATGACTCCCTCAATACTTTGGGTGGCTCTACTTGGTTTTCCACCCTGGACCTGGCCAGTGGCTACTAGCAGGTGGAGATGGATGAGGCTGACAAAGAGAAGACTCTTTTGTCACCCATGGGGGACTTTACTAGTTCAAGGTCCTTCCCTTCGGGTTGTGCAACGCCCCGAGCACTTTCGAAAGGCTTATGGAAAAAGTTTTGTCAGGATTACAGTGGCAAACTTGCCTGGTATACTTAGACGATATTATCATTTTTGGGAGGTCATTTGAAGAACACATGGCCCAGTTAGGTGAGGTGTTTCAGGGACTAAAAGGGGCCGGTCTAAAATTGTCTCCAAAAAAATGTGATTTGCTCAAGCACAAAGTTCACTTTCTAGGCCACATTGTGTCAAGTGAGGGCGTGGCCACTGACCTCTCCAAGGTGGCTGATGTGAAGGACTGGCCAAGACCGAATTTAGTCCGGGATGTACGTGGCTTTATCGGCCTATGACCGTACTACAGAAAATTTGTGAAGAATTTCGCCCAAATTCTTAGACCATTACATCATTTGACTGAGAAGGGGCAAAGATTTCCATGGTCTGATGAATGTGAGAGGGCATTCCAAACTTTGAAAATGCGCTCAGTTCCTCACCCGTGCTGGCCTACCCTACCCAGAATGACAAATACATTTTAAACACTGATGCCAGTAATGAGAGTATGGGGGCAGTATTATCACAGAATCAGAATGGGGAAGAACGGATGATTGCCTATTTCAGTAAGTCATTTTCTAAGGCAGAACGGAGGTACTGCGTAACGAGAAAAGAGCTGTACGCAGTTATATCTGCGATAAAGCATTTTCATCATTACCAGTACGGTGTTGAATTTCTTGTGAGAACTGATCACAGCGCTTTGCGCTGGCTGTTAAATTTTAAACAACCTGAGGGGCAAGTTGCCAGATGGCTTGAACTATTAGGAACCTATACGTTCAAAATTCAACACCGTGCAGGGACTAAACATGGCAATGCTGATGCACTGTCGAGACGGCTTTGTGATAATTGCCGACACTGTGACAGAGTCGAAGAGAAAGAAATTGAAGTAAACAAGAATGAACATGAGTTAGATCAGGGCAGGGAGCTGGAAGACATGTCTTCCAGCTCCCTGATCAGGGTGACTTGAATTGCTTTCAAGTGAACAAGAAGGGGAGTACAAGTGAGGGTACGGAGGATAAAAGTGCCACTTCCGACAGAACCCCGGGGGTTCTTACTCGTAGCCAGGCGAGGCGCCAGGTTGCAGCGAAAACTGTGCAGGGCACAGTGGAAAGTGGGCACCAGTCAGAATCCGTAGAAACCTTGGTTGACTTGTGGTCCGTGGAAGAAATTAAGAAAGCGCAGAGGGAAGACGACAGTATCCGTCAAATTCTTGACTGGAAGGCTGTGTCAGAAACTCGACCTGTGTGGTCCCAAATTTCGGGAAAAAATCAGATTGTAAAGACATACTGGGGGCTCTGGGAAGTCCTAAGTGTTAAAGAGGGCGTGCTTTATAGGCGCTGGGAATCTGATTGTGGTAACGACATTTCATGGAAATTGGTTGTTCCGAAAACTCTGCGGAATGATGTAATGTTACAGTTACATGATAATGCCGCGGCTGGTCACCTTGGTGTTAAGAAAACGCTCATGCGTATTCAGGAGAGATTTTATTAGTGTGGATACCACAAGGATGTAGAAAGTTGGTGCCGTCAATGTGACATATGTAATTCTCGAAAGAATCCTCCTAAGAAACGTGAAGGCCCTATTCAAAGATATGTGGTGGGTGTGCCAATGGAGAGGGTGGCAATGGATATTATGGGTCCCTTACCGGTGACTGTCAGAGGACATAAGTATATCCTCTGTGTTGCAGATTATTTTACAAAGTGCACCGAAGCTTTTGCAATACCGGACCAAGAGGCAGAAAGGGTAGCTAAGGTCTTTGTTGAACAGTTTGTTACGAGATTTGGCGATCCCTTACAGTTACACACTGATCAGGGCCGAAACTTTGAATCGAAATTGTTCAAGGAATTGAGCACGTTACTGGGTATTGGCAAAACTAGAACCACCGCCTTCCACCCTCAATCTGACGGCATGGTGGAACGTTTCAATAAAACTCTGGAAACCATGCTTTCAGCCGTGGTTAGTGAAGATCAGCGTGACTGGGATGAGTGGCTGCCCCACGTGACTATGGCTTACAGGTCATCTGTTCATGAAACAACCGGGGAGTCCCCCAGTGCTATGATGTTAGGAAGGGAGATGAACCTGCCCATAGATTTAATTGTGCCCTCCCCACCCAAGAAGGAGAAAGAAAGTATAGAGTACGTCCAAATCTTAAAAGAAAAATTATAAAGGGTTAATGAATTTGCAAGGGAGGCGACGAGAGTATCTTCAGAACGTCAGAAAAGGAACTATGAATAGGGTAGCAGTTTAACCCGTTTCAATGTTGGCGACTTAGTTTGGCTTTGTACACCTAATAGAAAGGAAGGCTTGTCGCCAAAGTTACAACGTCACTCGGGAGGCCCTTACAAGATTACTCGTAGACTGTCAGATGTAAATTATCGTATCCGGTTGACCGAACGCTCGAGTCCGAAAGTGGTACATTACGATCACCTGAAGCCCTACGAGGGAGAGCCTGCGAAGCCGGACAAGGAAACCTGAGATGATCTCTACTGAACTTTTGATTCTTTCTCATTACCTTGCGATCTGATGTTTTTAGAATTTAGCGAACGGATTTTCAAACTTGTGAACGATTTCAAATGTTTTATGTGGACACATGTTGAGAATTTTTAATGGACTGAACTATCGTGTTTCGATTGGAATGTGCTTTGAATGGACAATGTTTTTGTGATAAACCGATGTCTTTTATTTAAAGTTTTCTCTATTTTTGGAGAAAACCCCTGCTGTGTATTGGATAGAATGTTTGACTTGGGCACCTTTGTGGTTTTCCTTGTTCCGCGAAGAAAATTGCGCGTGCCGCTTGTGTCCTGGGGCTACCAACACGTGTGCTTGGAAGACCACAAGTTAGTTGTATTATATCATTGCGTAATTGGTAAGGAGAGTCGTTTCTTTGTAATCATGTTTCAGAATGCTTAAGGACTTAAGTCTCAGTTGTAAGTAATTTGTGTTGCATATATTACTACTAGTATTTACCATGTTTGCTTTGATGTTTTGATTGTGTTCACTGTTTTATCTTTTTGGGAACCTTTTTGGGAAATTGGTAGATATTTGATTGCAGGATTGAGATTTATGGGTTTCTTGTAGAATCGTGTCTGTGGAATTTTCATGTGTCAGGAGTTAACTTAAGAAACTCGCAGTCTTTAAACTCATTTGCATTCGATGCTCGGGTGAAGGTGGAGATTTAGAATGAGGATTGTTTAGTCATAAATCATTTGGCAGTATACACGCTTAAAAATTTTATCCAAGTGTTACAATGTGTTTTTGTATTGATGCTTTATTTTGCCATACTTAAATTAATGAGACGTTAAATTTACGGAAAAGTATTTTAAAGGTGCATGTACGCAAATTGATTGAAATGTTTGCTTTTAAAGTTGAAGTGTTTTATCGGCGTCGTGTATTCGAGTAGGCTAATTACATTTTCATTTACATTTTCATGTGCTAGGCTTTTGTATTTGAACAAGGGAAATTTTGAATTGCTTTTTGTTTAAAATGGCAATCGAATTTTAGGTAATTTTATGAATTTTGGGTATTCGTAACTTGAGGGCAAGTTAGTTGCTGAGAAGGGGATGGTGTGATGCCGTTAAGGCATCATTTCGTGGGTCCTTCTAGGCTTCCGTAGATTGTAGGGTTGACCATCGTTACCCATACCCTCTCCATGTGACAAACTAGTTATGACCACGAGCCAGAAGGTCAGAGGTCAGCAGACACCGGTCTGGCCTGTTCTCTGGCTTATCCTCCTCGTGGCTCATCAGTCGAGAACTAGTCTCTGACTCGGTAGGTTGTGTGTTTGTATCGTCTATGTATTCGTTGTTGCGTGTTTTCGTTAGTCTTCGGACTTTTCTTTTAGTTTGTACCGTGCAAAACTTTGGTTGTAAGTACTTGTAAATAGATTAAGCTAACTGTACTCCTCTCTCTTGTACCCTTTTTCCTGTTGTCTGTGTGTTTTTATCGTTAATTCTACCTCGGCCGACTGACGTTTAAGAGCGCCTACTTGATTTGCCTGTGGAGATAGTTGGAGTTGAAGCTCCCCCAATAACACTCCCCGAGTTGTGTTACAAATATATCAGCAAAAATATATCACAAA
The DNA here is from genome assembly GCA_029531755.1 of Holothuria leucospilota. Lineage (NCBI taxonomy): Eukaryota > Metazoa > Echinodermata > Holothuroidea > Aspidochirotida > Holothuriidae > Holothuria > Holothuria leucospilota. The sequence goes on from CM055961.1 coordinate 50,034,094, forward strand.
TTTCAATTCAGAAGCACATATGTATTCTCAATTGAACCTGAGCCTGCAAACATGGTATACATATAAAACATTCAGCTACTGAAATGAGGTCAAAACCTTTCTGTATCTACACCCTCAGTAACAATACATGCACGGCATGACGCAATCAAACAGTCTGCATCTAGAAAGACAGCGCTCTGGCCTTCTCTGCCCACTTCCCAGTGACACCCATCCTTTAAAAATCCTCAGAAGTGATGTCTCTGGTCTGTTGTTTATTACTTCTTGAAAACGTTGTATGAAAATATTTGGGATTTACTTGAAGAAAATAACAAGGTAACTTGAAATTAGGCGACTGAAAATATACCTTGTAAGTTGACAAGATGGTTACCTTTACACCCCATGAAAAGGCAATAAGTAATGCCATGAAGGAACCATCAGTAGATTCAATACACCGTACTGAGGTGTATTTTATTGTTATTGAAAACAGATACCACTCTTACCAACAATCATACTGTACAAAGTTTACGCATAAAGTTACATGTTTTATTTGAGGTGACAATCTAGTAGATAGTGACCAAGCAAACAGGGCGGATAAACTGTACACGTAGCAATGATGGATGAAAATTTCAATTGCGAGTGTACGGTGTAAGTATCCGGGAGAACCAGGAGGGATCGTAAACATCAGTGGGACGTCCCAGAGGAATTTCGTTATTTAAAATATTAAACAACTCCATTACATTAATACATTATACCAAATTGTCTCGCCACCTAAATATACTCCTTCCCAGCAAGCTATCTCTCCGTCTCGAATCAGCTGTCTGGCTACAGGCCTGGAAACAGCATTAAAGCGCTGGTCAGCAGCACCACTACCCCGAGGAGCGGACGGCTGTTTGCTCAGCTCCTCAGCTTCCCAAACCACCAAAGGGTATATTTTAGGTATGCTCACCTTTCACAACCTTAAGGTATCAACAGTTTTTCTAGGTTCATAAAACGGCGATTCTGTCAAGTCGTTAATTCATGCGTCTATACAGCCACGCGCATGACTTTCCCCTGTATACAATTTAAGCGTAATATCGCACTGCACAATACCGGTAATGGGACCAGGATGATTTATCCAAAGGGACAAGTAGGTGATGCTCCGTACGGATATAAAAGCTCATAAGTTCCGCTCAGTTGCACGCATACAACTAAGTTCGCTGAAAGCAATAGAGAGTGCGCCATTCAACAAGTCGTGACTGGGTGTTTACAGCCTTCACCAAAACCTGTGAAATGTGTGAACAACGCAAAAATGAAATTAAAAACAAGAATCTACTGCAAGCTACACTTAATGAAGTTAAACATCATGAATCTGCCGAATTTCACAGGACTGTTCTTATAACAGATATCTTGATCATGCGTAAATACCATAGTGAGTCTTTTCTACAAGGTCGCAAACTTTGTGCAATTAATATGGTGGTAAACGTTTTCAAAAGCACTGAAGATACGCTACACAGGCTCCAGTGTCAGCATTACAAAATTTCGAACAATACATCAAGCTAACAGTTATAGAGAAAAGCAGTTTTTTCCTTGAACTGGAGGGGCAGTTGCAGCCCCCATATCCGCGGCTAGTAGGCCCATGTTGAAAGAGGATTTAGAAAAAGATAAAACTAGAAAAAATTGCAATATTTGTCATTTATAAGAATCAGTTGCTTGTCAATAATGAGTGTGATGGCAGCGGCGTAGCCAGTATGTAGCACTGCAGGCCCGGGCCTACACTTTTTGGCCAAGTTATCTTTTTTTTAAAGCACCCATAATTCAAATCCATAAGCTTGCTGGACAAGTTTAAGAGTCTAGACAGCAAAAACTATTGAAATGAACGTAGCAAGAACGTGGCTAAATTAGGTGACTTATTCTTCTGTCATCTAGGCTGTCATTACTATCGCGAGCCATTTCATTCAACACTCTACCTGCCGAAAAATACTAGAATCCGATAGTAGTATATAGGGGGTTAAGTAACCCCCTCAGAGCTTGATTTCTAGCTTGTTACCACCCCCGCGGAGCTTGATGATGAGCTTGATCATCAGGTAGGAGCTTGATGGTCGGCTCGGAGCTTGATGTGTTGGGTGAGCGCATAGACATGTGAGCTTGAATCAAAGAGGTAGTTCTGGATGAGATGAGGGTTTCTTTGTGATAGGAGGAAAATGTGTTGAAGAGCTTGATGTGAACTGGATGGTCAGCTAGGAGCTTGATGTGTTGGGTGAGCGCATGGTAGCGCTTGATGGGATGAGGGTTTCTTTGTGGGAGGGAAGAGAAGGTGTTTTGCTGTTTCTTTGAGAGAGTCTCTTTGTGATAAATAAGGATGAGTATTTAGCTGGTTCTTTGTAAGGCTGCTAATGAGTCTCTTTGTGATAACTAAGGAGGGTATTTAGCTGGTTCTTTGTGAACATTTTGCTGAATGGATCGAAGATAAAGGAGGATGGGTAAGAATTTTTTTATTGATTCATTTTTGCATTAAGATTTCAGTCCTTTGCTAAGTTCTTCACTCAAGGTTGTAATTTGGTTAAGCATTAAGTTTGGAATTTATTAGAGCAGACCGTTCTCAAACAGAAGAGTGTGTGAGAAATATATTTTCCTATCTTTGCTTTCTGCCAGGCCTTTTCTTGAATACTTCTTTTACAAATACTTTGAGATACAATTTTTTAGCTTATTTCACTTCAGAAGAGACAAAGTCAAACGGACAAGGTAGCTAATGAAAAGAAACCTTAACAGTCATTAAAGATCACGCTTTTCAGGTAAAAAAGCAATGAGCACCGTGAATCAGTTTTATTCTACTTTTGCAGGTTCCGAACATTCCATTTTCCAGAGTAAAAATTGATTCTTGGCAGATAAACAGTGTAACATGAAGAAATTGTAGACTAATATTCTCGGGCTTGAAGCATTGGCCTATGTCAGGTAAGGCACAAAGCACCGTAGCAATGAGCACGTACGCTTGTACCATTTATGCTCAGAACCAAAGATTTTGGATTTGCTTTTTTGCTTATTTTATGTTAACGGCTTTGCCAAAATATCGAACGATCCCGACCTTTGATTCACATCATCATCACAACATCTGTGCTAAAGTATATGAATAAAGGCAGGCCAGCCTAGGAAAAGATTGAATTAAAACAATTACAAAACAGACGAAAAACACTTCTTGAGTAATATCATTCTAGTTAGTCAGAGATGCGTAGTAATTTTTAAGTTGAATTTTTACTACTGATATTAGAACTTTGTCCGAGGTCTAGTCTATGCCCATACTTCAGAACGATAAGCATATGGCGTAGTATGCGCATTGCTGTAGTCCGTATCGCTGGCGTCCGTAAACGACCAGGAGGTGCATGGGATCCGGAGTGTATACTGTGTATGCTAGGCTAGGTCTGGGTCTTGATAAAGGACTACGTACTGTAATATTGTACGTAAAATGAACTGAAAACACAGAACAGAATCTACACGTCGGATAGCTCTCGCCTTCTCTTATTAGACCAACTTAGACATTTACTAGCTACAGTTGTATCAAAGAAAATTACTGGCTATCAAAGACATTTCTGGTCTATCTTTGTATCTACAAGTATCGGAAGTTGTGTAAAAGTAAGACGACTCTGTACATGTACCTTGCTAATTTTGAATACATTATGTAGTATTGAATTACTAACTCGTTTGTTTGGGGGGGGGGGGGGGTTTAAAGGTGATATTGAATGAGGCCGCGTCTCAAGTTAGCAAGAGGCAAGGAAACCAGAGTGACTCTTGGTGCACTTCTCCCTCTACAGGAAAAGCTGACTGGTCAGGGTTGGTCACACAACTGACCATCAAGAGATATCACTAGTCTTAGTGGTCAACAAAAGAGGGCTAAGTGTACCATCAGTCATCATGTGACTGATTGAGACACCCCGTTGGTATAGTGACATACAGAACTCGGCTTTGAAGGACACTCAAGGGACCAGATGAATTGTCCTGCAAAGTGGGGTTGTCCTGATAAGTTAATCAACTTAACATTGCGTTTTGGTTTTTGGGATGTGTCCTCCTAGATGAGTGTCCTTTAAAGCGGGGTTGCACTTTATATACATAATTATAGGCCTATTTCATATTTCCGTGCCTACAACTTTTAAAATCCTGGCCAAGCCCCTGAGAGAAATGAGACGTAAGCCTAGTTTTACGAAGAATTTTATCCCCTAATGATATATTTGCTGTTGGCTTTTGTTTAAATGACGTTAGCATTCATGTTACATACAGTATGTCACTGTGCTCAGCTTGTGTCGTTTCCCTAAATTATTTTCTACATAATGACGAAGGGTTTGGGGTACGGGCCGGCTCGATTCTCAACCCATTTGCCATGTCACTCAAACCCCACCTGCAATGACTGACAATTTATCCCCCCCCCCCCCGCACATATATAAATATATAAACACACATTTCAAGTCTAATCGTCTCTCTTTTCTTTTTTGTTTCACTAAACTCAAAAGTTTAGGCCAATCTTTACTTTTGATAAATCTATGCAGCAAAATTACTTCAAGTAGACATTTTGAAAGATACGTCAACCACAGTACGTCGTTTGTTGTGTTAATTTTCTTCGATCAACAGGTTAGTCCTTATTAGTGTTCAATTTGAAAAAAAAAAGAATTTAGTATACCATTTCATCATGTAACATTCAAATGATTTACCCCGTGTGTTCCACTTCATATCAGGCATGGATTTTATGCAATATGCAATATGCTCCTTTCTGCCCGGCTACCAGCAAATCAGATTTATTAGACTGCTATAGTGAAATGTAAATGATCTTGTAGGGATATATGAGGTAGAACATTCAATTGGTGGCATGGGCGTAAATCCCAGGGGGTGGGGTGGGGGGATTTATCCCCAACATTTGACTAGTGGGGTGGCCCATGTAATCATCCCCCCCCCTCCCCCATGTTTCAGTCTACAGATACGTGGATGATGGAAAATACATTTTATTCTTCATTTTCGTAAGATTTTTTTCAATTTCGCTTCACTTTCTATCACAAATGTTTCTCAAACTATGAGAATTTTAGCAAATCGTTGGCAATCCGTCAAAATTTTCGCGCGCTCCGCGCGTTTCCAACCTTACGTCGGTGTCACTCATATTATCAATATCTTCCGATAGCAACTTTTGGAGAAGCACAGCAGCAAAAAGTTGAAAGTTTACGAATTAGTAAGTAAAAGACTAGCTTATGGCAGTGGTATGTAGGTTTGTTGGGCAATTCAAAGTGTCTCGATGTAGAGTCTGAATGCAGGTTTTGTGATGGAAATATTATTCGTCACTGTTTACACTCCATGTCATGACCATTATTAAGGTAATAATACACGAAACTGTTCTGATCACGACACTTTTCGAAGAAAAGAGATACATCTCCAAACGTCTGTGGGGAAATCGCATCAATGTGGGATCTTTCAGTGTAATATGGAGCATGATGTAGAAGGCTGAAAGTACGTGTCTGCCGTTATACATCTTTCAAAAATTTTTACCAGAGCTTCGCCAGTTCACACTGAGCCATTATCGGTATAGATGGTGATTGTTACCGGTAATACACATATGACAAAAACAGCACTCTGTAACGCTCTTATTAGTCCTTCACTCCTTTTGCTACACCTGTCAGGGGGTCTAATATCACCTCCCTGCACCTATACTCTCCCTCCCTCTCATTTTCCATTGCTGGCAGGAGTTCGATTCGATTAAGTTCAAAATAGTGAAAATACGATAGTTGTAAAGTGTTCGGCGTCCGTACTCTATATTATCATTTGGATGTCAGGTAGTATACGCATTATGTCATTCCCCCCCCCCCCCGCCCCAATTAATATGATTAATGCAGAGCTTCTAGGAGGTCCTATTCAGGTATTTGCTAGCCTTAGATGCCTTTTCATAATGCACAATGAAGGAGAGGACATATTTCGTAATAACTCAAGAATGTTTCTGTGGACTCCACGCACATATTTTTGTGTAAAAACTTTCCCGAAATAGAAGGCAGTAAAATAGACAGAAGGGAGAGGGCTTCAGGAGATTTGTTGACAAAGTATCAGCCTCTTTATAGAAAACATATTCTCCTCTTTTACCTTACCAAAAAATAGCATTCACCAAATTATGGGCATTTTCCAGCCCTATATGATCAGTTCCAAAAACATCCCAAAGATAGCACCATTTTTAATCTAAAAGACCTTACATCAATAAAAAAAAATCTTAAACGGGAGGGGGGCCCCTTCCCCAGGACAACACCTTTATGTAGTGACAAACAAAAGATCAAACTGCTGCATGCAAATGTAGGAACGCATGAAAAATAAAGGTGTTATTTGCGCAAGCTTTGGGGAACTGAGGTATTATCATATGGTGCCCCCAATCACAAAAAACCTGGCGACGCCACTGATCTCAAGCCAGCTTGCAGGTGTTTTAATGATCTCCGAATTCAAAATCCATTGTCTGGGATGACCCTATATAATGATCCCTGCCTTTTTAAGCTTAACAGGACATTGCTGTCCTTGTACAATTCCAATCCAGTGCAGCTTATCAACGAGTTTTGTGCTCAAAATAGCATTTCCTAAATGTATGAATATACCAATATCCTACCAAATAACATTACCACTGAAATTAACCCCTTAAAACAGTCTTTCTGGCACTTCTGAGACATTAAAACCCAGGAGCTTCCGGGGGCTTCGCCCCCTGGACCCCCACCGGGGCTTTGCCCCTGGACACCACCAGGGGCCCTAAGGCGGGCCCCTGGACCCCACCCGTCATGGGCTCGCGCTTCGCGTGCACATTTTCTACACTTTCCGATAGTTCACCCCACCAACCCCCCAAAGTTGAAAAGAAATCTACGCCCCTGATTGGTGGTAGTGTACCCATGCTGTCTTCCGCCTCCCCCCACCCCCAAATGTCTTCCGGTTTCCCGTGTTATAGGAATTAGCCTTGTGACAAAAGTGTTGAACCGTAAACAAAAACTGATGGGATCCATTGTGCAAAAGTCAGTGTACGATAATTGTGATAAAAGTGGTTTGTGTGACATAATCCGTTGTTGTGACAAAAGTTCTTAAAAACGTGTTTACGTTTGGTGTTTTCACTTATCCCACGACGTTAAGGATCACATTGGGAGAGGAGGGAGGGGGCTGTTTACGAAGTATTTTTCACGTCAGAGAGAGTGAGAGATATGTTAGTATACGATCAAACGATAGTAATTCTTAAGGCGACTTTTGGTAGCAGTGAACTTTCATGTTGGCTGCTTCCCCCTATCCCCCTCTGGCTACGGGCCTGACATTTCTCTTGACTTTTTTAAGGAAAACATAGACAGGGAGTTGTGATAGTAAAATTGACTTTAAACACGAAACTGTGTATCGTCGTGCCGTTAACGGCAATGTGTCCGTGTTTTGCTTATCTGTGCCGATATCTACATTGTTACCTCAATGGAGGGGGTCTGACCGGCAAAATATTATTGTACAACGTACAGTTCTTGTCCAGGAATAGTCTAAGCAAACATGAGTGCAGCCTATGCACGCATACATAGTAATAAAGGAATCAGATATCTAAACCCTCGTATTATATGCATAAGTGGTTAACGTAGGTACTTACTTGATTTTAAATTTTATTTGAAGCTGTACTACGCGATTCCTTAAGATACTTCATCTTTCAGTACCATGGCATGACAACTTCCAACAATTCCCCTAGGAAACAGTTGGTTATCCTATATACGTTACACTCTTTTGGAGTGAATTTCACTCTTTTGCATTAAGAGTGAAGAATCAACGTTCGTTAAAAGCATTTATTTTGTAATCAATTGTTGAAGGGAAAATGCAGCCACCTTCAATTAGGTAATTGTACCCGGGTAGCCTACTTTATGAATGGCTGCTGAGAATCGCGTTTGCTGTGACAACTATACAGGTATTGAAGTTGGCTGCTGGACAGAAGAGGAAGTGTCCCAGAAGACACTTCTTCATCAAACAACAAGTTTCGAGTTTATGTCTTTGAATATTACTTTTTCAAGTTTTGTCTAAACCTCATTGAAACACTGGAGTTATTCCAACACCGTGAAATAATCGGTAGCGTATCTCGGCAAGAGGAACGGGGGGGGGGGGGCAAAGTTCCCCGACGGTTTTGACCGGGAAGATCAGCTTAAACCACCTCGATGAAGAAAAGGCAATTAAGGAAAGAAGAAATTGAGAAACAGAGAGAAAGGGAAAAGAAAATGAGTGAAAGGGAAGGAGATTATTTAGCTTCAGATCAGAGAAACTGACAAGTTCTGCCTCTTTTCCTAAAATCCGTGAAAGTTTCAAGTTAAATACATTCCATTCCGGTGAATGTCCGTCTGGCTAACGCAGCGAAAAGTTCTTACAGTTCTTTTTTAGCAACTCCCATCGTTTCATCTGTAACATAACATACAGATGATACCGTATGTACAGCACCTATACCGAAACTTTGGAGATTCAGTAGTCGCCCACTTTTCCAAACGAAAGTTACTAAGCTACATGCAAGCGGCCAGCCCAGTGTATTTTATTCCCAGGTCGGATTAGGGCAATCTCGTTTTCAAGGAATTGACAATATCGTTTGAAAATGGAAGAGAGGCACAAATTAGGTTTAGTGACTTTAGGTTTTATATAGTAAAAGACACTCAGAAGCCTTAATTGCCAGAAACTCCTAGGTCCCCGTTTTAGAGCACTGCGATTTCCGTCAGGCGGCACGCCTGTTCATCAAATCTGTCCTTTGTGAAGCAAACCAGCTGACCCAAACAAATTGATCACAAATTTTTGGCCTCTTAAAGGTGTGTAAAGAACCTAAATGCCAGAGTTTTAACTCCATGGCCCCCAAAAGGGCTTCACTCCAACATACATAGCAACAATTTATTACTTTAAGAAGTACGCACTGTATATATGCAGGCTATGTTTATTGCGCAACCTAACACGAACATCGATCGAGCTCACTGTTGATATTCTCAACTGTGCTGCAGAGAAAACGCGATAACATCTTTATTAGTAATTATTTTCTCCACCAGTCCACCTGCAAATCTCTTTTTTTTTTCCGGGGACAAATCCGGTCGGTTTTTTATCCCAATCCTCAGTAAAGTAGAGGCTCATATGACTGTATGAGGCAAAGTTTATAAAGTGGAACAATAGCGACTACTAAACGAAAAGATTGCTACGATTTTTCTCATAATTACTATTGCGTGGTAAAACATTTTTCACCACTACACTCTAAAAAAGTTGGGTAAATTTTTTGACCAACACTGGGCAGTTATGTGTCCAACCAACTTTTGGTCAAATATTGACCAACTTCGGTTGGGTAAATACTTTACCAACTGTTGGGCATTTATTTTACCCAATATGTAGTAATCTGAAAATTACCCAACTGGCTAGTTGGGCAAAACATTACCATTTATTGGTTAAATTATCCCCAAACGTTGGGTAATTTTTTTCAATAATTTACCTATTGATGAATAATTAACTTCTCGTTTTCAGAACCCACACTGGAGTATTTCAGAGAAGTTACCTTCTACAAGTTTTGAAAGCTACCGGCATTGCTAATGCCGGCCTTTTTTTCCAAAAGTTCCCTGACTCTCTGGCGAAGGGCCAGGGGAGAAAACCAAGCAATACTCCCGAAGGAGTTCTGCTCCCTGAAGGAATAACAACGTCCCCAAGGGAAAAACTTTGACTTAACTGACACCACCTGGCAGTAGTCCCATTCTAGACTGGATGAATAGAATAAAATGCCGGCCACTCTCAAAAGTAGTAGGATTTTATTTGGGAGTTCATTTATAGTTGATTAGTTTGGTTTGGCTATTATATATATCCAGTGACACTTGTTTTTTTATTATTAACAATTAATAATGCAATTTTCTTCATGATATTTCAACTTTTCCTTCTTTATGTTGTATTGTACAACTGAGAAACATGATTTGCTGCAAGAATTCACCATTGCTAGCTTCAATTTATTTCAAATAGACCTGCATTTTTTGAAAATCCCAATTTTTCTTTGAAAAATTTGGAATGCTCCATTCTTATGAAAGGTATGTAAACCTTACCCGGTGTTCCAATAGAATTTCACAGCATAAAAAAGGATACTTTTCTCAAATTGTCTTAGCAAAATAATCCCCACAGTATAAGTGAACGTTTTGCAAAAAAAAAAAAAATACTGTGAATGTATAAATTTACAAAAAGATGTTAATAAAAGAATTAGTTGGCGGTACGTTTAACCAACGTTGGATAAAAATTTTACCCAACTTTTTAAGAGTGTACTTTTCGTCTTCAGTTTCAAACTGAAATCCACTCAAATATTGCACCATTTGCGATCTACGTCCTTCTGAAATTACAATTTTTCGCAAAATGGGAGGGGGACAAATCCTTCCCAGATCACAGATCAGTAATGTCCCAGTTTTTGCCCCCGACCAAAATTGCCTGTGTGCGGGCTTGAGCGGGTTGGTAAGTTTTCACCGGGAAATATGCTCTTTTGCCCCCCCCCCCTACAAGTGACCCCAGATACGCCCCTGGAAATAATCCAAACAAAATAGTGTTTAAATAAAAATCTATGCACCATACTAAGACAGGATATTACATCTTGAACGAAATGATCAGTATTTTACGTACTCACATATAACATTTGTGGGTTTGACGAAAAACATTTTGTCCAGTGGTCTGGTAAGTATCTGAAATTTCAGAACAAGTCATTGCTTCATGCATTCTGTTTCACAGAAGGCAAATCCAGACCAATCTCAAATCGCATTTGAGACCGGTCTCTGTAGGCAGTATACTAGCCTAGTGTGTGTTGTAGACCTTTGTCGATACTACAAAGCATCCGTTTGCTGATACTCATTCATATAAATGTGATCCTTGGTGTAAGCTGAGCACCGTATGTGTAATTCAAGTTATTCTCTTGTTTATAAGAGCGAACCTGAGTATTTGGTATCACCATTTCTTTGTGTTTGCTATTGGATGAGCAAAAAAGAGTCGTAAGTACCTGGCGGAATAAAATGATGATCTATAAGAATTTGGTGTTTTATTCCCCGATTCCTAGTCACTTTAAAATAATTAAGTATTAATAAATGAAGATGGAAGCAAGCTTTGGGCGTATTTTGAGACCTCGATGACGTGATCACAGAACTATTGCCTCTCATAGTCCCAACTTCTATGATCGCACCTTTGTCGGACTTAAGTCACACTTGAGGCCTGGTGCCCTTGCAATTCAATATTAAAATAATAAAAAAAATTCGGAACAAACTATTGTACAAGCACGTAGCCAGAGGGGAAGGGGGGCGCTGCCACCTTCAAAATTGTCTCCCCCTAAGAAAATGAACAATTATCATTACCTTTAAGCATTTTGTATACGCCTCGCCCCTCCCTGGCGAAATATTTCGCTCCCAGGAATCCAACCCTCCTCTTTATTACCTCGTCTGCATGGCTATAGCCTGCTAATAATACAAATGAATGCCTAGCTTAAATAAATCATGGCCCATGGAGAGAGCTACAATGTTACCACGTTTGATGAATAACTCTGAACGACGGCTGAGAGACATCGTTGAAGGGAGGGATGTAATGTTTGAAGACTTCATAAATTGTTCATACAAAATTTATAATGCAAATGGCTTCTAACACATATACTAGGGCACGAAGAAGACACACTCAGGCTCGCTAACAATTATTTTAATATACCTGATACAATGGCTATTGCTTTCTCCATTTTTGGACAGTGGGTATTGTTTGAAAAGATCTTACTGAATTCCAGAGTGCATTCCTCAAGCCTAAACTACAGACTTCTTTTTGTAAAGAGCACTGTTTCAGGCTTTTTTTTTTACTTTAGGGATGCTACACTGTAAAAAATTTCTGTAAATTAACAGACATTGTTATAGTAAATTTATGTTTTTGCTCTTTTATAAAAGTATACTGCTATTTAGTTAACAAACATATTTTTTTAACGTGATAAATCAGTTGAACAACTTCAAGGCTCTGTTTTGTTTCAATTACAAGCATTTTCAGTTTTTAAAACATACCGTTCTGTAAAGTATCTGTAAATTTACCGGCTTATGACGTATGCTAAAATTGAACTTAAATGGGCGGGTTTATTTTTATCAATATTTTCTTTTAAAATGATTGCTACCTCATTGCTTGATATTTTGTGCTTGTTTTTTATCAGGAACTGAGTATCTTACTATTTGCTTTGCTTGTAAATGTTTACCACTGATGTATTGGTATTGCTGTAATATTTATTTCATAAACAATTATTACATTATTAAAAAATTCAGTAATGTTCCGATATATGAGATTCTTTTACAGAAACATCATTGTAAAAAAGCAGAAGTACCAGACGTAGGCAACTGTTGGCTCTTCGCCAGAGACCACTGTAAACTGCATCAGATTGTGGAGTTTGTGTAAACTTGGGAGTAATGGGGTTACTCTTTGCCACAACTGCCACCGGGGCACCCTTGGGCAAGGTGCACCTGTATTTGCCCAGTGCTTTGTGAGTGTTGTTGCCTTTGAGCGTGGTGTTGCCACCGGGCGTGTGGTAGCCTTTGGTAGTGTGGTTGGCGAGTGGGACTTTGTTTTGGGGAGGTTTGTGGTTGTTGGGCTGGGGTGTTGTTTTGGGGTTGGCTGCGGTGGCGGTTTGTGGGTCTCAGTGGTGGCAAAGACCCTTTTGTTCCCTTTTGCGTGGTGTGTGTAGTTTGTATGGCATTGTGTTTGTGGTCCGACAGGGTTTTTGTTTGGGTTTGGGGTTCTCCTTTTATTAGTTTCTCAGTGTCTGTTTCTACGTACTTAAAAAGCTCTCCACTGTCGGGTGGTGTCAGTTAAGTCAAAGTTTGTCCCTTGGGGACGTTGTTACTCCTTCAGGAAGCAGAACTCCTTCGGGATCTTGTTTGGTTTTTGCCCCTGGCCCTTCGCCAGAGAGTCAGGGGAATTTTGAAAAAGTACTGTTTTCTCGGCCTTAAGACTAGGATCATTAAGTCTAAAGTCCGAGAGGTTAGTAACATTACCTGCATTGGGACACTATGTGAATCGTAAAGAAATTGAGTTTAACATTGAAATAAATTCCACATAATTGTTCCTCGTTCACTTGTAATTTCTGTTAGTTTTAACATAAAAGATTAATTTTACACAAAAAAGTCATAAAATTAAACAGATCATTTCAGTAATTTGGTTTTACAGAAATTGTTTGGAAACTCTATTACCAGAGAATTTCTGTAAATTAACGGATTTATTTTTAACAGTGTATTTGGTGGGAATTGTGGAAATTTTGGAAGTCGTATACCTCTGTTTACCGTTTGTGATTTCTACGAGTTCTTCAGCAAATAATGTGTTCGTTAATTTTCTTTTGATTTGGTTATAGGTCAAATTTTACAGGATTCCACTTACGTTGTGGCTTGATGCAATTTCCAGGAGTTGAACTGTAGACCTCTGCAGCAATTTACTCCCCATCTGGTTCAATTCAATTTTATTTCTACACAGATCCTTTACAGTGTGTATGATATCCTCAACCCGACCACCTCGTTCCAGGATACACAGTACTGCAAACTTGTCTCCTCCTTGGTGTTGTTTCACACATTTAATAATTGTACCAGCAGCCTTCTGATCCAGACCGCAGGCAAAGCGATAACAATACTGCAGATCCAAGGGGTCCATGTAACGTAGGGCATCCTTCAATTTCTCAGAATCGTTCAGTGCGATTGAATACTTTGCTACATAATGTGCTGCGTACCACTCACAGAAAACTTTATGATAAAACCGTACTTCTCTTTGATATCGATCAGTGGAAGCACCTTCAGATCGATAGATATCATTAACCTCTTCTTCTACTAATATACCAATACGTATGTACTGATCATAGAAGTCCTGTCCAAGTCTCTCTATCAATTCATGTTTCTTCCAAACGATTTGTTGATTCTGCTTACTAAGTCCCTCAAAAGCGACTTTATCAAGTTCAATATGTTCCTTTTCAAACATGTGATATCTCTGTACATTAGTGTCGTCCATCTTGTTTCTCATGTGACTGTGGAAACATTTTATCATGTACTGAAAGAAACTCGTGACTGTCTTAAATGTCTGGAAGTCTTTGTTTTCATGACTCATGTGAGCGAACATAACAAAAAACAAAGGAACCTGGCAGAGATCTCCCAGGATGGGGTTTTCTTGTAGTCGTTGTTTTATCCGATAAGCTGCAACTACATTATCACCTACTACAGCCTTTCGAATGTACTCATCTCGCGCCCTGTCGTCAAATCCAATTAAACGTAACCTTTTTGTTTCCGGTGCAAATTGTTTCGGTAAATACCTAGTAGTGACAAATACTTCAAACTGTCGGAACAGTTGCGAAAGGATAATTTTTATGATGTCAGTCCTAGGTGAGTAATCTTCATCCGGGTATTCGTCAAACCCGTCTAGTATCACAAGTACAGATTTACTGGTGTGTATTATACTTTCAATATCATGCTCAGTCAGTTGTGATTGCGATGATAGTAAGAACCGTTTAATGCCGGTGTATATTGACGTTACTCCTCCTAATTGTCTCAATCGAAGTAGAATAAGTATTTCCACGTTTTTCAGGTACGATTCCTGTACACTGTTACACCAGTCATATGCATATTGAAGTGTGAGTGTTGACTTTCCGTATCCAGGCTCCCCTATTAAGAATCTCCTGTTAGATTGTATACGTGCTTCGCGAAGAACAAAATGATAGGAACCTAAGGGTATCCATGATTCTGCCAAATATTCAATACCGCCCTCTACAAACACCCTATCCACACAATAAAGTCTATCACGTATGTAAGGAATAGGTTGAACAGCGTCATAGAGTTGCTTGTACCTGGCTTTCAGTTCTTTTAGGAAAAGCTGTTTATTTGCTGAAGGAGAGCAAAAGATAAAAACAAACGGTTACACAGGCATGGATGACATACGTTGCACAGAGGCATAGGCGACATAAGTTACGGAGGAAATGTTATCCTTTCATGAAAAAGTGCCCCCTGTGGGCTGGGTGTTGTAGAATATGTCCACGGTATTTCCCGCCTGTCGTAAGAGGCGATTCAAGGGGAGGACTTGCAGCGTTATTGAGGTGTATTTGAAACCAAACTCGACCTTGAACCGTATTTGAAACCGTATTTAAACTTTACCTTTTTATCTAGTTGACACTATATAATACCTTCGTGTTGGTGTGTCGTTAAATCTCATCTAACTAACTAATTCATGAAAAAGTAGGCTAATGTCATAAACCTAAAAACTAACTATACCATTATTAAGAAAATGTTGGAGGCCTTCGCAAATGATATTTGCGTAATAATTTCATTTACATTGTCATGGAAACCGCCCACTTGCACATTTTTTCCTTTGATTACTCTAAAGTCGTACCCCAAACTTGGGGTATCAACAGGCCACAATCACGTGTGTGCCCAAGCTGCGCCTCTTTCAACCAAGCAACCTATTTAGACAGGACTAAAGACTATATAACGTATAACTTAAACAGTTGTACATCAGCGAATTTCCGATTGGAGGTGCTGAGATTTTAGCGACAATTGGCACGAAAATAGCCAATTTTCCGCACGAGGGGAGGGGGACAGGGAGGGGTTGTAATCTCCAGCTCCCACATCTACCGACACCACCTTGTACCCCTATAGAACTAATATGGCTACCGACATCGCGGTCTCCTGATTTTACTTCAAGTGATGTGATTAAATACCGCCCTTTCATAATTTCGGTATCTCTTTATCAAATATGACTGCAGTAGGTAGTGTACGATATCGAAACTGTCAAACATAACATTGTTTATTAACATAAAAATAATGGTTAGGTTAGAAATCCATCCAGCCATTGTATACCGCCTTTATTTGTGGGGATGGGAGAACTAAAGGGGTTGTTGTGTCATTCTAATGTCGAATCTTAATTATAACTATAAAATTATAACTGTAACGCCGCCCACATCACAATGCCGCTAAGGATGCTGGGTAATCTACTTGATAGGGAGTATGAAGCTTGAATCCTACATAAGTTTATTCCACGCGTAGCATTCAGGTATTAAAATATACAAAAATGAAATACATACCCGCCATCTCTCCTTCAGAACAATCGTCCAGCAGTCCAAGGTAAAAGTGTAGGGAAGAATTGCAGAGCAACGGAGGTACTACCTCAGTCGGAAAAAGGACTTATATTGTCAAAGATGCAAACTGCCTGGATGATATAGTAACACACCTGCTATATTTTACACTGTACAATACTTCTCCTGTTACACGTTTTATTGATCATTGGACCATACTGCAGACTGATGAGTCCAAAGGTTGGCAGGATCAGTGATAAATAATTTATTAAAGTATTGTTATAAAGTAAATACATATCATCTTATTTTCAAGTTGAATTTCAAAGCAAAGATCAAAGTTCACTTTTATACACATTCACTGTCATAGTAATTTTTCAAAAGTACTGCCACAGTTTTCTGCTTGTGAAAACTTAAGGTCCATGAGAAAACAGATACATCTTTCAACTTGCGAATTTATTTAACTATTAGGCAAGCTGCCATAGACAGTGTGAAGATAATGCTTCTTGAGAAAAAGAAAATAAAAACAAGATTGGTGACATGGTAAACATCAACGATAAACCAAGCAGTTATGAAGGCAAACTGTTTGACTTGTTGGAAACCGAGGATAGGGAAAAATGTGTGATAGGTGGTATCCTTATTAACTTCAATTGTTGGAAGAATTTATGCAAAAAATGATTACTCCCTCCCCGAGCACATTAAAACGAGTGTGAATGGACTATTAAACAGATAAATGTGAATAATTTGTGATTCTTATATCTATTTTCAAACATGATTCTCTGCTATACGTAGACCTGCTTGTCAAATTGTTAAACGTTCGGTTTCACGCGCGGTTTGCTACCAAAGATTTAATACTGAATTAGTTGAATTAGTAATAAATCATGGTTAGAGTGCAAAGGAGTTTACAAACGGGGGGGGGGGGTGGGGGTAGTGTTCTATTGCTAAACACATTTACTAGTGTTCGTAATTCAAGAAATTCTGATATGAAGATCTGTATACTTGTCATGATATACTTACAGTGCTTCATTGTTACAAAAAGTTATGTAGTATCACTAATTGATCCAAAATATGTTATCGTTTTCTTCAAATGAAATGTTTTGTACACCTTAAAACGTTACATTGGTGAAACATTGATACTGTGAATAGATTGAATATAAACGGTTTGAAACACTAAAAGTGTTTACATCTTTCATATACTTCTATCAATATTACACGATTATTATAACTCGCTACTTCTCCGGAAGTGTTTATTGCCTTTACAGAAGCTTCCACAAGTACAGGATTCCACAGCACAGTAAATTGCAAATTCCAGATGTAGATGTCACATCACACCAGTTTCAAAGGAGCGCCATCGGTTCCCTGTTGAGTACCACATTGTTTTCTAGATCCAATTTGTCACTTGATTACCACTAAACAACACGACCCTTACCCGTCAAAGAATACAATCGAAGACTTTTTTCTTTATTTAGGATAAAACAATAAATTGACGCAACCTATTTCAAGAGTATACCGCCCTTAGACTTTGGTATACTCTACCTCTTACGCTTAGTATCCGAAAGACTCCTTCAGTCCTTCCTTTTAAACACCGCCTGGAGACTCGTCTATTCTTTATTTTATATATTTTATTATTATTTTAATTGTGCACGTACAGTTTTATTTTCGAAATTTATGTGCTTTATAAATGTTTATAACCATTACATGTCTATTGTTAATACAATTATCAATAAGTACCAAAGCTTCGTTGTAGTACCGCTTGAATATTACAAATTACTATAATATTGAAAAAAAAAAATACTTTGAAATTATTGTCTGGGTTAATTTTTTGAACTTCCAAACGCTCCACACAACTATAGTTTGGTTTACACCAATATAGACAATACAGTAAAAAGATAATATTCCTGAATTAACGAGCCTTCCATGTTCTGTCACTTTGATATTACATTAATTGTACAGCTGATTAATCAACGTACTTAAAATACAGGGTCACGTGATATTTTTTGTCTTCTTCTAAATGAAATGCTTAAGCCTGAATTCAGTTTCCACAAGTAGAACATTTCAAAGCTCACCAGTTGTTTAATTAATGGCTTTTTCAACGAATGGATGATCATTACATACCAAATAATTAGACCTAGCTAAAAATGCAAAGTAGTTACACTACGTAATACTGAAAAATTTTGTTACATATTTCCTTTCTTGTATTTACGTTCGTTGACTGATGCCAGCAAATCGTTTCTCGCGGTGTATATTATTAATTACATTTTCTTTTCCTCAACGAAAGCACCGGCCCGTTGTTTGGCGTTACACTGTCACGCCTACTTGCGTTTTGACTGGATACCATGCAAGGAGACCACACTTAAATAGTATGAAATACAAAAGTTATAGCACCATTGTCGAGGAAATGGAACTAGTAAAGGAGAACAATTATTACACTCTTGTTATCCCAGGCGCGGATCCAAGGGTGGGGGGCTCTGGCCTCAGCTCCCCCTCCCCTTTTCGCCACATCAACAATAACAAGTAGGCCAACATTAGCATAATGTTATTCTAGGAGAATATTCAAGGGGGCTTCTTCGCCACCCTCCCTTTTCGAAATGTCTGGATTCGCGCCTGTATCTTAAGTAACACTTTAATGAAGCATGAATTAGACCAAATCTGGCCGATAGATCGTGAGATTTTCTTTAATACCGTGCAACCACTGATGACAAGATAAAGAGAAATCCTAGCAGTCAAGTTACTCGAAAGGTTAAAGTGTTGCTTGCTGAAAGTGCGCGGATTGTCTAAAAAAAAATAACCCATGTCACACGCTCTAGAGTTTTGAGTTATGAATCTCGCCCATGGGAGGAAGAACAGTAAAGGGCATCCCCCCCCCCCCCTTGACATTTTCAGAAAGTTTACATCACATTGATATGGGTAAACGTTCGACATTTTAAAATGAAAGATTGTTCAATGTAACTTGTTAGGCACAGAAAGTAACAATTCCGATAAAGAGGGGAAGGGGCGTAACGATGAGGGTGGGCCCCCTTGAGGATATCTTCCTTTTATTTCTATAAGTTTCATCGCCATAAAATCTAAGAATTGCAATTTGTCGGCACACTTTGCTTCCACTTACTGTGAGACTAGTTCTCCTATTCATACTTCCTGTTGGGTAATCTGGGTAAACTTATAGTTCTCAAGCCCAGGGAGTCCTCAAAATAATCCAACCTTCCTCCTTCCACAAGCCCACGGCATCATCCATACTGACCGCTAGAAATTATTAAGTGAATGAAACTGACAAGTATATCAAATTTGTATATTGTGCAGACTGAGATTAATATGAAATATGACAATATCATAATGGTGCCTTGCCGATGTTATGACTTGATGGTCAAATGTTGTAGGGGACCATACACCTTCCATATTCAGAAGTATATTGATGATGATAACTTGCCCTTGACCGTGCTCTTGGCGCAGCCACGTTGCATTAAC
The DNA here is from genome assembly GCA_029531755.1 of Holothuria leucospilota. Taxonomy (NCBI): domain Eukaryota; kingdom Metazoa; phylum Echinodermata; class Holothuroidea; order Aspidochirotida; family Holothuriidae; genus Holothuria; species Holothuria leucospilota. Next base: position 50,053,550 of record CM055961.1, read on the forward strand.
CACTTGCCCAAATAATGTGTGTTGTAATTGACGTGTGACGAAGATTTTTTTTACAAAGCAGACTTGAATTCTTTTAATCCACTTTACTTTGGCTTGCATTACTTGTTTTGTGAGAAAGACCGTATGTATAGTAACTACAATCCGCAATCGCCCGCTGTAAGAGTTTCAACTACCCGGAGACATTGCAAAATGCCACGTTTTCGGAATTATTCTGTGTCCGAAGAGGTTCTGTATATTCTGCTTAAACAAATTCTGAGAGTGAAAGAGTGTAAAGAGACTTTCAGTCAGAGTAGGAGTGTAAAAATAGGTCAAGTTTCGTAATTCGTCCTGAGAAGTGGTCTACCTTGTTAGTGTACATAATATATTTTGTATGTATATGTGTAATGCTGAGAAGTTGGTTCTAACCCACCTACTCAGTCACTTCAAAGATGGGGCTGGAGTTGTTCTATGGCGTGAATATGTGACCGACTTTAAAATGTAATTGGGTACTCTCCGGTCGGTGATCATCGCACACTGCTAAGCCTCGACTTAATTGTGACCTAACTGCCCCGACCCGTAATGAATATTCAAGATGTTTGATATGCTCGGCGTGGTCACTACAAGGACAGCCTGTCGGTTTGCAGTAGGGTTGGAAACAAGATTTGCAAACTGCACCAGCCCGACTGGTTTTCAAACGCGGTGCAGTGTGCGACGAGTTTGGGTCATTTTTCCCAAAAGCTGGTGGGGTTGAGGAGGCCTCTAATGCACTACTGATCGAGAATTTACCCACGAAAGACCTAAAGTAGACAACGTCTTGACTTGAACAACTACAAACTCCTTAAAACGACCATATTTAAGAATCCCAACTAGGATGCAACAAACTTTGCAAAACAATCAATCACATTTCCAAGGCAATTCTCGAAGAATTCCCAGCAACTATTAGAGGTAGCTAAACAAATATAAACGAAAAAGTTTAGAGTTATATATGCTATTCCGTGTATTTATTTTATCGTCCTCAGTAAATAAACTGCGCCCTCTTTATCTCAGTGATACTATTTCATACTTCTAATCGTTAGATCCAGCATCGTCTTTGTATATTCTAATGTCATTACGCATTTTATTATTAATTCATTCAAGTGCCGATTCGTGGGAAGAACATAGACCAATGAAACTACCACGATGTTTCTGTTTCCAAGAGATACTTTGAGTTTGTATAACGAATACTTTAGCAGTTACTGCTTGCTTGAATTATTTAGGCACTGCATGTTGCGTAGAATAATATTATCCCAGTGATGCCATTCCATCTAATGGTACCCCCTGTGGGCTGGGGGTTGTAGAATATGCCAATGGTATTTCCCGCCTGTCGTAACAGGCGACTAAAGGGAAGGACTTACACCGTATTTGAGTTGTATTTGAAACCAAACTTTACCTTTTTATCTAGTTGACACTATATAACACATTCGTGTTGGTGTGTCGTTAATTCCCATGTAACTAACTATCCATCTAATGGTAAATTAAATGGAAAGACTTACAGCCTACTATGACGGGTAGTTTACATTTAAGTATTCACATATGATTGTTAGTTTTCACTACAGAAAAAAAGGCTTGTGAAGGTAAAGTACAGAAATTAGTATCGAGAAATTAATCATATATTTATTTATGTATTGTAAGGTACTACTTACTTTTAATAGCTTTTCATATCAAATGATATGATTACATGTAAGTGGGTATTATATATAAATCACGCATATACGACTGACGGTGCTTCGTAATTTCAGTATAAACATCCGTCACTGAAAGATAGTTAAATACAGGGTCAATGCTAAACTTCATTGTTGAAATTTTGAAATCATTTTCTCAGACTTTACCAGGGCATTCTCACTTGCCACGGGCGGTTGGTATAAAGGCTTTCAAACTGACATGAAACAATCCAATCTTCGTCTCAGACGTTACCAGGAGGATAAGACTGGACATACTTTGAGTGGCCCTTGAAGCTTCATAAGTCAACACAAAGAATATCGTTAAAATCTTGAGTGGAAGCTTTATCTGTTTTTCTTTTCATAAATTATGTTGTTAACTCATTAATAGTATCACACAGAAGAGGGATAGCAGGCAAGTTACATGATGGCGTATATTTCTTTGCTGAAAAAGAAAGATCTTTTCATTTTCTTGGAGTAAATGTTAAAACATTCAAATCGATGCCCATGAAAGTTTTTTCTCTCATTGTTAAGACAGGATTGCCTTCATTGATTCTAAAACAAATGTACTTTTGCAATATCTTGCAGTATAAAGGATTCGTCCGATCAGCTCCACGCCGCAATGTAGGTGTCTGGTGAATTTCCGTGACGTCCCGGACAGATGAATATAATACGCGATAACAATGTAAACACTGACGTAACGTACACTCTAAACACAAAACGTAAATATTTACCCGAAAACGTTAAAAAGATGTTGCAACCAAATGTCGTGTTTTTCCTATTTAAACAAAAAATGTATTCAAACGTTTAGTGGAATTTAATCTCACGAATGAGTTGCTGCAACCAAATTGCGTGTTTTTCTCTCCTTAACTGGACAATATTTGAATGTTCACTGGGCTTAAATTTTTTTACTTCCTGCTTTAGCTAAATTTTGAGGTTTTTATGCACTGTTAGCACAAATTAGTCAAACATTGTCTGATACGCCTAAACCAAGTTAGTCAAAGGCGTTTGACTAATTTTGTACCAATTGACTAGATTTCTGACCAATTTCCAACCTCTTTGACCAATTTTTTACCAATAATTATTGGTCCATCATTGTGCAATTAGTCAAATATCATTAGAAATTGGTCAAAATGAGTGACTAAAATAGGTTAGGCGTATCAGACAATGTTTTACTAATTTGTGTTTACAGTGTGAGGTCTTGCAATGGGTCCTATGATTACCACACTTTAACCATTTGAAGCGCATTTGAAGAAATGACCAAACATGGTTACGCAATGACTAAGAAATGATTGAGAAGAATAAGCTCTTTCACCTTAGATGTTTGACAGGTTAGACGTACTGAATATAAAGTGCATACTTTGAATAACGTTAGACTTTGCATGTCTTTCATCCTGAGGCAAATTATATGTAAAATTCCCATACTCGTCTCGTGTAACGTTAGGCTCATATGGTAGCCTAGCCATCGACAGTCCACCGCTTACACCGTACTCAAACGAAGGAATCTGTGAATATATTCTACGTTTTTTGATTATATGATATGCCGCGTCCCCTATTCAATTTGTTTTGTAGAAAAAACAGAAACAGTTATCCTATGTACCCCGTTAACCAGTCATAGTTGATTTGAAACCTGTCGAACATCTAAGAAAAGAAGAGCTTACCTTTCTTAATCGTGTCGCCTTGTAGTCGCTATTTGGCCACTTTTTCAAATGCACATGCGTTCCTATAATAAACTGAAAGTTGTGGAAAACTTTCCTTATCATATCGTGTAACATTCACGTTTAAGTAGGGTAACTCCCTTTCTACAAACACCGGTTCAGGTTTTTCAAAAACGAATTCAGAGTATCAGTGTCCAATACTCCAAGTTGACGATAATCAAGAATTACGGAATCCATAAACATTTAGCAGAAAGAAGGATTTTTTTTAACCAGACGAAATTCTAAACGTGTTAACCAGGAAGAGGCTAAAAGTTTGCATTAAATATCAGGAACTGTGAATTTTTAAAGTAACTGTCCAAGTGGATAATGGTTTAGAGGTAGTGAGGAGAAACATTTACGTTTTGTTTTTACAGTGAGTGATAGTTACTGGTATCTGTCGTCCTACTTCGTTTTTCAGTAAATAGCACGTGATCGATCGCAACTTGAGAAATATGTTTAAAAGAAGGTCTTAAGTAAAAATTGAATGTTTTCCATCATTCCTCTTGTTGTGTTGTTGTGTCTTAAGCAGCCTACGAAGGACTTGTTAATATGTATTTTTCATTATGCAAAATCTCCTCCAGCTAGAAGTTGTTAGGCAGCGCCTATAGCATGGCTCAGGCTAGTAATCACACTATTCATCGGGTACAAAAAAAATAGTCGCAGGACTTGTACGTAAGTCCCAGCAGCCCAGGTTGATTAACGACCAGAGTCACCAGACAAAACAAGAACATGGGCTTAAAAATCGATTACATTTGGAGCCATCCTTGCAATGTTCTTATAAATTTATGATTAATTATAATGGTGAAACAAGTACGCAATAAAAGCAATAGACTTTGGAAAAAATAATTCCCATGAACCTATCCCACTCGTTTACTCGTTTTTCGAGCAAGGGTGCATTGATGGTCTTCTTGAAACTTAATTCATTAGTCATAGCAGATCTGTCACCAACGGAAAGGTTTGTATTCCTCCGTCGATCATAATTTTGTTATGTTGTTAGTATCAGTGTTGATCTCATGATAACAAAGCTTTTAAACCCGTGTTGAGTAAAGTTTACCATCCTTAATATTTGAATAAGAATGAAACTGACTCGATATCGGTCAAATTTAAACCTTCAAGTGTCAATTCAAGAAGATAATTAGTCTAAACTTCAGTTTTGTTTCCCCATTGGCATTATACGTTTACTGTATACACGTGATATTCTGGAAGGATGGCCTACAGGTACATTATAGAGGACCACACATTATTAACGGTTAGAGGGCGGGCTGCTGGTAGTTGATAATTTAAGTGTATTGAACTATGGTTATCAACAGCGTATAGTTAACATGTTTTCGTGTAACTATAATCGATGAGTATTTTAATGAGAGCAAAACCTCGTTTATTTTCTTTGTTTCCATTAAAGGTACGGTAGTATTCACCACTATCACTCTTTTACTTGCATAGATGTAACTTTACACAGCAATTGACATATACCCTGGGCAAAATGTAACAGAATATACAATAAGATTGAATAGAATACAATTACAATGTAAGACTTTTGTATGGTAGAAGGTGAGCAATCCATTCTAATCTTACTCCCTACCCCTCCCCACCCTCTCCCTGGAGTTATTTGGAAATATTATCAATAGTTTATGTGGAAAGACAGACCACGGTGTGACATTCTTATTCACCAACATTTATCTAGTTTAAAGGCAAAGTAAGGTGTACATTAAAGAGTCAAATGCAGACTAAAAGATTGGGGGAAGAAGGGTGGTAGGGGATACACGGGGCTTTAAAGGACTTCTGCCACTTAAGCTGTCCTACAGGTATAAATTGGGAGAAAGCCGAAATTGGCGAAAAGAAATGATACAATATTTTTGAAAATATTTCAACGTTTTACGTTGTAGAGCATTGCAGAAATTGTCTAATATGTTACAAATTCCTCCGATGCGTGACTTCTGGCAATATGTCATATTTATAGACTGCAAGCAAAAAACTACATTAGAGGTTAAAGTGGCCCCTTCGGGACCTTTTTCACTGACACTGAAGGAAATATGAGGATCCTTGCAAGGAAAGAAATTAAATTTCATCTGAGAAAGGAATATTAGACCTACTTGAGTTGTTGACTTCATTTATCTCCTTTTCATGCAAACTCATATGAGAGCTCAGATAGAGGAAAACTTTCGACATCTTGCAAAGCCCCAGTTTAAATTGAGTATCTCATTTCCTCAAACTCCCTGCCTTCCTAAGCGCTCATCGCCTCTGAATTGCAAAAACGCCCCCAGAAGCAATAACGCCTACGTTGAAAACCACTGGTCTAAACAGTGGATTTTCAAATAGATGTATTTACTACCCCGATACCGTTGCACATTGCATTAAACAGTGCTCATGCACTTCATCGTGCACACAAGGTTTGCATGTAAAGGCTCACCTGTCTGCAGAGTATTACCACCTGACTTCAACTGATCGGTTACTTTGGATACACATGTATATCTGTGTCGCGGCTTATATCGCAAACGTGGTTGCTTTGCGTTACAATTAGAGAGAAATTGGGCGTAGGTGAAATGGGTATAGCATGTGGTTGTTTGGTCTCATGGGCCCACTTCCATACCGTGGGGAGAACCACCTTTAAAATTTACGGTAAAATGCATAATATTTTACACAAGCACGACTGCATGAGCGAGGAGAATTGAGAAAGCAATTGTAAAGGCAGTGAGCCAAAGGGACGTAGGAATAACCAAGGGATATAAAATTTAGGGGAATATTTCAGTAAAGGCTACCGTCTCTTTCTAAATGAGTTAATTTTTATCATTTGCCGACAAACGGTTGTGAGGAATTATTGTGTGAAGTGAATTTTGTCCTTTACTCTTGTACATTATGTTACGAATACGTTATTCTCTCTAAAAATTTCGCGAGAGGGCAGTACTGTGAATAAATGGTGTCCTACATCGCCTACAATTTTGAATAGGGGACGTTATTTGGTTAATACTATCGTTTGAATCCACTAACAGCTCCCTGGTTTGATAAAGCTTCTCTTGCAAACATCTTATATCAAAGCAAATACAGATCTCGAAGCAGCAGTTCACAACAAACGTAAAGTTGAATTTTAAGTATGAATACCATGCCATTAATAAGGGAGTTTGATAATTCGTCTGCACATGCGCACTTCCTTTAAACCGTTGGGATAAACAAAACACGCCCAAACCTACCACACGCCTTACAAAATTTGAATTAACTCGAGAAGTACTCTAATATAATTCTTTTTTTAACCCATTGTAAATATAAGGAGGGTTCTTACGTGAGGTTTTGTGCCGTGGTCTGCATTTAAAATGCCTCTTCGGTGTAAAAAATGTGTTTATATCTACCGTAAGTAGGATAGAGACCCCTATTTTCGTGCAGTTAGGCTGGCTACACTTTCATGGTGGCTTCAATGGCATATGTATGTACTGCACAAAAATTTGAGAGGCACAAAATACAGGAACGCAGTACACTTTGTGCTGAGCGTGTATCCACAATTCCATACGGTAAGGAATTATCAAACTTGCTTATTGGCTTCTCTCTACGGAAAGGTGTGGCTGCCTTAAACATTTGCTAAGCATGCTGATTATACAGCCAATATTGAACCAGTTTCTCACACAATACTCAGAAAAGTGATATTCTTGCAGCTATGTCGCCCTGCTAAAGTGTTAATTTCGAGCTGAAAAGCCTTTGAATTTGACACCCTTACACACTGCAGAAAGGTATTTTTGAGATGCTATCTTGCACATATGAAGAAGAAAAAGACGAGGTAGAGGTCATTGATTCATTTTTCATGAAGTTAACGGTTCTATATTTTTCCTACACATACCGCAGTCCCTTTAGCGAGATACTTTAAAATATCTAAGATATTAATAAGGGATGTTTTATACTTACAGATTTAAAGAAATCAAAATATCGATTTGGAACACCTCAAATCGCTGAATACGGCAAATGCGAAGGTATTGGAAACTGCCAATTAGATCCCACGCAGATATTATTTGCATGGGCGTGACGCGTGGTGAGTACTCATGTTTACAGTAAATCGTAAACTAGGCCCTCATTTGTACCCAATGTCGTTAGTAAAGTCTGTCCATAACACGTGTATGGTAGCACACCAACGATTGAATTAACACACGATACTAGATTTGGTCCGTTCCTTGGCCTTTGAACCTTTCTAGAAGTTATCAACAGGTACTCTTGACACGAGAGCTCCAGAGTACACCTTTTTCACTTAGGCTACTTTCATTTTGTTTACCATGACGATGAATTTTGAGCTAGGGTAAGTAGCTTTTAAATAGGGTGGTGGTTCTAGCTTCATTCAAAATGCATAATTAAAGGACATAATGTATAAAAGTGCCTACATTCAACTCAATTTCCTTTTTCAATTCAGTTTCTACCGTTAAAATAAAAAATCAGCAAATCACTTCAGCAACATATGCTAAAGTGTACCCCTCATAACGGCGTGAAATTCATAGGTCATACTTTCAGCCGAGAATTCCTCTCAAAAGGAAACTGTAGTTCCCCCCCCCCCCCGCCCTTTCCCTGAATTTGAATTAGTGAACCCTGTCATCCTAATTCAGATATAGGTCCTTACTATCATGTGAAAATATGTTTGTAACTTATTTGTCAAGTGTATGCAGTCGAGTAACTCCTTGGTTTACCTGCAATATTCAATGTTTTCATAGAGAAATATGTAATATTTAGTACATTTTTGAAAGTAACTCGGGGTGATTGCTTTCTCCCTTGATTGAATAAGTGGTTCTCCACTATTTATACGTTCAAGACTAAATGCATTTTGAATCATTTCACTCATCGTTTCTGCATCCTGATGACAATTTTCCATGACTATGCCATTAACATTTGCTTTACCATATTATGAAAATTGTATAAGAAATCCATTTGTCCAAGTTTGATGGTTTGGGATAATATTGTGCACTGAACATTCATTCAAAAGAAGCCCCGTAGATATTTTACAAAATTACACTACTTTTAACATGTTTTACAAATTCCATTATTTTTGCCACATTTTACAAAATTCCATGACTGAACAATGTATGGAAAGGGAAAATCAAATTCCATGACATTTGAATGACTTTGACGGGCCGCTTGAAGCCTGTTTAATTTGACAAAACTTTAATCTCTAGCCAGGAACTAATACTTTCACATTTTCATCCTGATGTCATATTGTCTCCCAATGCCTAAAATTATTGATACCACCTGGGCATATTTTTTACTGCCCTATATATAAAGAACAAATCAGTTCAAAAGACTGATATGACTGATATTTATACCTAAGAGATTGTCTGGTAATGTCAGAGTATCTATAATAGAAACAAGGATTTTCATAAATGAAAAGTTAACATAAATATGTAAAACATAACCAATATTTATAAGAAACACATTATCAAAAACTTATTTTACAGAATATAGGATGCTAGCGTGATTTCTCTCCAAACATCTTCAAAACCCTCTTGCAGTTACCAATATGTTTTATTGTAATCAAGTAAGTCTACATTCCTGCATCAAGTTTTCACCAACTAATACTACTTTTTATTGACTATCCTGAATATTTTGTGAGTCAACGCAACTAAAACATAGCAGGTATATACATTATGCATTGATTTTTGCCCCTTATTAAAAGAGCTTTATAACCTTTACTTTCTTGGTTAACCACGATTCTTAAATAATTGCATATTTTTTCGTTCTCCTTTAAATACTTAAGGCAAGTTGAGTTGAAAATAAAGATACCATTCTATTTATAAGGGGCGTACATCAACTTCAAATTCATCATTAAATGCACATTTAGTTTTGTGTTTCGTACATTATATCATACAGCAACTACAGTTACACAAGTTATCAACATGAACAAGAGTAACATCGGGTGACTGGTGACGGAATATGTGAAATATTCCACGTAAAAACGAAAGCAAAGAAAATTAAAACCTGGGAAGGAGGTTGTCATGGCACCCTTATCTCGCTTCCAAGTGACCCATCTTCAACACTGGGCTATGAACACAAAATTGGCAGGTAAGTCATTAATAACTTTTCCTGGATTGGAAAATACCTTTATGTTAATGTAATAATAATCATTCCCCCAGATGATTTCGTCCTTTCCCAGTGATACTTTTTCGGTAAGTCATAATAATAGGATTCCTCGGACACACCTTACCATTACTAAAAGGGCATCAGGCGAATTTCCGTATAGCAATTACTGTATGCCTCTACCTCTATCAACTGAATCAGCAAAATTTGATTACCGGGGTAATGGATTAATAAAAACAGCAGGGGAGGAGTGTCAAAGGCCCCCAAGAACCTTCTTTACTCTCGCGGACATGTCTTCACAGTAACTTTACATGAGAAAAACGGGAAGTTTGATGCACTGGGTGTGATTGTGGGGCCCTAATATAACCCTGAGATTTCTGCGATCAGAGAAAGAACTAACAGTCGCCCACCATATCAGTATCAGCTTACAGTGGTTCATTCACTATGTATGGGGAGCCAATAGCTATTCCCTCAAACGACCAAAGCGTGCAGCCATTACACCAAGATAACAGACGCCCCTTAGCAGCTTGTCGTTCTTCAAACAGAATGAAAAAAGTTTCAAAGATCAATCAATCCTGTAGAGAAATTTCATTTCAAATTACCCTTTGCCGTTCCTTTATACACATTCGTGCCTCTACAACTTGTACTCATCACCTGATGCTAACTGAAACGCATTTGAAGTCTTCAAATAGTTACTGTTACCTTGTAAAATGATCCTGAATTATCAATTTACACACAACAAAAACGGAAGAAGAAGAAGAAAAAGAAAAGAACATCTCCCCTGTCCTTCGTGGTCGAATTTCTATCAAAAACTTAAAACCGGTATAAGACATCAACCCTGTTAAAAAGGTAAAGTTTGATTTACAAATTGGATGGAAGAATTTCACTGACATCATTCTACCCTTCTTAACCTATCCCGTCATATAATTTGCATAGTTGAATAAAAATATAAGATCTTGCTTCAAGGTCGCATGTGAAAAATGCTATGTGTAATTAATTCTGTAACTTCAAGATTAGTAACACACCTTCATTGTAAAAAGAGTAATTTTTAGGTCCGCCTTCCTTCCTCTGTTGCTAGCATCTGTTAACTAACACCAATCAGACGAAATTGATGAGCAAAAGAAATAATCTCCTACAAACGAGCTTGTCAACGATACAACCAGACATGACACACAGACATGGCCGGTTTACAGATGAAGACTCAACACATCGGATGAACGAAGTTAATTTCATCGGATATTCTACCTTTCTTAACTGCGATATCTTCGTCCCAGCTTCTTCCAAACACAAATAATCACAATTTTCAGTTTTAATTCAACCAGACCTGTTCAAAACGGGAGAAATCCTCATATTCTCCCACATTAGCTTTACATCCCTTATTTCACGACGTTTGTTTTCAAATCAGTGACATCTCCTTCCCTTTGCAGTCCATTTGCTATGAAACATTGTGTGGTTATAACATGACGTACGACCAATTGGCGAATCTTGGACCTTAAACCAGACTGCAGTCTGCTAAATTAAGATATCCAGCATACTCTTCAGTCAGCCAAATCCAAGCTCTGAAAAGCACAAGGCAGTATTCAGAACTTCACCAGAGAAATATGCCACTGCAACGATGCTGTTATTGACGTCACAGGAAGTTTGTCTCTTTGTTGCTGACGTCACAGAACAGTTGCGTCATTACTGTCTTCTTAACGTTCCATATTCTTGCCTGAAGTACTCTACCTGTTGATAAAACATTATCAAATCTCGTTTTTATGACTTTCATCGTTCGTTCAGCATTGTGATTGACTACACTGTGGTGTCAACTTTCCTGATTGTTTTAAGTCGATTCTCGTCATTTTTTCATTCTTAAAGGGAAAATGCAGTCGCCTTTTTGAATTAGTACACCCAGGTATCATGATTCACTAATAGCTCCCTTCAATCATTTGACAATATTTTTTCTTATTTGATAAATTCAAGCGCGATAACTCTTACCTGTAAAATATTTTATATTTTGTTTAGAAACATAATAAAAGATGCTTGTAAGGTAATTCGCAAAATTTAGCTTATGCTAAAAAATAAACCCATAATTACAAAAACACAGCCAGACATATTGAATACCAGTGGTTCCCAACGGGGGCAGTATCACCTTCCAGGGCTTTTTCGGAACTGAGGGGGCGATAAGGGCCAAAGGAGCGAAGGGGGAAGGGGGTTGACCAAAACATGAGACATTAAATTAAAACCGGGGTTCAAAAAACATTTCCAACACTAGAGTCAACCGGTCAGGTAGGTCTGAAATTCCTACACAGGTTTACTATACAAAATTTGTAAATTATTTTACTATGCAAAATTTGTAAATTATTTTACTATGCAAAATTTGTAAATTATTTTAATTGTTAGATGCCACTAAATCGCATTTAAAAGTCTAGAATTCTGAAATTCCTTGTAAAGACCCCCATACCCTCAAAAACGTCGACAGAAACGTGGGTATAGGGTCAGTAGCTCAAAATTGCCACGCCACAGTGCTAACACATTGACAATTGTAAATAGTTTCGACAAAGTAGCAATGCAAATGAAGGGCGATTTTTCAATTTTTTTCCAAATGCTATATTGGGGCAGGAATTTCAGTGATCTATATTACTGCCCAAAGTAGGACGCCTTGAGTAGCATAAGTCTTCCAAAGCCCCATGCTGTTTAGTGTGCATTTAAGGCTAGCAGATTATTAAAGAAAGTCAAATGCTTCATAACTTCTAGTGTAGACAATTTCTAAAATATTTCAAGTTCGGGGGCTTCGTCCCGTGGTCCCCCACACTGGACAATGCCCAGGGACAATAGCTAGAGGGGGGCAGGGGGGCAGTCGCCCCCCAACAAAGCCTCCGAAGGCCTCTGTCGGAAATTTCTAGTCTCTGTAGAAAATAAATTAAAAACATTTCATTTGAAACACCTACAGCACTTGTTATGTTTTCAAGCCCCCCCCCCCCAAAAAAAAAAAAAAAATATCTAGCTAGACCACTGTCATGTTCTAGACAGAAGGAAGCGTTTGCTCATCCCCATACGGTGACAGGGGACGATGAGATGAAAAAGGTCGTTGCCCACTGGTCAACATCCATGTATCGATCATTTAAAGTTCATGGATGTTTCTTAAATAAGGATAAAACTTACTTGTAATGGCGAGCCGGTTTGACCCCACGTCATTATAGTAAAAGGTGCAAAAGATACTTTCCTACCGTTCCTTTTAGTGACCTTACCAGCAACCATTGGCGGCTCTAAGATAATTTATTGGGGGGGGGGGGGCAACTCAAGTCCGTATTCAGAGAGATTCGGAAGACCCCCCCCCCCCCGCCCGGCTATATTAATGGTCAGCTCCGAAAAGTAAAATAGGAGTAGGGGGGTTATTATTATGTATTACAGCGGTGTCCCATGTAGTTTTCAAGAGCTCTTCAAAAACCATTTCAGGCAGTTAGTCATGAGCTGACTACTTTAAAAATAAAAATACAACTATATCAGCCGATCGCTACTCCATAGGGGGGGGGGGGAAGTAAGACGCAGGTGAAATGGGAGAAGCGGCTTGATTCATTTGTATAAAATAAGCCCCACCTCTAAATATTGTTGTTTCTTTCGTTGTGTCACAATATATTTCAGCTTTGCCAAGACTGGCCATGAAATGTTGGTTTTCTGGGCTGTTTTCTTAAACTAACGAAAATTTCGAGCATTGAAGACACTTGAAAACGATGAAACGATAGCACTATTTTGGATCTCAGTACCGTTCCGAAACGAATTTTTTTAAAGGGGGGGGGGGGATTCTCCTAACTCAGAAAGACGTCTCATCCAATATACAATTAGCTACGCCAAAAAAGTCTCACTACACTGAGCTTAGATTGACTGTTTGGTGTGTTTATTTTAAATCAACTGAAACGGTATACTTTAGCACAGAGGTGAAGAACCTTTTGCTTATAACATGCCATTTGACAGTCATATGACCGCTAGTGGGCCAACGGGGCTGTCAATTTGGAAACACAATTCGTTTAAGCTACATGCCCGTTACAACTGTGTGTAGACAGATTCCTATGCTGATCCTGCCAGGTGACAACCGGGAAAAACTACTTTTAGTCGTGGATGATAACCAACACGGCTAATGGGTTGTGTATCTAATGACCCCGAAAGCTCTGAAGTGTCTGCAAAATTATGGGCATTTAACTCCAGCATTACCGTTACCTTCTGTAGATGACATTATGATGCCTAAGCTAATCAGATTACAAATATCACAGCGTGATCATTTTTTTTTTTGATTACCTTAGCTCGAACTAATGTTAGGTCCATTTGTAATGTCTGAAGTACATATAGTAGCAAAAAGCAACTAAGAAAACGCGCGTAAAGCGCACCGAAAAGAAAAAATGTCGTTTTGAAAGCACCTTATTAATGTTTGACCTTCGCATTGCATTGGAAAGTTATTCACTTCTTTAATTCTGAACCGAGTCAATAAATACCCATCTCGAATTACATGTTTTATTTGTTTATTATTATTTTTTTTTTTGGAAAATTGAAGATCATGCTTTGCAAACTTTGGGGGGGGGGTGGAGCAAGTGCCCCTGTGCCCCTATGGCGAGCCGTTAATGCCAGCAACATACAGGTACCTTACAGGTTAATAAATCTTTGAATTTAATTTTGTCTGGGTAATATAAAAAAGTAAAATATCTGTGCCGAAGAAACGCAATACACTGTTTGCTTTCATAGATAGACGTAAAATGTTTAAAGCCCAAAGGGGTTACTGTAAGTCAGTTAATTGAGTCAATCACAATCGAAAAGTGGAAGGTAACGGAAGTGTTCTTCACATACGTCACAAACACCCCGTGACTCCTATGCTGGCAATAGTCCATTACACACCGAATGATAGTCTAAGCGCCGATGCTTACTGTACTGACCCGGACTGCGACCCATTTGCGACACGACTGAAAACCTGTCGGGTCGCAGTCGGGTCGGTGCCGTTTGCGCCAGATTTTGTTCCCGACCCGATTGCGATCCGACGGTCGGTCCTCGTCGTGACCAAATCGGGCATATTAAACGTGTTCGACATTCGTTGTGGAGTCGTTGGTGGTTGAGTCGTAGTTAAGCCGGGTCCTGGCAGTGTGCGGCTGTTACTGACCCGACTGCGACGCAATTTTAATATATATCCAATAGCAAAGCAGTGTGAAAATCAGGTGACAGTTGTAGAAAAGCGAAATTGCTGCCCCATGTTGACAAAAGAACAAGAGGTGAAATTATTAGAGCTTTGTCAGTCAGTGACCAGTGCTCATCGGCACTACAGCAATAAAACTTTTATAAGATTCAGGTATTCTCCCTGTGTGATTGGCTCTTTTATGACCGCATCGCATTTATTTCAACATGAGTTGCAGGTCGCAGGCGCATTCGGGTCGGTGTAGTGTGCGGCTAACGTACGATCCGACTGAAACCCGACGCAACTGGTTACAACTGCATGCAACTATCCCCCACGAAAAGTCGGGTTTAGTTGTGTCGGGTCGCAGTCGGGTCGGTACTGTGTGCACTTGCCTTAGCATCATTCTATTTATTATTTTCAGTGTTTGTTACTCGGTTATTTACCAAGTCTAGTAGACAGACCCATAGAAGTGATTTTAATCACGTAGGGGCTCTGAAACTGCAAGGGGGGGGGGGGACCAGAAAAGGTTGTTAACTGTAACCAAAGGTCCCACAAGAAGTTAGTTTTCGATAGCCAAAGGGATGATGTTTCAAGTCGACCTGACATAGCTGCTTAAAAAGGCTATTAACATTACTTGGGCATACCCCCGCGAAGCAGGCAAAAAACTTTTCCCCTCAGGAACAGTTTCCCTCCTGTTGCAATACAAAAGCTTGACATCTCGTTGGGAAGAGAAGAATCCCCCTAAGTCCTCGGGTTTTAAAAACACTAGCACTGAGCCTTTAGTAGACCCCTAAATGAAATTGGGGTTCACCGTTACCTATTTTTCGCTCGAACAGTATGCAAACAGAACGAGCGAAATGAAAGTATTTATCAAGTTAAAGAGGAGTCACCATCATCATCACCTAACTGGTTCATTTTTTTGTGAATGTGTACAATCAATGTACTGTTTCTAAGGGCTGAGAAATAACCGTTTTCAATACGCTTGTATTAGCAGACTATAGAATGAAATCACCAAGTCATCACCTTACGATTCTTAATCAAACTTTTAGCTAGAATAGTTCACAAGTTTGTGCTAATAAGCTACTATCAGGAACAGTGGTTCGAGTGTGAGGATTGCGTGCAAAGTGCATTTAAAATTTTGCATTTAAATAATTGATCATTTGACATTGCATGAGGGCACAGCACCAAGACCATGGGCTGCGATCCCGGGAAGACAGGGAGACATGCTCTCAATATTTGAGACATCGCCTATTGACTTTGATTTTTAACACAGTAAATTATTTGGAATGGGGTCATGTCCCCCTAATACTGAAAACAAATAACCGCCCTTGACATAGACATTACCAATCAGTGGCACCTGCAGGAGTGGTAATTCGAGGCCCGAAATTGAAAGTTGGTGCCAGGCCGCTGTGGTATCCCGGAAAGCTTTACCTGCTTCGAGCTTACAGAAACTTTCTCAAATGGCAAATCCCCTCTTTCAGCACAGTAAAGGGGTACTTGCTAAAATACCCCCTCAACAAATTTTCTGGGTAGAACTCCACCATAAATATCGTGTAACGTACCGAGACTCGTTTATCAAAAATGCCTCCCAGATGGTAGGAAGTGACACGTCTCGAGCCTTAAAGGTCTTATTCAGAGGTAAACAAAGGGTTTTGCAATCGACTCAAAAGCACAATGTTAGGTAAATTGAATTTTAATACTATTTTTTCTACGGAAAAAAATAAGCGAAAAAATGGCGTTTTCTATTTTTAATCATTTTCTGAAAATTTTACTGTTTTGGGCCGAATCTGAAACGATAAGGTCAAGTGATTTCTTTGAAAGGTCAACTGTGACGTCACTGGTGGGAGTCGAGTCGACCTCAAGCACACAGCATGCAGTATATTATTACCACAACAGGCACTGTATCATCTTCAGTAGTTAGTATGTAAATATTTCACAAGCCCCAGTACTACTGTAGTTTTCTTTTGTATGGTGATCGTAAATGGTGAAGAATTGTATAGTCGGTGGTTGTAATACTGCTGAGAATAACCCAGGTATCAGTTTTTACCTGTTTCCAACGTGCAGAAGCGGTGAATCTCGTCTGCGGGCCTGGGTCAGATTCCATAACCCTTAAACGCACGCGGGTTTTCTCAACGTTCACCGCCATACACACTGAACTGTATATAAACAGCGTTTTGCACTCTGTCATACATGGCCAAATTTCGCTACATACACTAACCATGTACAAAGTTTTACAAGAAATGTTCTTTAGATTGTCATCTAAAACTCTTACCTCGGACCTTTAATCCTTCCTTGTCCTTTCGATTTATGTGTTTTCTTTGGATTTGGGGTAGATTTTACGCTATCCTGGCTTCAATTTCAAGAATTTTTGCCGATTTTTCAAAGAGATGCTTGGACGTCGCGCTTACTTGTGTGGTCAGAATTTATCCCAGGTACTACACCTGTTGTGAAACTCCCATACTCGGCCAGATGAAAAATGAGGGATATGCTTTCGTTTCGACTACCTCTTTTTGGAGCTAAAACAGCCAATTTTGGGTCATTTTGGTGGAATTTTTAACATTTCTCGAAAACTACACAACATTGAGGCTTAATCTGCTCATAGATTGCTTTTGATACCTTTGGCTCATAAAGAAAAAATGGGGTTTGCGAATCTCACAGAAGGGTATGATCATTAGGGTTGAAACTGATGTAAAATTTCGCGACTTTTGTCATTTTTTGTAAAAAATATATACGTTGTTTAGAATGACTGTTCATCGTGTCTCTTCTCAACAACATTAACCGCCACCCATTTATCAAAGGTTTATGCTGAACATAAGAAGTTCGTATACTCGCATGTAAACTGCTGTGCCGACTCCGGCCAGTGACGTCACACACTTGACCTAAGCCGCGCCCCCGTTTTCATTCAGTCATTTGAAGATACTATTTTTAGCCGTTATGTCGAATTTTGGGAACAAATTTTCTTAGCAATGCCAAGAGCTACTCTGAAAATTCAAATTGTGTGTTAGACAGAACAAGTAGTAGTTTCTGCTCACTTCAAATGAGATGAAAGTGCATTTACCTCTCAATAAGACCTTTAAGTTAGATCTATCTTTTTCTTCTCTTGTGATCCCATGTTTTAGTTTAAATAGACGCTGCAAGGTAGAATGTCTTAACAAATAAACTAAAGTATAATACGTTTTGACTCTGTCTTCACAAAAGAAAGGAAAATTCAGAAATAATTCCCTTGCTTGGCATTCTTGCAGGGTATTCGGCATTTCTCTTTCCTAATCACGCCTATGCGCATGACAATCGACCTTATTGTAAAACCCTTGCAGACAAGTAATGCAAAGAAGGAGGTGGTATTACCTAATATCACCTACCTGATGCAAATACGTCTGAAACGGTATAAAGGTCCCAAAATTCTGGAAATGTGATCTTGACCGACCCCAAAACCTTCAGATTTTCTACAATTAAAGTCCCAAATTGTATAGTTGCACGCAGCGCGCTGAAAGCTTTGACTTCACCGCTTTTATCCGATAACCCGTCGCCTTTATCGAGGAGCTGCCCCCTCTGTCTTGGTGCGGAGGGGCGGTTGTGACACCATCACTAGGCTGTTATAAATATAACTATATTTCGAAAGTTGATTAGTACTATTTCTGCAGTCAGATCCCCGACGATCAGATTTCTTAACGATAGATTTTTTAAATAGATTTTTGATCGATTAATATTTTCTTCAGAGAGTTTGGTTTTGAGAAATATGAAATATGGACTCAAGGTTTGATTGATCGCTTTTCTGGGGTAGGGTTTAAGGGGAGGGGTCTACCCCTCCGCTTTGGAAAACTTGCTTTTAGAATTTTGCTTTTGGAAGAGGGCTGAGATGCAAAATGGTGCTATATTGGACACATTTTGAAGCATTTTCTTTTTTTTATCTCAACTTTTTACGCATGACGACAAATAGGCAGAGGCGGGCGCCTGTTGCGCCCCCCTCCCGTCTGGATCCGCCACTGGTTCGGTTTTGCAGACTCATGTCATGAAATTAAAGATAGTTGGATTTCCTCACGTAATAAAGGCAATAAAATCCCACACTTTCAACTTAAAGTCAATTCAATGTTCCAATGTAAAAAAAAAAAAATAAACTTCCGTGAAACATGCTAGACTGTGAGAGGCAAGCCTGCACCGTCATAAATAGCATTATCTCTACTCGTAAAACTACTGTTCCTGGCAACTTACTGCAGAGCGATAAAGAGCACACAGGTGCTTATGACAAATGTGCAGTTAGATGCAAGACAACTACCACCCATACCAGGGAGGTTTCATACCATGTACAGGGTTCTAGTTCTCTGTTCTCAGCATTCCTATGATCAACTGTGTAAATTAACATCATCAAATACACTTTTTAATTTTTCCAACCTCTCTTCATTCATAGAGTTGTTACATTCTTCTTTTTCACAAAGTTACACAAGAGAGGCGAAATAGAAAAAAATGAAAAATTTGTTTAAAAGTCTACACAATTATTACCGAAAAAAGAATTTAAGTTTCAACAATTTCGGGTAAATTAAGAACCAAAGAAATGAAAAGGGATGTTTGCTATTGTGCCATCGAAATGTTACTGAAATAGTTTTGGACGTTATGAAATAAAACACCTTCAAACTGAAAATTATTGGCGACCGTACCCCTCTGAGTTCCCCACCCCCGGCTATTCAAACGACTCCCTTGCTGGAAAGCTTAATAGTACACAGAGTTTGTATGCAGAAGAACGTTTGCTATTGTGTTATTCTGAAGGTTTTAAGATTATTTTGGGGGTTATGAAAAGAAACAACTTCAAACTAAAAGTTGCAAACTGGGATTTTTTGCTCCCCCCCCCCCCCCCCATTGAGAATATTTCTATTATTATGGGTGCGCGGGTGGGAACTGATGAAATTTATTATTTTTCAACACGTCACGAAATTGTACATTAAAAATTTCAGTTTTTAAACTAAATTTTATTTTACACATGTAGAAAAAGACCAGACTGTTTTGTACGTGTCTACATATACCCAGCCCCCATCAGCTCTTTAGCCCTGGGGGTTATATACTCGAAAGTTGCGAGAACAAAACTGGATACATCCAGGACACACATACCTGTATCATGTATATACGGCAATTAGTAACTGCATGGCATACGTGGTCACACTCAAATGAGGGGAAGGGTGCTATTTCTTCCCACCATTCAGACATGTTTCCCCAGAACAGAATATATTATGCGCAAAAATAACAAATTTTCAGCTCGGATATGCGTCAAGACCACAGCTAGTGTGAAAAACTTAGTGGGGGTCCATTTGGGAGAGCCCTCACATACGGGTGCTTTTACGGCGTAGGTCACGTAAAACCCTCTGAGAAATTCGCGAAAAGAAAAATTCTTATAATTATGTGATTTACTTTATTCCGTGGCTCTTCAAATCATAACAAAATTGATGCAATTTTAACATTTCCAGTTTTTCAAGTTGATCAACTTCATTTACAGTGTTCAAATTTCAGAGATCACGACTTTTACCCCTTGCTCCCTCGGGGTTCTGCCACGGGAGGACCCAAAACGTCTTAAGTGGGGGGAGTATGTCAGTTGCAAAGTCTGTCTGACGAGTTGATTATGTAAAGGGCTTGTTGGAGAATGTATACATGACGTCAGGAGTTTTACTTCACTGGAGACCAATAGCTCCAATGATCAAATTCTTCTTATAGTAAGTGACGCGGGACAAATTGTTTTTCTATGAAAGGCTTCTTGCAGCCAAAAATACCATTTCTTTAAACATTGTGGTGTAGTTACATCCGGACTTTTTTCAACAAATTTGCAGCGAGAACCAATTCCAAAAAAAAAAAAAAAAAGAACTTTGGACACTATGTAACCAAAGTTACCATCATTTGACGCGTATCAAGAAATAAGGTAAACTACATTTCTAATTTTTTCGGAGATTATCAAATGACTACTCTCCGGGCCTTAGAAGTTGCATTTTCCCCTCTCTGTATGTTGTTTTACTTGACGCATAAAAAGATTGAGGTCACAGTGTATAGGCTATGCATAATTGAGAGAAACTGTCACAATTAAGTACAATTTACTTGTGCCAACGACAGGGAATATTTCAGGAAATTTTGAAAATAAAGAAGCCATCACATGCATTTGCTAGGTACTGGTGGCCTCAAAAGAAATCTATAACGGGGAAATTTTTTAGCATTCCCATGAACCCTCATTAAAGGTACTGGAGTAGAATTTGTCGTAAAGCAGGGGGAAAGCTCGTTGACTCTAATGCTATTATTTCACTGCCAGACAGAAGCGACGGCTAGAATGTTAGTAGAGGGACGATCGAGAGTGGGTTGAATGAAAACTTTTTACATTAACACTATACTACACTTTTGCACTCTATAGTAGTCTATATAATTTAGACTTTGCGTCTTTCCAGCAACATTTAGTCATAGTACACATAGAAGAGTGTATAACTTTATTGTAAGCAAAAATGAAGAACAAGCAGTACGGCTGTCCGCTAGTAGGGAAATCATGCGGTGTATTGTATCCACTCAACATACATTACGAAATGGTTAAACCTGCTTCCTCAAGCTGTTTACCTATCAAACGACAAATACAAGAAACTGTGACTTTGATATTATAAACTACCGTCCGTACTAAGTGCTAACCTCTGTCAAAACTTGTGTATGTTACCGTACCAGCAGGGTGGGGGGGGGGGGGGATTTCACCAACTTAAAAGGATAATGCCGTCACCCTGATTTGAATAAGTATGCCTTTCGATCATGTGGAAATCTCTTTGTTACTTATTTGGTAAATTCAAGCAAATAACTACTTGGTTTATCTTTAACATTCTATATTTTTGTTCATAAACATAATGAATGATACTTGTGAGGGAAATAAGAGGAAGATTACGAAGATTTGTTAGATTTAACTGATGTCTGAAAATAAAATAGGGGGCTGCTTGTCCCATTTAACGGTGTTACAATATGAAGGAAATGTCCAATTGGGACAATCAGACACTCTTTATTTTGAACATGATTAAACCGTTAGGGCGTAGGAAATGCTGTTAACTCTTTCGTTGTTCAAATACTAGTGTAATTCCGTTTAAATAGTTTTAGAAGTAAAAGCTGTTACGCAGGCTAGACATGGAATTGCAAAGACGACCAAATATTTGAAAGTATACGCATGTTAACAGGCGAATCTCTCACACAAACTCGTTTGAACGTCTTAGGTCCAGCTGCACATTCGCAAAGGCAAAAAATTAGAATAGAACTAGTGATGTCGTACCCAGCAGCCATCAGAAAGATTTGTTTCTCGCATAGTGTGTAAAGTTGGTAAAAATTTAGCAGCAAAACGTTTCTGCTCGAAGTAACATGGTGGTCATTCA
The DNA here is from genome assembly GCA_029531755.1 of Holothuria leucospilota. NCBI lineage: Eukaryota > Metazoa > Echinodermata > Holothuroidea > Aspidochirotida > Holothuriidae > Holothuria > Holothuria leucospilota. The sequence goes on from CM055961.1 coordinate 50,075,460, forward strand.
GTGACACAGGTGTATCGAAAATGTGTGTATTTCGCCTTAGAAGACGACGGTCTTAGATACACCAATTCCCCCGTTTTGTACCTCACACAACGTTTATTTGTTTAAGACATCAGTTGGCTTGATTATTTGTGCTCTGCATCTTTATTTCTCATTATTTTTAGGGATTCGATCCAGGGAGGTGATATTATATTATATCTTCTCCCTATTCGATCGGAGTTTGCCTGCAAGTACAAATTTGTCTAGTTTTCCGAAAAAGTTTTTCCAAAATACCCCCCTGACTCCGGACTGAATGTTTTCGATACCAGTGAGTGACACTGCATCTAAATCCTGCGATTCTATGTTTTGGAATTTAGTTACATTTCCTAAATGAGGAAGGTTCGTCGGGCGGGCTATGGGGTCAAATTTGTATACCCTAGACACGCCCAAACACACCTGGATCCGCCCTAACCTCGCCACTCCCTGATTGCGCTAATGAGTGCACAAAAAAAGAAAAGAAACGTACAAATAATTTCTCTTTGTATGTAGAAAAGGGTCAAAGCAACATCATCCCAATAAGCTTTTGAAAAACCTCAGGTTTTGGAACTGAGTGTCACTTTTCTATGTCTATTGTAATAACACATGTTTGAATATATAAACATAATGAAAAGGGAATTCGATTTCAAAAGCGTGGGCGTTCGTCCGAATCACTTAAACCACTGACTGGGTGGTTCATACAAATGCCATTACAGGGGCTAGTTAAATCATTTGCAAGTCCCCGATTGAACTGATCTCACGTCTTTAGCGAAGAATTACTTTAAAATGAAGCACTTTACAAAAAATGAAAAGTAGGCTTTATTCACAAAATCCCCATATAAAAATGTCTATGTGATACGAATTCAAGGTCCAAGTAGTAAAAATTAGCTTTAAAGTCCCAGTACGACTTTGTATAAAGAAATACTTAAACCGCCAAAAATCGTCATAGCACGGGAGCCAGATATATGAAGTTGGTAACAGTTTAAGAGGCTCTAACATATCTAGAAGAACAGTTTTAGCTTCTTTCGGGAGTAATCTTTGTCCGAAATGCCGATGTTGAATTCTGCTTGCCAAGTGAAATTCGAGTTCTCTCCCCGTAATGAGCTTATCAGTCAGGAGTATGAACCAATGAAAGTCTGTTTGTTTATGATTATTCATGATAAACAACTATAGGTACCTTGCCAGTCGTTTTTTCGGAATGAAAACGTGTATTCCATTTTCGAAATGAAAACGTGTCGGACTAAAAACTCGTTTTTTTTGGGAATGAAGACGTGTATTTCATTTTCGGAATGAAAACGTGTCGGACTGAAAAGGTGTACCCCCTTGCCTTACATGCTCAACTGTAGTGAAATGTACGCACGTAAACAGTGCAGAGCATTTGCTTGTATATTCGAACGGATGGACTACACAAACAGCCTAGGACTATACTCAGGTTAGCGTGGGCTTAGAATTGAATTGTAGTTAGAAATAATTGCCCACGCCAACAAAATTGCAGCACAACTAACATGAAAAAAGAGGAGACCTCACCTGAAATACTATGCAAGATCACAGGCGTTCGAAACATAACGTACATATACTACACACACTGTATACACTATAATAAGAGAAGTAGGCCCGGCCAGTCGCAATTCACTGCCAATGCTTCCACACTCTAAATTCATTTTTCCTGAAATGGCCGATTTCAGGTAATTTTAGATTTCATTCAGGAAAAATGAATTTAGAGTGTGGAAGCACTGGGTGGCAGTGCAGCCACGGCACTGGGCTTACTTCTCAGATGGAAACGTCTTACCTTGTCTTATTATATATGTTTATAGTGTGTAGTATATGTACGTAATGTTTCGAACGCCTGTGCCTATCATTCGCCGTTGATTAGTTACCCCGCGGAGCGGACGAAGTTTTTTCGTTCAGCTCATCGCCGCGAAAAAATAAACTGAGGGGCGGCAGCCTACAAAAGGGGCGGCAGCCACAGAGGCGCTACGTAGGCTATTGATTAGTGCACAATGAAAATACGGTAAGCGAGTGCGTATGCAGTCGATGTACACTGGCTGTAACGTGCTGCATGCACAGTCGACTAGTCGTCGACATGATGTGATCTCGAAGCAGCTGAGTAATGAATATTCATAATGATTTAGAATTTCCCACCGTGATGAACCTTGTGCATATTGAAACAGCCATGGGCGTCCGCAAAAAAAATTCAAGGGGGGGGGGCAAAATCTTTTAGGTGGCCCAACTTTTTTCATGGGAAATATTTTACTCCCAGAGGAGTTTAGATGCTACTTTTCACACAGTGTTGACAAAGGCGTAGCTAGGGATTTTTCGGGGGGGGGGGGCGGGGAAGCCCATAGACAGACTCTCAGCGCTCCGCGCCAACCCATGGTGGCGCGGAGCGCTGAGAGTCTGTCTAGAGAAAGAAAATTTTGGCCCAAAACGCTTCCCAGATCGCTGGAAATGGCACTTCCAAAGCCTATTTACCGCATATAAATAGGGCAAACATAAGCAATATCTTAAATAAAAACTATAAAAAATACCAATAATATGCTCGAATGGGGGGGGGGCTGTTGGGGCCTGAGTGTTGATATTTTTATTAAATTATTGTTTTGAGAGTACAAATTCACACTGATTGAACTGTTAAAAAATGTTGATGTTATATTTTTTTCCTTTTTTTCTCTTTATTTTTTCTTCGTTTTTTCAAGTTTTTGATTTTCCGGGGGGGGGGGGGGGCAAGTGCCCCCCTTGCCCCCCCTCCGGACGCCCATGGAAACAGCCGTTACATTTACAACCACGATTTGTTTAAAACAACCTTTCACTTTCGTAAATGTCTTTTTTCTCCAACAAATCATTTCTCTGGTTATGTTTGGGTTTAAGAAACCGTAACCACCACTCATTTCTCTTATCCAAATTCGTATACAAAGTCGTACTGGGACTTTAAACGTCATTTCATTTGTTTTTTATCTTTGTCATTTATTGTCCATTCTTCTGACTCACCGGATATCATCAGATGTATCTGTTCTTACCTCTAGCTTGCACCTACAGAGTCAAACCTGAGTAAGAGATAGAGGAATGAGCGTGAGTTGATCAAATGTTACGTTTACTTAGTTGACCTTACCTCACTCTGGTAGTCTTCATCTGTCATCATTCCACCACCGTAGTCATCTGTACCCTGTAAATAGAATCCAACATATCAGGTCAGTAACGCTGTCCACCAGTCTTACAGATGCATATTCAAAGAGCACACGGCCAAAAATATCTAGTTAAAAGGGGGTAGGGGTGGCAAAGATAACTCTGATATGACAAAACTGACCTTATTTTTTTGGCCTACCCCTACTGTTTGAGGATACCTGACATTTCAATAGTTTAAGATATCTTTTATGAAGCATTTCTCCATCCCGAACACACGTAAGGGTGTTAGTGCAAACAGAACAGTTAGTATGGAACATTTGATAGTACGGAAGCACGAATGTAATTTTTTTTATTAACCCTAACTATACTACGATTTAAATGTCTTCATAAATACTTAGAGAATATCAAAACTGCGATTGTGACGATTTTACCTTTACATAATTCGTGATTTGCCGTGTCAAGTTTTGTTACATTGTGGGACTTGTTTGCGGCTACAAGTTCATTAGACTATTCTTTCAGAACAGTGCAGAAAGCTGCAATTGATATACGTGATGTATTTTTCTCACAAGATGACGTCATTAAAACAAATTAATTTTCATGATGATTAAACCTATTGTCCTCCATTCAATTCTTATCTTCATAGGATATTTGCTGCTGTAGACTAGAATAAAATGTTGGACTTCATTGACTTAGGCCTACTCATTTTCGAAATAGTTTATGGTGTCCTTCTTGTACACCAACTCACTGGTACAGCTAACATTACCTGCTTTTGTATCCTTTTGCAATAAAATGTTTAGATGACCTTAGATAATACTGTTTTCTTGCACAATGTGTGTTAAGAAGAGGCCTTTGTAAATTCACTATGAATCAGAACATTAGTGATAACATTTTGGCACCAGGTGCAAAAAAAAAAAAAAAAAAGATAAAAAGTAAAGAAGAACAGTACCCCCTCGCCCATCACCCATGAAAGGACTGAAAACGGCAGAGACAACAAGCCAACTATTTAATTGAACAATAGATGAGTTTGCCGTCAGAGTAAACAAACATATCTAATACGTTACATAGAAGCTTGCATCGTGGCACGAGATTAGCAGTTTGTTTGACAACTCAGACACGTGAGTGAATGGCAATGTAAATAAACAGCAATTTACGGCTCAGTTTCTAACCAATTGGTTTACGGATGATAAGAGAAACCTATGCATTCATGATGGCGTGTGTGTGCGTGTGTGTGAGGGTGTGTGTGTGGGTGTATGCACTCACCAACATGTCCTTATCGTGACACGTGGCCTTAGCGGAGAGCTCCGCTCTCGCACGTCTTTCCTAGCTCACGCGCGGCTCGAAACTGGCGTAGCTGCCCGAAAATTCCGTCACTGCAACGAGCTCTCACGCGCGGCTGCACGTGCTTGCACGGCACCGCAGCCCGCCCTCAACAGCCACCTCTGATCGCCTAGATCTCTGGCAGCTCCGCTGTTGTGCAATTCCGGTGTTTCCCCTACCGGGACATTTCTCGTGTCCCGGTAAGGAAGCGAGGGTGCGTATGTGTGTATGTACATGTGTGTGTGTGTGTTTGTGACACTGCTCGTTAACACGATATCTCAAGAAGGGAAACACTGACAGTTCTCAAACTTGGTACATAGGTGCCCCGTGTTGAGAGAAAGAATCCTATTGTTTTTGGTGGGGTCAAAGGTCACCTGGGGTCAAACTCTGAAAACCTTGTTAACACATTATCTCGAGTTAAAAAGTTTGGATGCAATTCATACTTTGTATGTAGATGCGTTATGGTAAGAGGAAGAACCCTATTGTTTTTGGTGAAGAAAAAAATCCAGTTTTGTTGTTGCTGTTGGTGGTCTAACTGGAGTTAAATTATGAAATATTGGAATATTGCTTAAAAAGTCATGTTTTACATTATTACATTATTAAAGCTACTCAGCACTAAATGTAGTAAACCACTAAAGGTAAACGCCTTGGTTGTAATTTTCCTCAGGATAAACGTGAATATTTGAGTTGTAATGAGACACCACCCTGACGGTACGCAGTGTATTGAAGTTACCTGATTACAATTACAATTTTCAGGAAAAGTTCAAAAAAGGTCATGATTTCACCTGGAAAGGCCAGTATTATTTTTTTTGGGGGGGGGGGGGTTGTAGAAAATTAAGATAACCGTCGCCATACCTAAATATATCTCGAAGAATACACAGTCTACATATATTAGAAGTGGTGTTTAGTCAAAATTTTAAATGCATGATGACAAAGAATAAAATAATTATACAACTAAAAATGAGAGAGACTTCAATATTTAACGGCTGCAACAAGGAGAACACTTCCATTAGAAAAAAATTATATTAAAATTGATTGCCATGTCAATTACTGTGTGTATAATATAGTTTTGTTACCGGGTATTTCCCGCAGAGACAACAAGCCAACTGTTTTAATTAAACAATAGATGAGTTTTCTGTCAAAGTAAACAAACATGTCTAATGCGTTACATGGAAGCTTGCATCGTGGCACGAGATTAGCAGTTTGTTTGACAACTCAGACACGTGAGTGAATGGCAATGTAAAAAGCAGCTGGGTTAGAGTTAGATAAGGTTTAACGGCTCAGTATCTAACCTGGTTTAAGTCGGGCCGGCCATGGCCTTTTTTCCAGTTGTGGCTCACTAGCTTGTTTTCCCTACTCTATTGCTTATGCTGAGCATCACACACAATGACAGCAGGTTCCATTTTTAAAGTCTTGGGTATGACCCGGCAAGGAGTCGAGCTTCACACCTCTCGGCTGCAAGTCGGATGCTCTAACCACTTTACCATGCAGCCGGTCAATAAACAGCTGGGATGTAGCGTATTGTACTTTTAAAGGGATCCAATAGACCTAAAGTTTGATTTCAAACAGGAAAATCGCACAGATTAAACTTAAGATCGATCGCAACTCTTTATGAAACAGGGCCCTGAGATGTCAGACATTACAAAGCAGTAGGCCTACGCTTAGAAGTGAACTCAAATAGGTGTCGAAACCCTTGCAACCCCTCCCGCTGATCACCAACTACCACCATTCTAATGAAATTGATCATCTTAAGTTTTCAATCAACATAATATTTCAATAGCGTTTGAAATTATACCTTAGGGACGAAGGACATTCCCTATGGTCCGGAATGGCGGCAAAAGCCATCAAATTAAATTCTCGGGAGGACCTGCGATTTTCAGCCTCCGATTTCACGCCTAGTTCGGTATCGCTACCCTTACGAAGATGCAGCATCAAATATAAATTGCTTCTATGTTATTTCCACTGTGGAAGCACATTACCACGTCTCATTTCATTGATTTTTTGAAAGTATTATATAACCTATTACCCTCAAACTTTGATCGTCTTTACAAAATTATACTTTAACCTAAATGTTTGAAATTATTTTGTTTTCACAGTTATAAGAACTTTGATGGGTCCCTTGTCCCAGAACATTTACAGTTGAAGCATAAAGGAAAGAAGATGTATCCGGGGAAAGTAAGAGAATCGTTTACGTAATTTCTAATATTGTAGTATTTAAAATACAATAAAATGTCTTACACAACGTTTTTTCTTCGGCGCGAATCACCCACTTCCGTTTTAAATATTGTTTCGTTTTTCGTCTTTTTAGAGAACATCCTGCGTGTTCCATAGCGTAGTATAAACTCTTCCATTATCATTGCAACCACTCAAAAGTTAAAGCCTCTCAATCATAAAAATGACCTGTTATTCTAAGTAAGGTTATTCTTAAGTGGTACAAATGTGACTTTTGTTACCTGTTGCTGCATATTTGATGGGTTTAAAAACAGCTAAATGTTTCATTCTTATAATTTTTATTCTTTAAGCACACTAGGACTTGGAGGACGCTTTCCCCTGGACCACCACTGGGGCCCTATGGAATTCCCTGTTTCCCAATCCCTCAAGGGCACTTTTCTCATTTCTTCGTATTTGACCCCCACCCCCTTCCCCATTCTGACATCAAATCCCGCCCCTGGAAGTTATGTTAAGAAATAAAGCGCCTGGGGTACTAGCTCCGTGGGTGAACTCAGTCTGACAATTTGTTCAACTTTTCAGGATTTTTTTGAACCTTATAATATAATGTTTGTTATATTTTTCAATGAATGGACCGTTCTGCCCACCATCGCTATGGTCTTAAAGGCGATTCATACTTCAGTGTAGCCGCTATATCGCTTTACGTTATCAAAGTTCAGCTCCGAGCTATGTCCGTGATTTGCCCAAAAAAGTAAAGGATGGCCGAATATGGTTTTTATAAAAACAAATTGGAAGTATAAAACCGGATTTAAGTGTTGTGGTACGTTTAACTACTGCAGCTATTTCCACCACGGCAAGTATATCGGTACTCTTTTAACTTTCACATATAAATAACGAGTTCATGTCAATAACGATCGAGTGCCCAAGAGAGTGAGGCTGAGGTTCTTTAACCTTCATAATTAAACGTTTCGCGTCTGGTGGCTTGCTTGATTGATGGTTTGGATCAGTAGCGTCAATCTTTACTCGAATGTGTGTGTGTGGGGGGGGGGGGGGAGGGGGGAATGGCCACTTCTGTCAAAAATTTACTAGGTATAAATCTTAAGTCGATGGGTTTATTTCCAAAATGTGGACTTGTCCCCCTATCCCCCCAAGATTGACGTCCATGGTTTGGATATGAGCAGAATTAAAGTGCACGATTTTAGTCAATGTTCATTATAACAGCCTGGATGAAGTTGACAGACGTTAGTAAATTTTAATGCAAGGAGCCGTGCCGAAAAAATAAACAAGAAATTAGCAATACATCGATCGTTTTTCAAAATGAGAGGAGCAATGTCAAAAAATTTTTGAGTCTCGATGTCCCAAAAATAAGGGTGAGGGTGTAAGGAAGGTGTTGTGGTCAACTCAACCCTAATGTCATTTGAGTGACCCTTTTATTCGTCAGCCTTCCTACCAAATTTTACTGCGATTTTATAATATCCTGCATGAATAGTCTTTAGACTATTAAAACAAACACTGAAGATATACCCCCAAATGGCCTGAAGCAGGTAGGACACCCCGTCTGTTTATATCTAAATGGAAGAACTCTGACGTATGTGCTTAATTATCTTAGTAAAAAAATCATCCCCGTCCCCTCCCCCTCCTAATTCCTTGGACTACGACCTGATATTTGCGCATAGCTTTGAATCATGCGCGTATCCAGAGGCTATTGATAGTGAAGTGAACCTTCCCCTAGTCAGGAAATCAGCCTTCCTCTTGTTCGACCCTACCCTGTCTATCCGACTGCGCACTTAAATGTAATACTGCATTTGAACTTCATTGCTGCAGGAAGATGTGTGAGGTTGTTCTTACCTGAAAACTAGATTAAATGAACTGTCCTAAAGATAAACTGAATGCTACGGTAAACAGTTTGTGTAAAAGTCTTATTTACAGCATCAAGGACAACAAACATCCACACACAGCAACAATTAACTTACACAATGAGCAAATAGAACCTATATGCACAGAATCAGGAAAAAATAGACGGCAGGACTTAAAAATTTTTATGAAGATAGGATTCTCCCTCCTCTCCTGTTTTAAAACAAGATATGTTCATCGAAGGGAAGTCGGAGTTTGTGCTTACTACACGTTTCCATCAAACCTCCTTGTCACAGAAACGTCCCCTCTCAGCTTATTTGCCTTATTAGCCAACTTGTTGTGTTTGCCAGAAGTCGGTTACAGAGGTCCTCCTTAGATGTTTGCGCATAGTGAATTACAGGACCAAATAATCACTCAAAATTTGCCTCGAAACTTGCATATCAAAACGCGATAAAAAATTGTCGACTTTGTTACAATTTTTTTCAAAGGAAAGACCCATCCGTCACGGGCCGGGACATGGCAATACCGTCGTGAATACTTCCTCATCATACTAGTTGCTTTCTCTCATCGGTCAGATTTTTTCAACATCATCCCATTTTTTTTTTTTTTTTTTCGGGCCATCTTGTAGAGTCGTTGGACTCTTTTTTGTACAAAAAATTAGAAATAAGATTCCTCTTGTCGGTGCCACTGAGAGGATGAGTCGGGTTACAGAATATCTGTGTCAAGGGTAGTTTGTAATTTACAACGAGTTAACATGAAAATGTTTATAAATGAAAATATTTATTACTTTACTAGTTAATTTGAAAGAATTTGAAAATCCCAAAAACACAAATTTAGTATGGCTTTCCAAGTTTGCAACTTGGCAAATTTCACATCAAATTTAGAAGGTATTCATCGTTAAATCATCGTTCGTTAAATTTTTCAATCAATAACCCTGTTAATGACTATTCTGTACGGTGTATGAGGGATGGTAGTGTTGGCAGTAGCGTATGTACGAGGACCCCGAGGACGGCGAGGATGGAAGAGTGCCTCTGCCCAGGTTTTTGACCGGTCGGGCGAGCTCAAACTACCGTGATAATTTAGGCAAGGCGGAGGGAAGAGGGTACGTCAGTTAAAGTGTAAAGGGGTTTTAATATAATTAACCAGCCCATTGCAAAATATTTAAAATGTATAGATACTTTCACTTCTTTTGCTATCCCCCACGTGCGCCGTCGATGCCTGATCGAGTGGAATATTTCCAAGGCCCCATGTCGAGCGTACGAAGCCTAGTGCCATATGGCCCAAAACATAGTGCTGGCCTTCGGTCAGAATTTTTTCCAGTTTCGTAGAAGACCTAGTGAATACATTAAAATATGTGAATTTCCAATGATGGTAAGTCACCTAAACTGTTTGCCCAAATTAAGTTTTTCCCGTAACTTGAAGAATGCAGGTTTATCTATACAATCCTTAAATTTTCTCTGCGCTTTCTGTAAGTCGCCTTTTTGTCGCCTTTCTTGAATTGCTTGGTTTTATGTAGCAAAGTGTAACAACCACACCTCTCAATATCACATTAGACAAACGTGGTAACAAGAGTTTTTGTCAAGATAGGTGATTTCATCCAAGTTTGGATCTGCTATTTGTTCTTTGTTTTTGTTGCAGTTATGATAAATAAGTCTGAGGGTCTTACCAGGGAGCCATTACGGACAGCTCCCTAGTCTAACTCGAATGAACCAATAAATTAAAATGCGTGTTATTCCTATTACGATAAGCACTATACTGATTTTAACGGGCATAGATTCTTCCATGCGTCAGTAAACATTTTCGCCTGCTCTGCGTTTTGTGCAGGGCCACTTAAAAAAGTGACAGTTCGTTTTTACGGGTGCCCGAAGACCAGTATAGCAGCCTATACTGAACCCCAAACTTCGGAAACCGGTACTGCTTCCAGTTACTGAGCAGGGAGTCTGTTGCAACTCCCTGCACTGAGTATTTTTTTCTTCATCGTTCGATGATGCCAACCTGAACTTGGAATGTACAAACTGTAGCTGGACACTTAATGTCATTAATATCTATGATAGCTTTGATCTGGATCGATAAAATGTTCACCTGGAAGCAAGATTCTCATTTGTTATATCCCTTCAAGAACGTCATTTAGTAGGGTAGGCCTTCTTATATTAAGCGGACATATGGCCTGCTTTACATTAGACTTCATCATTGGAGCCCACCCCCACCTCCGCACTCTTCATCCGATAACTCGCGGGGCCTGTACTTAATTCTCTGTCCCAGCTCTGACCGGTTAGGGGGCGTTGTTGTATTAATGAAAATTTTCCATGCTCCCCGTATGCTATAGAATCTGCTAACCCTTACACCCCAGTAAGTAACCTCTTTAATAGGGCGAGGGATTACGTATAATTGGAGTGCCGAGCTGCAACACTTTTAACCAAAATATTATTTGTTTTTCTGAATAAAAGCATTTATTTTGCCTTAAAACGGCAGATTTTCTGCCAGAATTGGGAAAAGGGGAGGCATAGCCCCAGGCCAGCGGCCTCACACGCCTTGGAACCTATATGTAGTTAACTTAGCCTCACGCTTTGTTAAGGTTGGCGAAAATCATGATCAATCCAAAGTTGTAATGACGTTATTATTGTAGCCTATGCAGCTTTCGGCGGACCACTTCGTCCAGCGGCCGGTTGCATACGACCTAATGTATGTAATCCTAGAAAGGGTCCAAATGTTAGATATGACTTTTCCCCTAAATTGGCGTAAATGCTTGTATGAGTTTCTAATCACTTGACGTCCTGCGCGTGCTATGCATGCATTCTGTGTGTCAGATTTCTCCTTAAAACAGAAAAATTCGCTGCATTAAAATTGTGTAGGCCTGCTTGGTGTCGAATGTACAATGACATGAAATGGGAACGTTTAAAAGTTACTCACGATCCAGTCAACTCCCCATCTCGAGCCTGCCCTTGAACATGTCGCTATTTTCATTTCCTTAACTGTCTTTGTTCTTCTTGCCTGTGTCGGGGCTTAAGATTATCGTGAATCGTCAGGAAAATCCTTAGCTACCCCTTCCCCGTTTCCTTTACCAATCTACTAACGGAACCTTTCACAAATTACTTCAAAGAATCATGACACCACCCCGAGGGTATGCAGTATATTACACTAACCTGATGATCATTAGGATTCTCAGTATTGCATAAAAAGCACAACAGAATTTAAAGATAGAACGCGCAAAGGCAGCGAAAAGATTGATGGTTTGGGAAGGTTTACGAAAATTTTGATCGTTTACCTAGAGTTTTCGATAGAAAAGGATTAAAATAAACCCATCAGTGAGTCGAAAATGAAAATAATCCTCAGACTTAGATAAATCCACCGCCCGGCTGTCTGGGGCAACGAAAGAAAATCACTTGAGCAAGTGCATTGCTCAGAACCGTAGCCCGGCGGGCAAGAACCAGCTCAGGCGTAAATTTTGAAATACGAATTATGTGAAAATAGTTGCATTCGCAACCTCCCAATCCACTAAGGCCTATATAATCATCCGTTAATGGGGAAAATGTCCTCAGAAGTCGCATATGTCGGAAGCACAGCTACTTCAGAGTCCGACAACCCCTGCTCCACAGGAAGAACCTAACACTAACCGGTGCTGTGGCGAGACAGGTCTCGAGACCTGAAATTGTCGCTCTCGTCTCCGAGACCGGTCTCGAGTCCCAATGCAAACAGTGCGTAAAGCCCGTTGAGAGGCCGGTCTCGGTCTCGGACCCTCCGGTCTCGACTACAGCACTGACACTAACATTGAGTAACCTTTTTAGCACTGGTCCATTCGGCCTGCAGCTGGCCCTATCATCATCATGGAAGGTAAGACTGTATACGTATGTTTTTGATACTATACCTTGCAGCCATAGTGCACTAAATCACTATGGCCTTCACTGTACTTAAATATGAAGTGTATGCTATTCTGGAGACTGAAACGATGAATAAGAATTGTTCAATGTACAGAAAAGCTGGTAATATTAGTAGTCTATCTTGAAATTTCCATAAGACCATGCCTATTTCAAGCTTGTAGCCAGGAAGGGGGCATCCCTTAAAAATATTTCGCCCCTTTTAGTACCTTTGTCCGGCTACTGTCCTCACCGATTTGCTGCAAACACCATGAATACGAAGACTGATTTATCGGAAAAGCAGCGCACATTTACACATTTAAATCAGTGGTGCATACACAGTATATGGATCATTATCATGATGCATGGCCTTCACTTTATGTAAACCATGGGTATCGATAGTCGAGGATTGCGGGCATATCCTCTTTTCCAAAACCATGTAATCAAAATATAAGGCAAAATGTTTGATTTATTGAAGAGCATGCAATAGCTGATTTAATGAAGTCAAACGCGAAAATGGTGAAAACACCAATTTAATGGATTAAAGTCGTTGGAGATGCATCAGATTACACCACAAATCATCTGATATTTTTCCAGGGCCCTTAAGTGGACCCAGAATACCGGGCTTCTAGGGCTTCGCTGATTTTCGATTGAAGTAGTCAGGTCAAGCCCCCCCCCCCCTCCCCATTCATAGGTGTTGACCCTCATGCCTTTAACTAGTTGAACAAGTGAGTGAGATGGCCATTGTTGATTTGTTTTAAGTTGGAAATCAGGCAGATTCTAACTGGACAAACAGATATCCTTGCCGGCAGGAAGAGTTTTAGTGTTGCTAGTCTGGGACAAGTAATAAAAAACGAATTTGTCGAAGCCTACCCCCTGCAGACATTTATAGCTTTAGAGCATTTTGGTTTCATTTTAGAAAAATATAAAATTTTCAATAATCGCTTGAGAGCATGCCCCCCCCCCATGCGCCCTAGTGCTGGCGCCACTGTCCCCGTTCCTCAAATGACGTCATCCTTAATCTCAAACGTTATACAGGTGTACGTTGAAGGAAAAAAAAACTGCACGCTAAAACACAAATTTGTCAGTGCGATTCAGCGTCTACCATCATGCACGGGGAGACAACGGGATTGTAGAAAGTCGTTATCTCAGTGGACTCTTGCACGCCTTTTCTAAGAATTCAATAACTTAAATCCATCTCAAATGGTGTTCTTACAATTCTAAACGCAAGTATGATGGAAATGGATGACTAAAATTTCTCCCTCGAGTCATGCCTGGCTGCCATTCTGTTGTGCGTGACATCGATCTCCATGAAGACGAAAGTTGCGTACAAGAATAACGTCATTGAACTTTGGATTGATCACGATTTTGGCCAACTTTTACAAAATATCTGTTGATACCTGTTTTCCCCTCAACAGATCAATGGTTGTGGATTCTTCTGTGAGTTTCTAAAACACTTATCGCCTATCCTCTTTATCAGGGGCGTAGCTAGGATGAAATTTTTAGGGGGGCTAGCTATCAATGGGGGTCACGGCATTGATCACCGTCCTTAATTTTTACACATTTCATTAGGACACAAGCAATTTCTGGGGGTGCTAGCGAACATCTGGGGGCCCAGCCCAGGCCAGCCCCCCCCCCCCATCCATAGCTACGCGCCTGCTCTTTATGCCTCTGCTATCTTGACCAGTGTCGGGGCTTAAAGTTGCTGCGAATGATCAAGATCCTTGTGTCACCCAATCCCACCCCCCACCCAACACTTCGGTTCCTTTGCTGATATATTTGTAGAGCTTTAGAGAAACTCCTCTGATGGCTCCATCATAGACCCCCCCCCCCACCCCCCTTGGGAAATCGTTACGAGATTGCAAAATGTGCATGGATGGTACATATACCGTTTGGAATTGTTTTCCATTGTAATTGAAATGTAGCTTAAGGAGAAAATTTGAAAATCTTTTGTGACAGGTTAAATTATACAGTCAATTAAAAAATGACAGAGGCTTCCATAAGTAACGGCTACAAGATGGGAACCACTTTCATTCTTATTAAAAAATGACGGATATTAAACAATTTCTCCCCGCATGTGCTGTGTAAATAACAGTCTTTCTACTGGGGATTTTCCGGACAGCTACCTCATAATTATGACAATTATCAGGGAAAATTATAAACAAGGACTTCATTTTCATTGAAGGGGCATTACTAATGCTTCTGTTGCTGTACAGAAAATGAGGATCACTGTCAACATTGACGAAAATACAGTCTATGAATATAAAAAGTGATTTCTAGTCAGAACTTGAAACCCATGATGGTACTGATTATAATACAAGAAAATATGACCGAGGGTTCAGCAAGTAACGGCTACTATAAGGAAGACACTTGTGATACAAAAATTCTTTACAATTTTATTTGCTGTGTGTAAATACAGTCTATTACCTGGGATTTCCCGGACAGACACTCAGCCAACAGTTATTGGACAATAATAGTTTCCGGTCAAAGTAAACAAACATGTCTATCGCGTCACATAAAAGAAACTTACATCGTGACACAGAGGTTGGTACAAAAGCAGTGACTTGTATAGTTGTCTATGGTAAAAAAGAGGGGGTATTTTTGCCTCCCTAGTGAAGGGTGCCTTTAACTTTTACTTTGCCTGTGTTCGGGACGGGTGTCTAAGAGCACTGATAAAGAGAGGATGGATTAAACAGAAAAGTGCATCAGGTTTAAGTATTTTTCCTTAAGACCGATCCACTGTCTTTCTTAACTATTTTTGCTCAAACGTTTCACAATTTCATCTTCAGGTTTAAACAAGAATCAACTGTGTACATGACAGTTGTAAAGGATCCGGCCAATGTAAATATGGACACGTGCATTGTGTGAATCTTACACAATAACAAGAATAAATAACTGTTTACTGTGGCTTGTGATATTATAATAACACTTCTCGCATGGAAAGTTTTCTGTTGTACTGACAAAAGTAAATTACACATTGGAGCAAGAATGAAAATTCTTTCAATCATTCCTACTTATTACTGACAAAGACGTTAGCTTCAGTCTTATGTCATAATATTTCTGTCAAAAACATCTTAGTTTTGCAAAAAAAAAAATGTGTTGTAGCTTGAAATGTAGACGTGAATCTATTGAAAAATTTCAAGCTAGCTATACTGTGGAAGGCTATCACAGGAAAGTTAAATCATGAAAGGAAAAAGGCAAACCCTTTTACATTATTTCATGATAAAATACACGAAAGTAATTACAACTCAAGTTTTTTGCTATATGCACAATGTGTTAAATATTTAGTGAAAACATATTTACAGTCAACAACAAAGAAATCATTGTCTGATGTTATTAATGCACGTGACTATCAGTTTGATTGACAGTAAAACAAACCACTTGGCAGGCTGTTATAAATACAGCACTGTATATAGCTGTAAATTACATCATCAGTGACTAAATAATTCCTGCAGTATGTTTAGGTACAGCAGGGAGTTGTTAGTTTTACTACTTGAACAACTCCATGGGTACAGATATTATTGGAAAAAGTGAATCTATTCGCAATTTAATAATCGTGACAAATTTTACCGAGGCTATGCACACCAGAGTGTCATGGGACGTTAAACCGACTAAAAGGCTTCACAATAGAATATTCAAGTTTGAAAATGAATCAGCTGTCTACCTACCAGATGAACAGTCCAGCTGATGTCAACAAAAGCGGAGATTTGTGTGAAAAAAATGGTGAGTAATGGCCCTTCAGGCAAGAGTTACTGTGTGGAAATGTTAAATTCACATAGAGCATATTTAGAAAGTTGGGGATATAGCCCCCATCCCGAGGGATTCCGCCTATGAATGTAAATGGATAGGCCTACATGCACTCTGTCAATCTCATACAACAGCAGTAATGAATATCTGTTTACTGTGGCTTGTAATAATAACACTTTTGCAGGGGGAGTTTTCAGTTGTACTGAGAAAAGTAAATTACTCATGGGTAAGGGTGATAAATCAATATTTATATAATTTTTTGGTATAACCACAAAGATGTAAATTTAAGGTTTGTATCATGATAGTTTTAGTCAACAATATGCACATTTTTTTATGAGATGAATATTTACTGTGCATTTGATATACCACACCAAACGGCTCTTTAATTACATCATAATTGAATAAAAAAAATTATTTACATTGTTACATCGTTTTCTTTGTGTACAGTGTGTACTGAGTGCTTTGGTCAGCAATATTGAGACCACTGTCTGATGCTGTTTAGGCACACGACTAGCAGTATGATTGACAGATCAATCACGTGACACTGCTAGCTCATCAGACAATGAAAAGAATGTCTGTAAAAACAAGCCACCTGTCGACCAGTGATGATTGAAGGACTGTATACAACTGTAGAACATTAATGTCGAAATAATCCCTGCAGTATGTTTAGGTACAGCAGGGAGTTGTTAGTTTTACTACTTGAACAACTCTTTGGGTACAGATATTACTGGAAAAAGTAAATTTATTCGCGTTTTAATAATCATGACACATTTTATGAACATGGTATACTAGAATGCCAAACATTTGTACCTTACTAAAAGGTGTAAGCAGTGGAGGTACAAAGTAATTATACACTGCTCTGGTTTAGAGGGACAAATTAAAAAGGGTCATTCTTTAATTCGTCAGTGCTCCTAGTAAATTATCTTTTTCTCTTGTTCCCTGTTCAATTCGTCTGACATGAATATTTATGATGATAATGGCTGATTACTGATAATTATGTCAAATGAAATTTAATTCAGTCCACCCTTTCATTGACTTTTAATACTTGTGTATTAACAACACATCTCATAGTTTACCATTTTTCCTGGGTTTGCACTGTCTATAGGGTAGTAACGGTATCATTTTAAAACGCATTTAGTCTAATAATATCTATTTTCTAAACTTATAACTATATATCTTAGTCCCATCATAATGTCTAAACTTGTATATGTTGCACCTACTGCATTTAAGAATCGAACTAGCAAACAATTTACTGGATAGTTCTTTAGCTCTTGTGAATATTTCTCTGAAAAATAATTTCAGTCATTATTCTTTCATTTTGTTTGAACGCTTTGACACTTTTTCATTTTAAACATCGTTATGTCATGTACTCACGTGATCATAGCAAAAAAGTCAATTATACACATATTAACATTGCTAAGTAAAAGACTTGTAAAGTTAGACACTTACCTCCCAGAGACAGGACTGTAGATTCAGTTGATACCCACCCCAAGGGTAATGCCCGCGAAGATCCCAAATAACTGAAATAAACAACAATCACGACACCTATTAATATATTCAATGTACTTAAGGGCAATATTATGTGTACATTGCATAAACATGACACAGAAGGTAGCTTTTATCATCGTAAACCATTCAGTTCCACCGATAAAATCTGGTAATTTAACTTTTCTTTCAATAAGCCTTGAATATTACAAAAGTCATGTCCATCATTGGAAAAACTGAAAGTTTAGGTTGACAATTATGCATGAGCTTGAAAACAAACTTACCCAGCCATCTTAGTATGTTAAGTTATTTACCATTCTATCTGCATTAATGAAAAATTCCATGAAACACACACAATATCTCTCTTTAAGAATAAACAGTGTTTCTCTTAATAAGTAAAAATATACATATTACAAAATAATTCATTTAGAGGATGATTACATAATTGATCAAGACAGTAAGTTACATACTTTATTCTGACTAGATTTTCAACATAGAAGGGAAATTACGTACAAAACATAGGACTAAAATGTTAATGTCTTATTTACACATGTAAATATCACAAAACGCATGGACAGTTGTTTATGTTTTTAAAAAAATCAATCATATCTCCCTCATCTATTAAAACTACTAAACTGAAATATAAGCATCAATCCTTCACAGACAGAAAATTTGAGCAAATTTCTTCAAAACATTTGGATCTGTGGTCTAATGAGCAGACCCTTCCTATTATTCATTACACACATGAGTAGTGACCCCTCCTGTTATAATACTGTGTACATTCCCTTACTCCAAATCCAGATATGGATTGATATCTGGATATATATGGCTAAATACAGTCTTTATATGGCCATATCAAGCCAGATATACAGCCAGATTTAGATGCCTTGATACATTACATCAAGTTTTATATAGCCATATCAAGCCAGATATAACTTGATGCAATGCAGTTCCAGATATGCAATAAAGTTTTATATGGCCATATCAAGCCAGATATTACTTGATGAAATGCCAGTCCAGATATGTAAATACAGTTTTATATGGCCATATCAAGCCAGATATAACTTGATACAATGCAATTCCAGATATGCAAATAAAGTTTTATATGGCCATATCAAGCCAGATGTAACTTGATGAAATGCTAGTCCAGATATGTAAATACAGTTTTATATGGCCATATCAAACCAGATATAACTTGATGAAATGCCAGTCCAGATATGGAAATAAAGTTTTATATGGCCATATCAAGCCAGATATAACTTGATACAATGCAATTCCAGATATGCAAATAAAGTTTTATATGGCCATATCAAGCCAGATATAACTTGATATGCTAGATATGCAAATGAGCATTTTGTTAGTTTGTTTTTTTTTTATTTTTTGGATTTGATTCTTGGATTATGCTTGTTACAAACTAAGACATGTTTTGGATATAGCATCACCTTCCCAGACATTGCAGTTATTTAGTGGCTTCACTTTTGTTAATACCGCAGTGTACTAAGTGAACTTAGGCAAATGATTTGCATATGTGGGCGGAGCTTGTATCTAAACCTACATTTTTCATGATTTAGGAAGTTGAAAGTAAAATATGCACTACGCAGTAAACAAAATTTAGAGTCAAATACGTAATAAAGTTTAAAATAAGAAGCCCATATCACTGTGATTACATATAATAGGAAATTTCAAGGCATTTTTCTGTTCACTGTTATGAAATAAGTTGAATTTATGTACTTAAGTCAA
The DNA here is from genome assembly GCA_029531755.1 of Holothuria leucospilota. Classification (NCBI taxonomy): domain Eukaryota; kingdom Metazoa; phylum Echinodermata; class Holothuroidea; order Aspidochirotida; family Holothuriidae; genus Holothuria; species Holothuria leucospilota. The sequence goes on from CM055961.1 coordinate 50,094,758, forward strand.
TTCAACCAAATATTTACATTAAATTCTACTTCATGGAGCACTTAAACATTGTTTGCTGGTGTTCAAAGTACATAGAAACAGGCACTGAGGAACAAAGAACCCAAACCGGACTGAAGCAAAACGCAACCGACAACCACCCACAGAACCACCAACACGCTCTCACCATCCACACCCAGCAAAGGAAACAAAAGAGTCTTCGCCACCGCCAACAAACAGAAACCACCACCACACCCACCATCAACGATCACAACAGCACACGCCCAAAGACGACAACACGCCCGAAGGCAATCACAGCACGAAGGGATACGGGGGTCCACCTGCCACACTCAAATCACTATTTACAGTCTCCTGGCACAGGAGTATCCCTGATCACGACGGCGGAGCTCCTACGTGGGACCTGTTCTATTCAGCCAGTCTAGAACGGGACCACTGTCGGGTGGGTCAGTTAAGTCAAAGTTTGTCCCTTGGGGACGTTGTTACTCCTTCAGGGAGCAGAACTTCTTCCGGAGTATTGTCTGGTTTTCGTCCCTGGCTCTTCGCCAGAGAGTCGGGGGACTTTTGGAAAAAACGGTTTTCAAAGTCTCCATGAGGAGTGTGGACTATAAGTCCCAACTATGATTCATAACTAGAGCAGATATGGTCCGGATACAATTTTATCTGTGCCATATAAAGGCTTGATCCAGATAAAACTTTATCTGGCCATATACGGTTTAGATCTGGTTCTGGTTTAGATCTGTGTTACATCTGCCTAACTTTTTATCTGATCTGATATGAATTCCATATCTGGTGCAGATATGGACCATATATGGAAATATATTCTGCTCATATAAGGACCATATCTGGTCCAGATCAAACTTTATCTGTCCCATATAAATACTTGACCCAGATAAAACTTTATCTGGCCATATATGGCTTAGATCTGGTTTTGGCGTAGATCCGGGTTATATCTGCCCAATTTTTATCTGGCCCTGATATAAATCCCATATCTGCAGCAGATATGGGCCAGATATGAAATCCATATCTGGCCTATATATGGAATTTCATATCTGGCCCATATCTGGATTTCGAGTAAGGGTTAAATTTATTTTCATTACACACAGTATAATAGACTGTATGTTACCTTTGACGTTTCTTGATCTAAGAACGGACACAGACTCAGCCTGGACGGATTGTGGCAGCAGACAGTAAGTAAACCTTATAGGAGAGATGACACAGGAGGACCAGTTGATTCTACCTCTTCTTCACACTTGGATTATACATTTATACAAGAATATTTATAAATAAAATAGAATAAAATAAACTCTGACATTTTACTTGATACTAACCCACATGAAATTAAATGTTAGTATTATATCTAACTATGTTTATTCTTATCTTTTTCCGCTTAATAGAGTCAGCATTTTGATTCAAAGTTTAATTGTATTTTTCTAGGCCATATGTGTGCTGTAGTTGTATACAATACTCAATGTGTTTCATTTACAGTACAATGAACAGCTCACAGTGTTGTATAACATAACCTCTCTATATGTACGGCGTGTTCTAGTATTTACATTGAAAGTGTTTTAGTCACAGACGCGCGCGTGTCACTGAGCTGGCTGCTGATCTATTGTTATGTTAATGAGCTTCCTTTGTTATCAGTTGTATATTGACATGTGATGTAAAGGTCATTTAAAGTTCAGTGTCTTGTGATTGTAAACAGTGTGTGTACTCACTGTACATGTGTTACTGTGTACTGTACAATATAGAATATTATAGCAGCACAGACAGCAAATATGACTAGAATTATCACGGGCACTCTTTTCTTCTCAGTGTTTTTTTGAGATGTAGATGTGAGACTAGTTTGTTTCTGGGTTCTTTGAAGAGGAATAACATGATTTTCTAGCCTGTGCATGGGGGGAGGGGGGGGGGGGTTAAATTATTAAGACAACCGGATCAACATTAAGTGCCTAACTTTCACACCACAGAAGTAATATTAATTGAGGGTGTCTCTAAAAGGAAGACCTCTAAAACGAAGACCGAAGACCTTTAAAATGATGAAATCCTTAACGAAGAGTGTCCCACGGTTGCACCAGTTGCCGTGTCTATAGAAATATTTCGTTCTGCGTGAGTCTTCATTTTCCGGTCTTCCTTTTAGAGATTTGCAATATAGGGAAAATCTCTAGAACGAAGACCGAAAAAGGAAGACCTCATCCATATATTAACCCGGCGAAACACTATTTAACCAACTTTTCTTGTCTGCAGCCCCCAGATAAATATTTTTCATTAATTTTCCCTTGTTTGTTTGTTTTCAAACAGTAGTTCATGGCTGGCAAAGAGGTCTGTACTTTATCAAAATCTGTAGAGTGAGACACACGTAATCAAAATCACACTTAAAATCATTCCAGTGATGAATCCCAGACCGATTTTTTTATATTATGGTTCGGAAACGTATTTAAACAAAGATTTCAGAGCAAGTATCTACGCCCACTGTATATTTATTGTTTTAGAGATGGGTCTTCATTTTCCGGTCTTCCTTTTAGAGATTTGCAATATGGGGAAAATCTCTAAAACGAAGACCGAAAAAGGAAGACCTCATCCATATATTAACAGAAACACTATTTAACCGACTTTTCTTGTCTGCTGCCCCCAGGTAAATATTTTTCATAAATTTTCCCTTGTTTGTTTGTCATCAAACAGTGGTTCATGGCTGGTATAGATGTCTGTACTTTATCAAAATCTGTAGAGTGAGACACAAATAATCAAAATCACACTTAAAATCATTCCAGTGATGAATCTCAGCCCGATTTTTTTATATTATGGTTCGGAAACGTATTTAAACAAAGATTTCAGAGGAAATATCTACGCCCACTGTTTATTTATTGTTTTAGAGATGGGTCTTCATTTTCCGGTCTTCCTTTTAGAGATTTGCAATATAGGAAAAATCTCTAAAACGAAGACCGAAAACGATGACCTCATCCATATATTAGCCGAAACACTATTGAACCGACTTTTCTTGTCTGCAGCCCTCAGATAATTTTTTTCATAAGTTTTTCTTTGTTTGTTTGTCTTCAAACAGTCGTCATGAGAAAATAGTACATGGAAGGAGTTCATGGCTAGGATGGAGGTCTGTACTTTATCAACATCTGTAGAGTGAGACACATGTAATCAAAATCACACTTAAAATTATTCCAGTGATGAATCTCAGCCCGATTTTTGTATTCTAAGTTTCGAAAACGTATCTAAACAAAGATTTCAGAGCAAGTACTTACGCGTAATGTATATTTATTGTTTTAGATGTGGGTCTTCATTTCCCGGTCTTCCTTTTAGAGATTTGCAATATAGGGAAAATCTCTAAAACGAAGACCTCATCGATATAACCCAAACATTATTGAACCGACTTCTTTTGTCTTCAGCCCTCAGATAAAATACTTTTCATAAATTTCATTATTTTGTTTGTCCCTAAACAGTTGGGTGAAAAAATAAGTCTCAGGATGGATATATCTTGTTCCGTAATGCATTCATCAAATGCAAAGATTCCCAATAATTTTGATGTATTAGGCTATTTCTCTCGTCAGACCGCTACAGTTTTAAGCGGTTGGGATCCAGAGCCCCTCCAGTGTTTTAGCTAGGAAGTTTTCTAAATGCGAAATTTACTAGTCTGTGGCCTGGGGAGGGGATGTCCCTTCCCCTGTGGAAATTTTTGGAATTTGAAAGGTGCCTAGATTGCAAATGGTGCAATATTGAGTGGATTTCTGCCCTAATGAGGAACCTCAGAATTTACACCAGGGTAGAATTTGCTTGTCAGCTTTTTTTTTTTTGTGCGGGATGGCTAAAACACTGGGCCCGCCTTAGGGCCCCTGGTGGGGTTTCAGGGGAATTGGCCCCCGGAAGCTCTGAGGTTTTAGCAAAACCTCTGTGTAAAAAATTAAGTCTCATGCAGATACATTTTGGTTCATAATACATTATCCAATGCAAAGATCCCGGATAATTTTATGTGTTAGGCTACCGTATTCCTCCCGTCATGCCATGCAACTATTCTTCAGGAGCTGAACCTGTCGTTCAGAATTGGAACACTATGCGTTCAGCATTTGAACACTAGACGTGTCAGGCGTACAAATACGGTAAGTGTTCAAATAGGCGTCCGGCGTTCAAAAAGGGAGAAAAAGTCTTCAGAATCTTAACACAAGCGTTCAAAAATATGCTTTGAACGCTAGAATGGGTTCCGTATCTGTTTCATTTTGGTGTTCATAAGTTAAAAGCCTGAGATTGCAGTGGAGGGAAGACACGTGCGGCACGAATTACTTTTTCCCAGGATGTTTGTGGGTAAACCGGATCCTTAGGACGGAGTTTGCAAAATGTGTTTGAAGTTAAGGTTAGGGTTTGAAAACGGGCTAAGGATACCCTCTCCATGGGTAATAGGGTGCTGCTCCCCATGGTGATGATAAAAGTGAATAATACTGTGCAGAAAGTGGTTTTTCAAGAACGCCATATGACCCGAAATAGTGCGCCTATACGGGAGTTTTTAATTCCCTTTCTTTTCCCGAGTGGCCGACGGATTCAGTCACTCGTCCAATTACACAGACGACTGTTGATACACCATATACGGCCGTCACATGCAAAACCAACTTGCCGACGGGCCTTCAACTTGAATGGGTCAATTAGATGAAGAGCCGAAAATCGAAGTAGCCGTTAACAGACTAGACACGCGCTCCCGTTCTCTCTTTCTCCTTTTTCTTTTCATTCTCCGCCTTCCCTTTCACTCCCTTCCTTTCCCTTTCCTTTCCCTTCTTCTCTGTTCTTTTCCTTCTCTCCTCTTTTACTCTGCTTTTCGCCGACAGACCGAAAAGTTACCGAAGGAGACCAAATATTGGGAGTGAGACACCCCCACATCCCCCTCTCTCTACAGCCCTGAAAATTTACCTCAGCGCTGCAGACAAGAAAAGTCGGTTCAATAACGTTTTGGTCAATATATCGATGAGTCATCGTTTTTCGGCCTTCGTTTTAGAGATTTCCCTATATTGCAAATATCTAAAGGAAGACCGGAAAGTGAAGACCCATCTCTAAAACAATAAATATACAGTGAGCGTAGATATGCCCTCTGGAATCTTTGTTTAAATTCGTTTTCGAACCTTAGAATACAAAAGCCGGGCTGAGATTCATCACTGGAATGATTTTTAAGTGTGACTTTGATTACATGTGTCTCAATCTACTGATTTTGATAAAGTACAGACCTCTATGCCAGCCATGCTCTGTTTGAAGACAAACAAACAAGGGAAAATTAATGAAAAATATTTATCTGTGGCTGCAGACAAGAAAAGTCGGTTAAATAGTGTTTCGGTTAATATATGGATGAGGTCTTCCTTTTTCGGTCTTCGTTTTAGAGATTTTCCCTATATTGCAAATCTCTGAAAGGAAGACCGGAAAATGAAGACCCATCTCTAAAACAATAAATATACAGTGGGCGTAGATACTTGCTCTGAAATCTTTGTTTAAATACGTTTTCGAACCATAATTAAAAAAAAATCGGGCTGGGATTCATCACTGGAATGATTTTAAGTGTGATTTTGATTACATGTGTCTCACTCTACAGATTTTGATAAAGTACGGACTTCTATACCAGCCATGAACTCCTTCAATGTACTGTTTTCTCATGACGACTGTTTGAAGACAAACAAACAAGGGAAAATTAATGAAAAATATTTACCTGGGGGCTGCAGACAAGAAACGTCGGTTTAATAGTGTTTCGGTTAATATATGGATGAGGTCTTCCTTTTTCGGTCTTCGTTTTAGAGATTTTCCCCATATTGCAAATCTCTAAAAGGAAGACCGAAAAATGAAGACCCATCTCTAAAACAATAAATATACAGTGGGCGTAGATACTTGCTCTGAAATCTTTGCTTAATACGTTTTCGAACCATAATTAAAAAATCGGGCTGGGATTCATCACTGGAATGATTTTAAGTGTGACTTTGATTACATGTGTCTCACTCTACAGATTTTGATAAAGTACAGACCTCTATGCCAGCCATAAACTACTGTTTGAAGACAAACAAACAAGGGAAAAGTTATGAAAAATATTTATCTGGGGGCTGCAGACAAGAAACGTCGGTTAAATAGTGTTTCGGTTAATATATGGATGAGGTCTTCCTTTTTCGGTCTTCGTTCTAGAGATTTTCCCTATATTGCAAATCTCTGAAAGGAAGACCGGAAAATGAAGACTCACGCAGAACGAAATATTTCTATAGACACGGCAACTGGTGCAACCGTGGGACACTCTTCGTTAAGGATTTCATCATTTTAAAGGTCTTCGGTCTTCGTTTTGGAGGTCTTCCTTTTAGAGGCCTTCGGTCTTCGTTTAAGAGGTCTTCCTTTTAGAGACACCCATTAATTGAGCACACTTGTGCATCTTTTTTCAGATTTATAGTGATATTACCTCAACTTTTAGTATAAAATTTTACTTCAATCATTGCCACATTTGTAAAAATATAGTGCGCATATCATTTATAAAAAATAAATTTCATATATGCACATACCATAATAATAGCAAACATTAAAATTGTTCATAGACTTCCTCGGTTGTTAAATTTTTTGTATCAACCATCCTAATTTACCCAAAACATGACTGCTTTGGTTATATTCAAGTATGTCAATATAAAAAAGCCTATTCTACAGACTACAACAAACTTTGAAGTTTGTTCTTGAAGCAGCCACTGACTTTATTTGACGATATGTTTACATTTACTTAATAATGGAAACTAAATATTTATTAACTATTTCATGGGACTATGTATAGTTCATTACTTTGTTTTCACCTTTACAATTCTAAAATAATTGAACATCATTTAGAAAAAATGATTACCAATTTTCAACTTTTATATTGTATTTTTCGCTATTCATGTAAATCACATTCAAGTCTTCTCTTTAATCAATGTTTATTAATATAACTAAATACCGACTACCTACACTGCTAAAGATTTTAAGCATGAAATACCTTTTATGTACACTAAAACTTTCAAAACAAAAACATCAGCCCTTGCTAAAATGACGTATCGATTACGAATTAAACCATGACACCGATTAATTTCTGACAGTCTCATTTATATTAAATTTACTTACATTTTAATTACAATACTTACCACAGTTCCTTCAACGCCAGACACTTTGATGAATACTGTAAGATGCCTGTAAATTCTTCTGATGTTATTTCTCTGCCTTGCTCCACTATGTCTAGCCTGTTGAGTGTAGTGAGGACTGGTATTGAGAGATTGGATTTTAACTGGAGATGATTCCCGCCACGCAGGTCCACTGTACTGTAGCAGTTACCCAGATACACACGTGAAATGGAAATCTGTAAAGTAAAATAAAACAGAGGATTGGATTGAAAGGAGAAATATACCAGACATCTCCAAGGAATCTGAGAAAAGAAATCAGAGAATAAGATGAGATAATGTATCTGTGTTGAGAGGAATAACATTTATAGCGAGAGATATTGACCATGAAATGATCAAAAGTAATCAAAAACAGTTGGCACGGATATTAAAGAACAATTTTAGAGTATTTTTTAGGAACGTAGTGTTATTTTACGTATATTAATACCTGACTACGTTGTGTTACATACATTAAAGAGTCTTTTCACATATAATGGCATGATTTCATAATTGAAAAGAAAATAGCAATATTTTTATGACAAATATTTTGAAAATAATGCAAGGAAAGGTTTAATTCCGTTTTCAAGAGTTTTTTTGAAAGAAAAAGTCCCTAAATTTTTCAAAATGCTTTTTATAAATTTCTGAAATAATTATTTTGACGTATTTAGAATGTAGTATTTTTCACTGTTGCTTGAATTCCCCTTGACTTTAGTATGATTGTAGTTATTTTCTCCACATTTCTGAATTTCTGCTTCCTGCAAGAAAGGGAAGTATGTTTTTTAATATTTTGGCAATTTTAGGATAACTTGAGATCCTAGTATTAGCTTTTATTAATATGCATGGGACATGCATTGCACATGTTTAAGAAGTTAAGATTAACATTGCTACCAAACTTATGGAAATGCTGCTCGTTGTTCATTAATTTTGACTCTTTCGTAAATTTATAAACCCCAATAGAAATTGTAGAATAAGCAAAAAAGGAAGAAAATTATGAGAAACATTTTCCTTCGAGTTTGGTCTGAAATAAGCAATATTAATACTGTGTAGGTTTGCCATTTCACTAACAACAAACAGGCCACTCTTAATGAGTTCTCAGTATTGTCTAAGTGAGAACTAACCGTATTGCTGACATTTATTTTGAAATAAATGCTCTAACGGCTCATCTTCACCAGTGTTGTAACAAGTCAAGTCACTGACTCGGACTCGAGTCGACTCGAGTCGCATATTTGACTTGACTTGACTTGACTTGGTCATCAGCCAAAATGACTTGACTTGACTCGAGTCTGGACCCTAAACGACTTGACTTGACTCGAGTCACCACCTAAACTGACTTGACTTGACTCGGACTCGAGCATAGCATGACTCGAGTCCAATTTAACACTCGAGTCAGGGAAAATGACTGAGTCTCCTTCTGCGACTTGAGTCCTTTGATGCGACTGATATTTGTAAATGTACCCAATTCTGGGCTGTGCTACGTGCATCTCGCGAGGGAGACGTGGCCTCAAACACACAGTTCACGTGGGAAGTTAATACCAGCACTGCATGCCTGTAGTATAGTTGTAAACTTGTCACTTGACAACAAACGGGCAGCGGTAGTTCGACAAATTCGCACTCACTGCTGCTGAAGCATGTCATGCCATACTATGTACACTGCATTACAGAATTACGAACACCAACCTCGGTGATTTCTATCGGAAAACATGTTGCACAGACAGGGTTGCCATCTGCATCATTCTTGGTCTGATATCAGGAACTTTCGATGTACTAGATTTTTATCCATGGGTGAATATTTCAAAAGGAAATTAAAATGTGAGTCTGTTCATTTTTGCTCTCTCTATATAATAATTTTTTTGCCTCTAAAAAAGAATTATTCAAATAATATTGCTTGTGCAACTCTGATGGGAGTGGTTTAGTCCTCAGTAAAGGCACGCGCGCGCGTGTGTGTGTGTGTGTGTGTGTGGGGGGGGGGGGGCATTCCACGAGACCGAAAATCAAAAACAAAATGGTTTCACGAGACCGATGGTCCGTGACTGACCGAAATTGAGAAAAGGTTCGCGAGACCGAAGATGAGAAAAGGTCCTTGAGACCGAAAGTGAGAAAAGGTTTGCATATAGGCCTAGTAATAATTATCACGTATAATACGTTTTTACAATAATGCGTACGTACCTAATAAATTGTGACCGCGTACAGTGACGTAGCGAGGGGTTAATTGGGTCATGGCCCAACCCCTGGCAAGAATAAATAAAGCCAAATTTTACTTCCAAAGTTTTCACCTGCACACAAACTTATTTAAAAATCATCTCAGAGGGAAGGGGGATCCTCCCGTTAGACGCCTTCCTCTCTTGGAGCATCGTTCACAAAGTCATGATCCCCCTCAGCTGAATTCTGGTTACACAACTGTGCACGTACGTATATCCTTAAAAGTTCCGTTCTCGCGAGCGATTTTAAATTTCGGCCTCGCAGACCTTCGGTCTCGCGAACCCTATTTCATTTCAGGTCTCGCGGACCCTATTTCATTTTCGGTCTCGCGGACCTTTGATCTCGTGGACCTTCGGTCTCGTGGGCTGTAACCGTGTCTAGCCGGTCGCCGATAGTTCCCTATATACACGTGGTCCTTACATCGACCCATTAGAAATCCGCGGTCTTCAACCAGCACAATGCCGGTCGAGATTGATTTTTTTCTTATAGCAAAGCTAGGACCTTAAGTCCTTATTTGCTGCTATAACATTTCCTTTCCAACTCTGTAACTAATATTGCAGTTGTTTTTGATCACTTTAAACCTCTGAAAAGTTCCGAAAATTTGAAATAAAATCAATAACTTTGCCACTTCGTAAAATTTACTGTAGGCTGTTGCGTTCGAAATATTTGTTGATATCAGATGCCGTGTGCGTAAGTGTGACATCACACAGAACATTTTACTACTGTAGTTCCTATACATACACATGACAACTGCCTCTGCAAACATTCCATACTGACGTAAGAATGTAGCTTATTAGCATACTGATGTAAACAACGTTCCTTAGTCACACAGTAAATATTAAGGCATGAAAAAGTTGCTAATTTCAAGTTTTTGGCCCTTTCAAAAAGATCTCAGTGTTCAAAAACAAAACTGTAATACTCCTGTAAGATCTGGAGAAGAAACGTCATCGTAGTAAATTCAGATTTTACGTCCAAAATTTGCTGAGAGAAGAAAGTCAATTTCATCATCATAAAGACGGCCGATCCCGATTGTTCATCAGGTTGCGTTGTCAGGGTGATATCCACAGTACACAGAACCGACGATAGCAGTCCGGGCCATGTATGTTATGTACGTACAAATGCATCGATCAAGCAAAGCCATCTGTCGCTGTCATACTATAGGCGGGATTACGGTGGACACTGGGGAACTTGCTCTACCCCCACCCCTCACACTTTTTCCCCTGCTTAAAAATAATAAAAATAATAAAAATAATAAAATAAAATAGCGAAAGGAATCGAGACAAGAGAAACTATAAGAGAATTTCAATAGCCTATTATGATTAAATTTTGCAATGTCAAACGAAGAAAGACATTAGAATCAAATACCATAAAAATGCTAGGAAGATTTTTCTCTGCGCGCTCCACACGCACCCCCAGAGAAAACCGACTAATACAATTGAAAATTTTGTCTGGCACCGTAAAATTTCTTTTAAAGCGTGGGCGTCTCCTACGCGCCACATTATTGGGACTTGAAGCTCTGCACTGAAAGTACTGTACGTCATTAAATGCACCCTGGTCCTTGCAAACAAAATCCCAAACACTACCCATGTATAGGGAATCACAATTCTCGATAAATTTTTCGGCGTGCTTCGCATGAACCCGATATAAATTGGTCTCATTAGTACTGCTGTACGGCTGTGCGTAGTAAAACTTTGGTGAAATTACCTCGTTATTATTTCCTGTAGGACAGCTTGAGTAAGTTCCTATTTCCAAAACCCTCGCTACACCTCTTCCTGTCCACTTTCCGCACCAACTGCCATCATGCATCTTCAGCAAATTTACTTAAGGTTACTATCTTAAATTTGCGATTCTCATAAGAAACCTATTTCATTACCATTTCAAATTATAGATGGGGAAGCAGAATTTGTTCAAGGAATTGTCCAGAATTGCCGCAAAAGCCGTCAAATTTAGAAAAAAAAAAATTACTCAGTTTCCAGCCTCCTACTTCGCACCTTCGGCGCTCGCGGTTAAAGGTTTCGCCGGCCACAACTTCCCAAGATGTAGCCTCCAATGAAAATTACTTCCCTGCATGGCATTTTAACTGCCGATGGCCTTGGCCATGTCCATGTAAAAACTACCCGTAAAACACTTCATTGCATTTTTTTAAATATCATAATTATACTCTATAACCTGATAACCTTCAAAATCGACACTGCCTTATTTTTCACACTAATAAAAACGGTTGAGGGGGATCGTCTCAGACCATCGACAAAAATGAAACATGAAAGAAAGACATATAGAGCAGGATATAGGGCCCTGTAACCTGCTCTATGGAAGGAACAGGCACCTGGGGAAAGTAGGAATTTTTTAATGTAATAAACAATACTGCATTTAAAATCAAAGAAAAACAATAGGCTACAATTCGAAGCGCTTCACTCGCACCCGTTTTAAATTTTTGTTTTGGGATTCCGGGTTTTTTCCTGTAGAACAGCTGGCTTTTCATAGCTTCGTACATACTCTTCCCATATCTTTGAAACCTTGAATTCACCATGGCCTTACGCAGTGGAGGGGAAGTTCCCCTCTCACAGAAATTTTCAAAGCAAAATTTTTATCACCATTGATCTGTGTAAATTTACCGTCTTTTTGAACATTGTTTAGATGCAAGTTATGAGGGGCGAGTAAGTGCCATTTCCGGTACCGTAATATGGGGTAGAAGCTTAGCGAATAGAGACCCTATAGTGGGAGAGATTGGCCAACTTATTTCATGGGCGCCATTTTGGAGCCAAATGTTAACTATGGCCAGGTATCATATACACTGTGTGCGTACAGTTTTCGTACAAAATGCAAAACAAAGTGAGTTACAGCGTTCTGTTCTCTTGTGACAATCATTCGTATTGGTTGACTCTGGTTGGCACTGTCTGAAGGATCCTTTAGTTTGTCACCCGGTGCAAGAAAAGCCGTCCTGGGGGGGGGGAGGGTTAGAGGGAGCTCGGGATAACACCCTCCATTTTAAGTAACTTTTGCTAATAGAAAGTTACGAAAATGCAGAATGGTGTATGCTATTTTGACAGTTTTAAAGTGATTTTATTTAAAAAAAATCTCATTTTAGGTTGTCTTATTTTTGTGCAGGTAAGAGAGGGGAGGGGGTGGGTCTATTCTGGGTTGGGTCTATTCTGGGTTGGGTCTACCCCGGCCCTTCTTTCTAAGAATTAGCTACTAGTACGTCAATGTGGGATGGCGTACATGCAAAATGGTGCTTTTTATGGAAAGTTGTGAGCAAGTTGAACTAATCATTTAAGATTTTTCATTATTTAGTAAAAGTTTCAGGAGAGGTCTGGGGGAAGGGGTAAATAGAGGGGAGCACTTCCTAGTGAGATTTTTTTATTTTATGGAAAGGTCTAGGCATGGGCGTCAATCTTTACTCGGGTGTGTGTATGGTAGGGGGGCATGGCCATTACTGTCAAAAATCTTACGTCAATGGGTGTATTTCCAAAATGTGGGGGGACGTGTCCCCTGTTCCCCCAGGACTGACGCCCATGGGCCTAGGCCTAGGTTTTATAAAATTATGACTGACCAGGGTGTATTCCATGTAAAAACCTACATCAAAGTCAAAGGTACGCAAATGTTTCAGTTTTCTCATGTTACTAATAGATCCAGGAGCAATGTTTGACCTGTAATTGTGTCCCCCTCCCCTATGAAAATTTTTGAAAAATTGGGTGTCCTTACATGCAATCTTTTGCCACATAGGCTACATTTGAAGTAAAATTTGTGTTAAAAAATTGACCTATTTTTAGGAACTAAAACAAAAACATCGGCATCAGTGAGGGGGAACCATGGCCCAATGGGGTGTCCCCTCCCCTTTGAAATTTTTGAAAAATTAGGTGTCCTTACACGCAATCTGGTGCCACATATGCTACCATTTGCAGTAAAATTTGTGTTAAAAAATTTACGTATCTTTAGGAAGTAAAAAAATCGGAATCAGTGAGGGGGTGGGGGCATGGCTCAATTCCCCCCCCCCCAATACGCCACTGCTCCTACACTTAGCTATGACTGGGGACTGCAGCTCTGGTATTCCAACGTCTCTATGGGCATGTTCCAAGTATTAGGATTTAGGGTTAGCCGGTTAGGCCAAAGGGTTAGCAGTTGTATTTGGGTTTATATGTTGGAATATCAAGCAGTCGGAGTATAGAGATGGAACCGCCGTATACGGTATAGGCTAGGCCTTATGCAGAACGTTGTAACCTAACTATAAGGCTAAGCCTACTCTAACGTTAGGCCTACGTGTATTACTAAGTTGTTTACTGTAAAGTTACATCGCATAAGCGATCGCTATTTGATTCCAATTGAACCTTCTAACTTTTACAGCCCACCGAAGCCTAAGTTCTTTTGTACAGGATGGGAATCTATACAACTTGTAACCCTATTCTGGTCTGTTCGTGCATCCAAATGCAGCACAACCCGGCAGCAATTTTGGAAACAAAACATGTCTATCTAGACTATCTAACACAGGATGTGTACGTCCGGCCGTACGTACAGCCTGCACAACTTCTCGAATGTACACAGGCACACATGATCTTGCAAGCTCGTACTTTGGCTCCAAAATGGTGCCCATGAATTTCGTCCAATCAGGACGCGTATCTGAGAACAATGGTTGGCCAATCTCTCCCACTATAGGGTCTCTATTAGCGAAGGGGGTGCAAGAGCCCTCTAATTGAGGATACTTGTCTTAGCTTTTTATTACTCATATCGCTAAAAGTCTAAAATTGCATTTTTTTCAGCGCGCTTCACGCGTACCTACTCTGAGTTCTAGATCTCACATTTATAAAATTATTGTTCCAAAGTCCCGGCCTTCGGCGCCACTTGGCAGTCTACATTGGTTTGCGCCCCCATTTTCAGATATCAAATCCCCCCCCCCCGTCGTTGTGGCCACTTTTAGCCTATTCGTTATTGACGGAGAGATTTTAAGCCTATTTTTGAGAGTTGCATATAGTGCTACATGCTACATCCTTGACTACTTCCTTCGATTTAAGTGTATGTTACACCATGGCGTAGCCATCTGTGGATTCTAGGACGACGACATCTAACGCGTTAGTCCTACGTTGCAAAGTGAAACAGATTGTGCCAGCAGATACACATTAACATTGTTTGCTTGAGTAGTTTAAGCATTCCTGTGTTGGGCGCAAGCTACGCGTGGTACCTTAGTATGTGCAGGGTGCTCCTAGCAAATTGCATTTAAAGTAACTTTATATGCAAAAATAACTTTTAAGTTATGTGAAAAGAATGTACCCGTAGCATACCATAGAAAAAGACTGCAGTCAGTGACAGGTACACTTCAGAAGAGGCAGAAAGGAACCAGTTGTCTCAAGGTCACACCAAAGAAAAAATACCAGTTTTAAATTTGATATGATTATGTGAAAGTGTGACTTGCGTTAGCTTGTAGACACAGCAAGTGACTAGAGTTGACTCGACCAAAATGTCTGACTTGACTTGACTTGACTTGGCTTCTGTCTTGACTTGACGTGACTTGACTTGACTTGAAAATGTGCTTGACTTGACTTGACTTGACTCGAGCAATGTGGCGAATGACTTGACTTGACTTGTGACTCGACCTAAGGGTGACTCGTTACAACACTGATCTTCACTAATTAGTTCAAAGCACAAAGCGTAATTTCCTTTCTCTCTGATGGGACGTTGTCCCGCATCAACACAACCGGCAAACGTGGCTGGTATTGACACACCAGACGATCGACCGCTGTAGCCATCTATGTAAGGGTATGGTTGTACATCAAACTTTTAGCATCAGGGGAACTAAGTTAATATCAAAACAGTCTAAAAAGTACAAGCTAGGCCTACTTCTTAGTAAATCAACACTTTAAATGAGTAAGTATTAAATTAATGTAGCTGAAAAAAGTTAAAAACTGATTTAATGTACCCTTCAAAAAGGGTCAGGTCTATCAAGATGGCAATTTAAAATTCGCGACCAGCTTAAAAAACATATTTGTCAGCCGCTAAGGCCGGCAGTGTTATCTGTAGACTGCAGTGCGAAACATACGAATAAGATATGCCGAGCATCTGTAACTTTCCTTAAATTCTACATACACGTAACATATTTGGTTTCAATAATTTACTTTCACATAGCCTGCCCACTCAAAGTCAAATTATAACAACTAGAGTTATGGCGGGGCAAGTTTTAATAAAATACCGGTGGGGGAGAAATCTCATTAGAGTAGAAATATCAAGTATAACTAGTCTTTTACATTCAATTATGGACAAAGTTTGTATGAAGTAAATGCCTTTGGTCTTGCCTTATTGATGAAAGTTGTCATAAAAAAAGGTAAAGG
The DNA here is from genome assembly GCA_029531755.1 of Holothuria leucospilota. Taxonomy (NCBI): domain Eukaryota; kingdom Metazoa; phylum Echinodermata; class Holothuroidea; order Aspidochirotida; family Holothuriidae; genus Holothuria; species Holothuria leucospilota. The sequence goes on from CM055961.1 coordinate 50,110,404, forward strand.
TAAGAAGATAAATAATGTTTGTGTATCCATACTATACAACAGTTTATTCTAGATACTCATCATACTTTCCTGATTTTTTGATATATATATATATATATATATTATATATATATATATATATATATATATATATATATATATATATATATATATATGACATTTGCCTCAATTTAAGCGTTCCCACTTTTTTCCAACATGGCTGTAGACTCTGGTAAGAAATGAAACTTTTAGGGACTAGCCTATTCCTAGTGCAGCATTGGGCACGTTGATTGATTTCAGTTTTAAGGATAGAAGCTAGCCCACAATAGAAAGAAATATGCCCTAGGCTATATTTGATTTTAGTAAAGAATGTTTAGGCCTACTTTTGGTATGCCCGGTCAAGGGCACATTGTTTAATCTTTTTACAACAAAGCAAGTATGGATTGATAAGCCCCTAAAAAAGAATTCCAGGGACTCAAAATTTGCCATGAAAATCCATAAAAATTTTTGCCGGGAGCGAGCCAGATTAGGCCAGCATTCTCTGATAGCGTTATTATCGTAGGGATATTTCAATACTAAGTTACCTAGATTACTTACAAAGTTGTAAAGAATTTACACAGGCAATGGTAATTTTGTGTTCCTCTCACAGTATTTTGATCATGGATTGTAATAGCAGTTAGTGTGGGAGATGCTAACTTCTGTAGGCTATGTACAGCGAGCACATTAACCGTCCACAGCCGGTCACGAACGGCTTCACTTGCTTGTCCGCGTCGTCTATGTTGGCTCTCGGCTAACGTCAACGGCCCACCCGTAACGAAGAAACCTGAATAACAGTTAACTTACAAGTTTTTCAAACGAACAAATCTTAAACCAATATTTGAGCAAACGTTCGCTGTGTATAGCCGCAAGATTTACCTGAATATTAGAAGTCAATTGGTTTATCTTTTCGACAGACGGGATCTCAATTGAAACTTTTTTGGGTCATCCTGACTACCCTTACAAAAAAAGTGTGGCATGCCACATGTGAACACACGTTATCACGTGTGGCAGAGCATATGAAAATACATAAGGAAAAAAGTGTGGTTATGCGTGGTGACACATGTGGTATTGGAACCAATCTGACACACAAGACCACGCTAATCCCTGCATGATTGTCACACCTTGAAATCTGGGTCAAAGTGGGGAAAGCTGTCTCAAGTTGCCACATGTGGCAGGCCAGAGCAAAGTGTGGTAAACAAGGCCAGTGAACGAAATCGAACTATTGAATTTACTTTACTCAGCACCACACGTCTCCCCTCATCTCTACACTTTGCCTACTTTACCCCAGTTTGCCTCCTGTTACATGTGTCAAAGCATGTTTTTAGGTTTTCTACACATTGCCTCATGTCCAAACTGTGAAAATGCTGGTCAATACATGGCACTTTGGAAAAGTGTGTCAATTGTTTATTAATGACACACATTGTCACGCAAAAATTCGCAGAAATTTCACGCCTCTCCACACCCCACCATAGTTTTGCACAGTTCGACACAGTATTTCACGTGTGGTATTGGAACTTTTGCCACACAATTTTTTTTGGTAAGGGTAGGACATATGACGACTCTCGTCGGCGCTTTTAACGTTCAGTTAGGCCTAACGTTAGACGTACTGTCCAAAACATTGGGTGTAGCCTAGTGTTGGGGTAGACCGCCACGGCGCTCAATCATTCAAACAACTACCGTTTAAACAGGTAAAGACTAGACAAAGATTTTATCTAAAAGATCTTTTTCTCAAATTATAGTTAACAGACTTTACCGTTCGGTCAAGGGAAGACGGATCGCTTCCACGAACTAGGTGAGTTTTAAAACTCTGGCAGAAAAAAAAACTCAAAATTGAAAAGTACTAAAATATAGAATTACCTTAGTTTTCAATACATAAATACAAACCATCTTCTGTGTAGCTCCTGAAAATTTACTTAGAGATATAATCCGATTCATCTTCCGATAATGGCTAGAATTAAAAGCCAAAAGAACGTGGCTCAGAATATTATTTAGCCTTCAGGTAATTGTATACGTTTCAGTATCTGTTAGCACTAACGTTACTCTCTTGAATTTCTTGATCAAGTGGTTTGCGCGTAAACAGAAAAATATTCCTCTGCTACAGTAATGCATTAGTTAAGTTGCACCTTTACATGTGTGTATACAAGCGTACATCGCAAGCCAAATAGGTTGGACAAACAATGAACAATTTCTATCATTTCTGGTGCTGATAGTTGGCGGTGTTTCAAAAGCTTTATCGATAGAGGAAATACAACGCAGAACAAGCTAGGAGGTTTACATTCAATTGACCAAACAGGGGTTTTAACTGTTATGGACCTAGTCTTCGTTGCTTTCTTGAGTATAAAGATATAATTGTTCGCGAAATTATAAAATTATTTCCTGGAAAACATCCACAAAAATATCGCATAAATTAAACTTTACAATGCAAAGTGTAAGTTACTATATGCATTGAATGCGAAAGAAGGTACAATGTGTCAAATTCACCTCCGAGGGGCAGTGCCGGTAGTATGGTGTTTGATGATATTTGTTGAACAGTTTTGTTAATAGTCTTAGGTTATGGGAGGAGCTAAGATTGAGAATCCCAAATTTATACATGTGTGGTTATGTTCTGACAAATGTGATACGGTACCATTTGTAAAGCCGTACATAGGCTTGCCACTTTTGAACGAACGACACTATCTAAACCTCAGTAGAGACACCACGTTGTTGCTGCAGTTAGACCCAAGATGGCCGGAAATATTGGAAGACTTTTATTAGAAATTGAGTTTGTAATTTAGCCTAGGGTCTATACCAAACTGGGGTACAAAGCTAGAATTTTCTTTCCAAAAAACACTGTCTTAACACTAAGTAATTGCAATTCGACTTTGGTCACTTGTAACATTCTTAAACATGTCTAAAGATCCGTTGTGTATTACCGCAAGACAACATGCTCTGTGTATTCCTTCACCTACGAGTTTAGGTAAAACAATCGTGTAATGGATGGAAAATGGATTTAAGTGACAAAGATAAGTTCCGTAGAGAATGTCTACGATCGGTTAGGAACAATTCGTGATGCTATAAGAATTCTGACACTTTCCAAGCCTTGCATTTGTGTTCTCTATGGAAATTACCAAACTTTCCAATAAAGTGTGAAACGTACTTCCAAAACTGTACAATTTTCCACTTTTTTAAAGGGCCTTTTAGTGATGTTTCTTTTCAGTATGCTACAATACCAGTTGAAGATAGTTCAATGCTTCATTCGGTATTGTTTAAACCATTTTCTGAAGTTCTGATGCTTCTTCAACCGGGGAGTCTACGAATAGCACCTGAACCCAACGCCAGGAGGTAGGGGGCACTCAGACTTCCAATGTTCTTTAGTCCTTACATGATGGGTTTTTGTATCCCCGTTAATGACAATAATCACAAATTATTTCAGAGTAAAATCTTAATTTCCTTCTCCACATGTCCGCCCGTAAAACTTCATCTGACTTTAACTCATATCCGCCATATTTAAGAGAGTCTGCTTATATTTCAACTAGACCCCTTATTATGCTGATGGTAACTTGTACAAACTAAAGACATTTAGTGTCACGCATATTTGTTATGACGTCCCCACCCGGGAATAAGAGAATTGCTAATAGACGGTACAAATGGCATAACAATTTTCTGTACAGCTGTAACGGACTGTGCAATGCAAAACAGGGTAACCTGTGCGTGAAGGTATTGGATATGCAGTGTAGTCGCTCACGCATGTTTGCTGGAAGAATTATTTTAGTGATCCTCTTAAACATTTTTTTTTTACTCAAAAAGTGGACTTAGTCTGCTGGCAGGAAAAATCTTGTACCAAGTGACAAACGTTGTCTTCTCTTATAAATATTTCCTTTACACGCTAGTCCGGTGGTTACCGATCTTTTTCAGCTCATCGCCCTCTTTCACCGAAAGAGATAGGCAAACGTCCCTCGCCCCCATGTCTATGGCATGACAAGGCCTTGCAATAGATGACTCAAAGAAAAAATAAGAGCACGTGCTGTGTTTATATGAAGGGTAGACAAACATCGTTTATATATGTGGGCCAAGGGTAGAGCAAAAGTGGGTCCGAGCTTTCTTTTGTGATCACAAATCCTCAACCCGCGATCAACGAAGGTATGAAGCCTTGATCAGGACCAGGGGCCGGCGAAACGACGTTTTAGAAGTGAGGCAGATGTTGTAGGAGTTCACAGGAATATGACGACTTCCCCAAGGGTACGGAGTCTAAGAGTCCGCCTAAGGGCCCCTTATGGCATCAACGGGAAACGCTCTGATGGAGGACCGGGGACAACACTCCACAAGTCCTTGGTCGACCGCACAGAAGCGTTGATAGCACTATCAGCACCACTAACAACGTTGATAGCAAATTTTGAGCTCACAGAAGCCTATCAGTGCTGATAGGCTATCAGTAAAAGGCCGCACAGAAATTATCACTACTGGTAATATTATATCAACTCACTAACAGTGACCAAGGCACCGATAGTGACTTTGATAGCACAGAATTCAATTACGGAGGAAAATGTAGCGCGCAGTTGCCGACATCGATTTCGTCGATGACGGAACGATCCGAAAAGGCAATGATGCAAACCTTTAAAGGCATTTTCCAGTGGCTTTTCATTAGGATCCTATGTGAAAGACAAAAATATTCCAGTTCATGCCCTTCAAACCCCGTAGCAATACTCTTTTCCTAACTCGAGATATCTAACGTTAAAGACTGCTTATTTTTGTCCAAAAATACCTCCACTTCTCATCAAGGTCACAGAATGTTATGTAAAGTGGGCACATTGCCTCAGATTTCTTTTATTTTTCTTTATAATTGAATGTCCTGTTGTCCTTGAAATTTGATACTGCTGGAATGTTTGAATATCTTTCTATGTAGATTTAGCATAAATCTACAACATATGTAGGGCACAGTAAACAAAATTGATAATTATTCCCTACAGCGGTGTCAATATCATAAAGAAATTCAAGGCTTTGTCAAATTAATGTGCCGTGATGACATCACAGTTTCCCATGATGCATTTTGTCTTTAGAAAAAAATTGCACTAGTCTTCTTTGAAAATGTATATCTTCCAAACGCTACAAGCTACTGAGATGCGGTTTTCACCTCCTAGATGAGAAAAATTTTCTGCATTTTTTGAAGGTATTGATTTTTGTCACTGGCAAATCCCTTTAAATGAGGAAAGTGACCATACATATCCAAAGCTTTTGACAGAAAACATGATCTGAAATTTTAATAATTTACTGAACTTTTCGGCTGTGGCATGACACCCCTACAAGGCTGGTACCCAGTGCGATCTTCTCCCTAGCGCTCTTCGTAAGCCACTGGGGGAACAACCAACGGTTGACACGTAGCCCTAGCGTAGGCCTGTAAGAAAATTTTCGGTCTAAATGTCTTCCAGACGCAGGGGCGTCGCCAGAGCATTTATCATGGGGGGTGTGGTGCCGTACTTGCCGACTTAGAAGAAAAAAATGCCGTCTGAAAGTGTTGATAAGCGATGCAGTTAGAGCTGAGAACCGTTAGTCCCACCTATGGTGATCCGGCAGAGGTGGCGCCAGGATTTGCTTAACGGGGGGGGGGGGGGTAACAACCCAGAGCCTCGACATCTCCGATGCCGTCGAAGAGTTGGTGAGGGGAGATGGGAAGAAAACCTGTGTACTATACCATGCCGTTGCGGGACATATATTGCATAAAATTTTGTATATACTAGAGGAAAATAGTTAGATTTAAGGTTTTTCCTGAAACTTAAACTGTGAAATTGCAAAGTGCGCAAAGCGTGCGAAATGTTTGGGTAAGCTTACACTAAAGAGAATCTGTACTTATTTAAAGCTTATATAGGTCAATTGTCCAGGGGTGACCGCACAGAAGCGTTGATAGCGCTATCAACACCTTAACAGCGCTCAGCCTGATAGAAAATTTTGGGCGCACAGAAGCTTACTGATAGGGGGATTAGCTATCAGCGCTGATAGGCTATCAGTAAAAGGCGGCACAGAAACTATCACTACTGGTAATGTTATATCAACTCACTAATTGTGACCAAGGCACCGATAGTGACTTTGATAGCGCAAAATTTAATTCCTAATGGAAGCAAATCTAGAGCACAGCGGTCGACATCGACTTCGTAAATGAAGGAACGATCTGAAAAGGTTAAGATATGCAACCTAAAACAGAACTAGTGAATGAGGTTGCTTATAACACGACTTTTCAAACAATCTTTCTTCATCTTTTCGATATCGTAGGAATTGAATTAGAAAAACGGTACCTTGAGTTACAAATATGTTTGTGTGATAAAGGCTTAGTAGCAATGGACATCAGTGGGAAATTGTCCCCAACCAAACTGAGTAATTTGCAGTAGGGGAAGTGGCTGGGCTTTGAAAAATTCCCACTTTTTGTGAGGTGGCTTGAATGCAAAGTTGTGCAATCTTTATTAAAGCTTCGTTAAGCGTTGAATTGATTTTGTGTTTAGGAATCAGCCTTTTTAGTGATTTGTTTCTCTTTTGTTAGGGTGTAATTAGTGGGGACGTTGCCTCAGGGCAGAGATGACACCTCTTCTCTTTGTAAAAGTTTTCCTGTTCTAAGTTTTCCTAGATTTAAAAAGTGGTGTTATCTTTAGGAAAGACATGATCTGATATTTTAATTATCTACTGAAGTTTTCGACGGTGGCATGGCACCTCTACAAGGCTGGTACCAAGTGTTGGTTTCTCCCTATTGCTCTTAGTGCGGTCAATGGGGGATCCACCAACAATTGGCGAGTAGCCATAGCGGAGGACTGTACACAACTTTTCGGTCCAATGTGTCAAGATGGGGCAAATGACACGTTTTAGATCTTAAAAATTGCACCTAAGCATTCTTTACTTTTAGATTCCATGCTAAGTTAGTCTGTAACAAATTTAGATTTCAAGAAGAAAAATTAGATTTTATTTCAAGGCAAAATTCAGTCACCCAAATTTGAATGAGTCACCCGGGAATCGTATTTCATGAATGGTTTTTTAAGGATCATGTTGCAATACGTTTCTGAGTTGTAAAAGTCTCGTATAGAGTAACTCCTTGGTTTACCTTGAATATGTAATATTTTTTTAGTCTAACACATCACGAAAGATACTTGAAGTGACGCAATAGGACATTTATAAGATTTAGCTGTGTTTCAAAACTTAAGTTTTCGGCCTCTGCTTATGCCTTTTATATTCAGTTTAACCATATGCTATTTTATCTTTCGCCAACGTATATGCTGGTGAAGGTATTCAAGCTGTGTATCTTGTAGGAGGAACACTATGGCTTATTCGTCAAGAGAAACCCGCATTAAGAACACATCCACGGCGGAGGACCAGTGAAAAATTGGGAAAAAGGAAATTTTATTATACAATTTCCCAGGTTTGGGGGTCCGAGAATCATAATTTGCACAACGAAAGTTTTAGCAATTTACGTAGTTTTCCTCAAGAAGGTCAACTTTTATTTACGATTTGGAAATCTCAAGGAGTAACTTTCCTCTTCCCCCAGAGGTTACGTCCATCAGTTGGGATTTGTTCGTCCTAAATTTAGTACCTTTACATAGCCCTTACAAAAACATGTGGGGCATGCCACATGTGAACATGCATAATCACATGTGGCAGGGCATAGGAAAATACATAACTGGAAATGTGAGGTAATGAGTGGTGACACATGTGGGATTGGAACCAATTTGACACACAATATTCTACTTTACCCCACTTTGCCACATGTTTGCCTTTGTAAAAATGTATTTTGGTTCTCCACTCTTTGTCACATGGGGCAAACTGCGGTAATGCAGGTAAAAGCATGGAACCTTTAAAAAGTGGGTCAAATTTTATTAAAATCACACATTGCCCTACAAATAATCACATAGAACTCACTATTTTTCACACCCAACCATACTTTTACACAGTATGACACGGTCTTTCCAGTGCGGTATTGGAACTTTTGCAACACAATTTTTTGAAAGGGAGTAATGCACAACGCACAACCTCACACATTGTCTAAATTCACAAGAGCCGAGGATGCAAATACTTGGCTTTTATCAACACGAAGGATATGCATCTAATGTAGGTTGAAGTGACGCAATCTATGGACAGATTCTACCTGTTTCTTTATGTATTTGAGGTAGCATACCTGAATAAAACACTCCAAATGGCGATTACAAGCCAAAACAACTGGAGAATCCCCGATCTGTAATATGGTAATGAGCCTATCAGCGCCTTATCAGAGAGCACTTCTATCAGCGTCTTCTGTGAGGTCATTTTGCACCTGCTGATAGTAGCAGGTTTGATAGAGAGTTGATAGCGCTATCAAGACTGTCACTATCAACGTTTCTGTCCGGCCGCCCCAGGCAGTAGGGCCCTATCGGGCACAGCTTACATTGTACTTCCCTCCTCGAGGCACCAGCCGTACCGAAAGACAGACTCAAGAGAACATTAATTTAGCGATTTTAGCGATATGAGATGAAATTCCCGGCATTCAGTGGCTTACCCAGGATTTCTGCCAAGGGGGGCGGGGGGGGGGGGGGGGGGATATGCAGTATGTTGTGCGATCGCCAGCCTGCTGAGGGGTCTAAGGGTCCCCCTCCCCTTTGAAATTTTAGGTGTCCTTACATGCAACCTGATGCCTCGTATGCTTCCTTTCGAAGTAAAATTTGTATTCAAATTCTTACCTATTTTTAGGAACTAAAAAAAAGAATCGCTGGGCTGGGAGAGTCTGGGGGAGGGAATAAGGGTAGGCGTGTACCCCTTCTACACTTTGAAAAATTTAGAAAAATTAGGTGTCCTTACATGCAATCTGGTGCCATATATGCTACCTTTTGAAGTAAAATTTGTGTTAAAATATTTACGTATTTTAAGGAAGAAAAAAAATCGGCATCTGTGAGAGGGGGCCATGGCTTAATGGACCCTTTGCGTGCGCTACTGCCGGCGTTAACATTAAACGATAAATTTTACTTATTAAGTTACTTGAAAAGATGGAAAGGGTTTGTCCCATATTTAGCTATTAGTAACGAAAATGAGGAAGGGTGGGCAAAACATACCGAAAATTTTGGGTTTTTATGGCAGAAATGACCCTTTTGAAAGCTAAAATAAGTAAACCGACCATGGGTGGCGACAGAATTTTACCGAGAGGAGGCCGGGCAATGCCAGTGACCCCAAGTTCCGACAGCCCTATGTCGAAGGGGTAGTGGGAAGGGGATATGAAGGAGCCTAACTATCCTATGCCATTGCAGAGTATATTTTGCATTATATTTACTTAATATGTCAGCCGAGTTGCGCACTGATAGTGTTCTTTTATGTGTGAATCTTGAAATTGCAAGCGGTCCAAAATTTTTGGTAGGCTGACACAAAAACATGTTATCATTTAGAACAAAAAGAAAAACGTAAAAACTGTAGGGGTTGTAGACTGTATCGGGGACAACATACATTGTGTCGAAACCACCTGGACTACCCGACGAAATATAGCCAAACGTTGCTCCGTGAGTCACTCACCAACTTACCGTACCGCATGACACACACTAGAGAACAGCAACTAGGCTTTGCGATATGGGATAATTTACGACCTCTACATAAGCTGTGTATATCCTGAATACATGTTACTTGGTAAGGTTGACAGGACTTATACTATCTAGCTACGTGGAATGGGACTGTTGAAGAAACTGGAGTGACATTACAGCGCGCGTAGCGCGCCGAAATTTTTGGGTTCTTATTACAGAAATCGTCCTCTTTTTCACATCTCTTGCTCTTTCTTTTCCTCATATTTCCTTCATTTTGCCGACTGGTGCGGAATTTACCGACTAAATGCCAGAATACCACATGAACGATAAACTCTTTTAGCATACAATGATACTGAAAAGCCCTTTGTAGCTTTTTGGCACATAGAATATCCTTTAAGTTTCAAAAAGTGTTGGTTACGGGCTTTGAAAATATTTTAATAAACGTTGTTTACAAATGCATTCCAATCTCCTGTCTTCAATCTGTACAAGCCCCTTTCTCTTGCCCCGCTTTGTGCCTCCCTCCCCTGTTCTTTTCTCTGTTCGCTCGGTCTTTCTCTCTCCCTCTTCTCTCTCTCTCCTCTTTTTTCCCATTTTCTTTTCCTCTTTCTTCTTCACTCTAACTTTCCTTCGTTTGCATTTTCCTTTTTCCTTCATTGTGCCGACTAGTGCAGGATTTTGCCGACTGCGTGGATCTTGGGGGAGTGTCACACCCCCCTCTAGAGTCGCCCCGTCCGGATGGGGCAAATGACATATTTTAGACGTTAAAAGTTGCATCTAAACATTCTTAACTTTTAGATCTCATGCTAAGTTAGAAACAACTTAGATTTCAAGAAGAAAAGTAAGATTTGATTTAAAGGAAAATGCAATCACTCCATTTGAATTAGTGTAACCGGGTATCCTGTTTCATGAATGGCTTTTGAGGATCATGTTACAATATGTTTCTGAGTTGCGAAATTCACGTATAAAGTAACTCCTTACCTTAAATATGCAATATATTTTATTCTTACATATATCATGAAACATACTTGTCGTGAAATAAGCGGACATGCACTGTAAAAAATATTGGGTGATGTTACACCAAAAAGTGGGTGCAACTAGGCTACCACCAAAAGATGGTGTAACCTTGACGTTTCCCCTTGTGGGGAAATGTATGCTTTCCTTAAAAGTTGGGGTAACATAATTCCTCCAGATCAGGGAAACATTTCCTGTGATTGTGGGGAAATTAGAGGTTTCCAGTCTGGATGGGTAACCTACTTTCCTCTAAACCGTGGGAAACTATACACCTTTTCCTGAGGAAAGGTCCATTTTCCTCAACTTTTGGTGGTAGCAGAAGTTGCAACCCAGGAAGTGGGGAAACCTGTTTAGAAACCCAAATAAATGGGTAGTAAAACCCAACTGCATGGTGAAGAAAAACCCACACTTGGTTTTAAATAAAAAAACAAAAGTCCTGTATAATTAAATGTTCCATGCAGTTGACAAACTTTGTTATTTATTCAGCCTCAGTAACATGTGATTCACTACTTGATTTGTTAGTAATATGAATACACATGTTGTTCAACAGACCTAAACATTACTTAAATTTACAAGCAGGGTTTTGACAACTGTACAATCATTAAAAATGGTACATTTCTACTTTGAAAATCACACATTGATTAAACGAAGCAAAATACTTCAGACCACAAAAAGCTATCACCACTTGTGAAAAACTAAGACAATGAATCAGGCCTTACTTTTGTCACTAGAATCTCTCTCTGGAACAGAATACATAAAGTGACATTTCATTTCATAATATTCAGAAATGTAAGCAGAAGTTAAAAATGCTACAATATACTTGCCACCTACTTTTCTCATTACGTGAACTTTCAACAATATAAAGCAAAACATGTGACTTACAGGGTTACACTGAAGCCTGAGAGGCGTAAATAATATTCCGTATTCCCAACTAAAAATGGCATTTAAATTTAAATGACATTTTTAGATTTAAATGACATTTAAATGATGTCACTTTTGTGATTCTTATTAACAACATGATCACCTTTTCCTCACCCTGAATTGCAAACATTTCCTCTGCAAGAGTGATTTTTCTATAAAGATGTAGCAAAAAGTCATGAAAAATATTCTCTAGGCAACCTCGCCATAACAGGACTTCTACAAAATTATCAAAATCAGCATAATAACTATGGCAGTATCTCCCTTTGGTGGTATGTCAAGTGAAATTAGGCAAATGTCGAATATGCAATTGTCCAACAGTTTCCTATTCTGCAGCCTATTGTTAAATATCTCTTTCTAATTTGTCATTTACTTCTAGTTTAATCAGCTGAAAGTTCCAGGCACACTAGGGAAATTCTTTTGCACTATTCCTGATTATAAACAAAATATTAGGATATAGGCTAAAATTTAATGGACTCTTGAAAAGCCTAACCTATGGTTAAGTCCACTGAGCAACAATAAGAGTTGGAGGCTACAAAAATTAAAAAGGATTACAAAACTAAGTAAAAAAAAAAAAAAAAAAAAAACTAAAGCATACTTAATCTTACTCACTGGATACTTTCAGGCAATGAGCATAAAATATGTGGTACTCTACATAATACAAAAATACTGAAAGAAATGATTTTAGACAGCAGCCTTATAATGCAAGTTTCAAGTTCAGCCTTCCATCCCCATACCAAACCTTCTTATTTTCCATTACACTTGGGACAAATACATTGACATGCAACTGAGAATTAAATCATTGAAATTGCAAAGAAACTTGCCCCTCTTTAAACATCACGTACTGTACACATTTTGCAAATTATTTGTTAATTATGAATTGTTAAATTGTTGATTGTTATTAATTAATAATTGTTAATTATTATTGAACAAAGCCTACTTGATCAGCAAAAGAGTAATTTATTGCAGAAAAATAAATCACGTGAATTATGTAAATATGTTACTGGTTCTTTGGAGTCTCAAAATAATCTGTTCAACCTGAATGCTTGAATTAATGTTTTAAAAACAACCAGCCCCCCCCCCCCCCCCCAATATCCCAGGCTACTGCATCTGCTAACTGCTGGAGAAGTCTTATAGTCTTAGTATTTCTAACTTTTTTGTTTTCAGTGTTCACTCTGAATTTTTTGTGAAAAAGTTTCTGGTGTCTCCGTGGGAAATTCCATATTGTAGACTTACATCAATCCAAACAAGGAAATGGTGGTAGAAGTGCACATGGAGAGTCCAACAGGGCATGTTTTCTGAAAGAATACTGTAGCAACATTTTGCGCCCAAAATAACAATAACAGCAACAAATGGAGCTGCCTCAATGAAGTTCCTTGTGTTTCTCCCTGTAAAATATGAATAATGGGATAGGTTGTTGACCAGTACTAAATATTAGTACTTTATTTCACAGTTCAAAATCCCTACACCACATTCACTGTCCTTTTCAACATTCCCTCTGTAAGAGTGCAGGAAGCACCCAGCAGGAAAGCAACAGTTCTGTATTCAGACATTTCTGTATTCAGTTGGAAGGTATTTCAGTGTTGAAGGGTGGATTCCGGATTTGTTGCTGGCCTGAACTACAACTTTTGAAGCAACATTGTTTAAATATTTTGAAAAGTTACATGCAATTTGTACCTGCAAGGCGGTGGAATTCATTTCAATGATATCAGAAACTGAGAACAAAGCTGTCTATTGTTCTTTCAGGTCAAAAAGAATTGGGTGAGAATTGATTGTCTTCTCTGCACATATGTCAATATTGCCATATGCCCATGCTTGGGGTAGCCTTCTCCCATATAGCACTAGATCGACCTGGAATGACAGGAGTCCAATCCACTCCCTGAGTCTGAAAGGATAAAAACATAGAAGAAAATAAGGTTACTATTTGCATTAAATAATACTTAGCAAAATTCCTTACAAAACTTCTGTCTTCCAATTTAACACAGCCTTCAAATTAAATTTACATTTTATGTCTACTTTTACTGCATATTTACTTTATTAAATTAATGCCCTTCTCTGAATATGCCACATCAACCATTTTTGAAGAATGCACTTGTCCTTAAACATGAATATGAAGTTATGGCATACCAAGTCATGAAATGATGCAGTTGCAGATTCCAAGGGCAGGGCCTTTTTTCTTACTTATATGCCAACATAAAAACATGGGCCTATTTCAGTTAGAGTCCTGGCTACTAAGTTTACAATATTTTGCCTTGGTCATAGGCTAGTTTGTGGGACTGTCACCTCATCTAACCTATAGGCCTACAGTATAATATCCTTGCTAGGCATACTCAGCAGTGTAACCTAGAAGCCTGTGTTATATGTAACTACTGCATATTCAAGGTAAAACAAGGAGTTACTCCTCTTTAAATTTAACAACTGAGTGAGAAAATATTGCCACATGACCCTCAAGAGCCATTCATGAAATACAGTACACTAATCCAATTTGGGGTGACTGCATTTTCCCCTATAAGTTTGTCCTAGGCTAGGCTTAGGTCCAAGTTCAAAACCTTCAGGCTATTGAAAACAAATTTCGGCAATGAATCACTTTAGGCCAATGCCATGATTGGACTAGCAGTGGCGGCGCTACGGGGGGGTCATTTGCCTCCTCAGATTTTTCCATGCTCCCTATCCCCCCCCCCCCAAGTTAGGTTAGTTAGGAGTTAGGTCAACCAAAAAAATAAATAATATAATCTCTCCCGAGACTTAAAGGGGAATTTTCATGATCCCAGACAGTTCCAATTCTCCCAACTATGCATCTTCTAGCTCCTCCCATAACTGTATGAGGCTCTTCCTTGTGCAAGAATAAACCTGTTTTATTGCTTAAGGCCATGTCCTGGTGAGCACACAAGGCTATAAAATGTAATAAAAGTACTCTCTCTACCTTGTGTGGAATGTGAGCTACTCTGCATCTTTCAAAATTTCAAACTTTGATGTCAATCAAACAGCAGTCACCAACTGAGAATTTTGATATACATACACTAAAAATATACTTTGGGGTGATGACAGTCTGTCTTTAATTTACACCCAGAGATATGCTAAAACCTCAGAGCTTCTGGGGGCTTTGCCCCCTGCACCCCCACCAGGGCTTTTCCCCTAGACCCCACCCGCAGGGACGTGCGCTGCGTGTTCGGTTTCGCTCTGCGCCCAAAAATTTTCGTCCCCCCAACATCTTCCTTTGCCCCTAGTTTGCTCTCCCCCCCCCCCCCTCCCAACTTTGACATTCTGGCGCCACCACTGTTTACTGGGGAAATCAGTCACCCTTTAAGTTACAAATAATAGGCCCATAACTACATCGCTTGTTTTGACTCTTTCTGCTATTGCCACTAAGGTTAGGTTGTACAAGCCTAGGCCTAGGCCTAACACTTTTATACTGTGTCGGCGGTGAACAGCCGGCAAGCTCTACTTCAATTAAAAGTTCGATTCTGTAAAATACACAGTTTTCCCTAAAAATAGAATCATTCATCACATTCACCACCATGCTTGCAATTAATCTTTACGTAGATTGTTTCGCTAATAATCCAGGGAGGATTTGAAAACCAACGTTTTACCTGTTATAAGCTTGCTGTCACAGGAATGGCGGCAGTTCGTATACGGAATATAGTACACAATTGCAACAAAACAGTACACAGTATACGCTAGCATATCACTATACACTGTATTGTATAATTTAGACACACGGCATGCAAGAATGCGCACACAGCAAACTCGTTTCGTTGTGGCCGCGCCCGGGCCTGTGTCGACTGTGCGTGTTTTTATTGGTTAATTAAACGTTGTTTTGGTGACGAAATATATCTCGAACACGTCATTGGATGATATGGTTTCCCTCTTCTGTGGGTAGTTATCAGGAGCTGACTTTATTCCGTTTCCTTGGGAAATATCGAAGAAACCCACACTGGGAAACATGGATTCCTCACCTAACGGGTGAAAGGTTTCCCATTTTTTTTACAGTGTGAGATTAGGGCGTTGTTTCAATAAGTTTCCGGCGACTGCTTATGCTCTTTAACTAAAAGTCTCTTTACCAGCTCATTGTGCTTAGCTAATGATTAAAGGTAATCACATGCTATCTCTTAAGCCTACGTATGTGCTGGTGAGTGTATTCAAGCCGCGAATCTTGTAGGAGGAATAATGTGGTTTAGCCTATTCGTCAGGAGGAGAAACCCGCATAAGAGCGCATCCACCCGCATAAGAGACCTCCTCGGGAAAATGTGGGGAAAAAAGGAACCCTTAAATGCAATTTCCCAGGTTTAGGTGTCCTTGAAATCATCATTTGGACAGTGAAATTTTTAGCATTTTAGTATTTTTCCGGCAAGAAGGCCAA
The DNA here is from genome assembly GCA_029531755.1 of Holothuria leucospilota. Lineage (NCBI taxonomy): Eukaryota > Metazoa > Echinodermata > Holothuroidea > Aspidochirotida > Holothuriidae > Holothuria > Holothuria leucospilota. Next base: position 50,126,202 of record CM055961.1, read on the forward strand.
CTTTCATTTACGATTTGGAATCTCGGGGGTGCAGTTGCCCACTGCCACCGCCAGTCTACGGCCCTGCAGAGATCATCAGTGGGACTTTGTCCCACCCTAAATTGAATACCTTTACGTAGTAGTAGGTTAGCATTTTGCGGTAAAAGTCGGCCGAAGTCTTATTCCTTTCTATTACTCGTTGTGAAATCCTATTTAATTATATTTACATGCAGAAGGGTGGTGACCTGGTTACAGTTTTTTGAAGTATAGAGGCGCGAGCAGGAAAGACTTTTCGACGAATGAGTGGGTCAGGATCTCACATAGGCTACGGTGGGTAGAATGCCCCGAAAATTTCGCCTATTAGGGGGATAAACATAGCTCAATAGTTGGATACCAGAATTTTCATTTTTAGCCCACTGTACCACTGGTCGGCTGTCCATTTTGTCACATTCCTACACACCCAATATTTTGTGTTAATTTTTAGTCCTCATGGGTACACAGAGTGTAAAGAGGACCATGCTTCTTCGTACCTATGCCAAGACATAGCTCGTTTCGAATATTAAACACAAAGCGTTCCGGACCCTAGTTATCTATAAGGCCCCGCCGTCTACAGCTGTGTCTTATTTGTATTACATTATCGCTACCACACAGCCATGATTCCACTGAGCCCAGCTTTCAGTTTTGCACTTCAGCATTCATGCATGCTGTCGCCAGCAACAGCTATGATGTTACTCACAACCTCACACGTTGTCTAAATGAACAAGCGCCAATGATGTAAATATTTGGCTTCTATCAACACGAAGGATGTGCACTTAATGTAGGTCTAATTGACGCGAACTATGGACAAATCAGGGGCTAATAATACCTCCCTGATATAGCACTCCAAATGGCGATTACTGGTCAAACCAACTGGGAAGTTCCCGATCTAAATATGTTAATGAGTCTATCAGCGCCTTATCAGAGAGCAGCTCTATCAGCGTCTTCTGTGCGGTCAATTTGCACCTGCTGATGATATATATTTATATAGAAGCAGGTTTGATAGACAGTTGATAGCGCTATCAAAGCCCTTACTATCAACGCTTCTGTACGGCCACCCTGGCATATTTGCGAAATTGTTGGCAAACGAATAAAGCATTTTACCATTTTTTAATGATATAATAGCCTTGAATTTGCTTTAATAATGTCAAGATTGAAAAATCACCACTGTCCATTATGTATTACATCAGTAAGAATTATCTGCTTGTCCCTTTGATGCTGTAGAGCAGTGGTTCCCAACCTTTTCCAGCTAAACGCCCCCTTTCACCAAATGAGGATGGGTAAACGCCCCCTTTGTCTATAGCTTACTATTGCTATAAATGAAACGACGATAATAGAACAAAACATGCTGAAACGAAAGGGTAGATCTACCGTGACATACATCGTTTTTACGTGTGGGTTCTACCCAGGGTAGCAAAAAACAATGCAGGACTTAAGACACTGACACTCTTTTGAAATGGCGACTCTTTAACCCACCATTTACAAAAGCTGGAAGGCTTGATCGCGGTCAAGTGAGGAGAAAGTTACGTCTTTGGTATTTAACTGACTTTGCCAGGGCCCCATCGAATTGTGGACTGTTCCCCGAAACGAGGCCAAAGGTCAACATCCCAGTGGGCGACTGAGGGATTCGCCCCGAAAGCTGTAAAGTATTTATGATATCGTTGACACGAGGATGACGTACTGTCAGTCAAATTTTGGCTATCTTCCGATCACCTAATAACCTTAATTACATACTAAAAAGATTGCAAAATCAGCCTTAACCCAGTTTGAAATTTCAGTAATAAAAAACGGGCGTTCCCTTTGATGCTGAAAGGGGCTTGTCCTGTCACGGGAGGAAGAAGGATGCTAGAGGTGGCATGGGGAATTGAAAGACTTGTGCTAATCAAGCTGTCCAACAGGTAGAAATGATGAGAAAGCAGAAATTTTAGCACCGAAAAACTGCATTTTTTGAAAACATTTTAAAGTTTTCATAGAACATTGCCAAAGTTATCTATTTTGTGACAGTTACCAACAATTGTCAGTTCTGTCAGTATGTCATGCTTATGGACTGCAAGGAAGAAAACTACATTCAAGGTTAAATTTGCAGGACGATTTTAGCTATGACCCCTTCGGTCACCGCTTTCACTGTCACTGATGGGAATATGGGGTCCTTGCAGGGAAATCTGAAATCAAACACTGTTACAGTAGATGCAATTTTGCGGCATCTGGGAAGGGAATATAAGACCTACTTAAAGTGGACCTAAAGTCTAAAAATTCAAAAATATATATTTTAGAGGTTACAAAATTTATCTTATTGGTCCAACTCCCATTGTCATAGCTTATTCCATTGCTGAGATATTAAATTTTAAAATTTATTCACTTAAATCCAAACAGTTCATTGCGCAATAATTTTTGACATTCTTGTTGTACAACTCACATTAAATGCTTTGTTTTCTTTTAAAATTAAAAATGTTTATATGACCTTGACCGCTTCCTGTTTTCTTGCATGACATGCTGTACAGAGAGGGCTTATATAGTCAAGTCACCCCAAAGCAGTAAGAATGTGATCACATTTTGGCACAAGATGCGGTGGCTTTCAGAAAAACAAAGAAATACAAAGATTGTAATTTGAGTAGTACAACAATGACATCACAAATTATTGCGCAATCTACCTTTTTAAATCGAGTGAATAAACTTCAACATTTTATATCTCAGCTTAAGAAAGTCCTGTGAATATGGGAATCGGACCATTGGAATTCAGTTTTCATGCTCTGTAATATATATTTTTGAATTTTCAGACTTTAGGTACACTTTAACTTGTTGACTCCATTTATCTCGTTTTTGTGTGAACCAATTTGAGAGATCAGCTAGAGAAAAGCTATTGGAATCTTGTAAAGCCTTGGTTTAAATTGAGTATCCCATTTTTTTTTCAAAACGCCCCCTGCCGCCCCCTTAGCGCTCATCGCCCCCCCTGATTTGTACAAACGCCCCCGGGGGCAATAGCGCCCCCGGTTGGGAACCACTGCTGTAGAGTGTTTGTTTTATGGGTGTGAAGGGAAAGGATAGTATAGTATGCATGGGGCTTTGCGAGACTTATGCCACACAAGTTGTCATACATGTAGTAGTAATGAGATAGAAAGCCGAAATTCGTGCAGCCGAAATATACATGTTGGAAAACATTTCGAGAACGTTTTCTTTCACTACATATTGCTCAAGTTGTCTTTTATGCTACAATTATCTCCAATTGTCATTTTTGGTTCCAGGCGAAGCAGGGAACAGTATAGCTGTCGCTCACCTGTTGAGCGTGCAATGAACCCGCCACGACCCCGACTGTGACTACTTTTGATATGTGTTGCCGGCTTTGGCGTTAGTTAAGTGCACCGTGAATGCGATGGCAAAACGCTCTCTGTTAAGCCGAAACCGTATAAAAGAGTTTCAAAGGTTTGCTTCTAATAATTTATATCCGTCGCCAGCTTGAGAAATATGCCCAAACGCACCGTACACCAGTCTTCCACAAGTTGCACCCGCGGTGTGTAAGTCGAAACCGCGCCAGCAACGTTCAGTCAGATTGTGGCGTCATAGTAGATTCCTTGTTTTTTCAGTTGGCTTTGTGCTGTCTGCACAGCAATGACAAAACCACATTCGTGGTTAAACTGGTGGGAATATTTACAGACATTACCCAGCCTCGCTTATGCCGCCACTTATGAGAGTTTGAGGGGACCTCTAAGGCTAAGCACTGTTACACTCTAAAAACTGCTGGGTAAAAAGGGTTGGGCAAATAGGCCATAAGGGGTGTAGCCAAGAATTTGTCAATTGGGGTCGAAGCCCATGGACAGACTCTCAGCGCTCCTCACCACCATGGGTTGGCGCGAAGGGCCAGAAAATTTTGGCCAAAAATGCCTCCCAGGTCGCTGGAAATGGCACTTCCCAGGCCTATTTACCGCATATAAATAATAGAGACACTAGCAATATCGTAAAACATAAACATTAAAAAAATACCAAAAATATGCTCAAAGGGGCGGCTCCCCCTTCGCCCCCCTTGGCTACGCGCCTGTAGCCAAGTGCCCAATGTGGGGAAATTATTAACTAGCTCACTGGTAATAAAGTTTACCAAATCCGCTGGTTACATAGAGACAGTGGTAAAACAATAATACAGCAAGTATTTTGCCCAGAATTGGTTAAATTGATATCATTTTGCCTCAAAAGAACAATTATGTCGTCATATTCTTGCATTCGGCTGCATAACTTGTGCGACGCGACGAACATCAACTAGCCTAGCATAGTAAACGCCTATTCTTGCAGCATAATTTACGTGAATTGATGTTTGACAAACAAGTAGAGGCAACTCTCGAACGATGGGTATGAAAGATATTACTGTCGTTGCTCGGAGTGAAGATACAAACTAATACTCACCATCCCTTGTGCCGCGATTCGAGAGGGAACGTTATGGGAACTATAGGCGCACTGTATAACCTAACGGCTATGCTTAACATAAGGCCTAAGTTTTGCCTCTGTCTAGGCGAGGCTCAAAGTTAGGCCCATGGGCGGCGATCACGGGGGGGGGGGGGGGACATGTGCCCCAATACTTTTAGTGGAGGGACATAATATCAAATGTACCCCCCCCCCCAATATTTAGAGGTATACAGAATAATACATGATATCAGCCTATTCATTACAGGTGGGGAGAAATTCAGATCAGGAATATATGATCTGTGTCCTCTAGAATGCAACAAATCGCTTGGCTCTCAGGGGCTTTGACCCTGGACCACAACAGGTGATCTATGGTAGGTCCCTTGTACCAGTGCCGTGTGTAGGAAGTATTTTGGCCATGGCTCCCCTCACTGATACCAATTTTTTAAATTCCTAAAAATACGTTAATTTTTTAACACAAATTTTTCTTAAAAAGGTGGTATATGTGGCACCAGATTGCATGTAAGGAATCCTTATTTTCAAAATTTTTCATAGGGGAGGGGGACCATGGCCCCCATCACTGATGCCGATTTTTGTTTTTGGTTTTAGTTCCTTACAATACGTAAAGTTTTGAACCCAAATTTTACTTTAATAGGTAGCCTATTTGGTACCAGATTGCATGTAAGGACACCTAATTTTTCAAAAATTTTCAAAGGGGAGGGGGACACACCCTCCCCTTAGACCCCTCTCCCAGAACGGCGATCACACAACATACTTCATGCCCCCGTGAGGGAAATCCTGGCTACGTCACTGCCACGTACCCCTGGCCGGAGGCCAAAAGTTCACCCAAGCAAGAGTCCCAAGCAAGAGTCCCCCCAATAACTTTAACAGATCGCCACTCCCGGTTAGGCATAACATTCGGCTACTCTCTTTACATATTTAATATGATGATAATATTCTTACATAGTAAGAGTGTCCTACGAAAAGAGTTGTTTGAAACCGAAAATCAAACCTTGTGGCATGTATCATAAGTTTCAGATATCATTTGGAATTATAGGAAGGTACCGTATCAGTATATACACTTTTCAAGAGGCTCCTCGACTCTCTGGCGAAGCGCCAAGGGGCGAAACCAAACATTACTCCCGAAGTTCTGCCCCCCCCCCCCGAGCTACGTACCATATCTGTATTGCTCATGCCAACGTTGACAGTTTATCATACAAGTGCAAGCTGATATTTAGAACGTAGACTTATTCACCTGTATTTTCAGGCCTAGTACGTGTACGTAGTGCTTCATACTTTGGTCTATAATACACAACAGTGTCAAGAGAGTCAGCTCATTATGCAGAATTCCCGAATACTGTACATTCCATTCCGTAGGTGTAATCGAAGGTGTGTCAACTTTCAGCCAGTTAGAAAGTTTGTTTACATTTGCTCAAAGTGAATGTACATTTGCTCAACGTGAATGAACGTACGTACTGTGAAGCTGTACAATTCACATGTTATGTAATCGTAGACATAGGCGAAGGAGGCGGGGGGGGGGCGGCTGCAGTCCCCCCAACCAAAAGTTTTTCTGAAAATTCGGGCAAAATGGCGATAATTTTTCGGGCACCTACTGAAAGAAAAATAAGGCAGTGATGAGGCTAGAGGGTAATGATAGTTAAAAAGTTCCTTGGTAATTAATATAAAGTTCTGACTTGAATTGCGCCAGCACCTATATATTCCGTATTAATTCATCAGTTTGTTTTTTAATGGTTGAACTTATATTAGGATTATCAGTAGTGTATTGAGGGGCTATTGGGCCATGCTCCGCCCTCACTGATGCTAATATTTTTCTACCTAAAACACGTTAATGTTTTAACACAAATTTCACTTCAAAGGTAGCATATGTGGCACCAGATTGCATGTAAGGACACCTAATTTTTCAAAAATTTTCAAAGAGAAGGGGGTAATGCCGATTTTTTTTTTAGTACCAAAAATACGTAAATATTTTAACACAAATTTTACTTCAAAGGTAGCATATGTGGCACCAGATTGTATCTAATGACACCTAATTTTCCAAAAATTTTCGAAGGGGGAAACCCCCTCCCCTTAGACCCCTCACCCAGGTCGGCTATTACCAACTTCGACAAAAATTAAAACCAATAAAGAAGGTAGTAACACGGCAAATTATTGTAAGTAATGGGCATGTGGGGGATAACCAATGCATGCCTATAGCTATATGATATATACATTACCATGTCGAAACGTGCGTAGAGCGCGCGGAAATTTGGGGTTATATTTTTCGGGCAGGTCGGTCCTTCGCCTTATTTTATGCTCTCTTGGGACTTAGCCAACCCTAGGTGGTTTGCAGAGCTGTCCTCAATATTTTTATCAAATTTGCCCTCAGTAATTTCTCCCTATCTGTCATGAAATGCAAGGACAAGATAGCATGCTTTTGGTCTAATTTGCGAAGTTCGCCCTATCAGTGTGTAACAGGGGGCGCAACCATTTTTTTTTCTTTCTTTATTGTGTGAACCATGTTTTTTTTTTTTTTTCTTTCTTTCTTTCTTTCTTTCTTTCTTTCTTTCTTTCTTTCTTTCTTTCTTTCTTTCTTTCTTTCTTTCTTTCTTTCTTTCTTTCTTTCTTTCTTTCTTTCTTTCTTTCTTTCTTTCTTTCTTTCTTTCTTTCTTTCTTTATTTCTTTCTTTCTTCTTTCTTTTCTTTCTTTTCTTTCTTTCATTCTTTCTTTCTTTCTTTCTTTCTTTCTTTCTTTCTTTCTTTCTTTCTTTCTTTCTTTCTTTCTTTCTTTCTTTCTTTCTTTCTTTCTTTCTTTCTTTCTTTCTTTCTTTCTTTCTTTCTTTCTTTCTTTATTGTGTGACAGAGAAATCATAGTGGCCCCAATGGATTTTGAAAGTTTTGCCACTGCAAGGAGTTGCGTCATTTTCCAGATAGTTTCACATAATTTGGTCTACACAAAATGAATTTTGACATTTGTATACGAATACCGAAGAGGGAATTTGCATTTCATATATGCAAGTGATGTTGATTTAATTGAATGAATGAAATTTTAGGAATGGTGAATGGACTCAACAACTTAAAAAAATTTTAATATCTGAATATTGCTAACATTCTTCTATACTTGAATAACAATAGTTTACAAGTATGGTGATAGTGTTGGTCACTTACTTCTAGCCTTTTGACAATTTTTGACATCAGAATGGTCACTTATGATCTGGTAGTTACGTACTTGTGGTACACTTGGTCCTTCACAATCAATGATGTGAAGGCAGAGAAGTAATTTCACTTTGTCAGACATATAAAGATGACAGAAAGAATTTCGCATATTTTACCATGACTGTCAGTCAAGGATGTATAATGATGAATGTATAAAGTTTTAGGGTGAGCTGAAATTTGGAACCACACTTTCAGTGTTTTCTCCATTTAGGGATGACCCACCCTCAACTCCCTCCCCTTGTTGCCTCACATCGCCCTGTTTTTTGTTAATAGAATTTGATGTATGTTACATCATTGCATGTTCTATTTACTCACATGCATATTTAGAGGGGTAAAATTTTTCAAACTGCATTTTCAAAACTTTAAAAGTCCATAGGGGATGTAATGAAGTACATGTTTTAGGCTTAGGCTATCAGCTGACGGGCCGCAAATTTGTCGTTCATATGATTGGACAATTATGGTACAATGCCTCATTTGCATAAAATTGAGGCAGTGCTCACTGCACCTAGTCTGTCTGGTTTCCGGTCCCCTCAGTCAGTGTAGGGTCATTTATTAATGGCGCGAAACTTTCAGCCAATCACAAGCTTATCCCATTATAGTTACTTCCTGCCTTAAGTCGGAGGCCTCAATCAATCCCATGAGACTCTTGTTGGAGGCCTCTAAATGTAAGCATGCATCATCAATAGTGTTCTAGAAACCACCCCTTCAGGGACGTAGCTCCTTTGGGGAGCAGAATTCTTTCGGGAATAACGTTTGGTTTCGCCCCTTGGCTCTTCGCCAGAGAGTCGAGGAGCTTTGAAAAAAGGCCTCATCAATAGACTAGTGTTCTAGGAACTTGTAGCTAAAAATCATTCTAGGGGCCTGTAGCTTCAAATCATTTTATCTGAAGCCGGCCAGCATGATTCCAGCATAGTTGTTATTAACTCATAATCGCTAGTCACCTGTATATAAATTAGTTTGAGAGGAGCACAATGACTGGAATAAATCAGGGCCACTTACAACAGAATTAACAAAATCAACTCCTAACTTAGTTTACCCAGCCATTGGTTCTGTATGCACTCCATATATTGGGTAATAAATTACCCAGCTTGGTGCCAAAAGTTGGGCATAATTTTTGCCCAATTAGTTGAGCAAACTTTCTGCTGGATTGGTTTGGTAAAGTGGTTTGGCAAAGTTTTGTCCAACTTATGAGTACAACTGTTAACCAACAAAGTTGGACACATTTGTACCCATTTTGGGTGGAGGCATACGAAACCAATGGTTGGGTAAAGTTTTAATCAGGTTGGCCAATTATTTTAGAGTGTAGATGCTATTTCCTGGCGACTGGGAATTAAGATAGGCCTAATTCACCTATAGCCTATCATTGCACCTAAGAAGAGAATGTTTCTCGACTTGTTGATTTCATTTTGTTTGCGTTTTATGAGTACTAATATACGACAGTTAGGCTATGAGGAAACTATTTGATACATTTGTTATTCCTCGTTTTAAATTTAGTATCTCATTTTCAAAACGCCCCCTGCCGCCCCTTACTGTTTATTGTCATCCTAAGTGGGAAAATGCTCCGGGGGAGGGGAAATATCGCCTCCGTTGGGAACCACTTCTCAAGTCGGACTTTAAACAGAAAGTATTTATAATACACTGAAACAAGACTTGCAACGACGAGTTACTGTAGCTTTAACATATGAAGTCTGTCTTAGAAATAGCGACGAATGTTACAATCCCCGATACGAATAGTCGACCCGATGTAAACTGCAGCAACAGGAGGCCACATGCAAAAAGCTAGCACACACCGCAAAGTTAGGATGGTATCAACTCGTGAAACAGAATTTAATCAAACTTAAAGCATAGTATTACAATGTGTTACCTTAGCAGACGATAACCTTAATCAGGTCTTAAATATTTATTAGTAAACAAGCCAGCTGCTGGTTCCTTTGGTATATTATGTAATCACACTGTAAAGACATTAAAAAGGGAAGCCTCTGTAAGCTTGATGCGAGAGTCAGAATGGATATGCAAAGTTAACGGATTAACCACCACGTGAACCGATGGACAGAGGTATCTGAGTACGCAGGCTAAGTACTGGAAAATAATTCGAGAAGGACGACAAAAGTTCATCGTAGCGGGGGGGGGGGGGGTATACCGGAACGCTGCACCGCGCTGCACTGTGCTTAGCTGGCAGGATGGCAGTACCGACCGCTGTGCAGCCCCGAAATTCTTTATTAGTGAAGAATCAAACATGGCTAATGTTATAAGACTTAGTGGGGAGCTCTTTACATTATGTCCATGGCAAGCGGCACTGGGTACACCCCATGAACAATAAATCCAGGAAACAGGAGAATTGCACCGACTAATGCTTCAAAATGAAGCTCAGTGCTTGGCTGCTTGAAAACGTGAAAGTACAAGTTCAGTATTTGACCAAACTGCGCAAAATGGCCCTTCGTTACTCTCTTCGTTGCTCCATGATCCCTTGTTTATGCGCGGTCCTTACAGAGGTTTTGGGTGTGTCCCTTATTTTTAGAAAAAAGTGTTTAAAATTGGTTTGATTACTTAGGTACATATTTTCCTAACATCAATGGTCATATAAGGGTGCGGAAATATGGCAGTAGAAGTCATTTATTTGACAAATGTTGCACGCAGACTCTGCACACAGACAATTTCAGCTTCCTAAATATGTGCTGACCAACAGTCGTGAGTCTGAGGTAACCCGTGAAAGCTTTGAAGTTTCGTAAAACATGTCTTCCTAAAAGAAAAAGATAGGTTAAAAAATACCATTGCTTCGCATTATTGCAATGCTGTGCGCCAAGTCAATTACACCTATGCCCCCGAACAACCTGCCTAATGTTACAACCCTTGCCGATGAACAATGTGAATATGTTTGACACAATGTTGATAATAAGCACCGTAGTGTGGTACAGCAATGGGACTGAAAGCGGGTGATGGGTGCGGTAAATTTTGATAGATTCTGAGAGATATGCAGGAAATATTGATAGATTGCGAACGCAATGTGATAGGGAATGGTTAAGGCCTGTGTACACTATCAACATGTTGGGACACATGTGTCGACACAAGTTGCCACAACACCTTGTTTCCGAAAATGTTGACAGTGTGTACAGAGCGAAAACAATTGGCAACATGTGTCCCGACATGTATCGACACATGTCGTCAAGTAATTCAAAATCAATTTTCCGGCAACATGTGTCCAAGCTCTGACCAATCAGATATCGTATTTGAATCAGCAGCTGAGCCATCTATAGGTAGCGCACTACTAATTCAAGGGGAATATCCGCGGAGGATGTCACCCTACGAATTTAACACGCTCGATTTTTTTTTTTTTTTTTTTGGGGGGGGGGGGGAGTTTAGATCATGTTGCTGAAAAGATGTGTTCCAATTGTGATGTTTATCCAGTAGGAAAGGAACTGAAGTACTCAACCTGAAAAAATAGAATTGAAGACATTTCAGGCACTCTCGTGAGCTTTCTCGTAGGCCTATGAAATTAGCCCCGGGCAGGTCACTCAAGTAGGTGATTGTCATGGGGGCTATTTTAAGGGAGGGGGGAAATTCGACCGGGGTAATTGCCTGAGGGGAATTGACGAGGGAGGTGGGCAACTGTCCAGGGGGATCCTGATATCGGTTTGAAAATATTCCACTTTTGGGCAAGAGTATGTATCTGTGTTCTCCAGTTGGTGTAATAGCGTGGCGGGCCCCAACTAATTTCAAAATTAGTATTTTTCCCCCCTGCTATGAAAAGTACCACCTAACGGACATCTTCTTTTGAATAATTGTTTTTCTATACAACCAGCCATTTAAAAACCAGGGGTGGTGCCAGAGAGCCCTGGGGGTTATGCTCAGTCGGAGAATCCTGCCCCCCGTCTGTGAAGTTTGTCGTTCTCGTCGAGAAATTGAGGAGGCCCGAAGGGATATATGGATTTTTTCCCAATGTTACCTGTCATCTCGTGGATCCCATATCAAATACCCCTCCTCCCCCACCATGCCCTCTCCATCAAATCCATTGAAAGTCCCACCTCCGAACCGCCTGTCAGAACCCTCCCCCTCCTTAGTTGCGGACCCAGGTGGCTAGCCCCCTCCCTTCGTGACGGAAACATTCAAAGAGTAAAATTAAGAACAAAGGGAGAGAGGGAAAAACGAAAACGAAAAAATGTACGTGATGATGTCAGTGGTGGCGCCAAGTGGAGGAGGGGTATGCCCTCCTCCCGTTTGGGAAGGCTGCCTGTGGGGGAAATTTCCGGTTTTGTCGGGGATCCGTTATGAATACGATAAAATATGTAGTTCCAGACATCAGCCAGTCGCCCGACGATTGACTTAATTTCGGTCCAAATTAGGGCAAATTCTTCAATACAAACCCAAATTTTTCAAATTTTCTTGGTTGAAAACTCAAATGTTTTCAAATTTTCTATGGGTAAAAGCTCAACTTTCTTCATTTTTTTTTTCAATAAGGGCCCGAAATTTTCTGCGCACTTCGAGCTTCCAAATTTCGCTCCAAACATCGTTTCGGCGCTCTATCGCCTTTATCGAGGCTTCGGGTAACTGCCCCCGTCGGGGAGCTTTCCCCCCTGTCAAGCAAATCTTGGTGCCACCCCCGGTTGGTGTAAGGGGGTAGGTGAGGCGCACGTCAGGGCGGGAAACTGCTGGACCCCCTCGGGGAACGTATACAATTGCCAATATTATTTCAGCTGCTCTCAAAACACATCTTTTTCTTTCTGAATCCTCCATCTTCCTTCCAAAATCCTGCTTTCCCGCTCTTTCTTGGCAACATGAGTCATAGTGTGTCGCAACATGTGTCCGCGACATGTGTCTAGTGTATACAAGGTGAAAATTTTTGTGTCCAGTTGTGTCAGCAACATGTATCGACACATGTGTCCTAAAATGTTGATAGTGTACACGGGGCTTTACTGATCCATCCATCAGTCGAAAATACATCTTACCCACCCCTACTAAAAGCTATCACTTAAACGCCTTTTGGGTTTATGTTTGCCAAAGGAATAATCGGAAATCGACGAGGAGCACCCGTCTTCCATGAGTCCACCTATTTCCCTGAGCCACTGGATTATACAACTTTGAAATTTTCATCACCTAGGGCATTATTGCATTTCACAAGCTGCCAAAGCTGGAACCTGGGCGAGCCCCCCCCCCCCCCCCCTTCCCACTCGTAGTAAAACCAAATCATTGGGAGACAGAAATGGAATGATTCAGAGGTCTGCTTCTGGTCTTAAGTATGTGTCAAGGGGAAGGTAAGATAAAGACAAATGCATGCGATCATTGTGCACTGATTGAGCTACAAACATCACAATCTGATACTTTGTTTTATCATAGCCTAACCTGGACTATGGTCGGTCGGTTTGATGATGCATGCAACTCTGTAAAGACAGTGTTTAGGCATTAAACACTTTTCTAAACACTTTTTTGACCCACTTTGGAAACACGTTTACACTCTAAACGCGTTTAGGAATTAAACACACAATGTTTAGGAATTAAACATGTGTGTTTAGGAATTAAACATGTTTCCAAAGTGGGGGCAAAAATTGTGTTTAATTCCTAAACACGTTTTTTTTAGATGGGGATTGCTAAGTGGATTGTGTAAATGAAGTTAGGAGTTGCATGAGACTTTGGTACAATAACATCATGTAAGCTATCTCAAAATGTAAAAATAAGACCCGTACTAAATTACCACGGGTGTATGCGAAGGTAATAGTAATCATTCAAAGTCTAATGCAAGTATTGTAAGTTCTTTCTAATAGAATTTATAAGGAGCCTGTAGCTCTATACGCTTTTGGATAAGTGATATATTTATTTGGGAAAAAGTAGGGGCAAGTTAACATGTGAGGTGACCCATCCTCTCTTATCCCATAGTGCCACTACTGATTACGGTACAGTTAATTGTAAGGGCGCCAAAAATGTTGATATATTCACGAGTTATTTTGATAAATTCACAGTCAAGTTACTACTGTTGAAAACTGGTAAAATTTGTCACTAAAAAGAAAACCTGAAGGTATGCTGATAATTAGCCTATGAATTTTCAATGTCATTCGGGCTGCTTGCATTTATGCCGACACACTTATTCTAAAACTACTGGGAAAGGGGTTATAATGTATCCTGGTCTCCCGAGTCATTTATGGAGGGCAGCCCACTTGGCTCCTACGCTTCTTAAGCCTATGATTGTAATGTGTCCATAGGGCTATGTGGGTTATAAGATTACAAATAAATACTGGATCATGATGTTACAAGACGACCCGTCAGGAACACCGGATTGAATCCATCGACGAGCAAATGGAAAGTTCTAGAGAATTCAACTTCAACGCAGCCTTTCTAGAACTGTCTAGAAGTGAGAACTGTTTACGTTATGTCCCAATTATAGCAGCGACCTGGCAACACCTCTTAGCCAGCTGCAATTGTTTACAACTACTGTGTGTTCTAGAAGTTTCTATTGAGGAACGTTCTCGTAATTGCTGGACTGTGTACACTAGAAGTTTCTGTTAAATTCTAGAGAGTTCTCGAATAAAAGCCTAGCATATAAAAGGCAGTTCAACAACTGTTATCGAGGAGAGACATCGAGAGACATCAACGAGACCAGACTATCATACTGCTGAGATATCATAAGCCAGCCACTGACACTGAACACTTCTGATAAATTGCCTTGCGCCGTTTCTACGCTGTGTATTGAGATTGTTATCATCCATCATCGCCTAGCCTTGTCGTTATTCGCTCGTGGAACCAGTTCCTACGCTACAGCACGCTGCAGGTCTACTACTGTACCATCGTCAACGTGCATGCACTACCAGCTCTTGGACCAGACCAGAAATATTAAGTAAAGGATTGTGAGTAAATCTAATTAATTATTGTAAATTTAAGTAAGATAAGGAGATTGTAAATAATCATTAAGTTGTTGAATTTTAATCTCGTTCTTCTGTGATCTTTCGCTGTTATTGGTTTGACTTGCGACCACAAGCCGTAACAGAATTGGTGGCCTAACATCCGGGAACGAAAATACTAGAAAATTCGAGAAATTCTGTTGTGAATCGTAAGCAACTGTGTTTGCTCAGACTACTTATTTGTTTGTTGAAGGCTTGATACAATTTCAAAATGCCATTCAACTTAGATAAATTCGTGCCTAGTCCCTCAGTCGAGGAACTAGATTCATTAAAGAAGTCTGAGATTGTAAAGGTCGCAAAACATTATGGCATTGAATTTCAGCCTTTAATGCGGAAAGACGAGATTAAAAGATATGTTCTAGAATATCTTGTGGATGAAAGTATCCTACCTAGTACAGTATTGGAAACAGCTATCACTGTGCCAACTGACAACACATTTGAACTGAAAAGGCTTGAAATGGAAATGAATAAGGAGATAAGATTAAAAGAAATGGAAAGAGAAATGCAAATGCAAAAGGAAAAAGAGGAAAGAGAAATGCAAATGCAAATGCAAAGGGAAAAAGAGGCAAGAGAACTATATTTAGGTTGAAGCAACTAGAGTTAGGGGTCATCAAAGCCTCAGACCCTAAAATAGGCTTGGATACTGGGGGATTCGATGTTTCTAAGCACGTAAAATTTGTCCCCAAATTTCAGGAGGATAATGTGGAGAAATTCTTTAACCATTTCGAAAAGCTGGGTGAGCAACTAAAGTGGCCAAGAGATAAATGGTCCATACTCATCCAGAGTAATTTCACAGGCAAGGCTCAAGAAGTGTATTCCGCTCTGTCAATAGAGGACAGCATGGATTATGATAAGGTTAAAAAGGCCATATTACAAGCCTATGAATTGGTGCCCGAAGCTTATCGCCAAAAATTTAGAAAGTATCGTAAGGCGGATACACAAACATACGTAGAGTTTGCTTATCAAAAAGAAAGGCATTTCGATAGATGGTGTGCTTCCAAAAAGGTCTCCACATTTGACACCGTAAGACAACTGATGCTGGTCGAGGAATTCAAACGGTGTGTGAATGATGACATTAAGACTCACCTTGAGGAAAATAAGGCTGACAACTTGAAAGAAGTGGCAAATTTGGCTGATCAGTATGCACTTACCCATAAATTTGGTAAAGTGGGTCAGACTCAAAACAAGGGTCAGTTTAGTAGGCCAAATAAGAAATATGGCAATAATAGTGGCACAACAGGTAACAGTGGATCTCAGTCTGGTTCTATCTCTCCAACAAATTCTGGTAAAAAACAACCAGATTCAAGTCGTCAAACGAACGACCAGGTCAGCTCAAACAAAGCTGCCTTTAAAGACATAACTTGTGGTTTCTGTCACAAAAAGGGCCACACAATGGCAAATTGCTTCACATTGGCAAAATTAAAGGAGACTGAAACAGCCTCCAATGCCTTAGCCATTGTAGATGAGGGGTTTATTTCCCTAGATGGGAATTCAGCTCATCCACCCGTCAAAATTAAAATTTTGCGTGACACAGGCGCAACTCAGTCGTTGCTTCTTGATGGAGTTTTGCCATTATCGGACTCTACTTCCACAGGGGCAAATGTACTAATTCAGGGGGTTGAGTGTGGATTTATTTCGGTCCCTCTCCACAAAATTAATTTGAAGTCAGATTTAGTTTCTGGGTCGGTCATAGTAGGGGGCAGACCTACTCTACCTGTAAAGGGGGTATCTCTGTTGCTAGGCAATGACCTAGCTGGTGGAAAGGTAGTAGCCAATGCAATTTTGACAAATAAACCATGTGATTATAACAACACAGAGCAATTAGAAAAGGAATTTCCAAATTTATTCCCTGCCTGTGCTGTCACTAGAGCTATGTCACAAAAGCTCGCCATGGATGATAATCTTAAACATCCACCCTCCAAAAGTGAGGATACAGTTCCCAAAAGTGGAACAAGTAGGGAATCATGTAAGGATGATAATCTTAAACATCCACTCTCTAAATATGAGGGTATGATTTCTGAAAATAAGGATGATAAACTTAATCATCCGCCCTCTAAAATTGAGGAATTAGTTCCTAAAAATGGAACAACACTCCCAAAGGAGGAGTCAGAGTCTGGAAAAGATCCTAGTGAAAATATTCATGAAAGTGAAGATTCTTGGTATGATCTCAGCCAATCTTTTATGACTAATCTTAATGATAGTCAGGATTGTGAGTCTCCTGGCCCAACACATAGTGAGGGGTAGAACAGGAAAAATAAAAAATGTCTGACACACTCCACAGAGACCAGTTGTCAGTGCAACAACAACATGATGAAGAGCTTCAGCCATTAATAGCTGGTGCACTCACTGAGGATGAATCGAAAGACGTCCCAGTATGCTTTTATTTTAAGAACAATATTTTGATGCGTAAATGGCGACCACCTGATGCACCATTAGATGAAGAGTGGAGAATTTACCGTCAAATTGTGGTACCTAGGTCTTATAGAAGGGAAATATTGAGTATTGCTCATGAAATGCCATTTGCAGGGCACCTAGGAGTCAATAAGACTTACCACAGAATTCTAAATCACTTTTATTGGCCAAAACTTAAAAGTGATGTGGCCAAATTTTGTAAGACCTGTCACTCATGTCAAATGGTTGGGAAGCCGAATCAGAATATTCCGGCTGCACCCTTAAAGCCAATTCCTGCTTTTGAAGAGCCGTTTAGTAGAGTCATTATTGATTGTGTAGGTCCCCTACCTAAGAGTAGGGCAGGGCATCAGTATATATTAACCATTATGTGTGCTTCTACGAGGTTTCCAGAGGCAATACCTCTAAGAAATATTAAGGCTCGGACAGTCTTACAAGCTTTACTTAAATTTTTCACATTGTTTGGGTTGCCAAAAGAGATCCAATCAGATCAAGGGTCTAATTTCATGTCAACTGTATTCCAACAGATGTTGTATGAGTTAGGCATAGACCAAATTAAGTCTTCGGCTTATCATCCTGAAAGCCAAGGGGCTTTAGAAAGGTTTCACCAAACATTGAAGAATATGTTAAAGACATATTGTCATGATAATGAGAGAGATTGGGATGAAGGCATTCCATTTGTAATGTTTGCTGCCAGGGAATCTATACAAGAGTCACTTGGGTTCAGTCCATTTGAACCTGTCTTTGGACACACAGTTCGTGGACCATTGAAATTGTTAAAGGAGAAGTGGTTATCAGACACCTGACAAGCGTAAATCTAAAAGAGTATGTCATATTAATATGATGAAGAGATATTATGAAAGAGAAGATTGTGACATTTCTAAGGATGAAAGTATACATGATGTAAATAGCAACACTAATGATACAGGTGATCAAGTGTGTATTATCAATGCTGATCATGAACTTAGTAATGATGAGATCAAGGCTAATAATGTTCCTGACATGTGTATTAAGTTACAAAATTCTGATGTGTTGAAAAATCTCGACCAGAAATTAAGTCATCTGGATCACGAAGAAATATCAGAAATGAAATCATTAATCTATGAATATGCATGCTTGTTCTCAGATGATCCTACTAGGACAAATTTGATTGAACATGATGTTGATGTGGGAGATGCCACACCAATCAAACAGTATCCTTACCGACTTAACCCTCGAAAACGACAACATCTCAGGGATGAGGTTCGGTATATGTTAGACCATGACATTATAGAACCTAGTAATAGTGAATGGTCTCCCCCATGTATATTGGTCCCCAAGCCAGACGGTGGGTACAGATTTTGTACTGATTACCGAAAGGTGAATGCGGTCACAAGAACGGATTCCTATCCGATACCCCGTATCGATGATTGCATTGATAAGATTGGGAAAGCTACGTATGTGTCAAAGTTTGACTTACTAAAGGGGTACTGGGAGATACCACTCACTGAGAGGGCTCGGAAAATCTCGGCATTCGTGACGCCAGATGGGTTATTTCAGTATAAGGTTATGCCGTTTGGTATGAAAAATTCACAGATGACCTTTAAACGCTTAGTGAATAACCTTACGTCAGATTTAGAAAATTGCGAAGTGTATGTTGATGACCTTATTGTGTACAGCAACTCATGGGATGAACATGTACAACATATTAAGGCATTATTTGACAAGCTTGCCAAAGCTAATTTGACTGTCAATTTGGTCAAAAGTGAGATTGCTTGTGCCCAGGTGATGTACTTAGGGCATGTGGTTGGTCAGGGTAAAGTTAGACCAATTAAGGCTAAAGTTGAGGGTATTGACAAATTCCCTGCCCCAACTGATAAAGGGCAGCTCATGCGCTTCCTAGGCATGGCTGGTTACTACAGACGTTTTTGTCCGAATTTCTCTGACATTGCTGCACCACTGACAAAATTATTAAAGAAAAATGAAAAGTTTGATTGGACGGATAATTGCCAAGCAGCCTTTGAATTATTGAAAAGGGCACTAATGAGTTCACCAGTGTTGATTGCTCCAGATTTTGAGAAACAATTTAAGTTGGCAGTAGATGCCAGTGACAATGGCATAGGAGCAGTTTTGCTTCAAGCTGATGAGCATGGTGTTGATCACCCTGTTTGTTATTATTCTAAGAAATTTGACAAACACCAGAAAAATTATTCAACAATTGAAAAAGAGACATTAGCTTTGATACTTGGTCTTCAACACTTTGATGTTTATTTGGGAACTACTAGTTTCCCTGTCACTGTATACACTGATCATAACCCTTTGACATTTTTATCTAAGATGAAGAACAAAAATCAAAGATTGATGAGGTGGAGTTTATTTCTGCAATCATATAATGTAGATATTAAGCACATTAAAGGGAAAGACAATGTTGTACCAGACTCTTTGTCAAGAATTTGATTTGATGCAGTATGTTGAAGATATCACTGTAAGTTTTGAAGTTTTGTGTTAACTATGGCACAATGTGTATTGATGATGTTACTGTATTCATGTATCATCACCTAGCAAGACAAGTTGTATGTTATGATTATACCTTCCATTGAATATTGGACTACACCATATACATACTGTAGTTATTACTGTAAAGTTATACATTGTAAATATTGTAACTTAAGTTTTGTCCGAGACGTCCAAAACTTTTTCAAGGGGGGGGGGGAGTGTTACAAGACGACCCGTCAGGAACACCGGATTGAATCCATCGACGAGCGAATGGAAAGTTCTAGAGAATTCAACTTCAACGCAGCCTTTCTAGAACTGTCTAGAAGTGAGAACTGTTTACGTTATGTCCCAATTATAGCAGCGGCCTGGCAACACCTCTTAGCCAGCTGCAATTGTTTACAACTACTGTGTGTTCTAGAAGTTTCTATTGAGGAACGTTCTCGTAATTGCTGGACTGTGTACACTAGAAGTTTCTGTTAAATTCTAGAGAGTTCTCGAATAAAAGCCTAGCATATAAAAGGCAGTTCAACAACTGTTATCGAGGAGAGACATCGAGAGACATCAACGAGACCAGACTATCATACTGCTGAGATATCATAAGCCAACCACTGACACTGAACACTTCTGATAAATTGCCTTGCGCCGTTTCTACGCTGTGTATTGAGATTGTTATCATCCATCATCGCCTAGCCTTGTCGTTATTCGCTCGTGGAACCAGTTCCTACGCTACAGCACGCTGCAGGTCTACTACTGTACCATCGTCAACGTGCTTGCACTACCAGCCCTTGGACCAGACCAGAAATATTAAGTAAAGGATTGTGAGTAAATCTAATTAATTATTGTAAATTTAAGTAAGATAAGGAGATTGTAAATAATCATTAAGTTGTTGAATTTTAATCTCGTTCTTCTGTGATCTTTCGCTGTTATTGGTTTGACTTGCGACCACAAGCCGTAACAATGATCATCTTCTCCAAATCATTTTACCAACCACTTTAGTCAGAAGAGAGTCTTTTGAGCACAGAAAATTGGGTATGTGTCGATAGAAAAACTTACTTGATGTCGGACTTATCTGACTATTATGGACAAGAAAAAGCCTAAAAGAAAAGGACACAGAAGGAAAAATGGTTCCATACTTCGGAGGTTCGGATGTCTTCATGGTTAACAAAAGTATAATTAACCCACAGATGCTAATCGCAAAAAATTACATAACTTGCATGTCATTCACTAAAACTAACATACAGCTGGGGCTGAGTTCTGTTTCAGAAAAGCTTGAAGAGCAACCTGGCTTCACTTGAAACTATTTTGACGGTTTTTAATGAGCCGATCGCATCTCAAGGGTAACAGTCCTTTCCTACATATGGGGATTGTTCATATTGCTTTCTTTACGGACCTTTCTATATTCCGACACAAGCCTACGTGGAGATCAGTGTAGTAGGATAAGGGTTAACTTATGGTTAGCTTTGGATGAGAGTATTAGAGTTACGTGTGTCGGAACATAGGGACAAACAAATAGGACTATACCTCGTTAAATTGTCGTGAACCTGTTGCACTGTTGCACCTAAGGGTGATTTCTTACTTGCCAGCATTCCGGCAACAACAATCATGATGCAATTCATCGTCTCTATGTCAGTGGTTCCGAACTTTTACAGCTCACGGCCCCCTTTTACCGACTAGGGTTGGGCACCCCCCCCCCCCGTCTGTAGAATGATACTGCTGTGAATAAAACGACAATAATTTAAAACATGTTGAAAGAAAAGGGAGACCTGCACATAAATGGCTTTTTACGTGTGGGTCCGACCCAGTGGCATAGCTAGGATTTCTCCCACAGGGAGCCATACAGTATGTTATGTGAAAATTGTTCGAAAAAGGTGTCCTTACATGCAGTCTGGTGCCACATATATATGCTACCTCTGAAGTAAAATTTGTGTTCAAAATTTGGTAGGTTAGTGTAAGTCCTGGGTGTAGCAAAACCCAGGCGTGATCACCCCTGGGGACAATCTATTTCAGAGTAAATCATTCTTCGGTGATCTACCTCTGAGCAGAATCCCCCAGAACAATCTACCTAAGTATTTATTTTAGACAAAATTAATGCAAGACTAAGTCTACCGTGTACAACAAGCAGATCGCTAATTTATAACAAAATATCCCAGCAGTATAATTTCAACTTTCAACATAAATTGATCAAAATCAACTTTTCCAGGTTTGCTCAGATTTTAAAACTTGACCACAGACAACTGAAAGAAAATAGTTACATTTGAAAGATTCGAAGAGTCGTTGTCGGAAAAAAGATCTTTGCCTGGGGATCGGGTACATCTGGCTTCTCTCATCCCCCTCACCCCGCTCATCCCCCTCTAAATTGGAGTAGCTTTAGCCCTTACATTTTTGTCATAGGTATGTAGATTTCGGTGACAGACTCTAATGATCTGTCCATACATTGATGCTGTTCAAATTTCATTAATGCACCCCCTCCCTCAAAAAAAAAAAAAAAAAAACAAGAGGCTACTGTGGGTGCATAAAAAGAATAAAGAAGGCCCTGCTGTTTGGGGAAATATTTTAGCCAACCAACGAAATAAGAAACAATTATAAGAAAGTCTTCAATTAATAAGAACGCGTAAAAATAACAATTGTTTACTTTATCGACATTGAGTCAAATTACCACTTGGGCTTATAATGACCGTACAAAAGATTATTCTGGATGAACACTGGCGATGTTCTTTTTAAGTAATGAAATGATAGCTTAGGGCGCTGTTTTATTCACCCTTAAATTTTGTTCCAGGGACTGCCGTTTCACTTCCCGTATATGACAGACAAAAGTGTACCCCAGCATTTTGTTACTGGAGGGAGGGACGAACAGTCATAATAATACTGTAGATGAGGATTGAACTACAGTTTAGAGCCGAAACGTTCAGACCGTTGAGGACTGTACTGTACAATCGCTGAAGTTAATTAAGATCAAGAAAATTTTATAAATTAGAACAAGGTCCAATCTGCCATAATGTAACTCTTTTGACAACAAAATTCATTTCATAACTGCCTATAAAATTAAAATTCGGAGATATCCAGGAAAATCACAATGAATGCCTAAAAATCGATGAATGAGTCGGGAAAGCTGTTGGTCTCAGCCACTTTTCTCATTCTGAAAAAAAAAAAAACCCTAGATACTTTTGCATGACTTTAGCTAGCTACTAAATCACTAGAAACTCGGGCAAGTGTTATATCCCTTCCCCTATTTCCCTCCACCGAAAGTTTAACCTGGTAGTAACTTTGACTACTGTAATTATTACTTCCTAACATTAATCTGTGATTCCTGCCCGTGCATGAAGCCCTCGGCTTTGCCTCGTATTTGTAACCCAGAGCCATAAACCATTTCCAAATAACGATACTTATGGGGTAGACTTTTGATGCGTGTCGTTTTTGACCACAGTACAATGGCATTGACAAAAAAGACACGTAACAAATATCCATTTCATAATCTTTTGAAACCGCTGTTTGTCTATTTGTCTATTGCTGTACGTGTTTACTTACCTTATTAGCTAGAGCGATTTCTAAAAGTTGTATAGTAGACCTCTGTAACAACAAACTGTCTCTTTCATAGATGTCTACTTGCTTTGAACACAGGTCTTTGACATCTTTCAGCAGATCCTCCATTCTTCCACTTTTTTCAAGAATACACAAAATTGCAGATTTTGTGGCATCCTGATGGGTTTTCAGGTATCCAATTATCTTGTCAGCTGCTATACGATTCAAGCCGCAAGAGAAGCGGTAGACGTATTGGAGGTCAAACGGGTCAAGATATTTCAAATAGTGGCCTGTCTGGCCTGTCTGGCCTTCGATATTGTTTTCGTATTCTGGTTCTTCTACATTGCCATTTTTCAAAGAATCTTCGTCTGTATATGATCTTTTGGACTCTTTTGATTCTTTCCAAGGGTCAAAGTTCACGTCATGTCTTGACGCATATGCCGACAAATGATGCGCTGCGTACCATTCACAAAACAGTTTGTGATAAAATCTAACCTCAGTTTTGTATTGAATGTGTTCAGATATTATTGCATTTGGATCATCGGAAATATCGAGGACCTCTTCTTCAACTAAAATCCCAATACGCACATACTGATCATAAAATTCCTGTCCAAGTCGCTCACACATATAATCTTTAGTCCACACAATTCGTTGATCCTTACGACTCAATCCGTCAAATGCTATCCTATCAAGTTCCGTGTGTTCTGTTTCAAACAAGTCATATTTCTTGACATTTTCATCTTCCATTTTATTTTTCATGTGACTGTGAAAGCATGAGATCATATAACGAAAGAAACTTGTGACAGAATTGAATTTTTGAAACTGTTTACTCTCGTAACTCATGTGTGCAAACATAACAAAGAATAAAGGAACCTGAAAAAGGTCAAGAAGGACGGGGTTTTCTTTCAGTTTTTGTTTTATTTTCTCAGCAGCTTTTACGTCATCCCCTACGACAGCTTTACGGATGTACTGATCTCGAGCGATATCGTCAAACCCTGTCAACTTCAAGCGTTTCGTCAGCGCTGGGTATTTCTTTGGTAAATATGATGATCTTGTCGTTAAAATGACTTCAAATTGCTGAAACATTTTTCTCATTATAATGCTGGTAACGTCAGAATCAACATGGACATCTTGGTCTGGATACTCGTCATATCCATCTAATATTACTAACACTGAAGAACACTCATCAATGATATCTGCAATATCACTCTCTGTAAGCTTCGAATCTTTTGGTAACAGAAACTGTTTAATTGCTCTATAAACTGACGTAACACCTCCTAACTGACGTAATCGTAAAAGGATTAATACGTCAATGTCCTTTAAGTATGATAGCGGGATTTTATTACACCAGTCATAGGTGAGCTGTACAGTTAATGTTGATTTACCATAACCAGGTTCCCCTTCTATAATGCGCCGCGTTGATTTAACTCGCTCATTGTGTAGTATATCATGATATGAACAAAGCTTGTCCCATGTCCCTTGTCCCTCTATCCTGTCCTTTGCAACTAAGTATTCAATACCGCCTTCAACAAATACCCTGTCCACACAGTAAAGTCTGTCTCGAATGTAAGAAATAGGTTGCACCGCGTCATAGAGATCCTGGTATTTGGCTTTCAGCTGAGATATAAACATGTCTTTCTTTCCTATAAAAGTAATTCACAAACGTTACAAGATGTCGTATACGCACTAAATACAAGTGAATACAGTGTACAAAGAAATTTTCATACACGGGTTGAACAAGTCACACAAGTTGATTAAAGTGCCCTCTCTGACATAATTTTCATTGCTTAAAAACACAGTTGACACACTGCTTCTATAGTTAATAACTAGCATTACAAATAACCCAGACGTCGGTGCAATAGCTCTTGCAGATTTTGTTACCTTAAACTTGAAACTCAATCTGGCGATAATTATTTTAGAGATTCCGGAGACCTTGAAAAATCTTGAGGAGGCACATATAAATGCTGGTTATAAGACATGTAAGTTATATTTGTAGACTTAATACTTTTGTTTCAAATCATTTCGTTTCTTTCCTTTTATCTACATTGAAAATAAGAAATTTGTGAAACTATAAAAAATCAAAAGTTGAATTCATGATTTGTTACCTGGATAGTCGCCCTTTGCAATCATCGGTATAACCTGTACCGGAGTAAATTGAAAAAAAAAACGGTTGAGTAAACTAAAAGGTTGTTAAATTCATGTACGTACAGTGCTTTGAAATTATCAGGCGACTTGCCATAACGACTTTGATTTGTTTTTTTTGTTTTTTTTTTTGATCTGTCATCCATTGATACAAATTTGTCAGCCGTGCTTCGGACCTGGGACTCAAGACAGGTAGTGTGATTCGAGAGATGTTTTAAACGGCTTGTTTTTGCACTAATTACGCCGTTTCATAATTTGAAGAATTCGTTCACATGAGAAAATCTTTCCCCTTGAAGAACGGCGGAACGAACTGGCCGGCCACGGCACGAAATGGCCGATTTTAACCACAAACGATTTTTTGCTTAGTCGGGGCAAATATTTACCCTGCACGAGAGCCAGGAACTGACCATTGTTCTGTTGCAGTTTTCATGCTAACAATTATCTATAATTCCACCAAACCTGGAAAGATTTTTATGGTTTAAATTTGTTTTAACGTCATTTTATCCACGAAGTTCGGTTCCAGCGAATTATTTTGTATAACTGCGAAAATTACTTCATTATGCTTCAAGCCACTTGATGTCCACTGCAAGTGAGTTATCCGCAAAAATGTGACATCTGGAGATATAATCCTTATAGCAGATGAAGGCAATTTTGTCCTTCCTTCAAGGGAACGATTTCTCTAATGAGTAAACCATCTCGTAGGATGGGAGAAGTATCACATTATGCGTGACAGTTCAACGCATTGTCTGTAGCTGGATCCAGTATTAATTAAGATATCTCGAAGAAAATGGCAATAAATAGCAGGTCATTGTAGATATTTTGCTGGCGTGCCAAAATCCTAACCACGCAGTACCTAAAATTAAATACTGTCCTCAACAAGATAACAAGGAGCCCATGCACATTATTCGACTTAACATCGTTTATACCCAGGAACGGGCCCAAACATTCCTCATCTATTATGCTGTCTAAGACGATCGTTATGCTGTTTAAAAGGACTAATATGAGATAAAAATGTTTTTATCTTTAGAAGCATTTTTTAGGTTCAATAACATATATTGTGCGAGTCAGGGCCGTAGCCTGCGGGAAGGCAGGGGGAAAGTTGTCCCCCTGAGATTTCCAAATCGTAAATGATATTTGGCCTACTGGAGAAACTTAAGAAAAATACTAAAATGCATAAAATTTCAACGTTCAAATTATACTTTCAACCCCCCCCCGCCCGCCACCTGGAAAATCGTATGAAAGGGTACCTTTTCCAATGACTCCGACCGTGGACGCGTTCCTACGCGAATTTCTCTTCCTGGCAAATGACTTCGCTCTACAAGACACACCCAGGCCGCTTGAACATGCAAGCACTCATGCTGACTAAAGATAAATACCTACCTACCTGCCTTTAATCAACATCTAAACTGAATGAGCTGTTAAAGAAACTTTTAATTACAAAGGCATGAGCAATTGCGGCAAGATTATTTTGAAACAACAGCTAAATCACACAAACATCCTCTAATTTCGTTTCAAGCATCTTTCATGATATGTTAGAACATAAATATTGCATAGTCAAGGTAAACCAATAACTGCATAAGGGAATTTCACAACTCGGTGGGAAACATACTGTGACATGATTTTCAAAGGTCATTCATAAAATAAGATACCCGGCCGTGTACACTAACTCAAATTAGGTTGACTGCATTCTTATTTAAAAGGAAAGTTTTAAGCAAAAACTTTATTTTCAGAAGTAAAGAGAGCTAAATATACTCAATTTGGGGAAACTTCCAAAAATCCGACATGTACGGTAGTACTCGAGATATCAGCAAATGAAGTTATTGTGACCCAAAGTGAGCTTGAGCAAGCAAGGGTTATATCACTTCCTCACATTGATAATTAGTTCTTTGTTTCCTTTGTTTCTTTAGCCTGTTGTGTTGACCTAAAAGTTAATAGGGATAGGAGCTCTCCAAGGAGAATTTAAAGTTTATAAAATTCATATGCCTCTCATGCATTCACATTCCGATACATGGGATTATTGAAGAGAAAATTGGTTGTAAGTTTAAAGTAAAACAAAAGAGTGCTCATTAATGTGAGGTTTTGACGTCATACGTGCTTGTTTCAAGTTCACTTTGTGTTGAAAATGTGACAACTCGAACTGTTAATATCTTGAGAACGACAAATCAACTTAGTTTCAATGGAAATTTTACCAGATTTCTTAGAATAAGTACTTTTTATAACATATCAAAATTTGGTCTGAGCTTAGACCCTTCTTATAAATGAAATCTAAGTTTTTTTTCTTGCAATCTATACTTGCTGTAAGCCTGATATCTAACGTAACGAATTTTAGATGCAACTTTAAGGTGTAAAATGTGTCATTTCTCCTCTGTACTGGAGACATTTAGACCGAATGTTTTGCAAGACCTACGCTACGGTTGCGTACTAACCGATGGTGCCTCCCTCAGTGGAGTATAAAGAGCGATAGGGAGAAGCCGCACCGGGTAACAGCCTTGTAAGGGTGCCGTGTCACAGCCGAAAACTTCAGTAAACAATTAAAATTTCAAATCGTGACACCAGTTCAAATTTTTACTAAAGATAACACCATTTTGGACGTAGGAAAACTTAGTAAAAGAAAAATTTCACAAACAGTAGAGGTGCCATGTCTCTTTTGAGGGAAGATCCCTTAAAATACACCCTACCAAAAGGAAACGAGTTATTAAATAATGATGATCCTAAACATATAAACAATTCAACGCTTCACGAAGCATTTCCAAAGAAAGCACAATTTTGCATCCAAGCCGAAGGCGCAAAGATAAAACTTTCTCAAAGAGGATAGAGTGTCATCCCCTTCTCTTAAACAGCAACTCTTGGTAGAATATCACTAAATAATCAAATAATGACAATATGTAAAGATAAAATCAGTTCAAGGCTTTACCAAGGATAGCACAATTTTGCCTTTTAGCCAGACCTTACATGTTTCCCTCCCCCTCAGCCCTCTCCCCAGGATGACACTCATGCACAGGTGAAAAGTAAGGGTTGGACAGGATGTCAACTACTATCTGTATAGTCACGCCACTTGGTGCTCCGCTTAGATAGTATCCTGAATTGTCTTCCACCCCAAGAGATTTCGCCCAGGCTACGGCCCTGTGAAAAATTTCTGCGAAAGAGGTTAAAGGTAGTTTTAATAGTTACCTCGTCTGGATTTTTCATGGATTGTTTCTTGGCTTGTTCTGAAAGAAAAGATATTTTGCTACGGGTAAAGCAAAATTGTTTAACATAAAGCACTGTGAAATAAAAAGACCTTTATCAGTATATTGTGTTTTTTTTTTTTTTTTGTTTGTTTGTTTCTTTCTTTTTTTTTTGTCATTCATTCGACTTGAAATATTCAGATTGAATAATGCCTAAACAATTGAAATCCATTCCACATTATTCCTTAAGTTCCTAATGGTTAAACAAACATTCTTTTACAGCCAGAAAGCCAAAAGGCTTGGTGATTCCTTTCCTGAAAGGGGGCGATTTGTTGCACTGAGTCCATCCCGCAAATTTACTTTTTGATTATACTATTTTTTATGTTGTTTTGATAACTTAATCTGTGCTGAACTCATATAACCTTTGAACCCCACCAGAAGTGAGTAACAAAAACCGACAAAGAGAACGTGTATTAGGAAGGACTAGTACCTTGACCATGCGTGAGAAACCAAGCTCTAATCCACTACGCCATCAATGAACTCTTTCAATGTAATGTAGTCACAGTATCCTTTTCATGCTTTCATAATTAGGTAATTTGAATCAGAATTACTACTGCAACAGTTATGCTTGTGGAAAATAAATGTTGTTCTCTATAAATGTATCTTTGGAATGTTAAGGCCTAATTTTTCGTTGATCACGAAACGCATTTTGGAGATATTGTCCACTGTCTATTTAGTTTACGAGGTTTTCATGGTTTCACCTCTGATGACCTTATACGATCTTTGACCTCAAACAAACCCATAGGGTTCTCTATCTCTCTTAAAGTAAGTAACACATCTTTATACCAAGTATGAAAACCTTTGATGACCTCAAATGACCTCTGACCTCCACTGAAAGTAATAGGGTTTTTCCGTTCAATATGATAAAGCTACTTACCAATTGTGAAGATTGCTCATTATTTTGAGATATCATGTTTACAAGCAGTTTTTCAGAATTTCGTATTTTCACCCCCGGTGACCTCAGATAACCTTTGACCTTTACCAAAATCAATACGGTTTATCTTTTGACTGTAACGTATCATGCCAAGTATGGAAAGCATCCATGCTTCCGACCTAGAAATATCGTGTTTATAAGTTTTGCGGTTTTTGACGTCTGGTGACCTCACACGACCTTTAGCCTCCACCAAAAACAATAGGGATCTTTCCCTTAATATGACAATTTTACATCTTAAGTATGAAAAGTATCCATCATTGCTATCTTGAGATATCGTGTTTACAAGCCAAGCGTCTCAAACACGCATATACGCACGTATACACACAATGTTCCCCTTGATTGCATAGATTTCTTCTGCTTACAGCAAGGAATCACAAAAGAAGACTTCTAATCTCTTTCCAATATCATATTATGATAAAGTCTTGATTTATCAATATTCAAATAAAACAAATCCTAGCTTGAGATTAAAAAGAAATGATTGATAGAATTGGTCCATTAAAATTCTTTTTTCCGTGATCTGTTATGTAGAAAAGTTTCATTGAACTATGTCCTGAGCATCATTTCCGTATCTACACTAGTCTCCAGAGTACTACGTTAGCCTTCTATCTGCTGTTTCCGACAAGAGTCGTTAAGAAAAATAAAGAGACACTTCACTGATCGTTGGCTGGAATTCTAAAGTTAGATGTATCTTAAGACATTACCTTCATTCCTGTCTCCATTTCGCAGATTGGTTAGAATTTTATCTCTGTCCTGGTAGATGAAATCAGATACAATGACGTAAAAGAAGGTATACATGACGCTTATTTCAATACATAGATTACGATATGAAAGCATTTACCACTTACTGCAATGTTTACGTGAATATAGAAAACGCGGAAAGAAGCTGATCGTTGATTCAGATCGCCTTCTTGGCGGAGGGGTGTAAGTGAGGGGGTGCCCTCCCCGTTGGAATTAGAGACCCTATAGTGGGAGAGATTGGCCAACTTATTTCATGGGCGCTATTTTGGAGCCAAACGTTAACTATACCAGATATCATGATACACTGTGTGGGCACAGTTTTCCGTACAAAATGTATAACAAAGTGAGTTACAGCGTTCAGTTCTCTTGTGACAATCATTCGTGATGGTTGACTCTGGCTAGCACTGTCTGCCAGATCCTTTAGTTTGTTACCCGGTACAAGAAAAGCCGTCCTGGGAGGGGTCTAGGGGGAGGGGATAACACCCTCCATTTTGAGTAATATTTGCTGATAGAAAGTGACGGAAATGCAGAATGGTGAAGGCTATTTTGACAGTTTTAAAAGTGATTTATTTTAAAAAATCTCATTTTAGTGTGTCTTATTTTTTGTGCTGGTAAGAAAGGGGAAGGGGGTTGGGTCTAATCTGGGCTGGGTCTACCCCTTCTTTCTGAGAAAACTACTAGTACGTTAATGCACGATGGCATACAGCCAAAATGGTGCTTTTGTGGAAAGTTGTAAGCAAGGTGAACGAATCATTTAAAAATTTTCATTATTTAGTTAAAGTTTCTGGAGAGGTCTGGGGGAGGGGTAAATATAGGGGAGCACTTCCTAGTGAGACCTTTTTATTTTATGGAAAGTCCTAGGTCTAGGTCACAATTGTGAATGACCAGGGTGTATTCCATGTAAAAACTTACATCAAAGTCAAAGGTACGCAAATGTTTCAGTTCTCTCATGCTACTAATACATCCAGGAGCAATGTTTGATCTGTTATTGTGTCCCCCTCCTCTGTGGAAATTTTTGAAACATTGGGTGTCCTTACATGCAATCTTTTGCTACATATGCTACATTTGAAGTAAAATTTGTGTTAAAAAATTGACATATTTTTTAGGAAATAAAACAAAAACATCGGCATCATTGAGGGGGACCCATGGTCCAATGGGCTGCCCCCCTAGCCAAGGGCGGATCCAGCCCCTAGCTGAAGGGGGGGCAGTTTGAAAAGGGGGGCGCCAACATCATGCAGGGGCCGCATACTCTTGAATTTGACCGACTACATTTCGGAGACGAACTCCCATTGCCATAGTTATATATAGCTATACGGTTCGAAATTCTGGGGACCTTTTTTTTTTTACTTTTCGGGCAGTTTTTACTTAACTTTTAGGACGCAGGGGGCGCATTTTTCTTGTAATGAGGGGCGCTAGACTGGTCATGGGGGGGGGGGCAGTTGACCCTAGTTGCCCCCCTGGATCCGCCTATGCCCCTAGCTCCCCTTTGAAAATTTTTGAAAAATAAGGTGTCCTTACATGAAATCTGGTTCCACATATTCTACCATTTGCAGTAAAATTTGTGTTTAAAAATTTACGTATCTTTACGAAGTAAAAAAAAATCGGCCTTTATGAATTAAAAAAAATCGGCATCAGTGAGGGGTGGGGGCATGGCCCAATGCCCCCCTAGTAGGCCACTGTTCCTACACCTATGACTGGGGACTGCAGCTCTGGTATAATTCCAACCATTGGCTTAGGAAGCGGTGGCAGGGAACTTAATTTAGCGCGGCCCAGTCAAAAATGTGAGGGGCTGAAGTATGCTTCTGCCCCCCCCCCCAAGATCCAAGGGCAAAACCCCCTCCTTATTTGTTTCTTCTGTAAGAAATGTCAAAAATTTGCAGTAATTTTCCTTAACGTTTGTCAAAAATGTTGCACCAAATTGCATCTGAGGGCCCTCAAATACCTGAAAATTTTCCAAAGGAGAGGAGGACACTCCCTCCCCTTAGACCCCTCCCCAGGACGGCGATCCGAAGGTAATGCCGCTATAATATAATGGGCTCGTTTAGCCAAAGTTTCCCGGGAAAAGGCCGTTTTCCCTGGTGAAAAATAAAGAAGTCTTAAGTCGCCTGATGGCTAAATCCCCCTATTGAAGTCTAGCCTCATGTCAGCCCCCCCCCCCCGTCTCGAAAAGCTTTCTACGCCTATGATTCCAGCGTCTCTATGGGGATGTTCCGACAAAACTCTCCAATAGGGTTAGCATACAAGGATTAGGGTTAGCCGGTTAGGTCAAAGGGTTAGGAGTTGTTTTGGGTTTAAGTGTTGGAATATCAAGCAGTCGGAATATAGAAATGGAACCGCCGTATACGGTATAGGCTAGGCCTTGTACAGAACGTCGTAATCTAACTCTAAGTCCACTCTAACGTTAGGCCTACATGTACTACTAAGCCGTATACTGTAAAGTTACATCGCATAAGCTATCGCTACTTAATGGATTCCAATTGAACCTTCTAACTTTTACAGCCCACCGAAGCCTTCCTTTTGTACAGGATGGGAATCTATACAACTTGTACCCTTTTCATGGCTGTTTGTGCATCCAAATGCAGCACAACCCGGCGGCAATTTTGAAAAAAAAACATGTTTACCTTACATAGGATGAGTACGTCCGGCCGCACGTACGTACAGCCCGCACGCAGTTCTCAAATGCACAAAGGCTACACTAGTATATGATCTTGCCAGCTCGTACTTTGGCTCTAAAATAGTGCCCAAACATTTCGTCCAATCAGAATGCGTATCTGAGAACAATGGTTGGCCAATCTCTCCCACTATAGGGTCTCTAGTTGAATGTTCAAGATTTGAGGGTCCTTAGATACAATTTTGTGCAACATTATTGGGCAATTTTTTAAGAAAATTACTGTACACTTTTGACATTTTGACACACGAAACAAATAAAGGAATTTGGCCAGTAGATTAAGGGGAAAAAAGCGTACTTTTGCCCACCACATGTTTGGCCCCAAGCCCCCCCCCCCTGCTTCCTACGCCCTTAACTCTTAACATTTTTAGCACTAACAAAGAAACGCATTTTTACAATTAACTCTTAGAATCAATTACGTAAGAAAGATACAGGAAGAGAAATTTGACATTTACATAAATTCACTGCCAAATAACTGCCGAATAAAATTTCAATTTATTTTCTTTATGAACTTGTTTCAAGTATAAGAGCTTAAAGAATAATGATACATACTTACCGCACGATTTGTGATTTTGTATTCGGAGTAGTTCCCTTTCCTTCCCTTGCCTCTTCTGTCACGAACTGTTTATTCAGATTGTAAACATAGTTGGAATAATTCTTTAAGATAGTGTAATGGGCAATAGTATCTTCTAATATTTTAATACTTACCTTTGGAATATAAGATCGGGGGCATTAGTAAAACCAATAAGGTTATACCACCTTACAAGAAAGCACAGCTTCTTATGGCATAATAATACTTTTTGACAGCTTACGAATAATTAAAATAAGCATGCACAAAAGGTTTCGAGGTACACATCTGGTCTTTCCCATCAACCACCTAACTTCAATCTGTTCCTTATTTTGACTGACGGTTTTTGTAATATTTTTTTCATTAACCACAAATTCACCGTTGTAAACCTTAGTCCAACCGTAGAACGGGTATACGTATATTGCATTTCTTACATTTGTAATATAGGCCTATACATATTAAAGACTTCAAGACATTTACAATCTTCATTAAGTTGATGGTATTCCAAATGTTGAGTTTGGTAGTCAATATGGATTCCAGCAACTACACACCATGACTCATATGTCAATTTCATAGCTAACAGAAAAGGTGATAATGAGAACTTATAGACTCATTCATGTTTATAAACAAGTGACTTCACGGCTGGTTGCCAAAACAGGTGCGCTTACACTGTCCTCACTATGAACAACAGATTCTTATTCGACTACTTTCTGTGTGCAATCGCGTCAGCGTTTTACTCGCAATACCTTCCAGGCATGCAATCCATGCGCATGCTCTATGCCAGCTGGCGCCAACCAGTGACGTAAATGGTCTAACGAAAAAAAAAAACAGACTTGTCTTACGATGTGGAACTAGCCACAAGCAAACAGTAGAAAACAAGCAAAATAGTTCAATAAATTGAGCAATTTCTGAACGTTGATATATGCCTAATTATAAGCAAGTTTGCATGAAAGTGTTTACGACTTGTTTTAAATACATTTTTGATCAACACTGTGTAAATGTGATAATTGATATTTAGTATTTACTACACTCCCCTTGCTTCAGTGGTTAGTGAAAGCGTGTACATTGTCGTAACCCTTTGGGAGCAGAACATCGCTTACCGAACATGTTCAGCCTTTTGGCTAAAATCATGCGTAGTATCTATTCTATTAACCCAGTTGAGAATGGGACCACCCATGACAGACCATTGTATGTCTGAGAGTCGAGAGGTTCGTCAGTAAAGTTTGCTTTCATTTCGGAGACGTGACTCCTTTGGAGAGCTCCTTTAAGAGAAACGTTTGCTTTCGTCCCCAATTGGCTCTTCGCAAGAGAGTGGGGGGGGGGGGTGTTTGGAGAAGTCCCTCAATAGCAAATTGCGCCTACAAGTTTCATATAAAATAAAGTGGTTTAGGCAATTTTTGAACTCCTGTGTAATGTTCAAACCGAGAGTTCCATGTATTAGCTGACGGAGTAAAACGTCGTCCTTCTCTTCGCTGTTCAGTGATAAAGTTGCAGCATAATCTGTGTCAACCTATTACGTAATAACCGATGAGTATTACCGTTCAAATAATGCACAGCTTATTGAACTTGGTCTCTAAGCTGTGCCCAAGTGTCACGCCTTTTTAAACCGGATGCAATTGTTAATTGAAAATGTGTGCTTTTATCACACGATACTGTGATCATTCCCTAGGAAAGGGAAAGTGAAATTTTGCTGCATCATCTCTATAAGTGATGTACAGTCTCTATGGAGACCACGGGTGGAACCAGCATACCCGGCTTGAGCAGCGGTTACAAGACGGATGGCGACAGAGGAGCGCTGCTGGATATGAACACGTTTTCACTTGAGTAGTACATACCAAGCATATTGAGCACAATACGAATATTTAATTGACAAATATTTGATATGATTAGATAGGACATCAGATTAAATGTCAAATAAAAGTGAATCAGGGGTGGACACAGGATTTTAGAAAGAAGGAGGAGTACGGAAGGAACGAATGTGTTGCGAAGAAATTTTGTTCCTCAAAGGTAGCTTAGATGCAAAATGATGTTATCTTGAGCAAAGTTTCGAACTAATCTTATGTTGAAAAATTCTCATTCTTTTAATAAATTGTTCTTACTTGTAAGGGGTAAGGGAGGGAGTAGTGTCTAATTAAAGGGATTGAAACTCCTTCTCTTGAGACATTTATTGTTTATGTAAGGTAGCTTGGATTCTGTGTGATGCTATCTTGAAAAACCTTTGGACTGGTAACATGTTTACTTTGGAATTCCCGTTATTCAGTGACATTTTGGCTGCGTTGGCATGCACCTTCCAATTCTGGTATCGTGAGACCAGTATAAGGCCTCCTTGAAGCTCTGGGGTAATTGCAAAATGTAAGTATGTAAGTGTGATTCTTTTAACTAATATCCACATGACAAACTGGAGAGGTAACCAAACACTTCAGAGGAAAGGCTTACTGTATTTGAACAAGTATACAAAACCAACAGTTTCCAGAGGGGAATGATCAATACGGAAAAAAGAAAGGGTAGAGGATTAAAGTGCGTGTTTCATAAAGGATATTCTCTGTAAATGCACTGAGTTGGGAATAAGCTTATGTAATGAGTAATATACTTAAAATCATATAGGAGTGTATCACGGCACAAATATTTCTCATAATGAAAGCTTGACACATAGTAGCATCTTTACTTGACGGATGCACACCTACAAGGTTAGACTCGTATGACTTGATTTCGAAAAAATAGTTTTTTTGCTTAGAATAATTCCATCCGTTAGAATCCCAGTAATGGTCATCAGGTATGGAGTGTAAATCGAGACAGTTATACTCAGAGCTCGTTGAAATCTCTCATAAGACATGTCATACAACCGTACAACCGCATATCCGTAGCTTTGAATAAATAGTTTGGGGATAAGGAAGAATAAAGCTTGCGGGGCGGACAGAAATTTTGATAGTTTTTGAAGGATTTACGAAAAGTTTTATGGATTGTGACCGATTTGTGAAAGAGAAACTGAACGGAACAGCCGACTAGATTTTCTTCCTGCCAAAAATGGGGGGAGTCCGGACCCTTTGGAACCCCATCAATCGGTCTGTGGTTGACTTTTGTCATTCCAGGGAGCTGCAAGATGTCTTCCAGCTAACTGGTTATCCTTTATAATGTGTATCTATTGTCTTTTCAAAGAAACGGTCTAATCTTTCGATACGTTTATTGAATCATATGAACATGAACACTTTTCCATTCTTGGTCTCTGGAGATATTTGTTTAAAAACCAATTTTAAAATAAGGTTACTCAATAGTCAATAGGGGTGAGGGTGTACAATATATTGACCGCAACCAAAGTTTGAGAGGAAGAGGCGAAATCGTACAAAGCCCAAAGCGCAGGGTTTTTATATACAAGGGTTTGCTTGCGATACGAACAAAAGTAGGCTAACCGATGGGTCGACGTATCACCACGGCGGTTTACATATTTTCTCGCACACGCTGAGGCTCTCACTTAATGCGTTACTGCTGTGCGATGGGCGAGGCATTGGCCTCATGTTCCCGGAGACGGTCCTGGTTTACACAGGTTTATTGCGCTGACACTCTTTTCTGGAATCTGAATGCATGGATCTGCCAAAATAGTGCAATGACTATTTTCTCAAACAGATTAAAATAATCCCTATATAGTAAGACCGTTAGTCCATTAATCCACTTACCTTTGTATATTATAGCCCCGCACACACTAAAGAGAATCAGTAAAACTGCCAGCACAACGGCAATAATCCAGTAGCTGTGACCATCAGATGACAAGTTCTCACCAGTAGTCGTCGATTCACCACCTGTTGTACAGTTTTAAGAATCATCAGTTCCAAAAATTATTAATAATCACGAAAAACTCAATTTTACTGTCCCTCACATGTCTATGGGAATTGCGCTTTTTATGACGCTAAGGCTTATGCACAGAATTACCTAACACAGCTAAGAATTAGACTGTGTGTTTACTTTGTGCGTGGGTGTAGGAGGAAAAGGTGGCTTTACCTGTGAAAACTCCTTTATGCATACCTGAACGAGCTAAGCTAAACTAAAACACAAACTCAGCTACAACAGTTCATGACCTTCTTTTAGTGTTCACTACACATACTTGATGACCTTGGTCACTAACGTACTAGCGGTTCATGGCGTTTGCTGATCCTAAGGGCAGTGCAATGCTGCCTCGGGTTCTAAATAGGATGAATACTGTAGTTAATCACTCTTGGCTTTTGCTGCTATGGATTTATAGTGTCATGTTGCTAATATTAAGGACAGATAATATGCAAATAGGGGAGTAATGCAAAGTTTGAAAGAAACTGTGCAGTATATATTTCAACTTAGAATAGTCAAGGAAGGCATTCGTGGGATTCAATGACAAGGGGCAGCCGCACGATGTACTCAAGGCGTATACTTGTTACATTCAGAGAATTTGCGTGGATTACATCGTACTGACAAATGTGGTAGTAACTGGAGATGAAAACATACTCGTCTGGAAATATTTTGTCATATCTGGAAATTCAGAAAAAGTAAACTTTTCGGAGAAAAAAACTATATTTAATATTTCACTCAAAAATGTAAAACTTAAAGTAATTTTTATTTTTCGTTGAAAAAATGTAAAACCAATATCCTCTATTCGGTCAATTTTTGCCGTCTCAATAGACACTCGTCCTTTTATACAAAGCAACTTATTTAACACCAGCCATGGTATGTCTATGTGGTCATTTTTTGCAGGCCCGATAGATGGATTTCCTATTATTCCATGTTACTTTTCTTTTTAAAAATATGTTATTACATTTTAATGCCGGAACTTCAGCAATGAGCTATACACTTCTTATTGATGGGTCATCACAGGCGTAGCAAAGGGGGGGAAGACCTCCAGTGTGATCGATGGGGGAGAAAACCTCATTTCGCCCCCCCCCCTCCATACTTTGAATGACATGCTGCCAAAATATGGCATAAATAGCCTTGTCAAACATTGCACCATTTTGCATCTAAGGCACTTTCAATAGTTAAACATTTTAGACCCCTCCCCCAGGGCACTAATCACTAACATTAACTTACGCCACCACTTTCAAAAAGGCTTCCTACGCTTATGACCTTATAGGATCGTACGTCGTCTTTAATTATGCATGCCAGGAGTGAGGAACCTTTTCCCTCCGACGAACCGGTTTGATAGTCATAATTCACCCGCGGGCCGCAGACAGCGACGGCGCAACAAGCCTTCCTCTTAAGGCGCAGCCCAATGGGCCCCAAAAGACCCTGGTGGGGTCTAGGGGAAAAGCCCAGGCAAGGAACTAGGGTAAAATCCCGGAGGCCATGGAGTTTATAACAGTTTGTAGTCAATAGTACTTTCATCCACTGTCTTTAAATGGCCAAGTGGTTAGCGCATCCGACTTGCAGCTGGAAGTTCTAGGGTTCAAATCCTGGCCGGGTCATACCAAAGACTTTAAAAATGGAACTTACTGTCATTGTGCTTGGTGCTCAGCATAAGCAATGGAGTAGGGAAAACAAGCCAGTGAACTGGAAAAAAGGCGTGACCGGCCTGACTTAAACCAATTGGTTAGAAACTGAGCCGTAAAACCTCATCTAACTCTAACTCTTTAAATGGCATTAAAGGTGCGAGGCTGCACAGACCAAAAGTATCACATTATGATCATTTCTCTTTTTGTTTATGTATAAAATAATAATGATTGAGCACTCACAATCTCTTATTTTGAAACCAACTTTAATGTTTTCTTCAATTTACATTGCAAAATTATCCCCTTTCAACGTTTAATTCACTCTTCGGAGGGACAGTTCTACCTCCCTTCCCGAATCTACCTTTGGGAATAAGTAAAGTGCGCTTTGAGATTCGCACTGTAAGAGATCGTCCTTTACATGTAAGAGTGCACTTCTAAGTTAAATATTTGAGGGTCAGGAAGCCAATTGGATAATCAAGGACCCTATACCAGGGTGAGCGAGGGTGAATACCGGCGAGATTCACCTTCTCTTTTTGGCTGGTGCTCAGAGATTAACGAGGCATGTGTGTACTTATTGCTAATTTAATGCCCCCATCCGACAGACGTGAGTGTATCTCCAGTCTTTAGCCACCCTCCCAAAGACTAGGAGTGGTAGAAGTTCCTTGCTCTGCACCACTGCTCGACAGCTGAACCGAGCAAAGCTCCCAACTTCCTGAATTGGACAACTTCCTGAAACGGACAGTCAGATACCCAAATAAAACGCACCAGTTTAAACCCCCTCAGCATCACCGTAAAGAGCTATACCGAACAAGTAAATTTTAGTCCCCAGAAAAGTTTCAAGTGTTTCCACCGGGATTTGATCCAGAGATCATCTAGTTATACAAGGCAGTTCACTCAACTGCCAAGCCAACTCCACACGCCCCACCCTGTTCAATGCTATTTAGCCTCCCACGCAAAGCTTCCGTTATCAGGATACCACTAGACGTAGAAGGATTCTGCACATGATTTATGTCTCACGAAAAGGTGAGCACGTTACATTGTGCATATTAGGGTTTTAGTAGTATAAAAAACTCCCTGATATCAAGGAACGGCAACTCCCGGGTAAAATACTGGTATTGTTTGGCAGTATTTTAACGCGAAATATCCGGAATCGATATTGGCAGGATAAACGGTGGGCAACGTGGGTTAAAAGCTAATAATCATTTACTTTTCATGTGATTCTGTATTTGCATGTATGAATTTTCCAGCGGGCCGGATAAAATGGTCTCGCGGGAGGGAGGTCCCTACCCCTGATGTATGTAGAAAATATCATAGCATGAAATTAAAGAACAATAATAATATGTCATCGCATATTCTCGTTAGTCATTTCATACCCTCTCCGCCCCTTTCGGCATACTGACGTACAGGCAAAATCTCTAAGCTAATACAGTGACGAAATTGGTTAGGGAGTAATTTTGGCAAAGATTCTTAGTCAATTCTGACTGTAACCTGGTTACCTCATCACTAAAAACTAACATAGTAATATAAAGTAATACATGTCATTCAATTTGAATAAAGAAACGAACTGATTCGGCAAACAATATTCAATTGAGAGAACATTCCTCTCTTAAGCTTGACACTGAAAAAGATTTGTGTGGACTTGTTCTGACTTTACAGCAGTACGCAGAATGGGGGCGGGGCATGATAAATACGATACAGTGAAGACTTCTATCCTTCTTTTGCAAATTAAAAAAGTCTGATGACCTTTTTCATACAGTGAAACGTAATTGAGAACGAAAACATTATTTAAATGTATTTTACGTCTTTTCAAAGTTGAGAATTTACAGTACTAGTTGCGGACCTAAATAGATCTTTGAAAATAAATATTGTCATAATACTTTTTATTACATCATGTAAGGAGAAATATTTAAGAAGGACACGCCGAAACGTTTATGTACACGCCACCTATACAGGTGAAAATCACTTACCATTGATAAACAGTAAATCAAATGTCGTTGACAAATGCAACGCGTCAATGTTCACCCCAACGACCTCACAATTTACTGTTAGTCGTGACAACACTGCACCACTATGACGATATTTTGCTTTAAGAAGTACATCAAATGTGCCTCTGCTCTCAGTTGTGGTAATGGACTTGTCATAAAAGATCAGGGAATTTGAAGATTGCTCGATAACCTGGGTGATGTCTAACTCGACCTGAGGATAAATAATTCTTAATCTGCATGTCAAGTTCCCCTGGGGTTGAACTTCGAGAACACAATACTGTTGGTGATCACAACCGTCGACTGTTACGTATCCTGGGTCAGGAAAGACTGCGTATAAAAGGAAATAAATGTAAGTTAGACCCCCCAAAAATGAAGTGGTAACTTTGAACTTCTTTGGATTGGACGACAAAAACGATAATGAAAACTTCACACTATTCACAAGAAGAAGAAACGTTTAGTCATTAGATAAAGGTGGTTTTCCTCGTAAAGTTGCAACATGTTTTGTTTACAATATGAAATCACTGCTATTTAACAAACACCCGTTCACATTTGATGAAGCATGAAGTATCTGCTCAATACCATTAACTATTTAATATTGGCATTTTTCCAAATGAATAGGAAAGGACTAATGGATGTATTATTTGGGTTATAAACCTATCGTTTATTTGAAAATATTCTAGGAAGGTAGAATTACAAGTATTATTATAACAAATTGTTAACTTAAGACAAAAATCTGTTAAAGAATTGCGAGGTTTACTTAAATAAAATGTCGTTCATGGCCTCAACGTACCGAACACTTGTAAATCATACGCTATGACGTCATCTTCATATCCATTACCAGTAATGCATCTGTAGGTTCCTGCATCTTCTATTCTGATTCCATCAACAACAAGTGATGTTTGTTGCAACCTGTAATTCTCGTATATTATATGTGTAAATGTTTCCCCAGCATATACAGCATACGCTATGGTCTTGAAGGCAACCTCTGGAGATTGATTTACTTGCCAGACAACGTATGAAATATTACTGTACGTGCAGTGTAATTGTATCTTGGTATCTCGTTCTACGAAGATTGTTTTTGGTTTAACATTCATGAGAGTTTCATCTCTGTTTTGTAACAGAACAAGTGACTCATTCTTCTCCAGTAAACCTGGTGGACCGTCGGCCGTACATACAAGCAGTGACAATATCTCCGAGTAAACAAATGGGTTAGTGGCTGTAACACGTGACGTAAAATATGTACGTGTGTCGTTAGTAACAACTAAAGCAGACGATATATTTCGGTCGCCGTCAGCTGTCCTAACCATCCACTTGACAGGAATCACTGGTCGGGCATCTCTCAGTGTACACACTATCTCTGAATTTGGTTGAAATGTCTGAAAGCATATGCCACTCTTATTGCCACATGCTCTTATAATCGGTTGACGATCAAACGTTTTAGCTGTGAAAAAGAAAATTAAAAAAGCAGTTATAAAGACATTATGAAACTTCCAGGGTACGACTGAGAAAGACCCCCCCCCCAAAAAAAAAAAAATACTCAGTAGGTAAAAAATCGTTGAGTATAATTAATTGAACATTTTTATCACAAAACTTAGGTCTAGTTACCAATATAGTTGCTCACATTGTAAAAGATGTTAAAGTTGTTTCAAAGGTGAACAAAAATTGTTCTCATAAAAGATACGCTCAAAGTCAAACACTAGAAAAGGACGAACGATAATAAATTGCATGTATATTAATGCAAAAGGAGTAGGGTGCCAAATGTATGGCTCAAAAGATAGAAGGGAGGAAATGAACAAGTCTCAAAGTCTGTTCCCTAATTTTCCATAACTCACTGCTTAAAATAATAAATAGTTTTCGATTCACATGGAGCTACTAATCATTTTCGCTCGTGTGCGAATAGAACGACAATCCCACATTCTCCAGGAAACGACAGTCTAAATTGAATAAAATTCGAGGGTGATGCAAATAAAAATAAAACAGAAACATCCAAACAAAACAGTAAGAAAATCCACAGCAGGGCTAGTGGTCTGTCGGTCTGCTTCAACTATTGAGCAAAACCCACAGATTTGCCAAAGCTTATTAAGTTGACTTCTGTTTAGCGCTTGGTGCCGATGATGTGGAGAAGGAAGACTAGGAGGTAAATACTTACACTTAATCAGTTAGCACGTCTGTGTTTGGAGAATATTTTTTTATCCTAACGATATAACAGAACATTTTTCATGGAAACAAGTTTCGATAAAATCACAAGCATTTTTTGTATCAGTTTCAAGGACAAAATCTATTTCAAGGTTTAAGGGCGGCGATCACGGGAGATAGGGGGAACATGTTTCCTCAATATGCTAAGCTGAAACACAATATCAACCGCCCCTCCAATATTTAGAGGTATGCAAAAAAGTAAATGGTGTCACACACATTTTCGTTATGAATAATTGTGATATTAGCCTATTAGCCTATTAATGGCATCTGGGTAGAACTTTAAATCAGAAATATGTGATCTGTGTCCTCTAGAATGCACCAAATCGCTTGGCTTCCGGGGGTTTCCCCCTGGACCCCAACAGGGGATCTATGGTGGTCCCCTGTATACTCCTGGCGAAAGGTGCAGTGTTCCCTCAAGCAGTTGCCCCCCCCCCCCTAA
Organism: Holothuria leucospilota; assembly: GCA_029531755.1. Classification (NCBI taxonomy): domain Eukaryota; kingdom Metazoa; phylum Echinodermata; class Holothuroidea; order Aspidochirotida; family Holothuriidae; genus Holothuria; species Holothuria leucospilota. The sequence continues at coordinate 50,169,449 of CM055961.1, forward strand.
TAATTTTAACAGATCGCCAACCTTGTAAGATGGAGTACCTATCAAGTTTGTACTCAGGATATGATGGTAGCACTCCCTGATAATAAAATGTTATTTAAGGAAGGAAAAGCAACCCAGAAATGCGTTACTAAGCAAAACTTAAATTTAACTGTGTATAGAGAAATTTAGTAGTCTACACTGCATTTCAAATGCTTACCAAACACTAGAACACTGATGATGTACTTCACTGGTCTACTGGTAGGTGAATCCAGCTTAATTACTGTGTATGTTCCCTCATGTTTTAGGGATACGTTGGTTATGATTAGTGAACCGTTTGGCTCAATGTCAAACTCCCCGGATTCAAGTCCTGTTCCATATTTGACCGTGTCTTGCAAAGTTATTATTGCGTCGGATTTTAAAAGGTCGGTTGTATTATACCAAAAAATGGTATCAACATCCTCACTGAACGCACACTGGATTATCCCTACTGAGTCCATAGTGACGTACTGAAGAGATAAACAAAGTTTGCTGTCGACAACTGTATGAGAAGAAGACAAGAAGGAAGTAGTTTTAATAACTAGATACGTGATTCATGATCTCCAATAAGGTTATAACGACCAGTCGATCTTTCATGATGCAGCGGGTTTGAGTCTGGGGGATAGATAGCCGGAGAGGTAGCATGATAATTTCCATTATAGGCTCATTTCCTTCGCGTTGTCCTACGGGAAACTAAATAAACTACGGTGAGATGCCCTCAATGTGCGCCGAAAAATAACATTTTCTAAAGATATTTTAAACATCCATTTTATGTGGGGCTGACTTATCCTCAAACCAGTGCCTTAGCCAGTGTGGGCAGAGGGCAGAATGCCCCTCTGAAAAATACCAAGAGGGAACAACGAGGGAAAGGTAAGGGGAAAAGAGGAAATGAAGAAAGAGCGAAGGAGGAAAACGAAAGAGAAAAGAAAAGTGAAAAGATTGAAAAAGAAAAGGGAAAGAAAACTGAATACACTTAAGGCCGCCACTCCCAGCGTCAGGACATTCCTGAATAGGTCAACACACTGCGATCCCGAAACTGGGTCTGCAGGAAGCCCGGGAAGAAATGTTAAAATCAGGAAGAAAATCCCCCCCCCCCCCCCGGGACTGGGAAAGCTTGCTACGCGACTGCAGTGTTCAGATCCAAAACTCACAGTTCGCCTACCTTTTTAGGACAGTGTAACTCGCACTATTATGGCCAATCAATTTCTTCACAATGCAGCGTGGTGAGGATTGGGAGGGTTAAAGATCATAAGTTGCATGAATCTTTGTAATAAACCCATTCATGCCTCCCTACTTGAAGTTATAATTGCCAATGACCTTAAAATGGATGCGCACGAACTTCGCAGGAAACATTATGGAAGATATTTTAGGAACTGTTCCCCTCATTGACTCATTTCTGAATACAATAATATGCACGAGTCAATCAGGTGACTCTTATGCCTCTTGTACCTTCAAATAGTGCACGTGTTACCTATATCCTTTGCTCTAGCAATAGTAGCCTAGAAAACACATGGAGGAGAACTTTTACAGTTACTGAACTGCTGTAAGAGGCACAAAAGAGAGTTGCGAATGTCTTGCAGTTGGCTAACGACGAATATGAAAAAGAGCTCTCAAAATTGATCCACCCGATACCATTTTGTAAAATGTACCCACTGTGCTAAATAAGTAATGCTTATACTGCATCTTTTAATTTTAGGTTGGCTGTCACTTTCTAAAGTTCCCGAACATGCAAATTTTCAAGGTCAAAGGTCAAAAACGCCAAATTTTCAAAACTATTATTTTTAATATTCTTTAGTATAAGGGTCTTACAGAATTCTATACGAGTCAAAATAAACAATTTATACAACTTTAAAGAGCTCATATATTGTTGAAAATAAAATAATAATCAATTTACAGTATGTTTTCAAGATCTTAACAAGGAAATTTTAATACAGACTAAGATACGTTGAACGGTCTGTTTTTAACAACTTCCTATGCTAGACTAGTGGTAAACAGAAGAAACGCGCACAGAAGAAACTAACCTTCGAGTTATATAAAATATGAAATGAAGTGCTTAAAATGGAACTTTTGAATGGTTCTGAAAGTTCCCGAACATGCAAAATATTAAGGTCAAAGGGTATAGGTCATTAAATGTCGCACTTTTTAAACTTGATCGGCACTTTACGTTTTTCCCATAAGGGCCCCACACGAGATTGTGTGAGTTCAAACATAACGTATTCACATATTTAAAAGCAAAATTCCAGGGGTGGCGACAGATGGAGAAAAGGGCAATGCCCCCTTCCGAATGTTGAGGCCCCATCGGGAAATTTTACAATCTCTTTGGGGAGCCTCAGAGGGTACGATGAATTATGAAATACCCGACGGCGAGTCGCCCAGATGAATAAAATGAGTTAACAGTCAAAGAGGGCGACTTCTTTTATTTTTCTTCAATAAATTGCAAAGTTCAAAACCCACATTGTTACATTTTCTTCAATAAAAACCCAAAATTTTAGAATTCTTTCAACAAGAACATCAAATTATTAATTTTCTTGAATAAAACCCAAACTTCTGCCTCGCAAATAACTCAAAAAATTTAATTCACCATCTTTCCGGCAATCCGTCACTTTTATGCGGGTTTTGGGCTGTCCCCTGTCCTGAAGCTTGGCGAAGCCCTTGAAATTTAGTGGAATATAATGAAAATATTTATAATTTGTAATTTTTTTGTAGGTATATCAACGAAATCAACATTCGATTGTATCATGCGTGGAACCATTCTTTTAAATGAATTAAATGTGCTCAATCACGTATTAAGCTACTACTTTAAATTAGTTTATTTATTTATTAATTTCATTACAGTGTTTCTGTCAATTTGAGTTTTATTTGCCAACTTGAACCAGATGAGTAGGTTGTAGCAATAAACAGTACATATTCCTCTAAAAGCGTTTCAAGCTGGTGACTTTTATTAAGGCAAGTTACATCTTTGATCAGGAAGGCATGTGCAATACATTTTAGTATTGCAAAGTGCGTTTTTATTCAGACATTTTTATGCTATCCGGTGTTGGGATTCAACTTAGTTGGTCTTCTGGTTTTGTTCGGTGGAATTACTAGTGATATAAACTCTATTTCTGAAACATTGTTTCTAATTCACCGACATTCCGAAATGTAGATGCATCAGGTATTTTAGTTGTCTTTTCAAAAAGGCTAAAGTAGTGCCTGGGGAGAACTCAGTGAATGTTCTCAGTGAATGTTCTCAGTGGTCACCAACTGTGTTATGTGTGATTTTTAAGCCCGAAAGCGCAGGTCACACTAGAAAGATTTCGGCTAGGATTACGGTCCGATTTTTGTGAGTTTTAGTTAAAATCTCCTCCATTTCTGGTCGGAAAGACACAAAAATTTGCCGGCCCGTATAAATATGTGATTTGCATCAGAGGACTACGAAAATGAAATGTAAACTTGTTATTTCGTGACGTCACATCGGCAGACAGCATTCATTGGACACACGTGCAAAAATCGGATTGATTTTCGAACAAATACCAAAGAGAGCGGTATAAGTTATATAATGGTAGCAGAACAGTTTATCGTGAGACAAACTAGGATCAGTTATCGACATAGCGTGACCATCCATATAAGAAAGTCTGAATAAAAAACTATTGGTCCGATTTAGAAAGTTCTGATCGGATTTTGGATTGAAAATCGCTGTAGTGTGACCCGCCCTTTAGACTTTTTGAGTGTACGCTATTTTGAAAACTAGCGGACATGTCCATATGGCGCAACCTCCGAGGCGCTTCAGAGCATAGTATCTTTCGTAGCAGTTTATCAGATATCTTGGTCGTTATGTACCTGTGTTTCTTTTTGAACGCACTCTTTTTGTATTGCAAGATTGGATGCAGTAAGTGTATAAATATCATTTTCCATGTGGTTAAAACCTGTGCAATTCGACATAAATGAAATGTGAAGAAAAACATACACAAATCCAATTTCGAAAAACGCCACAACACGTCACCTGACTTTCTTGGCACAAACACCGCGCTATATAAGGACGCGTATCTAGATGACCTTATGCATATGATGTCACAAAGGAGAAAGTGCTCCCTCGTTTGGAGGAAAATGGAGGAAAAGCGCGTATCATTGCAAGTTACACCAATAAATGCAGATAGCTGATTTGTCAACCAATCGTATACGCGCGTAAGTCTACTACACGTGGGGCGAAATCCACGCCGTTCGTGCACGTGTGCTTCATTGTTTTCACCCAAAATGACGTCAGTGTGATGCCAATGCATAAGGTCTACAATATCACGCTGAACTCACATCACAATAGATTTCGTTGTCCAGCAGTCGTTTATCTTTTCTTTCCTTTGAAAATAGATAGGTCTAGAGTTGTTACTGATTAGTAAAAATCTTTAATACCAAAGATGTTATTGTAACATGTGTAAGAGTCAGGGGGTTACGGCTCAGCCTCACCCAGCACCCTATCTCCGACAATGGCCCGAACGCCCATGTTAATTTTTACATGAATTGAGATCATTTTGTTTACTGGACCGGTGAATAAAAGCCGTATAGTTGTAGATGTATAATTAAATGTTGTGTGTCCCTATTGCAAAGCCAGCTAGTGAATGATTCTCCCATTGGTTGGTGCTGTTTTCAAGTTGGGATATAGAATGTCACATATCCACGACAAGACCTCGTTTCATACCGCCAAAAATAATGGTTCCTTTAAATACATTTATCACAGTTCTCAAAACAATATCGTCTTTAATTAAAGGAGGCTTTTCAGAGTAGCTGTTGATATTCCAAATATATCGTAGATGCCGTAGCTTGCATTTTCTTGAAGTTATACATACAGTATTTAATGTTCACACTTTGGGAGTGCTAGACTTAAGTTTAATTTCAGCCACATCTCGTATTTTAAGGATCATTTATTAGGTAACAAGGGTCACTTCCAAAAGGATGATATCATAATGTTTGTCTGAAAGAAAACGGCTTTTACATAAGCACGATCGGAGGTAAGAATCATACAACAACTCGGAGGTTTCCCGCCCTCTTTCAACACCTTGTGTCGTCAAGGACCTGGAATAAACTAGCTCTCAGAGCGCTTACTGATTAGGATTTTCATATACAAATTAAAGAAGCCAGGTTCAACTCACAGGAGATTCAAAAATGCGTCTTTTTATGAAAGACAAAGAATTTGTAGTTGATGCATCTAGGGCGAAATTGTAGCGAGACATATTCAAGGTAAAACATTGCCTTTTAAAATCCGTACATCCAATATGAGATTTGCTACTTTTTATAATGAAAGAAACTCAGCTGTTCAGTTCTTAATTGTACTACACCATACCGTACCTGCTTGCAGAGTGCATCTCGTCAGTAATAATCTTTCTGATTTTTCGACTTTAGAAGCTTAATATGAAAACTGCAGTTTCTTTATCTCTTTTAATGTATTATAAGAGTGTGGGCAGAAGACTTACCAATGCGAAAACCTTATTTCTTAAACAATTTTTGAAAACTTGAAAACAGTGAATCGAGATACCATAGCCACATTTTTTGATAACCTTACCAGGTATAAGGTTCCTAAATTTTACTAGTGTGCGGAGCTGACATAACTATTCGTAATTAACTCATCGCCACGAATAGACTACACTCTAAGAACAATTGAGTAAGCTTTTACCCAGGCTGGTTACGTATGCCCCTTGCTTAACTGTTGGGTAAAACATTTACTCTCGTTGAGTTAAACGTTACCCAGCAATGGGTACATTGTAACCAACTTGGGTCATTTTTTTACCCAACCGTTTAGCAGGAGGCATACGTACCCAACAGTTTTTAGAGTGTATATAGCAAAGACAAAAAGAGCCGCTATGCAGGCAAGAAATTTGACAGGATCATTGTTTTGCAAGAAGAGCATTATATTGCAATGTAGAACCATAAGTGATTTAGACTGTCTTCATTAGGAGAAGTTTTTCTCTAGTGAGCAAAATAGTTGAATGTATCTATTAGAGATCAGGGATGTTTATTTTAAAGATATTTGGAATATTTACAGCACTAACCTCAAGGAAAGCATCCAATGAATAAGCCGAAAGAAACACAAACATGACAGTATCGAGACTGTTGAAGGTTGGGTGAAAGTTGACCCATGACCTTTGACCCTCCTGATTACCATGTTGGGATAAATTCGAAAGGTGACAGCCACAAAAAATAAGCTGATAAAATAAGGAACATTTTAAGGGTGATCGTCTTCTTTTACAGCGTGTTACCGGAAGGTTAAGTTTCAGGGTCTAATTCATGCGATCAAATATACCTTCTTTTTGTTATGAATTTCAATCAGCTTATTTGAGATGATAGTATACATCATACAATCTTAATTTCATCAATCCATTGGACAACCAGAATGTTGGCTAAGGTTCGACACATTCCAGCAAATTAGCTAACCACAAGGCTAATCGCATTTTGACGCAAACAGAAATCCCTTTAGACAAGCGCTCTGCCGAGTCTGCCGTACATATAAATCGATATGAAGAAACTATCTTCGTGCTGAAACATGCACCAAAATACCTTCGGATTATTGTATGAATAATAAACTATGAGAACCCACCTTTTTGCATTTTCATGGTAACGAAAATGAAGATTGTACAGACATGTGTAAACAGCGCCATGGCCGTGTCGTCTGCAAGAAAATATGAAAGCATAGGATAAAAACTGAAAATGGGATGTAGTAATAATGCATCGTTTTCTAGTATCGTAAAATGGTTTCGTCCTAAGTTTTCCCTGATCGTTTCACTGGGAACACATTATTCTTGCAGTAGCAGTCAAACTTCTAGCTAATGTTTTAAGACCCAGGGTCACCTTGTAAAATAGCATTCCTCATTAGCTGGAGTTTATACATGCAGGGAAGCTAAATTGATAATTTCATATGGCCTTAGTACTCATGTAACCAGTTGGTATTCAAAGTGTGAAACGGTGTGAGAGGCCCCTATCAATCAGCATAATGGGGGCGATTTCTTGTGTGTGCGTGTGTTGCTTCAGTCCTACTGTATAAATATTTTCAGAAATCTCTGACTGCCTGTTTACCGCAGTCCAGAGTACCTTAGTCTTTTGTTTGATGTAACGAAAAGTTTATCTCTCAGAGCAAAGAAAGGAACATGTCATGATCAGTTAAAGCATTTTCGTGATATACAGGCTAACAGCCACTCTTGTGTTAGACATTAATGTCCCACGGCTTACTTTAACGTCAAGTCTCTGTTATGGATTCCGCTGAAAGTGAAAGCATGAGACCCGTCCTTTCAAACTGGTCCGTGTGGATATGGGATGTGGCACTTAGGGTTTGCCTCAGGTGATGTTATCTGCGTCTGTCGTTAGGTTCACTAAAAGTCCCTTAATTATCTTTATGAAGAACGAAAAGTCACAGTTGGATATATACCTTCCAGAAGTCAGCATCGAAACTCTTCAAAATATCATTCATTACAATGACAAAGGTTATCTTTAGCCTTGATTACATAAAAATGAAATCTAATGGTTTTCTGAACTTCTCCAAAACGTTTATGTAAATTCAAAATACTCCTTTGAACAGAAACATTATTCTGAGAGTGACGTAGTTGTGAAACAGATTTAACATCGAAATCACACCAACTGCAATAAAAGAATTGTGCATTTCCAAACAAAACGAATTAGAAAACACTTCCCGGGAAAGCTGACTGGCCAATAGATTCCAATAAATCTGCAGTTACAGCTGTTGTCGAATTATATTGTAAATATACAAGTTAAGAATTCTGAGTTATAGAACCTTGAAAGTAATAAACTGGATATCATAAAAGCGTGCTGGCTACTAAAGAGGCTTCATCTTTGGAAGCCGTCCTTAAAAACAAAAAACAAAAAATACGCAGCACCTTCTCATGGAAGAAAGTGCACTTTGTCTGTACGAAAATATGCTAAGACATCTAAAATTATGTATATAACCAAAACAAATATTAAAATACACAGATCGTCGATTGGAAACTTGATCGGTGCGTATAAGTTTGTTCATGATACAGTGATTATAGTTTTTTCCATACCTCTGTGGTAGATATTTCTTTTCTAAACTAATCTACATGTCCTTCTAGGAACGTTAAAAGTTTCCGTAAAAATATCACAGCTACGTATACTTCTTTAAATTTGTAAAGTGACCAAGTTATATGATGCCACCGATTAGTTGCGAAAGCAACCGCTAGCAACAGACAACCTGAAGTGACACCTTTAACGTTTGCTACACCTGTAATTGAATCATGGATTCTCTTTCTGCATATCGTTGGATAAATTCATTACTGTTTCTGTCATTCATTCTTGGTAACGGACAAGTACTCAATATTAAAACTGTAGCTATGTACGAATCTGTTTTACTTGAAAGTTGTTATAATAAATCTGGTGATATTATCACTTGGACATTTCAAGACAAAGCTGTGTTCGTTAACACAAATTTGGTAAGGAAAGAATCGAGAATAGGTTTGCAGATGCTTCCAAACGGCTCATTGTATATACAGCATATCTCACTTAACAACGAAGGGCCCTATGGGTGCATCCTTGACTCACCCATTCAGTCTATATACTACATAGCTGTTGAAGGTTAGTAGTAATAGTCCTAAAACCCTTTAAGCTCACAATTGCTGTAAGTACAGAAATCTTCAGAATGTGGTAAATGCTAAGGTCTAAGCTGCACTTGTTTGACACGTTTTCAAGAAAGCTGCCAAGTGATCCATAAACACAAGGAAACTTATTGGAAAATAAACAACAAATATTAACAAGCATAGGCCTATGCATGATTAATGACGTAAAAATGTTTTTAAAATCTTTTCCATTTCATAAACAGAAGGTGCACCATATATCTATTCCCTGATTAATTTAAAACATAGAATTGTTCGCATATTACTTACTTTAGACAAGAAAGACTAAAGGGTAATATGTTACAGTTGCATTGGTGTTTGAATGTCAGATGTGCAACGCAACTCATAAATACATGTTATTTCGAGAAAAATACAATGATTCATCGGACACGTATTAGTCGACTTCATTGTAGGAGCATAATTATGATGGTTTAACATATTAATTACGTGGTTTTATAGTTAATCAGATCAGGTAAATGCTTTGAATCTAGACTGCAGTTTTTGCATCAAGATACAATTTCACCATTTACAGAATATTAATTAAATGATCGGTAAAAATATTGAAGCTTATCAGAAATGAAAGAAGAAAGATAGAAGGCAGGTGCTTACATAATGAGGAAGACTTTTTAAGATCTTTTCAACACTTCATGAGCAGCACACTCAATATATTTAAACGAATTAATTTAATATACATATTTTTAAATAATCGCATCACGGTAGGCATACTACTTTAAGTAAAAAATTAATAGCAAAAGTTTTTTGGTACTTTGCTTGAGTCTCATATAGCCCACATGTACATGTTATTTTGGAAAATAGTGTGTTTTGTTCTTATTATTTGAAAAAGAGACTTTAGCTGGAAAGCCCGTAGATGCTCATTCAAAATAACTGGAAAGTTTCATTATAAAACGTCAGTGGTAAAAATGGTATGCAGAAGTATCATAATGAGAATTTTACGGTCTCAATGTACACAATCTCGAAAGCCAGAATGTTTTTTTTTTACCATTTACTTCTTCTTGAGTGCGTGAGTTTTATAAAAATAAGGATATCGCAAACACAGTGTGCCCCGAAGGGTTTGCAAGCCGTGTCTATATTATTAGTTTTACGAGTCGCGGAAGGTAGGCCTAAAGTGATGTTTGTACAATGGGATGTGATTGATTAAGTTTGGTAGTATGATTGCAAATTTTAAAAATACTTATTTGTTCTAGCAAAGTACGTTACTTGGTTGATCCGACCTTACTCTCACTGGACAATTCGGTTTTGTTTCTAAGTTCCTATTTTGCAAAAGGAAACTGATATTTGTACAATTTGTGTTTGTTCAGAGGGGATTATTTACCTGGATATTTCTTGAGACAAAAATAAACAACTCCCCATTGTCACCTTCTTCATGCTCACAATTTAGATATCGACCATGCTCTTCCAAATTTTACCTTAACATTATTGGAATATCCCCCTCCCCACCATGTGGTGGGTTTAATTTTTGCAATTGTCGATTTTACTAAACACTAAGCCGAAACAAAATATGCATGAATTTTCCAAAATGAACATAACGGCTTTTCAACCATTTTTGTAAGAAAATTGTGTGAAAATTGTGTTTTTGTGTGAAAACAAATTGAAAATACTGTAGCTCTGCAGACACTTGGAAAACTATTTGACTAAATATCTTTGTCAAAATTAACATTTAAGTCCCATTTTTTACTGCTGTAGGAGGAATAACGAATTGCCATTGTGACGTATGCTGTTCTTTTAACAATTTCTTGAATAAATTCTCACAATGATTTCCTTAGTAGTCTGTATGTTGTAACTCTTGTTTCTAAGAGTTTGGGATCATGGCAGAAATCAATCTTATTTGAAGTGCAAAGGGAAATTGTCTAAACTATAGGGTGTCACAAACCCACTCTACGTCAATGGTCTTTTACTACCTTCAAAAAATTGTGTATCTAATCAATGCATCTCAAATGTAAAAAATCATAAAACGTCGGTCTAATTATTAACTTAAATATCTGAGTTGTTCCAAATTATCTAATTTTGGAGCATTCACGCTGAATTTTTAAACACCCAACGTAGACCACGCTTAAAAACATCAACGATAAATGAATTATTACTATCTGGAATCTCTTCCTTATTAAAACTGCATTTAAAATAAAAATCTTTGTCGACACCACTCTCATGTGATGATGAAAAAGATGTTTTCCAAGCAACTTTATTCTGATTTAAATACCTTTTAATACATGGAATCTCCAACTATGTATAAAGCTTTTTAAGTGAATTACCGTTAGCCCCCTAAATCAAAAGGAATAATTACAATATGGGGTTTCACCTTTCAGGTTTAGTCTTCGAAATAAAATCATAAAGACTCTTATTTAAGTCCATGATAAAACTTTTAGTAGGGTTGGGAAGAGTTTGAAAGAGAACGACAAGTTGTGAAATTGCAAAGGTAATTTGAAAATAATTTTTCTTCCAACTGCAGTTATATCCCGATAATTCCAAAGGTTCAACACCCGTTTAATTCTAGACAATTTCGGGGAAAAAGTTAGAACTCAAGAAAAGGTCCTTCCTGATACAACTAAATGTGGTACCCTATAATGTCATTGGCCCATTTCATCAGATGATCAGAAAATTAGTAACAAAATTAAGTTTCAAATTTGAATTGGATCAGGGAGAAAAAGAATGGTTTTATCCAAATTAACTTTTAGACAAGAGGCATTCCCCAAATCATGTAACATACGGAAAGTTTCCTACTACGAATCTTGGCTACTATCTAAATAAATAGTTGTATTGTCAGGACATAGCAAAATTTTGATTTCCTGGTTAAATATACGAGAATCTCTAATTATATCGCTAAAATTAACTTCTGGGATAGAGATTCAACTGCAATAATAAACAAGTTAGGAGTGAAAGGACAACCTTATCTTACACCTCCTTCTAAGTTAATATATCTGGATGAATACCCATTGTTTGTAAGATAACGCTGAACTATTTGTCTGGAAATTTTGGATCCAGTTCATAAAAGAATCGCCAAACTTGAATTCCTTTAAGCTTAAATTGCTTTAAGCAGTAGAGTAAAAACTTCCATTCAAAAGCATTAAAGGCTTTTTCAATGTCGAGAAACATAACAAAACGGAAACATTTTTCCCTGCAAAAATCTACCATATCTAAAGTAGATCGATTTCACTCTCCAATAAAACAATAAAGTGTTTTTTTTCCCAAAGATCTGTTTGACTTTACCCAATAATTTGCGGCAAGACACTTTTAGAAGGTTGACAATGGCGTTGGCAGCGTTAAGGGGAGAAATAGGAGGAAAATAACACGGTAAATGTCTTAACTGTTGTGACATAAATCATCGACGAAGATAACTTGTCAGATGACAGATTAACTTTGCTTGTTGAATTTTAAAATCACATCTTAAATAATATGAAGTCAGTAGAGAAAACAAAGAAAAAAAAACACAAACAAAAAAACACTCAACCATGCACCTACCAGTACTTTGATCGCATATTTGAGAAAATGTGCTTCCAAATGAGCAATCTATGTGGCCTTTTTCAATTAAAAATAGAGTGTCATTATAGTTGCATCTTTATCTGCCAGTTTTGTTTACATTGTAAAAGTTAAAAGAAGTTTGAGGCAAGTTTCCCCTGACATGGTTTATCCGTGCCTTCCTTGTTTAAAGGACAGTCCCCTATATAGTAACAAATTGTTAACGTCGAAACAAAAGTACACTTTGCTGTCTGTATATTTAGTGAAAGACCAGGATAATCATGACACTGAACTGTGTTCGCTTTGTTTCCCAGCATCTGAGAGCTAAGATAAATATGCAAAGAAGCATTGTTTCATTCAGTGGCGTAGTGTAATGGTGGTTCTAAATTTTTGATTTCTTGCTGATGGCTAAGAAATCAATACAATGGTGAGGTCGTAGGTGTGTGTGTGTGTGTGTGCGTGTGCGTGTGCGTGATTATGGGTGTTTGTGAAGCTTTGCTTGTAAACACAATATCTTTACAGGTGGATGCCCTATATTAACTAGATGATCCCATTGTTTTCAGTGGATGTATAAGGTCATTTGGAGTCAGCAGAGGTGAAAAGGTTAAAACCTTGTAAACACCTTATCTTAAGAAGCGTAACTCCGAAGAATCTCATACATGGATATACAAATTTGTCATATTGCGAAAAGGCCCCACTTTTGCGTCGGTAGACATAATATTTTAAGATAGCATGGTTATTTTTATTACCCAGGATGTACATGTGTCATGTGATGTGAAGAAAAAGAAGAGTATTGGCTATGGCAGAGGTCAATTTTTATCTTAAGTCACCAGGGCTGAAATTACGAAAACCTCGTAACTGCTTCTTGACACGCTATCTCAAAGAAAGAGTGTAACTGTGGATGTCAAATATTATTCAAAAGGAACCTATTATTTTTAGTGATGGTCAGAGTTCAATTAAGGTCAACGGACCTTAAAACAGTAAGAATCTCATGTACACGATATCTCATGAACTTAAATCTTGATGGATGTTACAGTAAACGTGTGGATAGTCCACAACGGGTTTGGAAAGCCGCTTGGTTTTCTTTGAGGTCAAAAGTCATTGAGATCCTGGAAAGGGAAATCGTGAATATAACTGATTAACACGATTGTTCAAGAAAGGTAACGTTCATACACGTTACACTTAGCAGATGCCCTACGTTGTTTCAAAGAGCCTGATGCTTTTGCGGGTGGTAAAAGGTCCTTTGATTTCATTGGAATTTATTAATTTGTGAAAACCTCGTTAACATGACATCGAGATGCAAAACCTTTTGGGATATCTCACTTAGCATGTAAACGCACCACATTTGGTTCAAGAAAGTGTAGTTACTTAAAGGTTAAAAGGGTTACTCAGGGTCACCCGAGATCAAATTGCACGAAAACGTCATAAAATGAATTATCCAAAGGATATCGCTGAGATGTTCCATACTTTGCATGTCGATACCCCACATAGAGTTAAACATTCCTACAGAGTTTGGTCTACGTCAAAGGTCATTTCAGATTATCGTACGTCACACTTTATACCCTTGCAAATAAAGTATTAATATCTTTTGAGTTTTAGCAGTATGTATCAAGTTCTTACATCCTGCCAACTTCAAGCACCGTCCGGCAACGCCCTGCACCGTCCGACACCGTCCGGCACCGTCCGACACCGTCCGACACCGTCCGGCAACGCCCTGCACCGAACGAGGATACATGGAGAATAAACTGAAACTGAATAGAATGAAGTTGATGCTCTTCTTAACAAAGCCATGACTTGACTTTATCAAGTTATTAGCTGTTTACAGTATTTAGTACTTCTGGGAGAAATGTTAGCAATGTAGCAGAGCCCTTTTTGGTATAAGAAAGGAAGTTCATAGGAGCATAAAAGGGCGAGTTACTGCAAGATCATGATACATTTGAAAGAAATAATTAATATCACTAACGATCCGGGTTAAATAAATCTTGCAACAGAGACACAAACAAAGATGTTAATTTTTAAAGTGACTAAGGGAGACAAAGGTGTCGGGCATGGAATACATTACGTATTAGTACATGTCACCTCATTAACGAAAGGATTTGTTCATCAGCATTTTTATACTACGAAGTAAATATCGATGGTCAGTAAAGTCTAAATGAAGCATACAATCCATTTATTTAAAGAAGACTGTTAAGTCAAAATAAGCTACCGTCTGGCAACACGAAAAGAAATTTTCGGTTTCAGAACGTTGGTCAATGACGCGTATCACTGCAGTTTGAAAGCGAAACTGCAATCGCTTCTCTAGTTCTGCTAATATTGACATTTTTACTTTAACGTGAGAAGAACAGCTGACTTCCTATAACTTTTGTCTATCTTAAAAGAAAATGTAATTCCACAAATTGGAACATGGAACGCCATGAGCGATGATTTGTCGGAGAACTGTTTTTCTGTTTTATACTATGGAGTCATTAAACCTTGCCAATTATAAGAAACTGGTTGAAATCAGGAATAGCGCGCTAACAAGAAAATAACAGTACAACATAATCTGATGTAATAAACCCACAAGTTCTTTTAATTTAAAATATTTAAATAGCCAAATTTTATTGAGCGATGGGAGATCTATGATACCATTATTTATGATCAGAGAACGCTCAATGGCGTCAATTATACACCTTTATGAGGGATGTCCGCATCATGTAGATTCGACCATTTCAAAATTTTATGAAATTCTGTGTGAAATGAATACACATATGGTACGATGTCACGGGGTTGTTACAACAAGGAATCATAATTAAGCTCGTACAGAGCAGATCACACTACTATAATAAAATGTAGGGCCATGTCGTCTGCTTGCACCAGGCTGTGCAAAATCTTAATAACAGCCAGGAGAAAAAATTTGCAGGCGGTTGAGGTTACTTGTGTATTTTTGTGTTTTGAAGGTTGTTTGAGATAATGATAAGAGTGTATAAACCTATTAGGTAAATTGTAGTCTGGCAATCAAGCTATTTTGGTAAATACTGTAACAATGGCAAAACCATTACTGGTAAAGTTATTTTAACGTATATACTGTAGATAGTATAATGAAAAGAACCATTGACCCGTATCATTCTGCTGCAACAATCTGCAGGTAAATGACATGATCCACACGCATGACACTAAACTGTGTACGTTTTGTTCAGTTTTTCGCATTTCGTCATTACTTTGCACAAAATATTTTTTTTTTAATTTCAGCCTCCGACGTGGACAGGATTTGATTGACGTCAGCAAGTGTTTGTTGTACTCCATGAAATACATCAGTAGCATTGTGTCTTTAACTCCTTCCCCTTTCGAGTATTCCTGACTTTTGTGTTGTAATGGTGATATTAACATTTATAGGCCTATTCTAATTGAGCAGGAGCATAGCAATATTCCCCACACATAGCTCTCACTGCTGCAAGGTATCCAGCATTCTATAAACTCTTTGCAGCAATGTTTGCTTCCGGTGACAATCTTGCCTACGTAGCGGGCTGTACGGTATATTACTCGTTCAATTATTTGGGAAGCCTTAAATTAAAGAGGGGATGAGTAAACCAATTCCCCTCCGCGGGGTAATTGTAACCTTGCTTTTCTGCTTAAAATGTTTACAACAATACTTAGTCTGATCAATAAGGGTCAGTGACAATAAAATGAAACGCTCCTTACATGGGACTCGTTGAAGTTTTGTTGCCACCGTGATGCAAAAAATGAACTTTTAAACTTTCGTCGGTATGCAGTCAATCTCATTTCAATTAAATTCATTGTAGTATATCCTCAAAACTCGCACTCTAACAACGGTCGGTTCAAATTTGAACCGACCAGAGTCGGAGGGGCAACTAACCGAAATCTGTTCAAACATTTGACTATATTTGGTTCAAAATTGAACCGAGCTGGCTTAACTTTGAACCACATGTAGTCAAATTTCTGAACCGATTTTGGTTTTGAGAGTCCAATATCAAGTTTATGTTTGTAAATGATCCGGAAATTGCCGAATGTGAGAGTAATGTTTTAGGGGTAAACAATATTGTCTAAGGCAGACTACGCATCCAATTTTTGCCACACAAGGAAGTTGAATATTAAACGTTTATTGACAGTCGTGTAATATAACGTCTTAATTTAAGCCTGGCTCTTGTAGGAGGAAAATTTCATATAAAAGCATGTCTTCACAATGGCGTTTGTTTCAGGATTAGATAGATATGAAAAGATGACATTATCAGTAACAGCCATTCGACAACAGAGACCAAAGTAATGGAACAAACAGTACTGTTAATGAAATTTTGGTTCTTAAATGGATGAAATCATTTACCAGTATATTTATCTCAGAGAGTTGGATAGAATTGTGTCTCCTCCCTAAAGCCTCCCTGAATCTACTATGGAAACAGTCGTTTTCCCGTTTCAGGGAGTTTCCTATTTTGGTAAGTATGTTTCACTGCAAAGGATGTAGATGCTTCATTTTTTTTTACTTTGATATTGCTTTTTGTTTCAAATTTAAGTGTCTTGCTGAAACAGTGGATGCAATGACAGAAGTTATCACGGCCACTGTAAGTACAGTATTTCCTTCCGCATTCCCTCTTTTATTTATATACCAATCTAAATGGAAGGGGAATTCCAAAACAGTACCGTCCCATACAATGAAAACATTTCTTATGTTTAATTTGCATCTACCTTTTGTTGACAGTTGCCAAACAATCGCTTTTCTTTCAACATTCGTGACCATAAATCACCTTACATGAAAAGGCATATACGTTCAGAACTTCTACATAGGCTATGGATCGTTGTTGATACTTTTCCAGACAATACATTTTTTTCTAAATACCAAACAAAAAAATAAATAAATAAATAAATACAAATAGAGAAGAGATGTACACCTACAGTGGCCATAAGCACATACATATGTTTTCGTTTGATAAAAATGTAGCAATTAGCTAGGCCCTTCGTAGTAACGAAGCTCATTTCAAAATAGCATTATGTGTGCAACCCCTTTAACTCTGTTGATAATCATCCCGACTTAAAGCAGCTTTACCAGGGGGTCACGTGGCCAAACTAGCATATATGCCTGTCTCAACAGAACTGTAACCGTGGTATACACGTAACAGTTATCATCGGTGGTCTACATTTAAGATAAATGAATTTGAGAAGAACTGATTGCCGTATAAATAGTTAGCACGCTTAACCATCAGAACTGGAAGTTATGTCTAGCTGTAGCCTGTTACATGCTGCCATAACTCAGAAGGTCATAATAAGCCTACTGTTTGCGTTTTAGTGCAGTCACCTTTGTTATCCTTTCGTGTTGAAGTTCTGTACCTTTCCACGAAAAAAAAATCTTACACTCTCGGACTCTCAAATGCAGTGAAGCGAAGAACTCGGTTTAAAAAAATCACGTGAAGAATACTTTACACAATCGTTGTTTTGATAACAAGGGGTGTTTTTCTTTGTTGGTATGGTGATTATGTCTGCAGTCACCTGCCAAAAATTTGGGGGATTCCCCGACTGCATTACACTTTGAGTGCTATATACTCTAAGTCTACAGCAAAAAGTGCTTCTAAATGTCTAGTCTGCCATATAGCAAAGCATGGCGTGATTCCGGTAATTTCTTTAAATTAAGAAAAACACTGCCTAGATGGGAAAGAGACAACACTTTGGTCGTACTTTTATGATACGAAGATCACTCTTTGATGATATTGTTCCGGAACTATTTGCAATATTGATCGGTTGTACGTGTTTATGGTGCTTACCAATTTTACCCCCGTCAAAACGTGGAAGAAAAATTAATATGAAACAACGGAACGACACGGAGCGGCGTCATATGACTTCTTTTACGGAGAAGACTGTGTTAGTGTGGTACCTAACAGAATGAGTGTTTGTCATTCTACACATTTGTACCCCAGGTTCACACACAGATGTTACAGCTGTTACTGTATTCGATAAATGTACTTGTTTAAGCTTGTTAACGCGAGGAACAGTCTAAAATAGAAAGGATATCCCACCCAATGAAGTTCAAAATAGCAATTCTTAAGCAATTATTTAACTCTTGTCTTGAAAGAGTTTTTAACGGAGCTAAAAGTTAAAGGTTCTCTAATCTTAACCCAGACAGAAAAATTTCCTCCACTTTGTTTACTTTAGCCGCTCCTCCACTTTAATATTAAACCAAAACACCTGTCTAGAATACCTCAACACAGTTTGCACTGAGTTTAATTTCCTCGAGGTCATATATGGGTGGCTGTGTGCAAGATTAATTGGGACTCAACTAACTGTAAAACTCATTGATGAACAACTAGAGTGAAGCTATTTTGTTTGAATGAATGTTAATCAAAGTGCAGTCATCAACCGTGTTTAGAACTCTAGGGCTATTCCTAAATACGTTTGGGTAGGGAGTTACTACTGACTCGCTGTTTGGGCTGCCACATCACCTTTAAATGTTTCAACGAAGGCTACTGCATAGCATAACTATATCCAAGTAAAACAGAAACCAAAACTAACACAAATTTAACTGAAAGTCATTTAGTGACAATGTCTGCAAAGCAATATCGTTTTCAACTTCAATGAGTAACTGTGGCTTTATCACTTCAAAATGTCTCTGAAAAAAAGATGCCCAAATTGCGCAGAACCTAGAAAATGTCACAAACCCTTTCTTGGTGATTCCGTGAAAACTGATCACGAACGTTTCGTGCTTAAGCGAATTTAACTGGGAGGACATAAAATCGATGGTACTGAATCGAGGCTGTGGTTTCACAATTTTAAGATAGTCAGAATGAGGGCGATACACAATTATAGAACTCGCCGAGTAACACATTAGTTTCCTATGGCAGTTACGTTATAGCTCATTGACTATATGACGGGAATTTCAAAATTCTGTAGATCAAGCTAGACTTTGGTGACATGATAAAGTGGTAAGGGGAGAATGACAAAAACGCTGAAGTCTTCCAACTTTATGATTCTTTTTTTCACAATCAGCAGTATTTCTAAACTTCAAAGCAAGTAACGTTAACGTTTATGCCACACTGCATTGCCATAGAGAAGATATTGTTTTTGTTTTTATTTGCTTTTTTGCGAACTTTTTCTTTTAGCTTTGATAAAGCGCTCTTGTCACCATATCACATTTCACAACTGGTTATTGATAAAGATGGCCATTCCGATATGTAGTCTATTTTAGGCCTCTTGTGTTAAGATTCTGAACACTTTTTCACCCTTTTTGAACGCCGGATGCCTATCCACTTATCGTATTTGAACGTCTGACGCGTCTAGTGTTCAAATGCTGAACACATAGTGTTCCAATTCTGAACGACAGGTTCAGCTCCTGAAGTATAGTGGCACGACGGGAGAAACAGCCTAACACATTAGAATTAACCGGAATCTTTGCATTGGATAATGTATTATGAACCAAAATATACCAATCCTGCATGAGACTTATTTTTTTACCGAGAGATTATGCTAAAACCTCAGAGCTTCCGGGGGCCAAGCCCCCGGACCCCCACCAGGGGCCCTAAGGCCGGTCAAGTGTTTAAGCCAGCCCCTATTTGTGGACAATGTCGCATACACGGCGACAAAATCTCGCACAAAAAAATCTGACAAGCAAATTCTACCCGGGTGTATATTTTGAGATTCCTCATTAGGGCAGAAAATCCACTCAAATATTGCACCATTTGCGATCTAGGCACCTTTCAAATTCCAAAAATTTCCAAAGGGGAGGGGGACACTCCCTCCCCCCGGCCTGGGGGAGGGGTTTAAGGGGAGGAGTGCCCCCTCCCCTTAGACCCCACCCCAGGCCACAGATCCGTAAATTTCGCATTGAGAAAACGTCCAGGCTAAAACACTGGCGGACCTTGGGATCCCAACCGTTTAAAACTATAGCGGCCTGACGAGAGGGATAGCCTAATACATTAAAATTAGTGGGAATCGTTGCATTTGATGATGCATTATGAACCAAAATATATCCATCCTGAGACTTAATTTTTCACCCAGAGATATACTTAAACCTCAGAGCTTCCGGAGACATCGCCCTCCGGAATCCACTAGGGGTCCTTAGGTGAACCCAGTGTTTTAGCCAGCTCCTACATGTGCCACAATGTCGCATAAGCGGCGACAAATGTCGCACAAAAAAAAAAAAAAAAATCTGACAAGCAAATTTTACCCGTGTGTAAACTTTAGGGTTCCTCATTAGGGCAGAAATCCACTCAAATATTGCACCATTTGCGATCTAGGCACCTTTCAAATTCCAAAAATTTCCAAAGGGGACGGGGACACCCCCTCTCCTTAGACCCCTCCCCTAGGCCACAGATCAGTAAATGTCGCATTACGAAAACGTCCTACCTAAAGCACTGGCGGACCTCTGGATCCCAACCGCTTAAAGCTATAGCTCCCTGACGAGAGGGATAGCCTAATACATTAAAATTAGTGGGCATCTTTGCATTTGATGATGCATTATGAACCAAAATATATCCATCCTGAAACTTAATTTTTCACCCAGAGATATACTTAAACCTCAGAGCTTCGGGGGGGGGGGCTGCGCCCCCTGGACCCACCAGGGGTCCTTAGGCAGGGCCCTGGACCCCACCTGCTAAAGCTCGTTATCGCACTACGCATTACCAGATCCGTTGGCAAAACATAATATCCACCCCCACCCCACCCCCACCCCCCAAAGATAACACCTTCGCTACTCCCCTACTTACAGATCATTTTCAATGACAGCAATTGGTCTTGTTGAATCCGCATTGATCAGAGGAACATTTCGAAGACATATTGATGTGTATTGTCATGTAAAACAACACGAAGAAGTACGGCTCCCTACTATTGTGTTATTACACCTATTTGGTTTCACAATATAGATTCTCGCAAACTCTGTTTTCAGTCGGATGGCCTTTATCGAAGACTGATATTATGTTCGAATAAAACTTTCGTATATTTCGAGGCTACGGTTTATCATACTGAACAGAATTTCTCAAATGTATCCGCCGAGGCTAGTTATCAAAATTGAATGAGGCGATTTGATGAAACTAAATTCTAACAAAAGTCGTACCATAAAAGAGCTACAGTACATGCATGTTTTAATTATCGTGCCTGGGGCACCTGTCTGTACAGCCTAAGTTGATCATAACCTCAAATCTCTTGCATCAATGGTGTTCTATGCCATGACGTTTGCTCTAAAGGTTTGACAGAACTCTTGCTTTTAAACAATCACCTCTGGCATGGTTTACGGCGCCCTGGTCCAATAGCACTATACAAATGTTACCGTCTTGATAATGATCCCATGTTTCATTTGCAAAATTAACTTTGATACTTTAAAGAGCACATTAAGTACGAAATGAAAGTGCAATTAAAGAAGGGGCGATCGCTAGAACAGTAGTAGAGATTTATGTGAAAAAGTTTGTAGCCCGAGGGGGGGGGGGGGGATAACGAGCCCATGAGGCAAAAGTTACTGTGTGGAAAAGTTATATTCAATGGGAACATTTTCAAGGAGTGGGGAATATATCTTCATCCCGGGGCCCTTCCCGGGATTTCCACCTATACCTCCAGGGCGATTTCCCCCGGACAAGTTAACCCGACACTGACCATTGTGGACAATTCCCACACACACTGTTCACCTATGACGATTGCCCTCCAGCAAAGTTTCGACCCAGAAAATTTGGAATTGTCGTAGGAGGGTCTTGTCCAGGAGAAAATTTTCATCTAACCAGCTAACCAGTTCTATGAACATAACATTTGAAGATGTGATTTTTCACTAATATTTCATGTAAAAGAATGAATTTATATCTTACCTGCTACAAGTGCATAAAATAAACCGAAACATCCAACTAAAATATCCTTCAAAAAGTTATCTTGGGTTATGCTAGGCCACAGACTGTAATAAGACACAATTGATGTAAAGTTGTCCTTGGTTAATCCAACTTTAAACAAACTGTCGTATCAAGACTATAACAACGATCTTCCCAGTAGTGGTAATGCTGGTCCTTAAACAAGCAGTTTTGCTTGCATGTACCCGTTGACTTGATTAAACTGAACCCTATAGAAAATTTACACACAGTGCTGTGTTTTAAATACATACAGTGGCTACTGCAGATATAATCACAAAATTTAATTTTAGGTGCACAAAAATAATAAAAGAATTACTGACCCGTGTCATTTATATGTTTCTATCACAGCTTCCTCTGTCACGCATCACGTGTGTGATACAATGAAAAAATTCCCAAATACCAGTTTATGTAATGTGGCTGCCAGTAGTAAACTTAAGACTGAACCACAACTGTATATAGCCTATATTAAAATGGAGTTGTAGGACTCAGTTCCAAGACTGGTAGTCGAGTGGGATTCGAGTTCGGCATACAAGTTTCCAACCAAACTTGCCTTATAATTATTGCTGAGTCGACCTTGCTCTTGGAACCTTCCTCTGGGGCTTCTGTTTGATGTTGCTAGGTTGGGCGTGACGTGGGAATGATTATTCTTCCATTCTAATTATCTTGAACCCAAACTTTGCATTTAAAGGGAGAAAACAGTCACCCAAATTTAGTTTATTTTCAGAATTCTGCTAAATCTTACAGATCTCTTGTGATTTCGCTCAAAAGTATCTTTGAATATTGAAAGTAAACCAAGGAACTCTGAATGAACTTAACAAATAAGTAACAAAAATGTTGTCACATGATTGATAGGAGCCATTCCTGAATTAGGATGTCGGGGTACACTAATTCAGATGGAGAGGTGCATTTTCCCTTTAAACAACTAGAACTGTTTAATATGTATTTTGTGTGTATTTTCTTTCTACTGGCATTGCCCGCACTTATAGCTGGTCTAAATACTAATTTGAAAACGTACATTAACGCATTTTCCCACGGTTTCTTTAGTACTTTGTAAACTTTATACAAATTATTGATAGTTGATTGTTTCTTAGAACATTAAAGAGATAACCGCATTTGTGACTCGGATTAGAACAACGTGATTACAGAGCGTAAACTTGGGCTTGGATTCTGACCCAGACTAAGCTACTTAACTGCTTAAAACAGGAATGTGTAATTTTTGCCTCTGTCAAAATCGCGGTTGTAAGTCAAAAAAGTCAACAGGACTAAACTTTTATGACAATAAAAATTTATAAATAATATAATGTTATGAACAATTTTATAAACAGTATAATTTTATAAACAATAAAAGTCTAAACTACGTATTCGTCTGCAAATTCTGTGGAGAAAAAGTCAAAGGGAAGTAGTTATTATGCAGAGCTGTAAGGAACGGGAGAAGAGAAGCGGAAGGCTACAGCCAATGATTTTTAATTTAAAGATTGCCTTGTTCTATAATACGTTCAGAATTACCCCAAGAAATTCTTAAAATATTGAAGTTGAATGGTTAAACCCCCCCCCCCCCCTTATCTGAGTCCTCTCGACGTGTGGCACTGTAATATGTAAATGACCATGCATTAAAAAGATGTCTGCGTGGATAAATAAACGAGCGAAGTTTTTGTAGGGGTCTCTCTCTTGTTCACTTGGAAAACCACCCGGTAAATAGTCACAGTCCTTTAAAAAACTCTACAATAAGAATGCATTCATTTCACACAAGCAATATTAGTGTTATTATATCAATTATATGGGTACTTACGCGTGGACCAGGCTCGAAGACGAAGGAGGTGCTGAAGCAAACCTGATTTTTTAAGAGCGTAATAGGCCTATTCTCTCTGGGATGATAATTTAAATAGTAATTTATTGTTCTCGAAAGCTTGTTATTGTGGCGAAAAAAAATTGTTGGGCCGGTGGGGGGGGGGGAGGGGGGCTTCCTCTGACCCAGTACTTGGATGGGAGCCTTCATGGATTGGAACTGGTCTTTCATTTCTATACGGCCTTAAAAAGGGGGAAAAATCTGAAAACTGTGGACATGTTCTATCATAGCTATTGTTACAAAGATGTGTAACTTTTCACTCTTCTCCGATAATGGTATCATGATAAAAGAAAAAGACCAGACCAGTGTCTACGGTATTAATGTGAAAATTACTTCAGTTTCAAAGCATAGCCTTTGCAAATGATGAAGCACAACCATTTATTTCTGTAATCGAATAATGTGTGACATGAAATGCTGCAAATAGAAACAAAAGTACCTTAAAAGAGCCGTTGAGAGGCAAACTGGGCTATCTCACATGTAGCTCAAAAACGAGATACATGCACTACACTATAGTTTCAGGGCCAATGTACATCTTTAGGTGCCTGGCATTTTCATTATTGTACTCTACTGCCCTCTATTTAGATTTAAAAAAATTCTCAACACCAGCAGATATATCGCGAGAGGTAATTTGCACTTTTCTAAATACGTTTTGCTTCCCTCTTTGTATATATGATTCTACGCTATACATAGACCTGCTTGTCAAATTGCTAAACGTTGAGTTTAACGCGTTTAAATTGCCAAAAAATTTAATGCTGAATTAGTTCAATTAGCAATAACTCATGGTTAGAGTGCAACGGAGTTTACAAACTGGGGGGGGGGGGGGGGAGGGGGATAAGTGTACTATAGCTAAACACGTTTAGTAGAGTTCGTTACTAAAGAAATAGTCTGTAACTTGTCATGATATACTTACAGTGCTTCATTGTTACAAAACATTATGTAGTGGGCCTACCACTAAATTGATCCAAAATGTGATATCGATTTCTTCAAATAAAGGGTTTTGTTCACATTGAAACGTTACATTGGTGAAACATTGATATTGTGAATAGTTTGAATATAACGTTTTAAAACACTAAAAATGTTTACATCTTTCATGTACGTCTGTCAATATTACACTATTATTGTAACTCGCAGTACTTCTCCCGGAGTGCTTATTGCTTTGCATAAGCATCCCCAAGTACAAGAGTCTAAGGCACGGTAAATTACAAATTCCAGATGTAGAAGTCACATCACACCAGTTTCAAAGGAGCGCCATCAGTTACCTGTTGAGTATCACATTGTTTTCTAGATCCTCCTTGTCACTTATTGCTCACTACACAACACGACCCTTACCCATCTCGTCAAACAATCCAATCTAAGACGTTTTTTTTTTCTTTTTTCTTTTTTTAGGATCAAGCCATTCTCATAAATTGACGCAACCTTTTTCAAGATTATACCGCCCTTAGACTTTGGTATACTCTCCCTCTTACTCTTGGCATTCGAAAGAATCTTTCAGTCCATCCCTTTAAACACCGGCTGAAGACTTGTGTTCTTTATTTTATATGTTTTATTATTATTATTATTTTAATTATGCACGTACAGTTTTATTTTCGGAATTTGTGTACTTTATAAATGTACGTAACCATTACATGTCTATTGTTAATAAAATTATCAATAAGTACCAAAGCTTCGTTACAGTAACTGTTGAATATTACAGATTACTATTGTAAAATAAAAAAAAAAATGCTGGAGTTAATTGTTTAAACTTCCAAACGCTTCATACAACTGTGGTTTGGTTTACACCAATACAGATAACACAATAAAAAGATAGTATTCCTGAGTTAACGAGCTTTTTATGTTCTGTTACATTAATCGTACAGTTGATTATTCAAAATACTTAAATTACAGGGTGACGTAATATTTTTCGTCTTCTAGTTAATGAAATGCTAAAGCCTGAATTCAGGTTCCACAAGAAAAAGATTCCAAAGCTCACGAGTTGTTTAATTAATGCCTTTTTTAACGAATGCTAGATCGTTACATACCAAATAATTGGACTTCGCTTAAAAATTGCAAAGTAGTTTCGCTACGTAGTATGGAACATTTTGCTACAAATTTCCTTTGTTGTATTTATCTTCGTTGACTGATGCCAGCAAATCTATTCGTGCAGTGAATATTATTAATTCTACCACCTCTAGCCATCCGTTATTCAGAATCGAGCATTCTGATTGGTTAAATACTAACCTGTTATTCCACAACATATGGTCAGTAAACGTAAACACTGATAAAAATGAAGTTTTTCACACATTTTTGGTGGTAGAATAGGAATAAACCACATTTGTCGGACTATTGTTGTCTCATAAACCGTCGCGACTCCAAATCTGCACAATAACGGACTCGGCTTCTCCTCGTCCGTTATTTTGCCAAATTTGGAGTCTCGACGGTTTATTCACCAATAATAGTCGGCCAAATGCGATTTATTTCTTAATTACATTTTCTTTTCTTCAACAAAAGCACAGTGAGTCGCGTTGTTTGGCTCTAAACTGTCACACCTAGTCGCGTTTTGACTGGATACCATGCAACGAGATCACACTGGAATAGGATAAAATACAAAATTTATAGCAACATCTTCGAAGAAAATGAAACTTGCAAAGTTTTACACTCTTGTTATCTTAAGTATCACTTTAATGAAGCAACAATTAGACCTAGTCTGGCCGATAGGTCGTGAGATGTTCTTTAATCTCGTGGGGAAACCACTGATTGCAAGATAAAGAGAAATCCTAGCAAACACTCAAGTTACTCGATAGGTTAAAGTGTTGCTTGCTGAAAATGCGCAGATTGTCTGAAGGAAACCCCATGTCACACGCTCTATAGTTTTGAGTTATGATATCTTCCATGGGAGGAGAGAACAGTATAGGGCAGTCCCCCATCCTTTGACATTTCCAGAGGATTTTAATCAAATTAATCTGTGTAAATTTTTGCAATTTTAAATGAAGATTGTTTTATGAAACTTTTTAGACACAGGAAGTGACAATTCCGATAATGAGGGGCAGGGACGTAACGGAGAGGGTGAGGCCTTCCGTGAGGATATCTTCCTTTCATTTCTATACGTCACATCGCTATAAACTGCTTTGCATTTTGCTTTGCTTTCACTTTTTGTGAGACTAGTTCTCCCATTCATACTTCCTTTTAGGCACTCTGGGTAAACTTATTGTTCTAAAACCCAGGAAACCCTCAAAATAATCCAGCCTTCCCTTCTTCCTCAAGTCCATGGCATTATTCATACTGGCAGCTACAAATAATGCAATGATTAAAACTGACTGGTATATGAAATTTGTGTATTGTGCAGACTGAGATTTATATGAATTATGGCTTTTCGCTATGGTGCCTTACCGATGTTAGGTCTTGATGGTCAAATGTTGTACGGAGACCATACACCTTCCATATTCAGGAGTATTTTGGTGATGAAAAACTGTCATCGACCCTCCTTCCACCCTGGAATCTTGTCCTCTGGACTCTTGTCCCCTGGACTGTTAAATCTTGGCGCAGCCACGTTGCCCTTAACTATCGCCCTGATAACGTGCCTTGCAATTGGCGTGTGGCGAAGATTTGTCTGCAAAGCAGACTTGCTTTCTTTTGCTCCGCTTTACTTTGCATTACTTTGCATTACTTGTTTTGTGAGAAAGACCGTATGGTAACTGCCATCGGTAATCGTCCTCTGTGAGTCGCGACTACCCGGAGACATTGCAAAATGCCCCTTTTTCGGGATTATTCCGTGTCCGAAGAGTTACTGTATATTCTGCTTAAACAAATTCTGAGACTGAAAGAAGGTAAAGAGGCTTTCAGACAGAGCAGGGGTGTAAAAACAGGCTAGGTTTCGTGTTTCCTCCGAGAAGTGGTCTATCTTGTTAGTATATAAAATATATATATTGTGCATGTATATATGTATAATGCTGAGAAGTTTGTTCAAACATAACAGCGACCCTACTCAGTCACTTTGAAGATGGATCTGAAGTTGTTTTACCGCGTGAATATGTGGCCGACTTTAAAATAGAATTGGGTTACTCTCCGGTCGGTGATCATCGCACACTGCCAAGCCTCGACTTAATTGTGAAGGAACTGTACCCGACCCCGTAATGAATATTAAACATTTGATATACTCGACGTGGTCACTACAAGGACAGACTGTCGGTTTGCAGTCGTGTTGGAAAGAAGATTCGCAAACTGCACCAACCCGACTGGTTTTCAAACGCGGTGCTGTGTGCGTCGTGTTTGTGTCATTTTCCCCAAAAGCTGGTGGGGTTGAGGAGCCTTCTAATGCACTACTGATCGAAAATTTATCCACGGACGACATGAAGTAGACAACGTCTTGACTTGAACAACTACAAAATCCTTTAAAATAACCTATTGAGTTAGGTTGCAATAAACTTTGCAGAACGATCAATCACATTTCCAAGGCAATTTCTGAAGACTTCCAAGCAACTAGTAGAGGTAGCTAAATAAATATAAACGAAAGGTTTCAGAGTTATACATGCTGTTCCGTGTATTTATCATATCGTCCTCAGTAAGTAAACTGCGCCCTCTTTATCTCAGTGATACTATTTCATACTTCTAATCGTTAGATCCAGCATCGTATTTCTATATTCTAATGTTATTACGCATTTTATTATTAAATCATTCAAATGCCGATTCTGGAGAAGAACGTAGACCAATGAAACTACCACGTTTCTGTTTCCAAGAAATACTTTTGCTTTGGAAAAGTTTAAAAATCTGGGGTTTTTGAAGAGAAAAATTGGAAAATTTGGGGTTTTTATTGAAGAGTTTGCCCTAATTTAGACCAAAATTAAGTAAATCATCGGGGCGGGTGGCCGTTGTCGGGAACTACATATTTTATCGTATACATAACAGCTCCCCTACGAAACCGGAAAATTGCCCGACGGGGGGGGGGACAGCCTTCCCCGACGGGGGGGGGGGCATGGCCCTGTCCCCAACCTGGCACCACCACTGTGCAGGGGTCAGAATTTTATGGGGTAAATCCATAAAGGTGATTTTGTAAACTTTTCAGTGGTATAAATTATAATATGATTAATTGAGCAGAACAGTAAGGGAGGATTTTGGGAAAACCTGTGTACTATACCATGTCATTGAGGGGCATATATTGCATAAAACTTGTATAAACTAGAGGTAAATAGTTCCGCGCTGATTTAATGTTTTTCCCGGAAGAATTTAAACTGTGAAAAAAAGCGCGAAACGCTCGATTTTTTTTTTTTGGTAAGCCGACTTTAAAAAGAATTTATACATATTTAAAGCTTTTGTATAGGTCAACTGTCTTGGCAGTTGGGCCCTATCAGGCACAACTTACATTGTAGCCTACTTCCCTCCTCGAGTCACTAGCCGTACCGCACGACATAAACAAGAGAAGCAAAATGAGATGAAATTCCCGATATTTACCTAAATTCATGTATTCTACTTAATGAGTTACTTAAAAAGATGGAAAGGGTTTGTGCTTAACATAGACGTAGGAGCCCAAGTTGATGGGGGGGGGGGGGGCTGTAACGACTTGCCCGAAAAATATAACCAAAAATTTCAGCGCGCTCCACAACCGTTCGACATGTTAATGTGCATATCATATGGGCATTCATCGTTTATCACACAGCATGTCAATAACATACAATAATTTAACTTGTTTCTACCTTCTTTATTGGTTTTAATTTTGGTGGAAGTCGTTGATCGCCGGCGTGGGGGAGGGGTCTAAGGGGAGGGGTTGAAAAATTCGGTGTCCTTACATGCAATCTGGTGCCACATGTGCTACCTTTGAAGTAAAATTTGTGTGTCAAGTTCTACTGAAAATGAGTGAAGCGCGCTATAAATGTTTAATGCCGTCTTTCTGGGGAATTGGGTACAGATGAAAGAAGCTTTTTATATTCATTGAGAACAATATTGTATCACCAGCTAAATATTTTACTTTCAGAGCAAAGCATCGTTCTACCAGTAGCAGGACTGTAAACTTAAATTAGCTGTCATATCGATAGGAAATTCCCAAGCAAAATATAAAATGTTGCTTTTTTGTATAGCCTACTTGATCCTTTTAAGCTTGCATTTCAAAGGAGAGTGTACCTCCCAGTGTCTCCTGCTGAGTGCCCCCCCCCCCACCCCTCCAATACTTTCTTCGCGAAATTAATGTTCTGTCATTGAACAACATGATTTGCTTTCAATCTGCACTAGATAATCTTGTATGTTAGATGAAAAGCTAATATCAGAAGTCCTTACACGAACCTGGCACGAAGATTATGGAAGTATTTTAGGTATACCAAAATTTAATACATACACAAAGTATCGAAGCGTCCTGAACTTCTGCATAACTTTTTTTTTTTTGCCATGCTCTTCGACAGTTGTCAGTCGTATCGCTATTGAAGTACTAAAGGTACAAGCATTAAAGTAATACAAGAAAAGTACTCTTATACCATTAAGACCGTACTGTCCTTTTTCATTCAATATATGTTTCTCTCTAAATAATGTGGCTATTGTTGCCCTGTCTTTGGTTAGATATTGCCAAGGCTGTCTTCTTTGCTCGTACTTAATATCTCTTAACCAATACTCCAAGATTGTTACCATATTGTAGAGTTCAGGGGATCTCCAGCTTGTAATTTCCAAAAGTTAACATTCTTTTTTATTTCTGCACGCTGAATAAAATAAAAGCAAAAAGTGCTGTTTATTTTTCTTTCACTTGCCCAGTTTTCACAGTTGTTTGAATATTTCTCGAATCCCCCAATCATGCTGCCCCGTCTGTACTATTACCGTCATGACTGTATCTGAATAGACTTCATGAATTATCATTTTAGTAAATAAATTATCTTGAAATGGAGAATTTGAAGGAGAAATCGGATCTTTAACGGCCGGATTTGAAATCATCAGGCTATACTCCAGGTCAAAGAAGGGACCCCATGTAATATTGATATAGCTTATTTGCTTCTTTGGTATTCATTCTTTAAAGTGTACCTTAAGTCTAAAATTACAAGAATATGTATTTAAGGGATTGGGAAATGATTTTTATTTATCCAACTCCCATTTTCATGTGGCATTTTCTGTTGCTGCCATTTTGAATAAGTGAGACCCAAAATATTTTCTGTTACCACTTGATTTCGTAGTCAGGGAACCATAAGGTTTCCAAAAAAATATTTGGGTCGGAGAGTTGTGGAGGTGGGGGGGGGGGGGGGTAGGTGCCCTTGAGGTGCCTCTGGCCCATGGTCTAAATGACATCACGGATTATTGCTCGACCTGTCATTTTTAATTGAGGGAATAAACTTTAACATTTTATATCTCAGCTCAGGAATATCATGTGAACATGGGACACAGACCATTTGGGTTCCTGTTTTCAGCTTTATAACATATATTCTTGAAACTGTAGACTTTATGTACACTTGATGTAACTGGTAATAAAGTAAGCCATATTTGTAAAATTTCTAGGCTGCTAATAGCATTTATGTAACAGTCACACCATTTTAAGTCTTTTTGCCCGTTAGCAAATCCCAAAATAAAGAGATAACCGGAAGATGATGGCCCTTTTAAGGATAATGCGGTAACCCTAAAATTAAGTAGATACCCGGGTTTCCTACTCTTTAAGGGCTTTCAAATCAAGTGACAGTTATTTTGTAACGTAAACTTTATATTTATTCTGAATAACCCTTTTGTTTACCTTGAAGAGACATTCATCAGCTGAAACATCATTGGATATAGTTGCAATCGAAATACGACTAGATTCGTTACAATTATGTCATGTATCAAAGTAAGGAGGGGCGACTGCTTATTCCCTTTAACGGGCAAAAGCCGAAGATGGCGTCAAGGCTGTTAGATAAACATCCCACAGTGAGATCATTTTGATTAGTTCCATTTTACTCCAGTACACAGGCCATGGATCAGTAATCAATCGAGGAAAACCGAGAATGACTACTCTTTAACTGTTATTTCATTTCATGTTTTTAGCATCTCCTTTCACAAGCCTAATACTAAAACCCAAGGAATGTTGAAACATGGCAGAACCTATCAAAGATCGGTGGTACATGAACATCAAGTTTCAGTCACCAATGTTGTAAAGGAATTGATTCCGATTTTAGCAATGCATACGGATAGATATTAATGATATTCTTACGTTCTGGGAAATGAGAAACAGTTTGATGACAAGGAAAAGCAAATGGACCTGTCATTTTTCCTCAACGACGATAGGCCTAATTGCTGTTCTATTCGTTATGTTCCTAGACGATACCCAAGGTTTAATACAATGGAAACAAAGGAAAACAAAAGTGACATATCTGGCAGCTAATTAGAATCCTTGGGGTACGATGATTTATTTCCTACATGAAATCCACATTTGTCTGCTAGTAAAGTTTTTTTTTTAATTTTCGGGCAGTACGATACAACATTTTAATATTTTGAGAGACAACAAACATCCTCGTGTGCACACGGTTCGACCATTTTTCCCAGCATAACTGTCATAACTGTAAGAGTATTCGCAGAATCTCTTATGTAATGTAGGGGAGTTGTCGGTAGGATGTATGAACTTCTTTGGAACAGTAAGTTGACTCAAGTTGATGTTACAGGAAGTGAGTACTAGAGAAGTAGGCCATGTACGATACAGCAGTGGAGCGAGGCAGGGTAGAGATTATGGCCTCCGTGTCAGACGTCTAGCTCTTCGCCGGGGACATTTCCCAATTTTCTAGGGGTGCCTTCATGTGTAAAATTGAAATCCTAACTTCGAATGGCATCCAGTCGCCGTGGTGATTTACTTGATTTTGTTCTCAAGTAGGACCGATTTTTTTTAATAAAAACATAATATATTCCAATTTTTCCGCAATAACATTCAATTTTCAAATTTTCTTCAAAAAGCCTGACTACAGATTATCAGGTGTCTTTTTGCGTTCGGCTAATTCCATTCAAAAACCCCTCACCTTGGTCGGGACCTCGAGTGCTCACCCTTTCATTACCTTCTGCCTAGCCGTGGAATTTGGACCCCTGTCAGGGAAATCCTAGCGCCAGTCCTCATACGATAGTTGCTCACAAGGCACTCCCCAACGTCTACAAAATGTTATCCCCACTGCCTTTCCTAAACTATACACTAACATTTTGGGTATGAAGGATTCTTTTGCCCAAAGTACTTCCCAGATTACCAGGCCTCCTAAGTTATATATATACGCGATGTTATGCTTTTGAAAGCTAGAGTGTTAAAAAGAAACAATTACTTGAAATATCTCAGAAGTATCACTATATGGAGGGGTACCTCCAAATAGGCCTTTGAATCTATACCTTATACTGTCAGGCAAGCGAATGGCTATAAACAATGGTCCCTTTAT
Source organism: Holothuria leucospilota (assembly GCA_029531755.1). Lineage (NCBI taxonomy): Eukaryota > Metazoa > Echinodermata > Holothuroidea > Aspidochirotida > Holothuriidae > Holothuria > Holothuria leucospilota. Next base: position 50,202,513 of record CM055961.1, read on the forward strand.
TCAGTACCCTCAAGGACCCTGAGAAATATTTGATGAAGTTACAAGTCAGACTAAGAGGTGGAATCATTATGTGCCGAGGAAGCGGGCATCGAAGGAAAGTTGGCTGAACATGACGGCAAGCGGCATGATCTGGTGTCTTGGAACTACAATATTTGCAGAGAGGAGAGGGTTTCTAGCATTATATATCTCTCTAAGTGCCTGCACGTTGTGTCAAAATAGTCTTTTCCGTAAACAAATCAAGGGGAGGCAAAACACTTAGGCCCCCTGTCCCGAAATATGCAATGGTCGGAACCGACTTTTAATTTATACGCCAAAGCACCAGTGACTTAATTACTTTTTCACACTTCCCCAGTATAACATACATATTTTCATCAAGATGTATGCTTCGGTTTTGCTCATGTCCCGCCTCTTTTCTTCACCCAGGTGGTGTGCTAGTTTTAGAGCAAATTTAGATCCGTTTCCAGCCGGTGAGGGCTTTAAGTGTAGCGTGCCATAGATTTTTGTCAGTTTCCTAGGTTAGAGGGCAAGGAACTGGCTTTTAGTCTACTAAATACGTTTCAATTGGGACCAGTGCATTAATTTCTAGTTAATGATAGTTTCGTCAAAATGTTATTGAAAAAGTATGTTATAGCCAGGGAGATGTAATTTGAATAAAAAGTCCCTGCTGTAGAAGCCACGGGGCATATATATTTATATGGAAAAGGAACCTTAAGGGAATTTTCAGTTAGAATTAAAATGCTTAGATTTGACTAACATGATTTGTTTTATATGCCAAAGATTGATTTACTTGGAATCAAGTGAACTGGCTCTTACCTTAAGAATTTTTGATGAGTAACGTAGTAGTACCTTCCTGTTTACAATGTTCACGTTTGATTCAAAATCTTACAAAATTACAATCATTAGAATGATTGTACTGAGGGAAGTGCCCCAGTCCAGTTAGGTGAGGACATGACCGTTATGGACTCCATATAATACACATAAAAATAGGACATTTGACTTACGATTGTAGACATTTACTATGAAGGAAACAATTTAGAGGGACACAATTCGCTGGGGCAGGTCCTTGGTCAGGCAATGTACTAAACGGGGCGAATGGTTTCGGGGGCAAATATCTTAAAATGCTTTGAGGCAGTGGTACTTCAAAATTTTCCGAAGGTGCGAAAGTTTTCTAGGGAGAGCTCCCCCTGTTTCCTCTTACAAGGCCACAGGCTTAGATGGGGACTTGGACAAAATAAGGGCATTCATCCGGAATATCCACAACGTTCTAAAAATTTGGTTTCGTTGTTTAGTTAACTGAAGTAAAGATGTAATTCATAAGCCATATGTGGGCTTCTCCCACAAACGTGGTCGCCTAGCGTCGTAAAACAACTGGCTGAATTATAATTTCCGTCGGGTGTGGGCAACATGGAACCAATCAACTTTTATAAGACAGGTGTCACCTTTAAAATTTGAATGCATGGCTTTCTTCATCTGCATGTCAGGTTGAAACAGTAGGTACTGTTTAGTTTATCCAAACGGCGGGTACGTTGAGCAGGCAGCATAGAATCGGCGTTTTCTTTTTTTTTTTTTATTTCCATCTTATTTTACTAATCCCTGTTCTGACCGTTGAGTGCCGGATCACAACAAATACAGTAAAACCATTCTTTGCACTTTTCCTGTTTTAGGATGTTTAGAAAGCCTTTTAGCAATCTCGACTTTGCATGCGCACATCTTGAAAAACTGGGGATAAACTAACACATCACCGTACCTACATGTTTATTTTAGACAATGTTCAGATCATCCCTTTTTATATTAGACAGGAGTGTAAGAAGTGTCCTTACTTCTGGTTTTGTGCCTTGAACAACATGAACATCTTCTTGGCCTTAAAACTGTCTTATTATCTGGCCTAACTTACGTGTATTTTGCATACTATATACGGCGAACACGGTTTATTTTCATTGCATTCCACAATTCCTTGTGGCGATCGTAATCACGTAAAGGTTTATTCATGTCAATGTTTGTGATATCTTTTCAGTCGTTGCTGAAACAGGTTTGTTGTGGTGCCCTTGGTGGACGGTTGGTTTCATTACTGAAACTCAAGAATGAGTTGTAACCACATTTTCAGCTAGTTGGATACGTTTATTAATGTCTCGAATAACACTTGAGAACATAAGACCACTAAGAAAAGAGGCAACAAAACTGACTGAACATGGTATCTATATTTAAGGTAATCAATCCTTGTATGGAGTCATTGTGAATTGTTAGGACCAGGGGAAAGGAACAATGGCCTAGTGCTTCTTCCCTACATAAAGTGTACACATTACTTTTCCATGTTACATCCCATAAACTTACTACGCTCTTTTATCCGTTGTTAAAGTAAGGCTACATTGATGGCTTTTATCAAACGTAATACTTTACTCATACTATATATATATATATATATATATTACCAACAGACAAGTGCGTGTACCACGTACTAAACCTAGCTTGATTTACTGTATCATGATGGTTTCTGTGAATTGTTCGTATGGTAAACAAAGCTATTATCACTGTGTTAAGTAAAGTGTATCGTCCTCCAATATTATTGAATAAGAATGAAACCAGACTCTCGATAGGGGTCAAAGTCAAAGCGTCAAGTGCCAGTTCAGGATAATAAACGGTCTGAAGTTAAGTTTGGTTTTTCCATGAGACCTACGCGTTTGCTGTATACGCATGCCCTTCTGAAATCTGGGATGATTGAAGGATATGTAACAAATAAGTAGCATGGATGACAAAAGTATAGAAGGCGGACTGCTGGTAATTGATATTATCTTTGTATAGAGTTATAAGCAGTAACACTGGTGTTTTGAAAATACATTTCTTTAGTTTTAAGTGCTATGTATTTTAATGGGGGGCATAAAATCGTTTGCGGCACGTTGTTTATTAAAGGTACGTCAGTATCCTATGTGTTATCACTGTTATCGTGGTACGCTGAGGGTGTCATGGTATGCAAAATTGTTATTTTTATTTTAAATATTTACGTTCTTGGCAAACTATAGCAGAATATACAATAATATGCAATAAGCTGCAGTAACAATACACGAGATTTGTTTGACAGAAGATAACAAGTCTATTCTGAAATAACCCCCTACCCGGAGTAGTAATTTGGAAATACTATAAATATTTAATTATCAAGACAGGTCAAGGTGGACATACCTCTGCACCATGATTTATCAAACCCCCAGGGCAAAAGTACGGCATTACAAGCTTTTAGTCTTTAATTATGTGTCTATTAATTAAACGAGTCATTTGCCAAAAAATCGATAATTTCTGTGCAACCAGGTATTTATAAGTGAAGAGTTATCACGATGTATTTCCTATATCGTATAGATTCAGTCTCCAGTCTTCAGTCTAGGCTTTGACTTTCGTCGCAGAGATTTCCCGATGTTAGTGTGCTCATGTCACACCTGCAAATCCTTCTAATGTGGAAAGACTCAGACGACTTTCTCTTTCTGATTGTATCTGCAGACTCCCTTTCTTTGTACTGTGTAGTGTACGGTGAACCCAGATGGGGAGGAGATAACAGTAGACTTTATTCCGTCACGTTCCCAATATTTCTGTCTCAAGTAACCAATGTCTCACTTTCAACCCCTTTCATAACCGTATGATGAATTTTTGAACAAGGGCGTAGGATGTTATATGCAAAACTAAGCAAAACTAACACTGTCAACGCAGTAGCAAAGATTTGTGCAAAGTAGTTGGGGTCATGTATTCTTACCCCTTCACTTGTGATTTTCCCAATGACTGTAGAGTTGAGTTTAAAACTTTTGCAAATTTAAAGTCAATTTCAATGAGAAAATGCAATCAAAACAACAGCTTTAAAACTGAGAGTTGATGGACAAATTTTAATCCTTGTTTGAATATGTCGTTATCTGAATTTATTACAAGGAGCCATACCTGACAAGGCTAATTCGTTGTTAAGACACTGATTTAGCCATGTTGAGGACCTTGGCTAAATGGTTTTTGGGGCTTTTTGTATCTAAAGAATGGTTCATACATGATGAAGTCCCGTTATGTGCAACGGTGAGTATTGTTACGCAATTATGTTGTGTTAGTGCAATAATGTAGTTAGTAGGTGTGGTTACGTAATGGTAAGTGCATATGAATTCCAGGTAAAGAACCTTCATTCAGCCCATTGTTTGTGAAAAAGACATTATCAATAACAGCCTGCCTTCATTTGTACGTTAGCTAAAAACAGCGAACAAACGTGGTAGGAACACTCGACCGACATCACACTATTGGGCTAAGATATGTAAGTAGGATGAGTCTGCCGAAGTCCAGGAGGCCCTAATTCAAAATGCCATCTCTCGACACGCAACCTGGTGATGAGAAGAATGCTCTTAACTTCATAAATTTCTGCCCTGATCGTTGAAATTTTTGAGAGAAAAGTATTCCCATTACTCCATTATTGTTAAGTATAATTACATAATAACTTTGGATTGCAGTGGCTCGCCAAGGAGGGAGGGGGCATGCCGATATTTGTCCCCCTCCACACTTTCCCCGACTCATTTCCATACAAAGGTAAACAATTTACAGGAGTGGTGCGTACGCACGAGATTTGGCCATCAAGGAAAAATTCTGCGCTTCACTCCCTGCACCCCGTCTCCAGTTTAGAAAATGGTGACGGCACCACTGATGAGTTGACATGATTCGCTTCCCCAAAAGAAGTATTGAAGAATGATGTAACGAAACATATCGCTCTTTACTGATTTCACTAAAAGTGTTAAGTCAATGTTTTACAAACCACACCAATTAAAGGACTGTATAATAGTTATAAACATCGTTATAAGGGACGATAACATTACATCAAATCTGTCTACCGAGCAGATAATGTCATGTAAGTAACCGGCAACTATTTTCTTTCTAGCGTTAACAGGAAATGTCAAAATCAGTAAGAGTCTGTTAAAACCGAACACCAATTACGTGTTGCTTTACTGGAAATTTCAGGTGGTAATTCAGGCACAGTGCCACCTCCTTGATACACCAACAAGACCTATTTATTACTCCTTGTCTTATTTCTACAACATTCCACTCTTCTTCAAGTTGATGCTTGTGGAGCCAGTAGCGGAGAATGTGTTGAAATGATGGAAATTATTGGTCACTGAGGCAAAACTTACAGGTCCAAAAAAGCGGGTCATTAGGAGCATTTGTGGGGCACCCCTGGGATTTCCACCTATGTATGGCGCTAATTATCAGTTCCAAAGGGCTGGCATGATCTATTTTAGACCAGAGAGTTCTCAAGTGTTTTAAGCCAATGATCACTTTTCCCTCAGCTTTCACTTTTAACGATCGTGGTAGCCGAATCTGAATTGATTGTGTTGATTTTCTATCTTTATTCTTGGCTCCTCCAAACACCCACGGGCCATTCCAGTCCCTTTCATGTGCCGACAAAGGTCCACGGGCTGTCACTTGAGATTCTGCATGGTCTAAGACAATCGAGCCTGTTTAATTATCAAGGTGATGAACCTAGGAGAGATATCGTAATAAATATCTGTAATGTGAAATTTAAGTGCTTGTATTATATATCAGCACATGTACTTAGTGAAAAGACATTAAGACCCCAGTATCTTCCCACAAATGTAAAAAAAATACCTCCCCACGCGCCCCCCTCCGTGACTAAACCTTACTTGTTTTGTCGATTAAATGATTTAGTCCGTTTCTCTATTACTTGAGTGTAAAAAAAAATTCATTCATTTTTCTGATGGAGGAGTAGAGAAGTTTTAACTTGCCCCCTATGCCTTATATCAGTTCTGTTCAGGGAAAGCTAATCAAAGCGATTTTTAAGATTTCGTAAGTTGCCGAGAAAAGGAAGGTTTCGCCTTAAGTTAACTTAGGGTTCCTACACTTTCTCCCATATATAATTCCATAAGTTTTCCACCCCCGTGACAATAAGAACTTCATGACTGTTGTATGAACACATGTACTCTGATTTTTGAAGAACAAAGGGTCTAGAATTAATTCAGTCAAGTATACGATATTTTCCAAAATTTGAAAATTCCATGACTTTCAATTACTTTTAAAGCAAGTACTTTTCCATGCCTTTTAAATGTCTGGAAAAATGAAATGGAAAATTCTATGACTTCCTAAGTTTTCAATGAAATTTGGAAACCTAGTCAACTGATTACCTTTGTTCTGTACTTACAATCATTTCCTGATAACAGTTCTTGTTTTCTAGTTGTGTACAGTTGATCTCTTCAGTTTGTGCCAAGAATATTAATAACGACAGTACCTCTGATGTTTCTTGTATGAAACTGTCAGTTTCAATTATTTACAGAAATCCGTATTTGGGGTAAACAAAACATATATTTAGCTTAATATCAAGGATGTAAATCTGTGAAGAATTAGATTGAAATAGTATATGCAGCTGTTGACAAAGTATCTTTTAATATAAACCTACTGACAAAGTTGTATATGAATGATATACATAGACTAGTGTGGTATGTGTGGAAGGTTCCTGAAGGTGTAATGTCCTACCAAGTATAATTACTACAAGTATTTCAAGTTAAAGCAGCCTGCCATTTTCAATGTAACTAGGCCTATATCTTAGTGAATAATTGAAATTTTTCTTTTTTTTTTTAAATTTTTCCAAATGGTTTCGCCGTTGCCTTGAATAAAGTGTAATACAGGACGTCAAGTAAACAAGGCAATATATCTTGTACACTAGCAGTCTACATCCGAGACAGCCAAAGAAATCGTAGGTGAGCTCATGGCTACAAAATCCTGTGTTGGAATTCTCCGTTTGTCCTCAGCCACAGAGACTCGCTACGCAGGCTAAATACTTGCTGATTGAAAAAGGAGGGCGGCATGCATGTATGATAAAAGTTACGTCAATCCACCAGATTAAAGCAACTGTGGGTAAGCCATTGCATTGTGTGTAGTATACGGTATGCGGTAAGTTTCGGTACTGTTTGCTTCAATACGCAGACCAGTACAGACAGTATAGTGGTATGTAAATGATTCATTGCTGGCATTTATCTGTGTAAATAGCGCACTAACCTAAAATAGGCTAAATTGAGAGGTTTTACAATTTATAAGTGTTTTCAATAGAATAACTATCATAATTTCGAATTCCATTCGACTTCTCAATGGTACATTTAATCTCGTCTCATTACAAGTTGTAAGTCTAATTCAAATGATGATCAAAAGAAATCCAAAATCCCATAACATTAGAGCTTGACTCTGGCTACAGTCGTTACGGTCGGAAATCATACAAAAATCTCTTTCTTCTCCACATGGGCATCAACAGGCGGCGACAGAGTACCTATCTCCTCAATTTTGACAGCAGTTTATATCATACCGCTTGCCCCACCCCTCACATTTTTTCCCAGAGCACTCTAAGTGATAAGCATGTATTAAGTAACAATTTTTTGATTCTGTCAAAAAAAAAATGCCGAAAACAACCATTTGATTTTAACCTAAAAATTTTTGAAAAATACCCCAAATTATTCAACAAAGCATGTTTAATCTTACATTTTCAATGCCCTTTAGCAAGCCCACTGCCAGGCCGCTACATCTTCGCCCAAGCACTAGATCTGTTCAAGTTCATTAAAACACCACCGCCCAACCCACCCCACCCCACCCCCACACACACTTTTCAGAAACTGTTAACGTCCTCAAGTTGGTTTTCAAAAATTTCTAGTTCATTTACCAGATCAACTTATCAATCTTCATTGATAATTTAACGTACGTACAAGAATAAACACAGTAACAAAGGAACATATACTTAGAATATCCTTAATATATTACTCATTGGTTGTAAGGTATAAAGGTACACCATATGACATACATAGTCCTCAAAATGATAAAATTCATGAAAGCTTAAAGCACCCTGGTCTAATTACCATCAGTTTTATATACATTTAGTAAATTATATTTACAGGAATTGATTACGGGACAAAACATAAATGCGTAGCCAGGCTACTAGTTTTACCTGGGCATTGAGCTGCGAAATCAATTGGAAAAGAGAGAAATACTACCAGCTTTTTAACTGCCTCGAAGAAATGTTAATTTCTCTCAAGAGGTAGAGGAGTGGGGGAATTTTGAAGCATTATGAAGGTGACATGATCAATATCTAGTTTACTCTTGTCGGCCATAATAACACTGGGAAAGGATAAATGAATTTAAAACAGACCGTCGAAATCATTATGAGGAGTATTCACATAAAGAAAATGAAATTGGTAAACGAAAGACATACCCTACATTCTGTCTCAGTCCTTCAACACAGCTGTTTCAATAATTAGTCATTTACGAAATCAACAAATGTATATGAAAAGTTAAGCAAAGTCTTTAAAACGAGCGCTTTCAACAATTTTCCGAGTACTAAAATTAATTTAGTAGCCTATACGACGAAGACCGAATACAAGCTGTTAACAGATATAATCACACATGGTTCACTATTTGCTGATTACTCTATCACCATGACAAACAGGTTACGTTACACATAGTTGTTTAGTATAGACTCTAATGACCGATGAATTCCTGCTTCTTTTAGAAGAGGGCATCATCCAGTTATAAGATTGTTTACCTGACATTATATGTAAAACACTATTGAATGTTTATGCAGGTAATTAAGATAATTAAAATTATCACAAGAGTAATTCTAATGTACCAAAAGTATTGACATTTAGTGTAAAAATTGATCGTATTCGTATTCATGTGGCGAAATTAGTATTTCGAATTGAATTGAAAAGTCTCGATCTGTAACACAGCATACGGTCATAGTATTTTAAAGAAAGTCAACCAAAATATTTACAGGTTACGTATCAAACCGTGTTACTATTTACAATGTATGAAATCACAAGAGCCCGAGAAGCTCGAGGTGTATAAAAATGTCACGGTGGTAAAGATTCTTGAATCGATAACTTCTTTCCTATCCCTACTGAGGGCGACAATCATGGAAATAGAACAGTTTCATATCACAACGGATTTATAACAAATGATTTCTGTGAAGCAATAACCTTCACATGATGTTCTTAATTCACAAGAACCTGCAAAGATAATTTTTAAATCAAATGATGAGTCTAGCAGAAATAATCCTTACCCCTCTCGCTGCTTTACGTACTGGACTCAATTAAATATCGGACCTTTATGACGATCTCTAGAATCCACTGTTATCCTTTTTAACTTGTAAGACAAATCAATTTTTTCTCAAACATCCCGTCCTGTGCATGCACCGAAGTACTTATAAATTCCCTCATTTAAGTGTCTATTATAATAATATTTATGATTTCCATAAATTAATTTAAAAGATTGATCAAGATGTTTCCAACTACAAAAGTGTTATCCCAACCACTCGTGAACCTCGATTTACCTACTCGCTTTCTCTCCCTAAGCGTTCTAACACACATTAATCGAGCTACACGATAAATATCGTTTAATTTATTACATCATTTTGAAAACAGACCCTTTCAAGACCAGGAATAGCTACGACAACTTATATGTGTAAGTTGCTGGTGATAAAGAATGTAGTCCTACGTTTGTGATTCATTACCGTAGGACTACATTCGTCACTTCAGGTTTAAATGGCGGGCTACTATGCCTTGGGAGTTTAAAGCATATGACCCTCCATCCCTTAAAGGAAGAGGTTAAGCAGAAATCAATTTTCATATGTAAAAGAGGAACTAAATCTTCACAATTTGGTGAAACTTTCATTCAAATAAGACCTGTAGTACTCGATATATCAGCAAATAAAGTTGCTATATTGGTGACCCAAAGTAAGCTTGAGGCATATCACTTCCTCACATTGATGAGAAATGCTTTGTTTCCTTTGTTTTTTCAGTCTTGTGTTGGCGTTGAGATTAATAGGGATAGGACCTCCCCATGGGCACTGTGAAGTTTATAAAACTCTCAGGCCTCTCATGCAATCCCATTCTGATAATATGGGATTGTGGAGAAAATTATTTGTAAAGTTTAAAGAAAAACGAAAGCCTTACTACTTATTAATGTGAGAATATGATGTCATATGTGCTTGCTTCAAGTTCACTTTGTGTTGAAAATGTGACAACTTTAACTACTCATACCTTGAGAACCACAAATCGGATTTTAATGCAAATTTCACCGGAATATCTAGAACAAGTACCCCTCTAACTTACTAAAACTTGATGTTTGCTTAGACCCTTCATTTAAGAATCCCGTCTTCACCCATTGAGAACGTAACTGACGATTTTCCAGTGTAACTTTCATTAAAATAAATGTACTTCCTTTGACTTTATTGGTATTTTAATGTCTGATTAAAATTTTCTTTTTAAGACGGAGTCATCTGTTATCCACTTCAAGTCATGTTGCAACAATCTACACTATATAGTTTTCACCACACGATTCATTGGTACTCCCCAGACCTACAGATGTCTGTTACCCTTCTTTTAGGTACGTAACTGCAAAAGTTAAACCGAAAGCTTGAGTTATGCAAAATATAGAGCATCAACTGAAAAACCCTCAACAGCAACAGTTTTGATACTGACGCCGTAGAGTGAAGACAAGTTTGTTGCTGACGTCACAGTGTTTAATGCTGACGTCGCAGAGTAGTATGGTCATACCAACTCATCCCCGTCACAACATGGAAAGTCAGGAAGCCTGAAGAGGATGAATAAATAAGCAGGAGAAATGTATAAAATGTGGCGTTGTTTTGGATTTTTTAATCAGAGAGAATAGTAGCTCTTTTTCCATTAATTCTTTAGCAGCATTTCATAATTATGTACTTTTCTCATATTTCTCTACATTGTGACTGTCCTGATATATCGAAAATTTACTTCACAACAAAATCCATAACCATGATAGACGGTCACCATAATACAAATATGAAAATAAGCAATGACGAGTTTACTGCATATGATGAAGATTACCGTTAGCGGTAATAAGGGGCTGGGACATAATTATATCGTCAGTTTGGGATGTGTACCCTTGACAGTCATTTATTCACACAGTAAATTTTGTTTAATGTTCCCTCATTCGCCAATACCCTTCCTTCTCCAAACAAATCTCCATTACTGAAGACATTAGCCTCAAACATCTATTCTTCCAAACGATCAAATAAGCCTACTTTCGGCTACAACATTATCATGGAATGTTACTACAGATGACCAGCCTAATATAAAATAAGATATAACTGTCTGGGCAGTCATTTTTACGAACGCGTATAATAAATGTGCTGTGGACACTGGTTATGATATGTCCCGACTAGGAAAGCCTACAATAGCTTCAGACATCGAATGTTGAACATTAATGGAAACCATGAACACAGTAGCAATGAATGCTATAATTCTCATTCAGAGAGTAATATGAAGCCTATAATGAGTAGTCAACTAATTACCGTAAATGTACATTACCTCATTTCCATACATTTCCTCTTCTTCACGCATCTCCTCTGGCATTTCTCTGATGTACCTCACCTGTCGATAAAGCATCAATTCTGTGTTATTAACAAAATAATAAGGGTGAATGTCCAAGCCTGCAATTATCGCCACAGTAATGTGTCTGTTCAAGCGTGCAGTCTTGTCTAAATGTTTTACCCACTGTGTCCCATCAAAGGCATTTTCAATTATTTTATCCCCTGTTTTTCAAAATGACTTATCGCGGGGGCTACATCCTACTGCAAGTGAAAACCTGAAGCTACGCCTACAAGGAGTTACGACCCCGAACTCACGATACATCGCAGTTCAGAGGAGAGGTCTAGCGATTGTGTATAGTAGCCTATTGGAACGGCTTTAACAGGGTCGTGTCCTACAGAAAGGTTCTTATATCAAGCTTTTTTACGTGTAAGATCTAGAAATGTACTTTCTTTTACCCACGGTATACTACGCAGGCAAAGTTTTTTTTACTCATTTTGTAAGGGGATACATTAGGACGAACATTGCAATCTTTCAGTTCCCCCAGAGAGGAGTGACCTTTAACAGCAACGTGCACGCAGCTAAAGGGTGAGTTACTTTTATCTGAAACCATGTTAAGGTAATTTTTTTTTAATTTCTTCCTTAAATGGCAGTATAGAAAAAGTACAACTGAAACTCAAGATAGGTTACTGATTGGCTGACATGCATTGTTTACAACACACATCTGTAACATTGTTTACAATCCGTAACATGATGCTCTTACATTCAATGTCAACAGACCAAGGATACATTGATTATTAATAAGAATTTAGCAAACGATAACGAAAGCCCTGGTTACTTTCCACTCTTCATCCTCCCTACATCCACCCCACCCCCTTCCTGACAGCCTTCACGTGCTCATTAAAGAGCTCACCTTACTAAATGCTAGTCAAATCTGTACGTTTTCATGGAAAAAATCCCCATTATGATTTGCCTGGACAGCTAAAAATACAACCTTCTCCCAGAGGTGAGGGTTGCGTGGAGGTTCGGTGGTGGGATGGAGTATAACGTATGGTGCGGGGTTTATCTGAATGTTTGCTGGTTTTCTTCTTTCTATGTGTAATGATCTGTTATCCTTCCACACAATTTATTACTTATATGTCTCCATCATTCCTTTGTTAAACTTGTATTGTGATAAATCAAAATAAGTGAAAATAAAAATGAAATGAATGAAAGTAGTGTAAGATCAAAGCAAAGTTGGTGAAGGCAGGCGCATGAACAAAGATGGAACTAAAATCTTTTCTTCATGGTTTTACCGTAGAAGGTTTTACCACACACTGACAGTCTAATAATTTTACGGGAATCATGCACAGATGCACATTGAAATTGTCAAGCTGCGAGATCAGTATTAAATCACTTGACCTCTTTGTGATACAGTATTGAAGAGCGTAGCAAGACAAGGCACTAAAAAGGGCGAGATGACTTTTAGGGGGACGACACATTTTAGCAGGCGGGGGTGGGGGGGGGGGATGTGTAAAAATGTGTCAAGTCAATGGCAACGAAGTTTTTAGAGGGTGAATTTGTTTACGGATCCTCGTCCCCCCGAAACCCCCCGCCGAAACCACCCCATATGCATACGGGTTTGCACCGACGTGATTTCACTTCTTTTTTACTTTTATCTCGACATTCAGCAGAACTACAGTAAATGTGTAAAATTCTGATACGTTACACTCGTTTCAAGGTAGGCTAGGTCTATAGATGTATCAGAATCACTGGAGTCTCACGAAAACGAAGTATGGAATAAATTCTCTTCCAATCAAACCATTGTGCATACCTATTTCTTTCCGAGTTTACAGTAATGTCAAAAAACGCTGTTTCATCCGGTCATAAAATAAATTGTCAACTGTATGGCCATGATTAGTCTATCCATAGTTGCCGAAAATATTTACAACATGCATGATGTCTGTCGCACTGGTTCACGCTAAAAGAGACACGCAATTTATTTCCAGTGCCATGATATACTTCACTGGAGTCGTGCACTCTAAATGCAAAAGAGTGAAATTCACTCCAAAAGAGACTGTAGTTTGAGACCACCCCTAGTAAGAGTGAATTTCACTCGGGGTGGAGTGAAAATTCACTCCAAATAGAGCGATACTTCACTCGCATGGAATGATATATCGCTCTACTTCGAGTGAATTTTCACTCCACCCGGAGTGAAATTCAGGAGTGGTCCCAAACTACAGTCTCTTTTGAAGTGAATTTCACTCTTTTGCATTAAAAGTGTGTAAGCTTCAGGGTTGTTAATTTATTCCCTTCCTATCCTCTGGTTAACTTAAAGCTTCATAATTTCCCATGACACGTTTTGACGGTTAAACAAAACGTAAAATCCGTATAATCGTCTACATCCATACTGAGCTATTCAACTTTATGAATTCTTCGTTAAATTAGGATAAGCCTTACTTGAAAAGGCATCTCGGTATGACCCCCAAGTCTTTACAGTTAAACTTGCTAAAGTAATTTTCCTACCACAATTGTCATTCCCTATAAGTAAATACGTTAACTTATCAATATCATGAAGGTATCATGTAGATTAATAAACCCTCAAATTTAATCATGTCCTTTTGATATAAGACAAAAAAGTAACAGAATTGCTATGCTCAAAGGATGCAGGATATATTAACTATTTGTTTTCATAGATAGACGCAATGTAGTCAACAGGGATCCTTGAAAATCAGGGGCGACAATCAAAATGGACAAATGGAAGGTCAAGGAAAATGAAAAATTGGATAGGAGCGCCATGTGGATTTTGTCTTAAACCTTTAACAAGTGGGCCCCAGATATGTCATATCATCGTTGACTCCCATGCTGGCAATATTTCATTGCACACCGAATTATTAATAGTCTGACATTATTCTAGTGGTTATTGCAGTATTTTTGAAACGAATTTCATTATATCCACGTCCGGTAGGCAGGCCCGTGTACAATGTATACAGTAATTTAAACTAGGGGGTGGGGGTTACACTGGGAAGGGTGTACCCGTTAAGATTATTCTTTGTAGCCAAAGGGGTCATCAAAAGTTGGTTTGGGAGTCATAGGGGATGATATTTTAAGCCCACTAGATATAGCAGGGAGGTGTTAGGAAGGAGATCCAACGTTCTATAGACTCTTTGAAGCAACGTTAGTTTCCGACAGTTATCTTGCCTTTCTTCTCAAAATTCTTGTCTCAATACCTAGATCAACTAGGATCAGTGGTGCATTGTCAAAATGACAATGAGAAGACCCACCTCTTACCCTGAACTCGTTAACTTTTCGTCGCCAGACGTCATGCAAAAATGTGAAATTTTAACCTTTCGTCGTTATTCGTCGCACTAAATATCATTTCATTTAAAGTCAGCTGAGAATTTCTTTACAACTTACTTTTCGAATATATTTCCGAATGATGGCAAAATTTTCTAAAAACTAAGAGAAATGTATAGGCTTGAACAATGTTTCCAGTAGGTGACGTATAAAAATCGTTGGGGCACAATTGAAGTACATTGTTTAAAAGTTTGTTGCCAGTCGTTTTACTGAAAATCCTGAATAAATCTTGTTCATTGGCGGAAACAAACCTTACTTCATAGCATTTATAGACAATGGCCTTTGTCTCGGGATTACTTGGAAAAGAAAGGGGGAGATCATCATTAAAAGGGTTTAGTCAACAGAGACTTATCAATACAAACAAAGAAACCTGTCAATCGAATACAGTGCCTAAAAAGGCTTAAATCATTTTCAAGTACATATTGTCTGGCAGATTTGGCTGTTGTATCTCCTTCCTAACACCTCCCTGGATTTCCTGGAAATCGCTAGTGTGCAAATGTGCGTGAAGTGTGCAAAAACCTTTCCCCTTAAACAGGAACAGTTCCCCTCCTATTGCGATACAAAATTCCTCTTGATGGAATCAGGAAAATTCTCAGAAGCTCTGGGGTATTTACAATGGGAAACTTAGCATGGAGCTTTCAGCTGACCCCATATGACCCTGAGAGTTCATCAAGTACCGATTTTTTGCAAGAAAGCATGCAAAGGAACGAGCACCAGAAAGCCAAAAGGCTTAGTGATTCCTTGCCATATGGATATAATGTAACAAGCATGAATCACCCACATGACAAGCATGAGATCCCTCACAGTTATCCTACTTGGGATTTCATGTTAATTAGGTCAAAAGCTTTTGAAATCTTGTGACCCAAAATTAACTACATGCCAAATATGAACAATCCACAGGCCAAGTATGAGATCCCTGATAGTTATCCTTCTTAAAATATCATGTTTACTAGGTTTTGACCTTTTGTGACCCCAAATGACCTTTGACCTGCATGAAAAATAATAGGTATCATCTACTCAATACAGTTAGTTAGTTAGATGAAATTTAACGACACACCAACACAAATGTGTTACATAGTGTCAAGCAAAGTTTAAAAACGGTGCAAAGCCCTTCCCTTTAGTCGTCTCTTACGACAGGCGGGAAATACCGTGGGCATATTCTACAACCCCCAGCCCACAGGGGGCTCTACTCAATACAAACAATCCACATGTCAAGTGTGAGATCCCTCACAGTTACCCTTCTTAATATATCGTGTTTACAAGGTTTTGACCTTTTGGCCTCTGGTGACCCCAAATCACCTTTGAACTCTACCAAAAACAATAGGGATCATCTACTCAATATGGGCAATCAACATCTTAAGTATGAGATCCCTCACAGTTACCCTTCTAGAGATATCATCATTACAAGGTTTTGACCTTCTGTCCTCTGGTGACCCCAAATGACCCTTGATTTCACCAAAAACAACAGAGATCATTCACTCAATATAGGAAATACACAAGCTAAGAATGAGACCCCTTACAGTTACCCTTCTTGAAATATCATGTTTACAAGGTTTTGACCTTTTGACCTCTGGTGACCCCACATGACCTTTGACCTCTACCAAAAATAATAGGGATCATCTACTCAATATGGGCAATCGGCATGCTAAGTATGAGACCCCTCACAGTTACCCTTCTTGAGATATAACGTTTACAACGTTTTGACCTTTTGACCTCTAGTGACCCCAAATGACCTTTGACCTCCACCAAAAACAATAGGGATCATCTACTCAATATGAGCAATCCACATGCTAAGTATGAGATCCCTCACAGTTACCCTTCTTGAAATACAGTGTTCACAAAGTTTTGAACTTTTGACCTCTGGTGACCCCATATGACCTTTGGCCTCCACCGAGAACAATAGGGATCATCTACTCTATTTGGGCAATCCACATGCTACGTATGAGATCCCTCACAGTTATCCTTCTTGAAATACAGTATTTACATGGTTTTAACTTTTTGACCTCTGGTGACCCCACATGACCTTTGACCTCTACCAAAAACAATAGGGATCATCTACTCAATATGGGCAATCCACATGGTAAGTATGACATCCCTAACATTTATCCTTCTGGAGATATCGTGTTTACAAGCAATTTCCAGGGTATTTACAATTTGACCTCTTGTGACCCCAACTGACCTTTGACCTCCACCAAAAAGTATAGGGATCATCTACTTAATATGGCCAACCTACCTGCCAAGTATGAGATCCCTCGGAGTTACCCTTATTGAGATATTGTGTTTACAAGGTTTTGATCTTTTGACCTCTTATGACCCCAAATGACCTTTGACCTCCACCAAAAACAATAGGGATCAGCTACTCAACATGGGCAATCTACATGCCAAGTATGAGATCCCTCGGAGTTACCCTTCTTGAGATATCGTGTTTACAAGCAAAGTGTCACATACACACATACACACACACACGACATCACCATTGCATAGATTCCTTCGGCCTTCGGCAAGGAATCAAAAATGAGAAGTATAAAGATGAAGAGAACTCATCATTATCATTTAACACGTTTATTATTTGCAAATGTATTAAATTAATGTACTGTCACCATAGACCTAGAATAAATAGCTTTAAATAAGTCAGTTTAGTTAGAGAAGCTTCAAGTCATGTAGTCATGACTTTACGAATCTTAATTGAAGTTTCGGCTAGAATAGTTTATGTGTTTTTGTCAATAATATTAGGAGGGGTTTGTGTAAGGATTGCGCACAAATCGTCCCAAAGTTTTGAATTAAAGTAAATGACCGTTTAAAAAGTTACAGTGCATGCACAGCACTGAGGCAGCTATAACCAGTGTCTACTTCAGGAATGACAATCCGGTGCATGAAATTTACAGCTGGAGCCAGGGTATCCCTGATGCCTGATGGCTTCACATGCTTAAAGCACGTGAATTTTGAAATGTCCCATATGGCAAATCCCCTCCTCGTTCTGCACAATGGGGTGATCACTAAAATACCTCCCACGACGCCTGGTAGACCACCACCATAAATAGGCGCGTAACGTACGGCCATAAGTTCCATTTAAAAATTTTCTATTTTGTTAGCACATGTTTTAGAAAGTTACTTTTATTTCAAAAGATTCTGCGTGGTAGAAAATCCCCACAAATTAAAGGAAGTATAATGCGTTTCGAGTCTGCCCCCCCCCCCCCCAAGAACGGGAATTCGGAAATAATTGCACTGCTGTGATATTTTTGCAATCCAATGCTCTTTCCAAATCACTTCTTGGCCTTATTGTAGAACCATCGCAGACATGTAACCCTATAACATCTAAGACGGTATTGGTGATAAACATAGCACTACAGCTGAAAGCACGCAAAGCACCCGAAACTTTTGATAGTTTTATATGGATTTGAGAAAACTTTCATGGTAGTTTGCGAACAATTTGTGATGCAAAATGAATCTAATAAACCTATCATTCTTTTGAAAAGACACCTTATTCTATGCCCTAATGTTATCGATACAGTCAAGGCCTTTGGGGCTGTTTTTCAAAACCTTCTGAAGTGTTGGGAAACCGATGGGGGGGGGGGGTCTACAACCTTGTGACAGATCCTTTGTTTCCAATTTTCTAACAAATTATGTCTGTCAAGATGATGGGTCTGGCTGTCTGAATATTCACAATCTTCCTTAAAAAAGTAGAGAAAAGCGGTAGCACTCTTTTTAGGTTTATTTGCAATTCTGTGTTTCTCTATGTAATGCCTGCATCGAAAAACAATATTAATTGCAGTCTTTTTCTGTTAAAATAAAACCCAATGAGTCTAAAACTGTTTAAGAAAAACAGAAGGTGAAAGGGCCAGAAAAATTGATGGTTAACGAAAGAACTCACCTAATACCCCTTCCCTCTGAAAAAATGATCATTTTAAAGTTATGCTTATAGTCGCCGCCTTCTAGCATGCCATCAATACCCCGTGAGAGCACCACTTTTCATGGGTAGTAACAGTTTATGTTTGCATCGATTTTCTATAGGGGAAGGGCGGCACTATATTTTCCCTTTCCTTGTACCTCTAGGTACGAGCCTGCTAGTTGAGACAACAAAGAATAGGGGCAGCTACTTCTCCACAAATAATCAGAGTGTGTTCCCAGAGGTACGCTCAATTAAACAAATTTGGTGCCGTAAACAGTCAACATCTACGTTCCACTCTGCTAGCCGATGGCCTACCATTCGCTAACCTTCATTTCATCATGGCCTGTAGACGCCTCGGAAGTTTAGCCAACGTTCACTGATGAATTTTAGCTTACGTTTAGACACGCAGTTGAGCCAACCAACGTTTTTCATCTGGCCTTAAGCACCTGTCATCGTAATTTTCGACAACGTTTGCAACCAATGTTGAGCCAAGGAACCGTTGTTACCTAGCGTTTAGACCTGTCGTTGTAATTTTAGCCAACGTTTACAGACCTAGCTTAGCCAACAATAGATTCGCCCACGCTACCGATACTAAACCGATGTTCAAGACGACTTTCCAGTCAAGTTTACATATTGCACTTTAAGGATGATTGAGGCAATTCCCCAACCCCCTAGTCTCCTTCCCTCTGAAGTATGCTCAAATAGAATATTGTATTCATGGTTTGATATCGTGTGAAATGCATTTTGTATTAGCCTATATTAGGCCCAGTGTATTTGCCTGCAGATACAAGATAATGAGTATTGCCAATGCTAACGTAGCCTAAAAGTTTAGCATACAAACTGATATTTAGAACGTAAATATTTTCACCCTATTTTCAATTCAAGTTTACGTAGTGTTTCATGGTGTAGTCTATAGTACGCCACAGAGTCAAAGGAGTGTCGGCTCACTATGCAGAATTTGCAAATACTGCACATTTCATTCCGTAGGTGTGGTACAAGGTGTGCCAACTTTTAACCAATCAGAGCGTTTGTTTACATTTGCACTCGAAGTGGCTGAATCACTGTAGTATGTAGTAGGCCTGTGAAGTTCTACAATTTACACGACGTAATGTAATCATAGACCCAGTCATGTTCGTGTGTATTTTCTTTTTCGTTTGTGGCAGGAGTGCTATTTAATCAAAGAGGAAGTCTCTTGACGCCTTGCGTTATTTTATGCTCTCTTATGACTTAGCCAGCCCCAGGTTTGAGGAGCTGTCCTCAAATTTGTAACCAAAATTTGCTCTCGGTAGTTACTCAACAGATCCCTGGTTTAATTTACAGTTTTTCATGCCCGTGTGTAACGTGGGTGCAGCCAAATAGTTTTTTGGATTTTTTTTGCGTGTGACAGAGTTCGTAGTGGCGCCAATGGGTTTTAAAAGTTTTGCCACTACAAGGAGTTGCTTCATTGTCGAGATACTCACAGATAATTCGGTCAACATAAAACGAATTTTCACATTTGTATATGAAAAAATATGAGAGAACTTTCTCATTTCGCATATGCACGTAATGCTAATTAAATCAATGAACGAGTTTTTAGGAAGGGTGAATGAGACTCAACAACTTTGAAACATTTCAGTGTACTCGTACAATATGGTATTTTCAGAGAAAAGTGAATCCTTTCATATCGCTATCACTCTCCGATATTTGAATAACCATATTTTACAAGTAATAGTGATGTGTACTTGTAGCATTGTCACAATTTTCAACATTAGAATGATCACTTATGATCTAGTAATATGTGCTTTGTGGTACATTTTGTCATTTACAATCTATGATGTCAAGACAGATGTGTTAATTAAACTTTGTCAGACATATCCACATAGCAGAAAGTATTTCACATATTTTACCATGACAGTCAATCAAGTGTTTTAAAATGATGATGTATGTATGTTTAGTACGAGCTGAGGTTTGGAATCACAGTTTAGTGTTTTCTCCTTTCAGGGACACCCACCCTCACTTCCCTCACCGTGTTGCCTCACATCGTCCTACCTTTTTGCAACAGAATGTGATTTATGCCATATCATTGCATGTTCTAAATACTCGTCTGCATATTTAGAATCAGTAAAATATTTCAAACTTGGTTTTCAAAATTTTAAAAGTCGGAAGGGGATGTTATGCAATACAGGAGGTATATTCATACTAATCTAGAGGGACGCCATTTTGTTGTTTGCGACTTAAACTTCCTTCCTTTTGTCCTAGATCCCCAGATACCTTCTTTTCCGGACGTTCAGGAAACTCCAATGCCACATCTCAGATATCTAACGAGCTTAGTTTATGGGTGTGGTTTTCCAAACCCCTTACCCCCTCTGATTGGTCAATCCTTCCAGCCTGTTCATCTATGTTCATATCGCGCATTGCATGTTTACTATGGGCCAATCATGAGCTTATAAATTGTATCCCATAATAGTAGCAGTCACCGTTAGGATTAGAGCTTCCACGTGTCTGTCGTCAATCCTGCAGTCACTTGAGATCAGAAGCTAAGAGAGACGAAACTTCAGAACAACTAACACCTCGCGGCTTAGGCCGTTGGTCAAGGGAATTGAAGGAAGAGATATGAAGCTGTTTGTATTTAATCATCTATATAAGATGGCCTGTAATTCCTTGCTGTATGTATTTTCTGTGGTCACCAACAAATTGACTTAATCCTTTTGGAGAAATACGAATCAATATATCAACGCCAATGAACCGAAAGCTCACATTATCTGTATAACCTGTGATTCTTTGTTCCTGTTTCAATCGAGCTACACCTGGAAGTCTTCGAAGGAGCGATTGGCCCTACCGTCATTTGACCTTGCAGACGATTTTAACAAAATACAAATGGGTATTTTAAACTCTCTTCACTAAAATATTCGTAATCTGAAGAAAAACTTTGACTACGTACGGAATGACCCCCGAATCTATTAAATAATAATTTCGGTGTTCTCGGTTTCACAGAGACCTGGTTTACTGACAACAATTCTTCTCTCACCGTACAGGTATATGGGTGTCTGTACATCATTTTATTAATGATAATCTAAGATGTGTATTTTCTACTGATACTCCCACTACACGCCTAATAGTGATATTTACCCGGCGCATAGATGATCCATATACGAGTAAGGCTGGGAATTATTGTCTCTGGTCTACCCGACATTTCACCGAATTATTAAAATGACTTGGTGTATGATATTCTAACCAATGAATATTCATCAATTAAGTCACGTTTCATTACGAGTACATATTCATCTTACATCTGTTACACTAACGGTACTTCTTTTGAAATAATCCCAGCACGTCTCGTCTTTAATCTCGTAGTTATTCAAAGAAAAACCTCAATTGTTCTACTAAACACATGTCACACACAGCCTTGGATTATTTATGGAGAGAAAAACACGAATCCAGCTGTTGATGAATTTTACGATCAATTTAATAAAATCTGTACGGATACATTTCCGTTAAAGAAATTCAGACAGAACACGAAGGAAAACCAAACAGAAAAATCTGCGCCTTGAAACTCGGCGTCATGACTTTGACTGAGAGCGTCACGACTTGGCCAATTTTTTTAAGGATAGAAAACCGCAAAAAACAAACTGACCTTGGTATTTCTACTAGGTATTCACAGCCGGAACAAACACTAGGGGTGTAGGCTACCTCATTACTGAAAATATCAAGAAATAATGCTCGTCTGCAATGATAACCACGCTTTTCGTTAATTTCGGAACATGTAGTACCTATTTGATATGTTTTTGTCTCAAATATCAATAATTTGACAGATTATTGAATTTTATTTTGACAGATTGTTGAACTTTATTTCCTTGCATAACGTCACTAAATCTGAACCGATTGTCATGGTTCAAGATTTATTTGATAACTAATTCAGCGACTGGATCCGATTCTAGTCACATCATACGTGGAATTACAAATCGATCCTTAAAAATCTTTTGAAGATTGATGCCCAGTGTCTTGAGGTTAACCACAAAAATACGTCACTACACCGCTGGATTCGGAAACCAATGTCAAAGTGTAAATGTCCAGAGTTCAAGCCTACGAAGTCTGTAATGATTGGGTTGAACGCAGGCTGCATATGTAACCACTGCCGCCTTCAAATAGCCTACACACTGTTAACTGGTCACTAAGACTGTTAATTACTTATTATCTTGTTCATAGCTCTACATGACACGACAGTAGTCTGCCAGGTAGTTTTTATTGCAAGTAACACCTCCTTTGTCTTAGTCATATACACATTCCTACTACTTTACTATTTTCTATTAAACACTGTTTTCAGTAGCGGATATTTGTGTGAAAAAGTGAGGGGTACAATGGCCTTGAGGCAAAAGTTAGTTTGTGAAAAAGTGAAAATAGACGGGTGCATTTCAAAAATTGTGGGGGCGTATCCCCCACGAAATCTCCCCAGGGATTTCCGTCCATGGCAGTCACTGTTTTAGGTATCTTACTTGAGCCATGTTATGTTTTCGATTCTACTGACTCGTCCAGCTTCGTCAAATGTTATTATTTTTATTAAATTTGGTAAAATTTACGTACTGTTTGCACCTGTTTAAGTTTAAAAGGTTCTTGTACTAGTATAAAGAATTTTGGAACATTCTGTAGAACGATGGGTATCAGCTCGAAAAGTTTGGGTGGGGGAGGGGGTTATAGATTACTACGTAGAAAATCATTGTGAAGCGCCACCATAATCTGGTGCATAACTTACTTAAAAATATATATGACAACATATCCTCCCAGATTGCATAGGTGCACTTCCTGGGTCGGTACGATAAAGTCTGTAGACCCCAATGACAACCAGTCGCCCCGATTGTTTACCTGGTTTTACTCTCAATTGGACAGTTTTGTCCATAGGACCCCAAAATGTACGCCCGTTGTACGAGTTTTGGTTGTTTCAGTTTCTTCCGTAGTTCCGTCCCATACATCTAAATAGTACAAGCCCTTTCAATGTTACTGTAACCTATACCTGGACTGCACAGTGTTATTGTTTGGAGCTTTTCGTTGTTGCACGGCGAGGTAAGAATCTCGAAAAGGGAGATTTAACTGTTGCACCAGACAGACAAAGAGGATATAATACAATGTATGTTATCGCGATAAAGGTCAACCGTCCTGGAAGTTAATCGATTAATGATTTAAATGAGTGCAGATTGTTTAAGTGTACCCACAAATTTTTGCGCTTGGTGCCCTACGCATAAAGGTGTTCAGATTTCCCGGATACCCGCTAAATTAGCACGCAACACTGTACTTCAAGTATACGGATATTACGTAAAATATGCCCTGCAACGGAATTGTGCATAGTTTATCTTTCATGCCCCTCCCCTGTTGACATCATCCCTGCAACCTGTTGCTTCCCTTAGTCGAGGATCCGAGCCCCTTTCCCCCACTGGGGCATATCCTGGCGCCATCCATGGCTACATGCAGTCACATGTTGAACTTTCAAGACAAATATATAGGATCAGACATGAAAATGACAGATCGAGTATTTATCGGCAGATTGATTTCCCTCAAAGTTAAGCGGTGAAATTTCAGTGGTCAGAAATTTTCCCTCTTGCTCCCGCGGGGCACTGCCAAGAGTGGATCCAGAATTCCCGAGGAAGGGGATGGGGTACACATAGAACAGTGTAGTTTAAACCATTGATATCAAAAATAGAAGAACCGGAAGGACGGTTGAACTCTAGCAGGGATAGCATACATTGCATTATATCCATCCATCAAACCAATCCCCTCAACTCGTTTACCGTACGTCATGCCATAAAAACAAGAAAACCGTTTACTACGAAATAATATATACTAAATGCTGACCTCCATTAAAATTTGTGTATGTTACCTACAGGCTAGGTAGCTGGTGGGAGGACTTGTGATATCTAGCCAAATAACTCCTGTCTTATTGAAGAAACTTCTCCTCCTCAAGACTGACTTATATCAGGGATGGCATACATAAAGATGTTAATCAGTTGTGAGGTTTGCTTCAGGAGCGTATATTCTTGAATTTTCAGAGGACATTTCTTGGAGACCGACTCCCATTGCCATATTTGTACGATTCGAAATTCTCGAGGCCTTTTTGTTTTTTTTTTTTTTTGTTTTTTTTTTTTGGTTTTGTTTTTGTTTTTGTTTTGTTTTGTTTTTTTTTTTTTTGCTTTTCGGGCAATTTGAGACCGACTTTTGAACGGTCCGATTTTTTAAAGACCTTTTTTACGCCTTTCGGGGTTTTCGGGCAAACTTTTCACTATAAATGTTGTTCATGTTTGGTATACTGTTGCAACGGCATACTGAACTGGCTATGAGACCGATTTTTGGAGCTCAGAGACCGACTTTTGATTTTCACGGGGGTGTCACACCCCCTGTGTTTACGCCCCTGTTTGCTTTACCATTGTTTTATGTGCCAAAAAAAGGACCGTTTGTAGGTTAAATGAACTGGGTACATGTGGGTCCTTGAAATAGTATGTACGAGAAGGCAGTGGTTAGATTACATTCTACATTGCAAATCTCTTATTGAAATTTTCTCGACTTTCTTTAACGTTTTAATGTTACATTCTGTTCGCCGGGTAGATTTCTGCTAAAATGTTTGTTTTCTCTAAACACCCAATTTTGATAAGGGATAAATCCCACTCACCCTTCTCCTGCCGCCACTTAGAATTATTATTAATGGTGAATGTTATGTTATCCTGTCTAAGCCAAACGTCATATTCAGGTGAGCTATTGGCAGAAACATACAGCTTCGTGTGTTTGAATTGCATATTTTGTCTCGTAGATTTGTGCCTTCTTTTGTGGCCTGGCTTATGGTGTTTCGGTGTAATATGTAAGGATCTGAACATGATAACTCCGAAAATACTAGCACACTTCATCTGCCATGCAGTTATTGTGACTTTTCCATACACCCTTTTCCAAATAGCAATTACAAAGAATTGTGGGATAGTGTTTTAGTATGCGTCGTTTTTCGCCTCAGTAATATGCCACTGACAAAAATGACGCAAACCAAACTCTATCCCATAATCCTTTGTAATTGTTATTTGGAAAATGGTGCGTGGTGGCATATTTTACCATTTCCCTTATTTCACCAACTTAAAGGGAAAATGCAGTCACCCCAATTTGACCTAATATGCCTTTCAATCATGTGACAATATGTTTTGTTATATACGGATTTGGTAAATTCAAGCAGAACAACTTGATTTATCTTTAACATTCTATGTTTTTGTTCAGAAAAGAAATAAGAGAAAGATTAAGTACAGGCACTGGAACATAATTTGTCGTAAAGAAGGGGGATAGCTCGTCGACACGGATGCAGGAACATACTACCCGACAGACGTGACGTCAAGGATGTTAGTAGAGGGACGAGAGCGAATTGAATGAAAACCTTTACATTAACACTATACTAACCTTTTGCACATCATAGCAGCCTATATAATTTAGACTTAGTGTCTTTACAGCAAAATATAGTCATAGTACACATAGTAGAGTGACTGTATAACTTTATTGTAAGCAAAAATGAAGAACATTCAGTAAGGTTGTCCTCTAGTAGGGATAGCATGCGGTGTATTGTATCCACTCAACATACATTATGAAATGGTCAAACCTGCTTTCTCACTGGCACAACGGTATTTTCTCGGCAAATACAAGTGAACCGAGACTATGCGATTATGAATAAGTACTGACCCTCAGCAAAATTTATGTGGTTACCTATAGGCTAGGTTGAGGAGAGGGTATTTGTAACATGTAAACAAATAATTGCTGATCTCCGTCAGGGATGGCAAAATAAAAATGTAAATCAGTTGTAAGGTTTGCTTTACCATTGTTTTATGTGTCATTAAAGGACCTTTTGTAGGCTAAATAAACTGGGTGTGGACCCCCGGAATAGTATGTAAAAGAAAGCCCGTGTTTAGATTCTATTTTACATTGCAAGAATTTCTCTTGCAAAATTTTCTCGTCTACGTTCCATCATGTTATAATGTTGCTTTCTGTTTGGGTAGATTAGTTGTCCCTAACCACCCTATTTTGATAAGGAATACACCCCACTCACCCTTCTCCTGCCGCCACTTGGAATTAATATTAATAGTAAATGTTATGTACCCTTTCCAAGCGGAACGTCATCTTAGGTGCGTAATTAATCGAAACAATCAACTTATGTTGGAATTGTTTATTTTGTCACGTGGTGTTGTGCCTTCTTTTGTGGCATCATGGCGTATGATTTTTCCGGTGTAATGTGTAAGGGTTTGGACACGATAACTCCGTCAAAACTAGCACACTTCACCTGCCATGCAATTATTTTGAATTTTCTACGAGTTGGCATTTTACCATTTTCTGATTTCACCAACTTATAAGGAAAATGCCGTCACCCCAATTTCAATTAGTATACCTTTCAATCATGTGACAATACTTTTGTTATATACTTATTTGGTAAATTCAAGCAGAATAACTATTTTGTTTATCTTTAACAAAAAGAATAAGAGGAAATAAGAGGAAGATAAAGGAGATTTGTTAGATTTAACTGTCTGAAAATAAACTTGGGGGACTGATTATTCAACTTAACGGTGTTCCAATGTAGAGGAAACGTCCATTTGAAGCAACCAGCCAGTCTTCGAAGGAAGACAAATCCCTTACGCAATTTTGTTAACTCTATTCTTGTTCAAATACTAGAGTGATCCCCTTTAAATGTTCCAGAAATAAAAAGCCGTTACGCAGGCTAGATATAACATTGGAAAGGCTATCAAATATTTGAAAATCACCTCATGTTTAACATGTGAATATCTTAGTACACGAATTCGTTCGAACGTCTTGGTTTTAGCCGCGCATGAGCAAAAGCTCAAAATTAGGGTAAAACTAGAAATGTTCTACAGGGCAGCCATGGGAAGATTTACTCCTCGCATAGTGTGTAAAGTTGGTAAAAATTTGGCAGCAGAACGTTTCTCCTAAACATGGCGGCCATTCAGTGACAGAGGTAGAGAGACAAATGTGTGCTATTTCACCTTAGCAGCCGGGGGTCTTAGATACACCCATATTTTGAACCTCAAACAATATTTATTTGTTCAAGACATCAGTTAACACGATGACCTTAGCTCTGCATCTTTATTTCACATCTGATTCGATCTGTGTTTGTCTGCATGTACTCTCTAAATGTAAAAGAGTGAAAATCTACCAAAAAGATTGACTACAGTGACCGCTCTCTGATTCGAGTGACATTCCACACTGAAAATAAAAAGTGAGTCACTGTCTTAAAAAGGAGTCAATTTGTCCCTGGGGCGACTCACTTTAGATACACCTCAGGGACAAATGGACTCAGTTCTAGGATAGTGACTTACTTTTTATTTTCTGTGCACTCTCAATCGAGTGGGATTTTCACTCATTTAGAGTCAATTACCACTGCGAGCAGAGTGGGATTTCAGTCGATTTCCACTCGATAAAAGAGTGGTCACTGTAGGCAATCGTCAAGGAGTGGATTTCAATCTTTTACGTTAAGAGAGTACAAACCTGTCGAAAAAAAGTTTGCCAAAGTACACGCAGACTTCTGGACTGCATCTTTTCAATGCCAGTAAGTAACACTGCATCTAAATTCTGCCATTCTATGTTTTGAAATTTAATAACATTTCATAATAGTTAATGAAGGTTCGTTGCCCGAGCTATAGAGGAAAATTTGTCTATATACCCTGACCAACCCCCACCCATATACACACCCACCCGGATCCGTCCTGGTTGTATCCGTCCTGTTGGGTGCAAGAAAAGAAACGTACATTATTCTCGCTCTGTATGTCAAAAAAATTCGAAGCAATGTCATCGCGCGGAGCTCGTGAAAAACGTAGGCTTGTTGGATTGAGTATCACTTTTCTATGTCTATTGTGAATAGCACAATGTTAGAATATATATAAACATATTGAAAAGGGGATTCCATTTCAAAAGGGTAAGGCGTTCGACTAAATCGCTCCAACTATTACATACGGGCGTGATTCATACAAAGACCAGTCTCGGGCCTGATTGAACTGATCTCACTTCTTTGGCGAAGGAATCATTTTAAAATGAAGTACTTAACAACAAAGAGAAGTAGGTTTTATTCACAAATACCGATATGGTTAATGTCTAAGTGATATACGCTCTCACGGTCCAAGTAATAGAAAATAAGCTTTAAACGTCGTTTCCTGATGTATTGTTTTTGATTTTTGTCATCAATTGTCGATTCTACTAGCTTACCGGATATCATCAGAGGTATCTGTTCTTACCTTTAACTTGCACCTATAGAGTCAAACCTGAGAAAGAGATAGAGGAATGAGCGTGAGTTGATCAAAAAGTACGTTTACTTAGTTGACCTTACCTCACTCTGGTAGTCTTCATCTGTCATCACTCTACCACCGTACCTGGCAGTACGCTGTAAATAGAATACAACATATCAGGTTAGTAATGTTGTCCACTAGTCTTACAGATGCATATTCAAAGCACACACGGCAAAAAAAAAAAAAAAAATCTAGTTAAAAGGGGGTGCGGGTGTCAAAAATAATTCTGATATGCCAAAACTGATAGGTGATTTTTTTTTACCTACTGTTTGAGGATACCTGACCTTTCAATAGTTTAAGATTTCTTAATGAGGCATTTCTCCATCATTCCTAACACACGTAAGGTGTGAGTGCAAAAAAGCATACTATGCAACATTTGTAAATATGGAAGCACGAATATAAAATATTTTTTTTTATTAACCCTAACTATACTACGATTTAAATTTCTCCATACATGCTAAGATAAGAGCAAAACTGTGTTTGTGACTTTTTTACCTTTACATCATTCGTAATTTACCGTGTCAAGTTTTGCTAAGTTGTGGGTCTTGTTGGCGGCAACAAGTTTATTAGCCCGTTTGTTTTCAGAAAAGTGCAGAAAGTTGAATGTGGTACACGTGTTTTTTTTTCTCAGAAGATGACGCCATTAAAACAAATTCCTTGTCATGATGATTAAACAAAGTTTCCCGTCAAAGATTGCCTTTAGTCGGGAATTACAAAGATGTTAATGTCAAGGGTTGATAGACGATTGTCCTCCATTTAACTCTTATCTTCACAGGATATTTGCTGCTGTAGTATAAAATGTAAGTTGGACTTGATTGACTTAGGCCTACTCATTTGAGTAACAGTTTATGATGTCCTTCTTGTACAACCAACTCAAGGGTACAGCTAACATTACCTGTTATTGTATCCTTTTTAATTAAAATGTTTAGATGGCCCTGGAAAATACTTTTTCCTTGAACAATGTGTTGTAAGAAGAGGCCTTGTAAATTTACTATGAATCAGAAAATTAGTGATCACATTTTGGCACCAGGTGCCCCCCCCCCAAAAAAAAAACGATAAGAAATAAAGACGAACAATCCCCCCTCGCCCATTACCCATGAAAAGACTGAAAACCGAGTAAGAAAAGAGTGACATTAAATAACACCTTATTAATTTCTCTGCATTTGATTGGAGGATTGGTGGTCACATGCCATAGGTGATTCGGCACTATCATCACGGTCGTGTGTTATCCATCGTGCAATAGTCTAGTATAACACACGGTTGTGTGTTATACTAGACTATTGTACGATAGTGACGTCAGCTGTCACTGCGGTACGTATAAACTATGCCGCAACTCAATAAAGCAATGCAGCTTTGGGGATCGCACATTGCATATCGTACGTACTGTAAGTAATAGGTACATAAACGTACGCGCGTACGCGCGTAGCTAGCAAACGACAAACCATGGAGCTACCACAAGGACAAACAAGAACTGTAGTGACCAAAACACAAATTTACTGAACCAACGACACGATAAAAAGTTATAAGGTGTCATATAAAACAAATACAGTAATGTTTTTTTGTTCGTGCGATAATATGAATAGTTTCATTCGTTGAAAGATTTAACGTTCTATTCAACTCGGCTTCGTCTCATTGAGTAGAACCTTCAATCTTTCAACTCATGAAATACTTCATACTGTCGCACTCATAAACATTCATTATTTGTATACAATTGCACAATCTACCAATAACAATTGAGTGAGTCAGTTCAAAATTTTATATCTCATCACAGGAATATTCTGTAATGACGGGGTTTGGTACACTGGGGTTCATTTTTCAAGCTTTGCAACATAAAGTTTGATATTTTAGACTTAAAAGTGTTCTCGAAGTAAACAAATGAGCCATTACAGAGGAATTTAAACCGAGACACGTGACAAGCTATTTGATTAAACCTCTCATCCAAGATGAAATTTTTGTCCGGTGGTTGAGCAGCTTTTACTGAAGAATAATCCATTAACCTATAAAATTTCTTGAGTTTTACCAATTGCACGCCCATGAAATTGCTTGAGTTTTCCAATTACACGCCCATGAAATTGGTGTCTCCTGTACACAGAGGAAACAGGGGTGGTCGGGCTGTGGCCGTACGGACGCCAGCCCTTACGCATACTCTTACATGGTTTATGGAAAGAGTGTGGGGGTGCCAGTCAAGTGAGTTCATGATAGTCCATTTTTTTCTTCTCCTTTGCTGTTTAAATGGACCACTCAAACGAGTGACTAAAGTTTTAAATTCGTTTTTTGAATGTGTATTCCTTTCTGCAAACTCACGGCATCACTTTAATCTTGCTTCGAATACTTGGGAAGATCCTGGCTCCAATACCTCCCCCCTCCCCCCCCCCCTTGGTTTCCTTTTAAATATGTTCGTTGACCTGAATCGGAAATTCCACTAAAAGAATCATGCTAGCAACCCCGTATTTTGATACCCCCCGCTCCAAGGAAATCTTTATTCTGTGCTTGGACTGTTTGCATGGGTGGCCACAGGTAATGGCAGAAATCGTTTTCCACTATAAGTAAAATCTAGCTTAGAGGGAAATTTTCATGATCCCAGACAGTTCCAATTCTCCCAACTTTGCAACTTCTAGCTCCTCCCATAACTGTATGAAGCTCTGTCTTGTGCAGGAATAAACCTGTTTTATTGCTTAAGGCCATGGCCTGGTGAGCATACAAGGCTATAAAATGTTATAAAAGCACTCTCTCTGCCTTGTGTGGAATGTGACCTACTCTGCATCTTTCAAATTTTCAAACTTTGATGTCAATCAAAGAGCAGTCACCAACTGAGAATTTTAATACCCCTACACTAAAAATATACTTTGGGGTGATGACTGTCTGTCTTTAAGAAGACAATTAGAAAATAATGTAAACATTGCAAAGGAGAAAAATTCCAATTTTGTTTTTGCTGTTGGAGGTCTAACTGGAGTTAAATTATGAAATATTGGAATATTGCTAAAAAAGTCATGTTTTACATTACTACATTATTAAAGCTACTCAGCACTAAATGTAGTAAACCACTAAAGGTATACGCCTTGGTTGTGGTTTTCTTCAGAATAAACGTGAATATTTGAGTTGCAATGAGACACCACCCTGATGGTATGCAGTGTATTGGAGTCACCTTATTATAATTACAATTCTCAGGAAAAGTTGTAAAAAGGTCATGACTTCACCTGAAAAGGCCAGTATTATTGTTTTGGGGGGTTTGTAGAAAATTAAGATAACCGTCGCCATATCTAAATATATCTCGAAGAATACACAGTCTACATATATTAGAAGTGGTGTTTAGTCAAAAGTAAATCCATGATGACATAGATTAAATTATACAACTAAAAATGAGAGAGACTTCAATAAGTAACGGCTACAACAAGGCAAACACTTCCCCTAGAAAAAAAAATATATTAAAATTGATTACCATGTCAATTACTGTGTGTATAATATAGTTTTGTTACCGGGGATTTCCCGCAGAGACAACAAGCCAACTATTTTAATTGAACAATAGATGAGTTTCCTGTCAAAGTAAACAAACATGTCTAACGCGTTACATAGAAGCTTGCATCGTGGCACGAGATTAGCAGTTTGATTGACAACTCAGACACGTGAGTGAATGGCAATGTAAAACACAGCTGGGTTAGAGTTAGATGAGGTTTTACGGCTCAGTTTCTAACCAATTGGTTTAAGTCGGGCCGGCCATGGCCTTTTTTTCCAGTTGTGGCTCACTGGTTTGTTTTCCCTACTCCATTGCTTATGCTGAGCATCAAGCACAATGACAGAAGGTTCCATTTTTAAAGTCTCTGGTATGAACCGGCCAGGAGTCGAACCCCAGACCTTTCGGCTGCAAGTCGGATGCTCTAACCACTTGACCATGCAGTCGGTCAATAAACAGCTGGGATATAGCGCCCTGTACTTTTAAAGGGTTCCGATCGACCTAAAGTTTGATTTCAAACAGGATAATCGCGCAGGTCAAACTTAAGATCGATCGCAACTCTTTATGAAACAGGGCCCTGAGATGTCAGACATTACAAAGCAGTGGGCCTACGCTTATAGTGAACTCAAATAGGTGTCAAACCCCTTGCAACCCCCCCCCCCCCCCCGCTGATCACCAACTACCACCATCCTAATGAAATTGATAGACGATTACTATCTTAAGTTTTCAATCAAGATAATATTTCATTAGCATTTGAAATTATACCTTAGGGACGAAGGACATTCCCTATGGTCCGGAATGGCCGCAAAAGCCATCAAATTAAATTCTCGGGAGGACCTGCGATCTCCAGCCTCCGGCTTCACGCCTAGTTGGTATTGCTGCCCTTACAAAGATGCAGCATCTAATATAAATTGCTTCCATGTTATTTCCACTGTGGAAGCACATTACCATATCTCATTTCATTGATTTTTCAGAGTATTACGGTATATAACCTATAACCCTCAAACTTTGATCGTCTTTACAAAATTATACTGTAACCTTAATGTTTGAAATTATTTTGTTTTCACAGTTATAAGAACCTTGATGGGCCCTTTGTCCCAGAACATTTACAGTTGAAACATAAAGAAAAGAAGATGTAACCCGGTAAAGTAAGAGAATCGTTTACGTAATTTCTAATATTGTATTTAAAATACAATAAAAATGTCTTACACAACGCTTTTACACAACGCTTTTTTTCTTCAACGCGAATCGACCACTTTCGTTTTAAATAGTTTCGTTTTTCTTCTTTCTAGAGAACATCCTGCGTTTTGCAGAGAGCAGTAGTATAAACTCTTCCATTATCATTGTAACCACTCAAAAGCTAAAGCCTCTTTATCATAAAAATGACCTGTTATTCTAAGTAAGGCTATTCTCAGATGGTAAAGATGTGACTTTTGTTACCTGTTGGTGCATATTTGATGGGTTTAAAACAGCCAAATGTTTCATTCTTGTAGTATTTATCCTTTAAGAACATCGGGACTTGGAGGGGGCTTTCCTCTGGACCCCCACAGGGGCCCTATGGAGGTCCCTGCTTCCCAACTTATCAAGGGAGCTTTTCTCACCTCTGGGGGGCCGAAGGGGCTGTTTGGCATTTCAACCCCGCCCCCACATTCCGACATCAAACCCCGCCCCTGGAAGTTATGTTA
Organism: Holothuria leucospilota; assembly: GCA_029531755.1. Lineage (NCBI taxonomy): Eukaryota > Metazoa > Echinodermata > Holothuroidea > Aspidochirotida > Holothuriidae > Holothuria > Holothuria leucospilota. The sequence continues at coordinate 50,236,496 of CM055961.1, forward strand.
AAGAATTAAAGGCCCAGGGGTTACCAGCTTAATGGGTGAACTCAGTATGACAATTTGTTTAACTTTTCAGGATTTTTTTTAAACTTATAATAATCTATGTTTTATTTTTCAATGAATGGACCGTTCTGCCCACCATCGCTATTATGGTCTAAAAGCCGATTCATACTTCAGTGTAACCGCTATAGCGCTTTAACCTTTCAAAGTTCAACTCTGAGCTATGTCCGTGATTGGCCCCAAAAAGTAAAGGATGGCCGAATATGGTTCTTATAATAACAAATTGGAAGTATAAAACCGGAATTAAGTGTTGTGGTACGTTTAGCTACTGCAGCTATTTCCACCACGGCAAGTATATCGGTACTCTTTTAACTTTCACATATAAATAACGAGTTCATGTCAGTAATGATCGAGTGCCCAAGAGAGTGAAGCTGAGGTTCTTTGACCTTCATCATTAAAAGTTTCACGTCTGACGGCTTGCTTGATTGAGGGTTTGGATCAGTAACGCCAGTCTTCACTCGAATGTGTGTGTGTGGGGGGGGGGGGGGTGGCCACTTCTGTCAAAAATTTACCATGTAAAACCTTAAATCAATGGGTGTATTTCCAAAATGTGGGGCGTGTTCCCCTGTCGCCCCCTTCAAGATTGACGTCCATGGTTTGAATATGAGCAGAAGTAAAGTGCACGATTTTAATCAATGTTCATTATAACAGGATGAAGTTGACAGGGGATAGTAAATGTTAATGCAAGGAGCCGTGCCGAAAAAAAAATTAAAAGAGAAATTAGCAATACATCGATCGTTTTTCAAAATGAGAGGAGCAATATCAAAAAATTTTTGAATCTCGATGTCTCAGAAATAAGGGTGAGGGTGTAAGGAATGCGTTCTGGTCAACCCTCATGTCATTTGAGTGACCCTTTCATTCGTCAGCCTTTCTACCCAATTTTACTGCGATTTTACAATGTCCTGAATGAATAGTCTAAACAAATACTGAAGATATACCCCAAAATATACCCCAAATGACCTTAAACTCCGACGTAAGTGCTTTATTATCTAGTAACAAATCATCCCCGTCCCCTCCCCTTCCTAACTCCTTGGACTACGCCCTGATATTTGCGCATAGCTTTAAAGCATGCGCGTATCCAGAGGCTATTGATATTGAAGTGAACCTTCCCCTAGCCAGGAAATCAGCCTTCCTCTTGTTTGACTCTATCCTATCTATCCGACTGCGCACTCAAATGTAATACTGCATTTGAACGCCATTGATGCAGGAAGATCTGTGAGGTTATTCTTACCTGAAAACTAGATGAACTGTCCTAAATGAACTGTCCTAAAGATAAACTGAATGCTACGGTAAACAGTTTGTGTAAAAGTCTTATTTACAGCATCAAGGGCAACAAACATCCAAACACAGCAACAATTTACTCACACAAAGAGTAAAAAAGAACCTATATGCTTAGAAATGCATGGAATCGGGCAAAAATAGACGGCAGGACTTAAAAATTTTCCATGAAGATAGGATTCTCCCTCCTCTCCTGTTCTAAAACAAGATGTTCATCGAAGGGAAGTCGGAGTTTGGGCTAACTACACGTTTCCAGCAAATCTCCTTGTCAGAGAAGCGACCCCTTCTCAGCTTATTCACCTTATTAGCCAACTTTGCCAGAAACCTTGTGTTTGCCGAAAGTCGGTTACAGGGGTTCTCCTTAGATGTTTGTGCGTAGTGAATTACAGGACCAAATAACCACTCAAAGTTTGCCTCGAAACTTGTATATTAAAACGCGATGAAAATTTTTCGACTTTGTTGCAATTTTTTCAGAAGAAAGACCCATGTATCCCTCCGTCACGGGCCGTCGCTCGCCTCGCACAATTCTCCTTTCCTCCATGTCTTTGTTCTATTGGCCAATGCCGGGTATTAAGTAAGGTTGCTACAAATCGTTGGCGAAATTTAAACATCACTTTCCACCTTCCTCGGTTCCTTTGCCAATATATTTGTAAAGCTTTAGAGAGATTCCTCTAAAGGATATATCCTATCGATACCCCGGCTCCCACCCCACCCCCGGAGGAAATCGTGGTTACGCGACTGCAAAGTGTGTATGAGTGATACAAGTACTGTTTGGAACTGTTTTCCGTTAAAAGGAAAAATGCTGCTTAAGAAGAAAATTTGAAGATAATATAAAAGTTGAAAAAGGAGGATAATTACAATTATTGATTGCGGTCTTACAGGAGCTCAGTTATGAAATATTGGAATATTGCTGAAATCAATTCAAACTGATAGTACATACTACATTATGAAAAATATACTCAGCAACAAATTAAATAAGCCAATGAAGGTTAAAACCTTGGTTGTAGTTTTCCTCAGGATAAACGTGAATATTTGAGTTGTAATGAGACACCAATCCCTGATAGTAGCGTATTATAGTTAGCTGGTGATAATTGCTATTATCTGTAAATATTCAAAAAAAAAAAAAAAAAAAAACACGCGGCTTCACGCGGAAAGGTCAGTTTTATTTTTACGGTCACAGTCGCCATCGGGGAAAACAGTCTATGAATACTGAAAGTGATTTTAAGTCATAATTTCAAATCCATAATGACGTATTAAATGCAAGGTTTACAACAAAGGAAACACTTCCATCAAATTAAAATGATTTTCAAATTTACTCCCCTATCAACTGCTCTTTGTATAATACAGTCAGTCTTAATACCTGGATTTTCCGAACCGACAACAACCAGCCATTATTGAGCAGTAGTGGAGTTTCCGGTCAAAGTAAACATGTTTACTTGGTTACCTAGCAACTTCAATGTGACACGTGACTGTTTGATTGACAGGTCTGGTACGTGAATCAGAGAAAGTAAACAAACAGCTGGTATGTTGCAGTGTGTACATTGAAGCGTCTGATAGTACAAAGCAGTACGCTTAAAGGTTATACCTGTCAGGTTAGCAGATGGAGAGAGATGGGCAATCGAGGGGGGGGGGGGGGTTGATGGGAATGCTGAGAAATATGAATCGGTAGAATTAATTGTACAATATGTACATTTTGTTAAGTCATCGGTATGTATCGATTTTGAAGATATCTACTGTACATTCATTATTATCATTGGTGTATTAGGTTTTTGTTAACCAGTGCTGTAGTAGAAGCCACTGTCTCCGAGACGACTACCGAGGGGGGGGGGGGGGAGGGCGTCGAGATCGCCACATTGGAGGCGGAGGTGGAGGAACACCCACGGGAACCGAGGCTGAGACCGTATATCTACACTATAAAAACAGTGTTTAGGAATTAAACACTTTTCTAAACACTTTTTTGCCCCCACTTTTGGAAACACGTTTACACTCTAAACACGTTTAGGAATTAAACACATAATGTATAGGAATTAAATACGTAATGTTTAGGAATTAAACATGTGTGTTCAGAAATTAAACATGTTTCCAAAGTGGGGACAAAAAATGTGTTTAATTCCTAAACACGTTTTTTAGAGTGTATAGCAATATCAATGTATTGGACCTTTAACTTACCATTTCATTTTATGGCAGCTTATATCTTGATGCGATATGCCTGCCGCAGACGAGAGAAATTACCTCAGGAAAATGTCTGTGTGACACTTTAATCAGCTACTGTACTTCTCACATTTTATGACGTGTTTATTTGAGATATCTGGTTACATAAATTACATTTACCATTGAGAGACGTTATACCAGAGCCAAGTGATGCGAAAGAAATTTTATTGAGTTTTTGTTGTATGCGGCAGTTTATACTTTGTGAGAGTCACTCTTAAACATTTACAAACATGAAAATGACGGATGGCCTAAATGGTCCTTGGTAAATAGTCCACTTTTCGTGGAACTTTTGGAAAATTATTTAGTAACATTAATTACCAGCCTCAAATCAGACAGCAGCAGTTTTGTTTTAAGTCGCTAGACGAGTGTACAGAGCTAAGGCTGATTACATTGAGTAGCGAGGTCTAGGCCACAAAATTTACCTCAAAGATGACACTAGTGCTAAGTTGATCCCTGCTTTACAATTTTTACTCAAACTCTTGTGTCATTCGGGAAAAGGGCTGGTACAAAAACAGTGGCTTGTGATTAATACCATGTTATATTTGCCTCGCAATCGTGGGCTGTTTTTACTTTTATGACATCTGTCATTTTTTTAATTGCTGTAGCCGGTAAGGGTGTCTTGGATAAAAGTGGTTGGATTTAAAGCCGCATGACAGTGTGCTAATTTTATGTCATGTATTTTATCCTGAACACCAATCCACTGTCTTTCTGAAATAATGTTGTCCAAAAGTTTGGCAATTTCATCTTCGGGTTTGAACAAGAATCACCTGTCTACCGGATAAAAAAAAATGACAATATTGAGACTTTATTGTGAAAAGTTCAAGATTTTCGTAAGAAAAAACCATTCCTCAAGGTGTTTTCGTTTACAACTCTATACTATAATAACACACTTCAGAGAAAACACGGCTATCAATATTAGAAGTGATTTAGAGACGTGTAAGTTCAAATTCATGATGACACAGATTTAATTACACAAGAAAGCGCCGCAGAGTTCATCTCAAGAAGTACGGTACGACTACAACAAGGGAAACACGGCCATTAAAATTAGAATTCTTTCCAACGTTATTTGCTGTGTGTATAATACATTCTTATTACCGGGGATTTCCGGCACAGACAACAAGCCAACTATATTGAACAATAGTGTTTCCGGTCAAAGTAAACAAACATATCTATGTCTACCGCGTTACATAGAAGCTTACATCGTGATACGTGACTAGCAGTTTGATTGACAGCCCAGTCACGTGAACGCTTATTTACCTTTTATTGTCACATATTAGTTGCCAAAGCAAGGCATGATATTGTAGAAATACCGATATTTACGTAAACGGACGGAGAGGGAAAAGTGTAATAGGTGTTGGATGAGAGTAATGAGAAAATTGAAATACTGTGAAACTGTGGATAAGTTAGCATTTTGATAATTATTTCAGCATATCCATTTTGAAGATATTTACAAACAAAAATTCCCCGAAGACAACACGGATACCGATTACCATGGGCGTCAATCTTTACTCGAATGTGGGGGAATGGCCGCCACTTTTGTCAAAAATTTACTGTGTAATGGGTGTATTTCCAAAATGTGGGGGACGTGTCCCCTGTCTCCCCAGGATTGACGTCCATGCCGATTACATTCGTTCGTGTGTGAAACCGACTCAGAGGTTGGTACAAAGCAGTGACGTGTATATTTGTCAATGGTAAAAAAGGGGTGGGCTTTATTTTTGCCTTCCAATTTTAGGCTGCCTTGACATTTTTCTTCGGCTGTGTTCGGGATGGGTGTCTAAGGGCACTGCTAAAGAGAAAACGGATTTATAATAAAAAAGTGCATTAAGTTTAAGTATTTTTCCCTTCACACCGATCCACCGTCTTCCTTAAATATTTTTGTCCAAAAGATTCACAATTTCAATCTTAAACAAGTATTAGCTGTGTACATGACAGTTGTAAAGAGTCCGGCTAATGTAAACATGTACACATACACTGTGTAAATCTAATACAACAACAGTAATGAATAACTGTTTACTGTGGCTTGTGATATTATCATAACACTTCTCACATGGAAAGTTTTCTGTTCAGTGTTGCATTGACAAAAGTAAATTACACATTGGAGCGAGGATGAAAATCGTTTCAATCATTTCTATGTATAACTGACAAAGACTTAAGCTTAAGTCATATTAGTGTCGTAATATTTCAGTCCAAGATATCTTACTTTTCAAAGAAAAAGAAAATGCAGCTTGAAATGTAGACTTGAATCTATTAAAAAAATTCCAGCAAGCTATACTGTGGGATCTATCACGAGACACTTCAATCATAGCAAAAAGGAAAACCCTTTTACATTATTTCATGATAAAATACACGAAAGTAGTTACGTTCCCGGTATAAATTCCAGGTGAGCCCAGTTGCAACTCCAACTGGGCTCAACTAGGATTCAACTGTGTTAAACTGGGGTCTAACTGGGTTAAACTGGGAACCAACTCGGTCGAACTAGGCTCCAACTCGGAGTGAATAAGGGATCACGCCCTTCAACTGTGTCAAACTGGGATTGGTTGTGTTATGAACTGGGTTTAACTGGGAATTCAATATTCTCAACTATGTTTTCAAAACCAGTTGGAAACCTAGTTGAGAACCAAACTCAACCCACTTGAACCCAGTTCAAGTTTTAAGTCACATATTTCTTCAACTGGTATTTCGCAGGGTACCACAGATGGGGTCTGCTGGATGCAGACACTGTGTTTATCTGAGGCTAGGACTGACTTAGACGAATGATTACACTTAAAGAGCAATCATATGGGCCCCATATGGGTGAACCCATATGAAGCGATAAAAGTTTGCACTCAAGGCTCATAAGGGGCCATATGGGTTAGCCCACAAGCACAAGTCAGATATACTGCACTTTACCCATATTTTATACTATCATATCACTTGCCCATGGACCATAGAACTACTTTATCCCATATGGATATGGGTCGACCAATATAGGCCCGTTTTTAATCATGGGTGCAAAGTTCAATGGGCTGGCCAATATGGTACCTCTTGGCATCTCATACGGGGCTATCACTCGTGGGTTTGGGCCTGACTGTAGACATTCCTTCCCTACCAGTGCCAGTATATGCAAAGTGTAAAGGAAATTACTTTACATAAAGGCATTTGAAGCTCTGCCCAAGGCGCACAGATATAGGGGGTGGGAGTTGATAGCTTCCAGTTCAGAGGAGAGGTGTATGTTAAGATGTAAGAAGGCAATATTAATTATTTATCTTTCATGTGCACACCCCAATCTCTCCATGACTTTGGGCCTAGTCGGCAGCACCATGCATTTTGGTCATAATAAGCTCCCACCCCCACTGACAGGATTAAACCTTTGCCAGTGGCAAAGGGAGGGTTCATTCCCAAGGCCTTTTATATCACTTTGAGTATACCATTAGTTGTTTGTGTCACTTCAGATATTGACACGGGCTCAGTACTACCACATAATAGGCGGAATTCCCAGACCGGTAGCCAAGGGGACAAGGGGGAAACCCCCTGAAAATTTTTTTTGCATCCTCTAGAAAGTTTCCAGGTTGCCATTGACTTAATACATTTTTACACATTTGGGTACCCCCTGAAAAATTTTCGCCTCTCTTTAAGCCATTTGGCCCTCCTCCCACAGTACTTTCCGACTACCGGGGACAGGGAATTCCCTGGGGTAGGCGAATAAAAATACCTGAATATTTTGGAAAATGCTTTATTATTGACTTTAACATTTTAAACAGTTCTTTTTGCTCTATTCACCCCCATTCTCTCCCCCAGTTTTCATAATCATCTCTGCCAAGGAAAATTACAGCAATGTTTGATCACCATCATTCTATTAATGACTCAGACGGCATACCACAGTACAGACCTAATGTATTCATTGTTGCAGGAAATTCTGAATGTTGCAGGAATTTTCCTGATATTGTTGGAGTGTATGGAATTTTTGGAGCAAAGAGGGTTTATTTAAAAATTAAAACTGTCAAAGCTTGAATTAAAATGTATTTCATGCAGCAAAATTTGAACATTAGGACTTAAAATCTTTCCAAAAAGTAATAAAGTATTAAATGTTAGGGAAATGTTAGTGTCGTTGATCAGGAAAATGAAACTTGATTTATGTAAACACAGTGACATATTCCGACAGTTGCCTCTTTTTAAAATTTGGTGCGTGCAGTCCTCTTCAATTCCTGGAAATTTCAACTTTTGTGTCACCGAAGAACTATCAGAAGCATAGTAAGTCATGTTTTAAGTTTTATTCTCCTATCAAACCATGTATTCTGCTCCCTTATAAGCCAAAAAGAAGGAAATTTGCGTAGATATTTGTGACAACTGTTGTTCTCAGGTCTATAGCCCCATGATAAATGGTTTATGAAGAGAAAACTGTGATTTTTGAGCAAATGCCCCAAAATTGATAACATTGGCCATCAAAATCAAAATTTAAGGTAGTTAGCAGGGTGCGTTGGAATACTGAATTAGGTCTAGGCTATAGGCCTTGCGGCTCTAGCCTAAGCCTATGTATGTTAATTTGGGATAAAGCAGAGGGGTTAAAACGAAGGTTTCCAGTCAAAATGCCCCTTTGCCAAAACCCCCCGCTTTTTGGCTACCAAAGTATCCGGCGCCCCCTGTGGGCTGGGGATTGTAGAATATGCCCACGGTATTCCCCGCCTGTCGTAAGAGGCGACTAAAGGGGAGGACTTGCACTGTATTTGAACATTATTTGAAACCAAACTTGAAGCGTATTTATATAGTTGACACTATATAACACATTCGTGTTGGTGTGTCATTAAATCCCATCTAACTAACTACATGTTGGCTGGGATATTTAACTAACTAACTAACTAACTAACTAACTAACTAACTAACTAACTAACTAACTAACTAACTAACTAACTAACTAACTAACTAACTAACTAACTAACTAACTAACTAACTAACTAACTAACTAACTAACTAACTAACTAACTTACTAACTAACTAACTTACTAACTAACTAACTAACTAACTAACTAAGTAACTAACTAACTAACTAACTAACCAAAATATCCCCACTTTTTACCAAAAACAGAGTAATTGCAGAATACCCCGCATATCAAAGCTAAGCCTGGGAAACAGCAGGGTACATTGTGACTGGATTATTGCACATAACTATTTTTTTTAAAAGAAGATATATCTAAGTATTAGAGGGGATGAGCTAGATCGAAAATGCTAAATCCTAGGTGAAATTTCATACGGTTTAGTGTGCCCTTGAACGGAAAACAATTTCAAGATATATTTATAAGAGGCTACGGGGATACGCAGTTGCAATTTCGGCATATAGTTTTACGAGGATACGCAGTCAGACTATATTAAGAATAAAAAGGTAAGTATCCTTTAAACGGCTACAAGGATACGCAGTCAGAATAAATAAATAGTATGGGTAAATGAATATAGCAGGTAAGTTTAATTTGAGAACGACTCATTGTCCATTTCTTAATAAACTAACAACAGGTGAGATTGACTGCATACAGTAGATAGTAGCCTACAGGTGAGTGACTGTATAGCTCCATAGCCCGTTAAAAACAAGAGCTTCAATCTCGTGGGGTATTCTGCAATTGTGCCACCAAAACGTCCCCATGTTATTATTTCTGTGATACAAAAACGTCCTCGCGTATGATACATGAACACAATTTAGAAAGCGCCAGCCTCATTGCAGTAAGGAATGCTTCCATCTACAAATAGACAATGGCAATTTTTTTATTTAAAAAAAAAGGAAAGAAAATCAGATATTTTTAATTTAAATCAGATTTTTTTATTTAAATCGATTTCTTTATTTTTTTTATTTCATGTCATCGGGCAATACATGCTCCTTAATATTTTGCAATGACCATGTTTGTTTTTGCTAATTTTATCCCTTTTCGGTCTAACATCTAACTTAAATGCAATACTGGCTTGCTTGCAAGATTGTAAAATATTTTTAAGTCTTGGAGTATCAAGGCTATTTGTTGTGGCATCCTGTGAATGGCAACAATTGTCCTACAGATGCTCTTATACTGCACTTGCTATACAACTCTCAATGAATAACTTCTAGGAGCACATATGTGACCATATTTGGAGCAATGCATATGAACTTTTAACTTCATCGTAAAATTTAACAAACTGTGAGTGGGTTTGTGAAATTTTCGGGGACCAGTCAAGTCCCCCCTAGCAAAGTCTTCCCCTGACAAAGTTTCCTCTTGGCTAACAAATTCACCCCTTAAAAACTCACGCCTGGACAAAGTTACTCCTGACAAATTCGCCCCTCGACAGTCCCCCCAGTTCAATAAAGGTCCCGATGACAAAATTAAACCCCACCCCTACACACCTTGTTCAGTGATCTTACGGTAATACTAGTATCATCATTGAAACAATTAGCGTTTTCAGATTATTTATCATTCATTCTCTTCACTACAGGGAGTACAGCATGGCATGATCAACCCTACGTAATCTTTGGAATTGTGATGGGCACTCTGTGCAGTATTAACTCAGCGCTTGGATCTATAGGCAGTAGGCTTATTTGGCTACAGCAGGAGATGAGGTAGTGGACACACTAGACATTTTTTGCAACTCTAATGATAAAGTCATGCGTAGTGGGTACTACACTGTACCTTCTCTAAAGATTATTACACCAGAGTTCAAACGTCGCTTAACCTTTGCAGGAAAACAAGCAAGCCTATCTACAAAAGTTTTAGCTAACATGTTGTCAGTACCTGAACTTTTAAATGTGTTGAAACAACTTTTACAAGGAACCCTCAAGTGTGAGTTGTGATTGGAGTTAAAGACTGTGTGGAATCCTGTACATTATTTACAAGTAGCAGGGAGCTGTCAGTGTCACAGTACTCGAAATGGCGACCCTGAATTTACAATGTTTTGAAAGTAAACAGTATGGATATTATGAGCTGTTACTCAATGGAATTGCAACATAGGTCCACAGTATACACTGTACCGTACTTAAAAGAAGTGTCAGTATCAAGCTACTGTATGTTGCTGCACAGGTGTGTTTCTATATGGGGCTAAAGCCATGTACAGTATTCGTTGAAACCAAAAACCAGTGGACTCTCATGTGTTGTGAAGAAAGACCTGGCAGAAGTTATGTGTCTTATCTACACGTATATGTACTTTATATACTGGAAACTTGTCTGGCTCAAGATTCTGAATGATTAAAGACAGTGCTCTCAGTAAGTTCACACCAAGTAATGCAACAAGTTACCCGTTACGTAACAAACCAAAATTCTGTAGCCATCCACATTCTTTTTAAGAACTGGACTTACCAAACACTCAGCTGTTTTAATTACAGTAACCAGCTCCTGCTTTACAACAGTCAGACTAAAAAGATGGCGGGACCCTTGCAGCAGTTACGAATTAACATGGGTCCCCAACTTCCTAAAACCCTGTATGATGCAAACTGTATCCAGCTACTGTAATGTAACATTTCAAGTACTGCAACCTAAAAAAGCAAATTTCTTGGATACTGTAGTGTAGTGAAACTCATCTTTTGGTTAATATCAAGTGAATTTTCAACAAATATTTGGCTCGGGTTAATTTAACTCTCTCCTTTTCCAGTGCATGTTCTTGGTAGATGAAGGATGCTTTGGACTATAGTTGACAGTGGCTATGAACTTCATTTGACACTATTCTGCTCCATACATCTTTGTGAAGTTTTAGTACGAGTACTGAAATGTTCATTCACAGATTCTCTGCAGGTGTTTTATCAAGTACGGTAGTACGTACAGCACAATTAAAAAGCCATGTGCTTGTTTTGATATATAATAATTACTGACTTTATGTTAGCCATGCAAAGCACGGCTATGATACTGTGCACATTTATATCGAGTGATACAGTGGAAAAATAAAAATTTAGTATTTTGGAAGTTGTGTGTACTGTAAGTATTGTTATGTGTAGAGTGTTTCAAAAACCTGCTAATTAAAACGCCCATTAGATCTGTCTAGGGTTAGATATGTAAATATACCTTGAATGCAGTGAAGCCTCGGTGGTGAAAAACCCGGTTGAGCCCGGCTGAAAAAAGAACTTAGTTGGAAGATCCAGTTAAAACAAACCCAGTTGACTGGAGACCCAGTTGACCAAAACCTACTTGACCAAAACCTAGTTGAACCAAACCCAGTTGACCAAAACCTAGTTGAACCAAACCCAGTTGACCAAAACCTGGTTGTCGATGTTCCAAAACACACATTGAACCTAAGTTGAAAAACCCAGTTCAACCTAGTTGAAAATGTCCAACTGGGTTCAACTGGAATTTATACCGGGGACAACTAAAGCTGTTTGTTATGTGTATAATGTGTTAAATATTTAGTGAAATATATTTACAGTCAACAACAAATAAATCATTGTCGGATGCTATTAATGCACCTAACTAGCAGTTTTATTGACAGTAACAACCCACTTGGCAGGCTGTTATTAATGTAGGACTATATATAAAACTGCACAGTAGGACAAAGACTTAAGTTTAGTTTTATATCATATTTCTAGTCAACAATACCTTTTCAACTTTTTATGAGATAAAAACTCGTTTTTCATTGATAAATCAAACTAAACAAACTTTCAATTTTACAAGTCTTGAGTTTTTGACAAGACTAAATTTTTAAAGACAGATTTGCATTACCTTAAGTGTGACTTTTAGTTGTGGGTTACCAAAAGTCTCAATTGGTGACTGCTCTTTAATTGACATCAGAGTTACAAATTCAAAAGATGCAAAGCAGCTCATATTACACAGCATGCACAGAGAATGTTTTAGTTACACATGGCATCTTTTATGCTCACCAGGATGTGTCCTTGAGCAGTGAACTGTTTGTGTCTTCCCAAGGAGAAGCAGTAAAGACAATTATGGGCGGGGCTTACCACCAAGTAAAAGTCATACTTGGGGCGATGCAAATCCCTCTTGAAGATCAGGCAGAATGTAAATGGATTGACCTTTATGCATCGTGTCAATCTCATACAACAGCAGAAATGAGTTATTGTTTACTGTGGCTTGCATTAATAACACTCTTTTGCATAGGGAGTTTTCAGTTGTACCGAAAAACGTAAATTACTCCTTGGTACCGTAGCGGTGATAAATCAATCTTTATATCATTTTTTGGTGTAATTACTGACAAAGACGTTAAACTAAATTTTACATCATGATTCTAATCAACAATATTCACATCTTTTTATGAGATAAATATTTACTGTGCATTTGATATACCACACCAAACAGGCCTTTAATTACATCATAATTGAATAAACCAAATTATTTACATTATTACACCGTTTTCTTTGTGTACACTGTGTGCTGAGTGTTTGACCAGCAATATTAGACACACGACTAGCAGTTTGATTGGCAGATCAATCACGTGACACTGCTAGCTCATCGGACAATGAGAAGAATGTCTGTAAAAACAACCCACCTGCCGAGCTGTGATGATTGAAGGACAGTGTACAATTGTAGAACATCAGTGACTAAATAATTCCTGCAGTATGTTTAGGTACAGCAGGGAGTTGTTAGTTTTACTACTTGAACAACTCCTTGGGTACAGATATTATTGGAAAAAGTGAATTTGTTCGCAATTTAATAATCATGACACATTTTATAAACATGGTATACTAGAATGTCAAAAAATTCAACCCTCCTTAAAGGTGTTAGCTGTGGCGGTACAAAGTAATTTACACTGCTTTGGTGAAGACAGAAAAATTAAAACAGTATTCCTGAATTCGTCTGTACACTTAGTAAATTGTCTCTTTCTCTTGTTAGCTGTTGAACTCGTCTTACATTAATATTTATGATGATAGTGACCGGTCACTGACAATTACATCAAATGAAATTTAGGATCAGTCCATCCTTTCATTGCCTTTTAATACTTTTGTACGATATTAACAACACATCTCATATTTTACGATTTTCCCTGGGCTTACACTATTGCTAGGGTAGTAACGGTATTGTTTTAAACCCATTTTGTCCAATAATATCTATTTTTAAACTTATAACTATATATCCTAGTCGCATAATCAAATGTTTAAACTTGTTTATATTGTACCTACTGCATTTATGAATCAAAATAGCAAACGATATAATGGGTAATTCGTGTTTTAAACCTACGTGCATATTTCTCTGAAAAATATTTTCTGTCATTATCTTTCATTTTGTTTGAACACGCCCACATTCATTTTCATTTTAGACATCTTTATGTCATGTACACACCTGATCATAGTAAAAAAGTCAACTACACATATTAACATTGCTAGGTAAAAGACTTGTAAAGTAAGACACTTACCTCCCAGAGACATGACTGTAGATTCAGTTGATAATTTATAATACCCTGGGGCCCCCAGAACACTGAAACAAACAACAATCAAGACACCAATTAATATATTCAATGGACTTAAGGGCAATATTATGTGTACATTGCATAAACATGACACAGAAGGTAGCTTTTATCATTGTAAACCATTTAGTTCCACTAACGAAATCTGGCAATTTAGCTTTTCTTCCAAAAAGTCTTCCATATTACAAAAAATATGAATGTCCCATCATTGGAAAATTTGAAAGTTTAGGTCAATTATTCACCAGCTTGAAAATAAGTTACCCAGCCATCTTACTATGTTAAGTTATTTACCATTCTATCTGCATTTATGAAAAATTCCATGACACAAACACAATATCTCTCTTTAAGAATAAACAGTGTTTCTCTTAATAAGTAAAATATACATGTTACGAATAATTCATTTAGAGGATGATTACATAATTGATCAAGACAGTAAGTTACATACTTTATTCTGACTAGATTTTCAACATAGAAGGGAGATTACGTACAATACATAGGACTAAAATGTTAATGTCTTATTTGCACGTGTAAATATCACAAAACGCATGGACAGTTGTTTATATTTGTAAAAAATCGATCATATCTCCCTCATCTAGTAAAACTACTAAATTGAAATAAAAACATCAATCCTTAACAGAAAATTTGTGCAAATTTCTTCAAAATATTTGCATTTGTGTTGTAATGACCCCTCCTATTATTCATTACACACAGTATAATAGTAGTGACCCCTCCTGTTATAATACTGTGTACATTAAATTTATTTTCATTACACACAGTATAATAGACTGTATGTTACCTTCAACGTTTCTTGATCTAAGATCAGAAACAGACTCAGCCTGGACTGATGGTGGCAGCAGACAGTAAAAGAACATGATAGGAGAAAGATAACAGCAGGGAAGGACCAGTAAATTATACATTCATACAAGAATAGTTTTAATGCTGAATAAAATTAAATTTGACATTTTACTTGATACTAGCTTACATGAAATTAAATGCTAGTATTACATCTTACTATATTTATTCTTATCTTTTCCGCTTAATAGTGTCAGCATTTTAATTCAAAGTTAATTGTATTTTCTCGGCCATATGAGTACTGTAGTTGTATTCAACACTCAATGTGTTTCATTTACAGTACGATGAACAGCTCACGGTGTTGTATAACATAACCTCTCAATGTGTATGGCGTGTTCTAGTATTTACATTGAAAGTGATTTAGTCACAGACGCGCGCGTGCCAGCTGGCTACTGATCTATTGTTATGTAAATGAGATTCCTTTGTTATCAGTTGTATATTGACAGGTGATGTAAAGGTCATTTAAAGTTCAGTGTCTTGTTGTGATTGTACAGTGTGTGCATTCACTGTACATGTGTTACTGTGTACTGTACAATATAGAATATTTAAGCAGCACAGACAGCAAATAATTATGATTAGTATTATCACCGAATTTTTTTCTTTGCAGTATTTTCAGATGTAAGGCTAGTTTGTGTCTGTGTTCTGGGAAGAGGGATGACATGATTTTCTTGACTGTGCATGGGAGGGGGGGGGGGATTGTTAAGACAAGTGAATCAACATTAAGTGCCTAGCTTTCATACTATACAGAAGTAATATTAATTGAATACACTTGTACATCATTTTTTTTTCTTTCAGATTTATAGTGATGTTATCTCAAGTTTTAGTTTAAAATTTTACTTCATTACCACATTTTTAAAGAAAAAAATAGTGTACATATCATTTATAAAAAATAAATTTTATACGCGCACAAACCATAATTAGGGCAAACATTACATTGCTCATAGTTTCCTCGGTTATTAAATTCTTGGTATCAACCATCCTAATCTACCCCAAACATGACTGTCATAGTTATATTCAAGTATGTCAATATAAAATAGCCTATTCTACAGACTACGACAAACTTTGAAGTTTGTTCTTTAAGCAGCCACTGACTTTATTTGACGATATGTTTACATTTACTTAATAATGAAAACTAAATATTTATTAACAATTTCATGGGACTATGAAAAATTTATTAATTTTGTTTTCATATTTACATTTCTAAACTAATTTAATATCATTTAGAAAAAAAAAATTACCAATATTCAACTTTTATATTTTATTTTTAGCTATTAAAGTAAATTGCATTCCAGTTTTCTCTTTAATTTATGTTTACTGATATAACTAAATACCTACACTGCTAAAGATATCTACACTGCTAAAGATTTTAAGCATGAAATACTTTTTATGTGCACTAAAACTTTCAAAAAAAAACATCAGCCCTTGCTAAAATGACGTATCGATTACGAATTAAACCATGCCACTGATTAATTTCTGACAGTCTCATTTATATTACTTACATTTTAATTACAATACTTACACCAGTTTCTTCAACGCCAGACACTTTAATGAATACTGTAAGATGCCTGTAAATTCTTCTGATGTTACTTCTCTGCCTTGCTCCACTATGTCTAGCCTGTTGAGTGTAGTGAGGACTGGTATAGAGAGATTGGATTTTAACTGGAGATGATTCCCGCCACGCAGGTCCACTGTACTGTAGCCGTTATACAGATACACACGTGAAATGGAAATCTGTAAAGTAAAATAAAACAGAGGATTGGATTGAAAGGAGAAATATACCAGACATCTTCAGTGAATCTGAGAAAAGAAATCAGAGAATAAGGTGAGATAATTTATCCGTGTTGAGAGGAATGACTTTTATAGGGAGAGATATTGCCCATGAAATGATCAAAAGTAATCAAAAACAGTTAAAACGGATATTAAAGAAGAATTTATGGGTATATTTTTAGAAACGTGGTGTTATTTTACGTTTATTATTACATGACTACGTTGTGTTACATATATTAAAGGGTATTGTTACAGATGATGGCATGATGTCATAATTGAAAAGATAGTAGCAATACGTTTATGACAAAAAATTGAAAATAATGTAATGAAAGGTTTAATTTCGTTGCAAAGAGTTTTATAACAAAAAGTTCCTAAAATTTTCAAAACGCTTTTTATAAATTTTTGAAATAATTATTTGGCTGTATTTTGAATGTAGTATTTTCCACTGTTGCTTGAATTCCACCTGACTTTAGCATGATTGCAATCATAGTTCTCCACATTTCTGCATTTTCTCTTCCATGGAAGAACGGAAAGTATTTTTTTTTTAATATTTTACTAATTTTAGGATGACTTGAGATCCTAGTATCAACTTTTACTAATACGCAGGGGCATGTACTCCACATGTTAAGAAATTAAAATTAGCTTGTAGTGTTTGTCACTTTTTTGTATTTTAACAGTTGATTTCCTGCTATCTATGTGGCTAAAATTTTCTTACCTCAGCCCCAACCATGGTGGGCCTGAGGTAGGCAGTGATCATCTGTCCGGCAGTTTGCAACCTTTACAAAATCTTCGCATTTTAGGGGGAATTCCTGGTGGCTAACATACTGTGACACCATTTGGCATTTCAGCCCTTTTCAAAAAGCATACATTTCCAAAAGAGGGTGGGGACGTCTCCCCTTAGACCCTCTCCCAGGACAAAGATCTATCAAACCTTGTTACCCCTCAATTGAAATTTCCTGGTTACATCCCTGGTGAAACAGTGTATTGACATATTCAGCCATTGATCTAGATATTTTCCTGATTTTGCTTTAAATGATAGGCTACAACAAAAATTTTCCATTAAATAGTCTTTTCTGTATTATGCAAGAACCACAGGGGTATAGAGAAGTACTGTAAACTGAGGTAGACCCACCCCTAACTTTCAAAATATACAGTAAAGTGAGCAACAAGGCCCCCATCATCAAATGTTATCCATCAGTGTGAGAAGGTCCATGGCTTCTTCAAGGGAACTACAGTATATACTCAGGGACTGACCACAAATCTTAAAATAACACAGTTTGTTATATTAAAGAGTCAAAATTGCCCTTTTTCTAATTTTTGCTACAGTATAGAACCTTTAATTAGCATCACAATCTGTTTGCCTAGTTACTAAATTACTTTCAATGTAAAAAGAACACTACCTAAATACCAGTTCCGGCCGGAACTATCCGGCCGGATCTTTTTCTAAGTTCCGGCCAGTTCCCGCCGGAGCCAAAATTTTGGATCCCGTGCAGCCCTAGCAGCTACTAGACCAGGGCCTGTACTAGACATTACTATAATTACAGGTAAGGACCTGGGAGTTCTAGATGACTTGACTCCAGGAAATTGTGCTACCTAAAAGTTATTTTTAATTCAAACATTCCTTGATTTTGTTCTACAAAACAAGTGCAAAATGTTTTTATGCCTTACAGAACCACTACCAGCTAAAAAGTAAACACCAGATACAAGATATTGCTTCAGTAGTCCACAACTGACTGATTACATTTACTTTTGTCAGCAGTGCCACAATTGGTAACATCAACCCCACTCAGTACTCTTCTAATGTTCACATACCAAAAGGGCTCCTTCTGTACATACCCCTTCTGGTTTGATCTGAACAAGTTAACAATTCAATTCAACTGTACTCAAAAGATTAATGTGGCTCAACTCAGCATTTGTAAAGTGACTTTCAAAAGCTCAATTTAGAAGACATTCCTAAGATGTAGATTTAATCCATTATGTATGTATGAAGTAGACAAAGAATCCCTCAATTTGTTGTTATTTGTTAAATATTATTGAATATACAAAAATCTTGCTCATCCATGCTGTACCTCTTTTTAACTTTTTGCAGTTACTCATTTGCTGTATAATTTGCAATCCAATGACCAGCTTTACAGTTTATTGTAACCTTAAAGCGGCAATCAGAGTTTGACAGAGAAAATTAACCTTTTGTTCCAGCACCTCGATTTTCCTTTCCAAATTGATTGTTTATTAGAGTACAGAGGCATTGAAGAGGTCTTTTAGTACTAAGAGATGTTCACTATTGCGTTAATTGATTAATTTTTTTTCGGGTAAAAAAATTCCAAGTTCAAACGCAACACAAGACAATCACCTCTACACGGTGACCAATCACAACGTGAGGCCGTGACGGCATAATAAATATGACTATCCATTACCCGAATCATATGTTTTGACTGATACCATGCAGTGTACAACGCGCGTTGGAACAGATAGCGCGCGAGGTAAACAGTGTTGAATATTGATATGTTTCAGACTTTGGAAATTCTCCACCGATTTTTGAGAACTTGATTAGTTTCTCGAAATATTTGGGGACGATCTTGATTATCCTTTGTTAGTTTTAGCTCAATGTTTGATTTTAGTGCAGAATTATTGTAAAAGAATTGTGAGAAGAAACTCTGATTGCCGCTTTAAGTTTCTAGTAGTTTTTGTTTTTCCTAACCTTCAAAACATTGAACAAGCTCTATTTCAGTGCACTTCATAAGAACTTTGCCATGTTTGTTCTAAGACAGATGTTAAGAATGATTTTTCCTTAATATGTTAAGACTTAAACATACTTGGGGCCATGCATTTCCATGAGGTATGATATGCAGCTGTTGACAAGCACTCGGCGATCAGATGGGTTGCAAAATCCTTTCTTGTCTATACTTTTCTCTACCTCCCTTTCTGAAGGATGGCCTCTCAAAATAGCCCTAACGTCCTGCAATAGAAAGATATTAAAGTAGTCCTCTTAGCATGTAAGGCTAGTAATTGGTGACATGGACCAGAAATACTTAATCACTAGTAAAGCAAATCTAGAATTACTTGGCAAGCTGAAAGTGTTTAAAGCAAGGCAGCCTGCCTTCTTGTCACTGGTACAGAATACAATTAGCACTGCAAGGTCAGGTTGAGGGAATTTCAAAAGCAAGTATCTGTATACTTACATTAAAATGGCCCATGAATATTGAAAAAAAAGACTGATAAAACATGGCATATAGTCATAAGTAAGATCATAATGTATGTGGTAGGCAAGACATGGCAGATTCAATCCAAAACTCATTTTTGCTTCATACATTATGACATTTTAGCAGCACGGTCTCCAAAAAGACCTCTGACCTTCACTATAGACCTACCCCAAAATTATGCCACCAGTATAGTGTACCTACAGGCCAAATATAATACCAGCCTCCCTTTTAATTAAGATATCATGTTTAGTAGGTTCTACAACTTTACATATGGTGACATAAAATTAAGTCATCATTGACATACACTTTATGCAACAAATATGACAAACACTGTCGTCCTCGGACACTATAATTCAACAAGGCATTCGTGAATTCACCTTTGGTCCCCTCATAAGGCCTTGCAACTTGACCAAAAGAAATAGCAACTCAATATGGGGAACCAAATGCAAAATGTAACAAATACATAGTTTGCCAATGGGGCATCATCTTTACAAGGATTGCACAATCTGGCCACCTGTGATCTAAGATAACCTTTGAATCACACTTAAGAATTTTGCATCAAATTAAGACAAACCAGTTTCTGCTAAACTTCATTTGGGGCCTGTGACAATCAAAAACAACTGCATATAATCCTTGTTACAGTGGTCCTCATTTATGTCTATTGATCCCTTTTCTACCATAATGCAGCTCACACTTACAAAGTAGAATGCATTTTCCCTTTTCAGAGAAGGTACTGAAGCTGATGATGCTAAACTGTCACTATCACTGGTGTCTGTCTCAGGCGAGGGTGTTGTTCTCTTCATAGGCTCAATTTTATCTGGAGTGACTCTTCCAAACTGGCAAAGTATATGTAAAAATTGATCAATACACAGATACCAATTATGTGGTTATACTCTCTTGGAAAGAAAAACTGTAAACTTTGAGGCACTGTCCTTCCTGAAATATTTCCATCTCAGTCTAGTATAAATGATCTTTAAAATAGTGGTGTTCTTCTAAAATGTAGTCTTTACAATTACTAGGCATTAACAATAATTATGCATGCAACACTTTTCTCTTGGAACTTTTGGCAAAATATTTTTTTTATGCTGAGTGCCACTTACTTTAATTACCTATTTCAAATTTCACACTGATTAAGGAAAAGACTCTTTCAACATACCCTTTATACAAGGAGAGTACGAGTTGCTATGTAAAACAAATTTTCTTCAGAACAACCATGTTGCTGTACTGCATGGAGAGGTCTAATGTCCTGTAGATCATGTGGCTCAACAACATATGTGTGTGCCAAAGGTGAAGGCTTTACACCATATGCATGGAAATGTCTTTCAAAAATAATGCTTTCCCAATTTTTTACAGCAAAGTATAAGTGTCCATGTGCTATAAATATTACTTCAATTTGTGCAAATATAGGATAGTCTTCCGCTTCATTTGAGAGCATTACAATTGAGTTTGGTCTAAATTCACATCCATAGACTTCTACTCGGCCACTCACAACAACTGAATTTGCATTCTGAAGAGATAATTGATGTATCCATTCATTACTCAAGTTCAAAATAGCAATGTCTTCAACAGACTGATCACATAATTCAAACTTCTTCTCTTCCATGTGAGATCTTACTAATAGCTTGTAAATTTGGCTTGTTTGATGTTTTCTTGCCAATGATTGGGCAATATTCTGGAAATTATTGCAAACCTTGGCATAGTTTTTTAAATGTTTGTGCTTGCCTTCAAATCGCATTGATGAAAACTGACTAAGGGGTCCCAGAGATCTCAATATCCAGGGGTAGTGGTTGATGAAATGCTGTTTGGGAGTAAGATGTTCATCAGGGAATTGTGATAGAAAAAGTCTATGATGTTCTTTGATCAAATGCTGCAGATAGTATGTGCCATTCACAGTTACAGATCTTGATGAGCAAATTTTTACTGTCTAACAGTAACAGCAAAACTTCCCACTCATCAGAGTCTCTTGGTACCTTGTCTCCCAAAATTAAGGGCAAGTTATAAAATAATGCCATCATCTGGGCTGCTTTTTGACCACTTGCTCCGGCAGGGTTGTTAATGGATGACGCCAAAATAGGGCTTGGTCGATATTTCTTGTCTGCAAATCCATAGCTAAATGAGGTAATTCTGTTGTTTATTTCATCTAATGTGAAACAACCCTTGTTAATTAAAGATGAGAGACACAGCTTCATTTCTTTTGGAACAGTACCTTCAAAAAAGTCATGCATGATGTCCACAGAAACGTTATCAGTAACATGAAAATGATTCAGACAATTTAAAACACTGGAATGCCATACTCCTGTCAGTTGAGGATTTGACAACTCAAGATCAATTGCATAATTTTCCCTTGTCCTATTTAGATTTTCCTTCTCCACAAGAGCTTGTCGAGCTTCCTCTCTATGAGATTTGCACAATCTACAAAAGTAATTGGCTGAAAAACTCTTACTGAATCCAAGAACTTGATTAATGGCAAGATTGTCACCAATAGTCTGAAACAAGCCTGGGTAGACAAAACCCTTGTACCCTGGACAGTCAATATCCAGTCCATCTCTGTATAATTTATTTAGATCTACAACTATGCTTTGAAGAACTGAATCAATACCACATTTGGAAACAAATTTAGACTTTGCAATGGCTGCAAGATGTATGTTTTCAAGACGAGACTGAACTTTCATAGGTAGACATAAAATATTTATGTATATTCCAGTTACTTTGTGTAATCCTCTTCTAGATCCTAAAGGATTTGATGTTTCAAAGTCATCTGTATATAGCAATATCGGTATTGCAGGGGTCTTTTCAGGTTTTTTCCAGACTTCTTTGTAAAATGTACCATCTCTATAGGATGATAAAACATTGTCTTCATCCTGTTCTTCTCCTAAGATAGCTTCCATTACCCCTGGAAGCTCCAAATGCTTTTTAAGAACTTGATCTATTGGCACATATTGAAAAGTGTCTTTGCTTGGTATCTGGAGAGCAGCACCTGTCACTTTATCTACAGCAGGAGCTAAGGTATAGCCTAAAAGTTTTTCTTTGGTGGTGTCAGTTGGGTCGGGGTTTGTCCCTTGGGGACGTTGTTGCTCCTTCGGGGGGCGGAGCTCCTTCGGGAGTATTTTTTGGTTTCCGGAGTTCAGTTCAGGTCTTCGACGAGAGCAGACGTGTTTTCGTCGAGCTCTCGTCGTTTTACCGTGCTCAACTTGTATCACTGTGTGATAGCTGTACTATATATTGCGATTGTGTATAAAACACCTTATAGCGTGCTTGTGTTTTAGTTGATAAGTAGGTCTGGTCGTGTTCATCTGTTTGCGACCACGCCTTAATTCTGTGTTGCTTGTGTTTTTGTTACTTCATCCTAATTTTTGTCCCTTGTAAAACTAGTTCTGAGGTTTTTTTCCCTTTTATCCCGTGGCCTCGAGCCACACAACTGCTGCTATGCCCGGAGGTCGGGATAGCACAATTGTTAAGTTGGAGTTTTCGTCCGGGGCGAGCGTCTCTCCCCCGCAGGCGTTTTCTGTGTTAAAGAATAAGGGGATTCAAGTTAAAGAGATAGAGATGTTGCAGGCGCTTGCCGCCCGCAACACGTATGACCTAAAGTTCAGGTCTGATGCTGCCCGTGTTAAAGGTGTGTCTTGCCTGAAGGGGGCAGAGGGGCTCACTGTCACCCCATATGATCGCTCTGTGGCGGTGACAGTGTTATACCTGAACTTTGAGGTCGACCAGCGCCTGGTTGCGAGGGTTCTGAGCCAATACGGAACTGTCTCTGACATGCGATGGTGCAAATATGGTTCGGGCGAGTTGGCCGGCATATTTAATGGAAAGAGGCAGTGCCGTATGGAACTAGACAGGGACATTCCGTCCTTCCTCTTCATAGGGGGTTCGAAGGCCCACATAAGGTACTTCGGGCAGCCCCGCACCTGTTTCAAGTGTGGACAAGAGGGACACGAAGCCAGGTCTTGTCCCAACAGACGTTGTGGCAAGTGCCTGCAGGTGGGGCATGACAAGGCAGAGTGTCCCAACGAGGTGCGGTGCAACCTTTGTGGAGAGGAGGGACATGTCTCTGGTGCGTGCCCCACATCGTACTCTGCCCATGCCAGTGCGGATGTGGAGCAGGCACCTGAACCCTCGCAAGCAGGCCCAGAATATTCCACTGAGGAATTGGAGGAGGCAGCACAAGAAGTAGAAAAAGATTTCCTTGCCTCGAAGCAGTGTGAGGGGGGTACTGTGGCTCCCAAGGCGGACTCCTCACCATCCTCCCCACCAACACCAGTGGAAGCTGATAGGATGGCAGTGGAGGAGGACCTACAGCTCTCCTCAGACTCCGAGTCTGCTATGTCAGATGGTGTGGAGTCTGCCTCAGAGCCTCCTCCCAAGGATCCACCTTCCGGGGAGGGCTGGTTTGATTTATGTGAGGGAGAGGAGCCTTCATTGAAGAGGTCGGCCTCAGGCGGGGTGTTAGACCAGGGGTTCACCATTCTCAAGACCCCTCCCCGAGTTCACAGAGTAAAAAGGTCAGGTCCCAGGTAGATACGTAGCCACACATTACACCATGGCTGATCCCCTGTCCCTCCTGACTCTAAATGTTAACGGCATGAGGGACAGTCGGAAGCGGTCAAGGATATTCCAATTTTGCAAAACACTGGGTGTGGACTTCGTTTTCCTCCAGGAGACCCACATTATGAATGAGGACGATGTCCACACCTGGTCCTTTGAGTGGGGCGGGGGTTTACACGCTTCCTTTGGCTCAACAACATCTTGTGGTTCAGTTATTTTAGTTTCGCCAAGGTGGACTCCGCTGGTCGGAAAAGTCGATTCTGATCATGAAGGCCGGTTGGTATGCATTACAGTAAGACACCCATGTGGGAAATTTTTCCTGTGTAACGTGTATGCGCCCAATCGGCCTTCAGACAGAAGGGACTTTTTCATGACCCTGCCATCCTTCGTTCCTGGCAGTGCTCCTTGTATCCTGGCTGGGGACTTTAACTGCGTCCCCGACACACAGCTTGACCGAATGTCCACACGTACGTCTTCGGGCTGTGGTGTCGGTATGTCGGAATTGGACATGTTTATAAAGAATCATGACATGGTTGACGTTTGGAGAGCACAACATCCCGGCTTGTCCGTGTTCACTTGGCACCGCCCTGATGGCACGGACGCCTCAAGGTTGGACCGGGTGTACTCTCCACCTGCACTGTCACCGAGGGACTGTGAAGTTGTGACATGTCCAATTTCGGATCATGACGCAGTTACTGTCTCCTTTCAGCCTCCAGAGTCATGGCCAACAGGGAGGGGGTTCTGGAAAATGAACACAGATATTCTAACGGAGGCTGACTATAGCGAACAGTTTAAAGCCAGGTACGAAGGGTGGCGAACATTGAGGCCGGCCTTCTCAACAGATTTAGAGTGGTGGGATGACGTAAAGTCCCGCATCAAACAGTTTACAGTTGAATACTGTGTAGCAAGAGCTCGTCGAAAAAGGGAGGAGTTCCTCTCGCTCTGCTTTAGGGAGAGGGACGGGGACTCCTCCGCACTCCACGCAATCCAGCAGTACCTTGATGAAAAACTGCACGGGGCCCGTGTTCGTGCTCGTGTTCATTGTGTGGAGGCGGAGGAAAAACCACCATCAAATTCTACCGGGACGTCACAAAGTATGCCATCGATCGCCGCATAAGAGCAGTCCGTGACGTCCACGGTACGGTACAGAAGGACCCTCTCGACATCGTGGAGGTATTTAAGACCTTCTATGAACAGCTTTATACGCGGGCAGATGTCGAGGTAGACCTTCAAGGGTCCCTATTAGATAATATTGACAAGACACCCTCTAAAGAGCAGAATGATGGACTTGGTTCTCCCCTGACTGTCGACGAGCTCTGGAAGGCGGTGGCGAAGATGAAAGGCGGAAAGGCGCCTGGGTCCGACGGTGTCCCAGTGGAATTTACAAACGCTTCTGGGGTACCGTCGGGCACGATCTCCGTGATGTATTCGCCTCTGCCTTCCTTGCTGGCTCATTGAGTCTCTCGCAGCGCACAGGCGTTATAACATTGTTACCAAAGTCTGGAGACCCCCTAGAACCGAAAAACAAGCGACCAATTACCTTGTTAAATGTAGACTACAAGATTCTGGCGAAAGCCCTTTGTAACAGGCTAGGCACGGTCATGCCGGATCTTGTAGGTTCTTTCCAGACATGTGCGGTGCGGGGACACAGTATTCAGCAGAACCTCTGGTTGATGCGGGACTTAGTTGAATATGTGATGGACCGTGATCTTCCATGTGCGCTTGTCTCCCTCGATCAGGAGAAGGCCTTCGACATGGTTGATCACGGATTCCTCTTTAAAATCTTGAAGAAGTTTAATTTGAATCCAGTTTTTGTTAAATGGACCTCTTTACTGTATAATAGTGTATATAGTCGGGTTATCGTTAATGGCCTACCGTCGGATGCCTTCAGAGTTCAACGTGGGGTACGGCAGGGGTGTCCCCTGTCACCTCTACTCTATGTATTGTTTAGTGAATCCCTTGCAAGAGCCTTCCAAGTTGAACCTTTGTTTCGACCATTTCACATACCTGGTGGAGCTAAAGTCAAGTGCCTCCAGTATGCTGACGACGTCACATGCGTAGTCTCCGACCTAGCTTCCTTCAGAGCCCTTACTGGCACGCTGTCTACTTTTCAAAGAGCGACAGGTGCCAGACTGAACCCCACCAAGACCAAAGGACTCCGTCTAGGTGAGTGGCGGTCGAAACAACTGCCCTTCGCGGCATCATGGGTGGACGACGCCATAAGAATCAATGGCATATGGTTTGGTTACGGGTCACCCGAGTCACTTACCTGGAATGAGAAAGTGGACCTGGTGGAAGCTAGGTTGAAGGACTTTGGCGATCGCTACATTAGTCTGTTGGGGAAGGTAACAGTTATAAATCGTTTCGTTTACCCTCTCTTGTGGTATCCGGGCACTGTTCTGGCCGCTCCAGAGGGTGTCCTGGTGCGACTCGAGAGGGCTGTGTTTAGGTTTCTTTGGTCAGGGAAAACGGAGCTGGTCAGAAGAAAAGTGGTGTACCAGGTTCCTAGGCAGGGGGGATTGGGCCTTGTGCACTTTCCTTCAAAGCTCCGTTTTCTCCTGACCAAATGTGTTTTTAGTGCTGTCGACAGTCAGATGCCGTTTGCCTATTTTGTCCGTTATTGGGGTGGATTATCATTCCGTTGGTTCTTTCCTACCCTGTTTAGCAACAGTGTACCTCACAGTTGGAGGCCAACGAAGGCATACTGTCAGATGAGGGAGACACTACGTATTATGTCAACTGTAGGGGACGTTTTGCAGTCCAGTGCGGGGGACCAGTACCGGGCCATTTTTGATGACTTGGTTGGTCAGGTCCAACCCAACGACTATGCGTCAGGGCCGGAAGTGTGGCGTGTAGTCCACAGCAGGACACTCGATCACCGCCGGCGTGACCTGCTGTGGCGCATCGCACACGACGCCATCGTAACGAATCTCAAGCGCCTTCGGTGGCGTCTTGGAGATGGCATTTGCCCCCGCACTGGATGCACAGGGTGGGAGAGTGTGCCCCATGTGTTTTGGCAGTGTGGCTTTGTGGCCTTCCTCTGGGAGTGGTTTCAAGCTCTGGCTGATCGCCTCACGTTTTGTAACACCTG
The DNA here is from genome assembly GCA_029531755.1 of Holothuria leucospilota. Taxonomy (NCBI): domain Eukaryota; kingdom Metazoa; phylum Echinodermata; class Holothuroidea; order Aspidochirotida; family Holothuriidae; genus Holothuria; species Holothuria leucospilota. Next base: position 50,263,823 of record CM055961.1, read on the forward strand.
GGCGGTCAGCCAGGACTACGCTTTGTATGGTCTGTCACCCCCGCCATGCAATACAAGTGTTCGCGGGATACTTACCTTTGTTTCGGCCTCCATAAAGCTGGCCTTGTGGAGAGACCGGTGTAATATTGTGTTTAGGGGAGAGGGGAAGCCTGTGGACGTCGTCCTGGCGTCGGTGAGGACGGAGATTAAGCTGAGGGTGGAGGCCGACTTCGTCCGTTTGCCAAGGTCGACGTTCGGCAGGTGTTGGGGTCCACTTGTTTCAGTGCGGGCGGGCCGGGTGATAGTTAATTTGTAAATATTGTAAATATTGAAATTGCAAATAGTCCTACGTGATTGGCTCGGTTTTGGGGTGGTTTTGTACATAGTTGGCACAGACATTTTGTTTGCTAGCGCAATGTAAAGAATTCTGTAAATAGTTCAGAGTTGTGTTTTTGTCCGGTCAGGTTTAGGTTCTACTTTGTTTCTTCGTGCCCGTTTCTACGTACGTAAAAAGCTCTCAAGTTTTTCTTTGGGGGATATAAAGGCCACTTGTTTTGTAAAAAAAATCTTTTCTTTGGTGTTCTGTCATTAAACCAGCAAATGGCTCAGACAGGTGACTCAAATCTATAACATGTTGGTCAAGCTTTTCTTGGAAATGAGGGCGAGCAGTCGGCTCAAATTCTTTAAGGGATAATAATTTTTCTCGAAAAGAATATACCATTGCTTGCGTCATATCTGAAAACTCTTTAAGTATGTCATCAACAAAAGAGTCTGCAATAGATGTGTTTATCTTTAGCTTGGCCACAAAAAGGGAAATAGATTCTTTTATAGCAGCAAAAGAGTGAACTGGATTTCCACAATCATCCACATTTTCATTTTCACTAAAATGGTGTAAGTCCTCTGGAGGGTCTTCCTCCTGCTCCTGCAATATGTTTTCATCATGAGCAGCTTCAGGTGGGTTATCGGTAGCTCCCCTGGGGCCAGTATGCTTTGTCCTAAGATGTCGTTTAAGACTACAAAGCCTCAAAAATATACTCTGACAGCCATCTTGGCCACATATAATTTTAATACGTGTTCCTTCATGGATGAAATGTCTGTATTTTAAGTGAAGGCAATACTTTTTCAAGTCTCCATCAATCCTATGCAGACATTTAAAACATGTATACATGATGATTAAATCTGATTGCAGTACTCCATGATAGTAAAGCTTACTTCAGCTCTCCACTGGCGTATGAATTTCAGTCTTTCTCCAATTTTTGGAATCAACTCTTTGATTGTGTCTTCATCAAGGAGTGGTAGGGCAGACTCATCAATACCATTTTCTGAAAAGAAAAGGTCAATAGCATTTAAAACCTGGCTTACTCTAATTTATGTGGTGAGCATTGGTCTAATTGCCCGCTCTTTTTGGTTTCGATGATAAGAGAAACCTATGCAGTCATGATGGCGTGTGTGTGTATGTATGTGTGTATGTGCGTGTGTGTGTATGTGTGTGTGTTTGTGACACTTTTCTTGTTTACACGATATCTCAAGAAGGGAAACTCTGACAGTTCTCAAAGTTGATAGGTAGATGCGCCATATTAAGAGGAAGAACCCTATCGTTTTTGGTGGAGGTCAAAGGTCATTTGGGGTCACCAGGGGTCAAACTCTGAAATCCTTGTTTACACGATATCTCAAGGTAGGAAGCGTGGATTGATTTCATACTTGTTGTGTGGATGCATTATGATTAGAGAAAGAACCCTATCGTTTTTGGTGGAGGTCAAAGGTCATTTGGGGTCACCAGGGGTCAAACACTGAAAACCTTGTTTACACGATATCTCAAGTTAGGAAGCTTGGATAGATTTCATACTTGGTGAGTGGATGCATTATGGTAAGAGGAAGAACCCTATTGTTTTTGGTGGAGGTCAAAGGTCATTTGGGGTCACCAGGGGTCAAACCCTGAATACCTTGTTTACACGATATCTCAAGGTAGGAAGCTTGGATAGATTTCATACTTGGTGTGTAGATGCATTATGGTAAGAGAAGGAACCCTTTATTTTTTGGTGGAGGTCAAAGGTCATTTGGGGTCACCAGGGGTCAAACACTGAAAACCTTGTTTACACGATATCTCAAGGTAGGAAGCTTGGATAGATTTCATACGTGGTGTGTGGATGCATTATGGTAAGAGACAGAACCCTGTTGTTTTTGGTGGAGGTCAAAGGTCATTTGGGGTCACCAGGGGTCAAACACTGAAAACATTGTTTACACGATATCTCAAGGTAAGAAGCTTGGATAGATTTCATACGTGGTGTGTGGATGCATTATGGGAAGAGGAAGAACCCTATTGTTTTTGGTGGAGGTCAAAGGTCATTTGGGGTCACCAGGGGTCAAACACTGAAAACCTTGTTTACACGATATCTCAAGGTAGGAAGCTTGGATAGATTTCATACTTGGTGTGTGGATGCATTATGGTAAGAGACAGAACCCTGTTGTTTTTGGTGGAGGTCAAAGGTCATTTGGGGTCACCAGGGGTCAAACACTGAAAACCTTGTTTACACGATATCTCAAGGTAGGAAGCTTGGATAGATTTCATACTTGGTGTGTGGATGCATTATGGTAAGAGAAAGAACTCTATCGTTTTTGGTGGAGGTCAAAGGTCATTTGGGGTCACCAGGGGTCAAACACTGAAAACCTTGTTTACACGGTATCTCAAGGTAGGAAGCTTGGATAGATTTCATACTTGGTGTGTGGATGCATTATGGTGACAGAAAGAACCCAATTGTTTTTGGTGGAGGTCAAAGGTCATTTGGGGTCACCAGTGGCCAAACTCTGAAAACTTTATGTAAACGATATCTGAAGTTAGGAAGCTTGGATAGATTCCATATGTGGTATGTATATTCATTATGGTAAGAGGAAGAATGCTATCATTTTTGGTTTCGATGATAAGAGAAACCTATGCAGTCATGATGGCGTGTGTATGTATGTGTGTATGTGCGTGTGTGTGTGTGTGCTTGTGTAGACTAACCAACTGATGACACTGATATGTTTACACACCTTCCAACTGATGACACTCAAACAACTGGTGACGTCATCGGTTGTAGATGACACCAGGATCAGTTTCAGGGGTGCATTGTCTTATTATATTCCAATTTTTAATTAATTTAGGGCACAGTCATCTATTGCATAGCATTTGCCAAAAACCATGTGTATCAATGAAATGGAATAGCGCCATCAGTTGTGTGTTTGTCAGTTTGGTCATGTCACCAGTTATGTGGAGATTGTACAAATCCGTACACACATCAAAGTTCAGATGCATTATAACTGTGGACGTATACATGGCTTTTCTGCAAGGAATTGAACTGTGGCGAGCTTGGGCAGAGAAAAGGGGGGGGGGGGTGTTAATTGAGGCATTCATAAATTGCAAAACTGCTGTTCAAACATATAAAATGAGTTTTGCAGTTGTAAAAGTAGTCTTGAGAAAGTGATGAATTGTGGAAGGTGACCTGCATTTTTTTGCAAGAGAGAATTTATTCTTAAGCCTAAAGGTACAGTAGGTCTACTCAAAGGTGAAGGGGCAGACTTCATGATCCAGTTATTTAGTTCATCTGTACTTTTCTTTTGTATCCTCCAGTCAATTTCTATAGATTTGAAAGTTTCAGAGGTTCATAAAATAAATCATGTAGTTATTATTAAGAAAAAGGCTTTAACCATTAATAATGATACAGTACTGTAAAAAATTGTCCAATGTAAATAAAATGGTTGTTCCAACTTTTTGTGACTGATGACTGCACAGCAGTGATGAGACATGGAAAATTTTTGGCATGGTTTTAACTGGCATGCACTTTGCAATGGTACTAATGTTCAGAGTTGTTGATTCGAGTCGCTGACCTGGACTCGAGTCCGACTCGAGTCGTACTTTTTCTTGACTTGCGACTTGACTTGAAAGGCAAATGACTTGCGACTTGACTTGAAGACAAATGACTTGTGATTTGACTTGACTTGAAGATATTTGACTTGGCGACATTAAATGAAAATGCCGCTGAGTGTAACATGAACTTTTTCACCACAAAATTATGCAACAACAGATTGCAAACTTTTCCTTCATTTATTCGAGATTGCATTGAACCGCTAGTGTGACGGATACTGAAAAGACACGCAGGCGTCAGGGGTCCAAAAGGACAGCTGTAACGCAGCACTTTAATTGAATCAATCATTCAAACCCACAAAGTATACCTTGCAAGGCTCGCCTCTTATCACAAACCAGCTGCGTTTATAGTTAGTCTGCACCAGTGCTTCCCAATCTTTTCGGCCCATCGCCCCTTACACCAGGGAGTTGACCCTGCTTTCACAGAATGGAACTGAGAAACTCCCTCCCTTCATGCCTACAAAAATAAAAATAAAACAACACCCTATGTCTATAACATATGAGAGACAAGAAAATGAAATTACATGTTTGAAAATGAAGGGTATTAAATACGGTCTTTGCATGTGTGGATTAAAGGAATTAAAAATGGATGGGGTTCACTATATGTGCCGAAACTTGCGATCGTCAAAGGAGTGATGACCTAATGGCTGCAAGCGTCCTCCTCAAGGAAAAAAAAATGAAACGCTTTAAAACTTCCTGGCATCTGACAATCAAGATTAGAGCAAGAGTAATACATGTTGACCTCATTTTATCTCCACTTTATGAACACATTCCAGGCCCGTAGTCAGGAAAATTTTTCTCGCCCCCTAGAAAGTTTTCAAGTTGCCACTGATTGACTTTATACATTTTTACACAATCGGCCCCTGAAAATTTTTTCGCCCCCTGGAAGCCATTTCGCCCCTTCAGTACCTTGTTTAGCTACGTGCCTGACTTATTCGCGAGCGCATGCGCTGTGGGAAATTTTTAGTATCTTTTAAAGCTCTTGTATAAAGAATATTTATTTTCAAGAGTCCCCTGCTGCACTTAGCATTTCCCCCCTCCTGAACAGCCAACTCGCCCCGTCATCAGAAAATTTCCATATTTGTGTGCAGACATACCGTCCACCATAATCATACCAGGGAGTACGCCTTGCGCAATGGGTGAGGGAAGCATAAAATACCCAAGTCTGCTTTCTCAGAACTTTTCTGAAATCTTTCCTATAGCCTAACATAATTCAATAAAACAGTTTTACTCGTCATGAATCTTTTAGAGCAATAGCAGGCATACTTCCACTTTTTCTTACCATTTTAAGCATATTCAGTTTAATGGGTAACTTTAACACAGGTTCAGAGAAAATCTATACCCACATGGGAAAAGATTGACACATTGTGTAGGGTACCCACAAAGCTGAAAAATGTTGAGTGGCGTTGTGTTTTAGGAACATCCCCTCACTTTTAAAACGATTCCATTTCCCTGAGAACCTAGTTTTTCTTATTAAGTTAACCTATTGTTAGCTACTGAGTAAGTACGTTAAGCTTATATGATCCATTGATTTTCCTGAAAAGCTAGTTGTGGCTTGGATCTTCCTTAGTATATGGAAAGAACGTATTTCGTAAATCCCCCACCCCAAAAAATGTCAAAGTGTGACTTCTTTAGATTAAAATTTTTCAAGATCTTCCACCTGACCTCCGTATGAAGACTGTACCTGGGAACTGCAGTCTAATATAGGCGTATGATTTTTTATTTTGAAAATTGTGACTTGTGACTTGAATTGACTTGAGAGGAAATGACTTAATTGTGACTTGACTTGATTTGGGCGAAAATGACTTGTGACTTGACTTGAAGTTGAATGACTTGAGACTTGACTTGACTTGAAGGTAGAATAGATGACTTGGGACTTGACTTGACTTGAGCAAAAATGACTTGGTTACAACTCTGCTAATGTTACATGTGATAACATCTTTGTCTGTTATTTGTTACTGTGCATAGTATAACCTTTGGCCAAGTGTTTGGCCCAGGCATAGTGGCCACTTGTTACTGTACACAAAAATGCTTTGCTGTTGTCCTGTGAAGTCTTTCAGTCCTATTCAGTAGCACAATCTCTCTTCAGAAACAGGCATTTTCATCACCAGCATCCAAGCTTTTCACTTGCAGTTCATTGCCTTAATATCATGACTGAATTTATAGTCATGTGGCAGGTTGGAAAAAGATGCACCAATAGTGAATAGCCTAACTCTTTGAGTAGAATTTGGAAACAGGTCTAGAAACTTTCTTTAGATGGATATTGCTGTGAAACTACTTGTTTCCACAAAAATATGTACTTTCAATGGCTGCCTTCTTCAAATCAAAATGGCCACCATATATGTAAACATAACTTACAGTATCACACTGTGCAAAAAGATGTTGAGATTTAAAAAAGTTACACCTTACAAAACTGTTTTTGACACAGCTGCTTGTAAAATCTTTGCATATTTTTATGATAAGTAATCAAAACTTATTTTTCTGAACACTTTCGCATGTTTCCGGCCTGGTCAGAATTTGATGTTAACTGCTCAAGAGTGCCTGCATTTTTTGAAGCGGAAGGTCATCATCAATCTCTTCTAGCCCTTCCCTGAATCAGTCTGCATGTCTGCCTTTAGAGAGTAAAGACAAACAGCATATTAGCTGAGCACTACCTGCGTAATTGGTGTCGAATAGGTTTATTCTTGGCTGTCAAGCTTCGTAATATTGTATGCTGCAGATGGACAGGTTTGATGTGTAGCTGTTGATGATTGTACACATGCATTGCGCTGGACCAGTGTTCAATGCTGGATTTATTTGTCCTGCTTGTTACACCCGTCGGCCAAGCAATCTCTACAATCGAAACTGTGGGCAGCTTGGATTAATAAAACCTGGACAACCCTTCACCTCCCTTGTCATTGGCCCCTTCCCTCCCATCCTCCTGTTTAGTGCATCATGTATTGAGGATAGGAAATATCCAGAGGACTGTGGTAGAATCTGATTGTGCTGGGTTTTTTATTTGGTTTGTGCTTTGTTTTGGGTTTGGACTGCAGGGCATATTATGGGGCTTCAGCCCCATCCTTTGCCCTTTGTTGTGTTTTGTTATGCTATATTATGTTATGTTGCAACAAATCACTCCATCCATAGCAGGTATGGCCAGCCTGCAATCTGCAGGCCACATGCAACCCTTGGAGCAGTCTCATGGATCCCGTGGACGCCTCATGCTAATCAAATGTAAAAATGAAACAACTCTATTATGAGAGGTAGCTTAATTGAAATGGTCTTTTTTCACGTGATTCATGCGACAAGTTACCGGTGCAGGCCATGTCAATTGTATATTAAGTTATCACATTTACAAGAATAAACATTCAAGCATGCTTATAAATGCTAAAGCCAAGTTCTCCCTCGCTCCTTCCCCCTTGCAAGCTGTTAGTCTTGTCTACAGTTTTGTTAAGTGCACAGTGTGCACCCAGGATCATCATTTAATGATCAGCTAAAAGTCTCCAGTGCAAATGGTCTTACTTTGGTTAAGTTTGATGAATAAAGCTTCAGAATGCCCATTCGGCTCGCTAAGGAACAATTTGATCATGAATGAATGTACAGGCAAGATTTGCCTCCTCTATGGGACTCTGAGTGTTCAGAGAATTTCAGTGCAGGGGTGAACTAATCATATGATCCTGCTCCCGAGACCGCCATTTTACGTCCCCATCCGACAGATGAGAGTGTATCCCGAGTCTTTAGACACTTTTCCAAAGGCTGGGAGGGTGGAGAAACCTCATCTATATCACAGCAGCTCAACAACAGTACCGAGCAACCTGAAGTGGAAAAGACTTGAAGCAGACAACACAAACCCCAAATTTAGTCACCAAATTTTGAACCCCTCAGCACCACCGTGAATAGATTGGCCAAACAAGCACTACCTTTAGTCCTCACTAAATTTCCAAGTGGTTCCACAGGAATTTGATCCGGGGACATTTAGATTAACAGGTGTACACTAACCACTCTCCCACATCCACCATAAGCTGCCACATAGCCTACTGGTACCACAGACCCCCATGCCATCTTGTCTTAATGTGTATGAGGTGATGAACTTTGTGCCATGATTCTTACGACTTCATTTCATGTATGCAAGAGAGACTTCCTCACGCCTATGTGCCAAAGATGAAGGGTGAATTGTGGCACTATAGCACAGGAAACTCATAAAGATCAAGGGTCTGCTGATGCCATTACATTAACCCAAACCTTTCTTCTGAACCCTACCCTTTACACTAATGGATAGGAGATTTTCCGTCTATGTAGCAAACATTCGATCTAGTAGAAGTGGGGGGGGGGATACCAATTTTTCTGGGGGTTACCCATGAATCCTACCCTTTCATGGAATAGGACATTTTTACAAATGATAGTGGTGTTGAGTTCCAGCAGCTCCATTCAGTATTTGACTTGGGATTATTTTGTACAATTACTGTCGTAACAGTACTAATATATATGGTTCAATCCTTATAAAATATGTAGACTATTTAAGTTGACAAGCTCAGATGCCATCATGTTAAACTTTTTTTTTCAATATTTTCTCAAGTCAAGTCCTAAGTCCTCTATCTTCATGTCCAATTTCCAAATCATTTACTTTCAGGTCAAGACACAAGTCAAATTCACACAATTCAAGTCTTAAGTGACATCTGAGAGAAAAGCAGAAATATGTCTTTATTAGGTTCCTCATATGATTTATGAGGCTTGAAACTAGTCTTTTGAATTATTTTGTGGAGAAGATTGCAGAACTGTTTTAAAAAAAAGTAACATTGCACATGATTTCCTCTCATCATGCAGATTGTCGTGCCAGTTGGTGTAGGTGTATGATGCAATACACGGGTATACGTACAGAAGTATGGAAATTCTTTGATGACGGGGCTCTTCATTTGGAGTGGGCAAATGCTAAGGGCAGTGGGGGGGGGGGGGGCTGAAAAAATAAAATACTTAACAAAAACTGGAGCATAACATGACACTAAAAATGTTCCATTGAGCCCTCAAGTTATCATTCGTACAATGGAGATGACATGAAGTCATTAAACTTTGCTCCTCCTTAGTTTGTACTACAAAGTTCTTAAATAATTTTAATTGATATGCCCACAGATTGCATCTAACATTGTTGACTATAACTGTTATTTTTTCTTCTTGCCCCTGACCTGCCAGACCTCTTCCCCTCAGCTGGCAATTGACTGACGAATAAGCATTTGTGGGTACCCTATTCCGGAACTACAAAGGTGACAATGCATTATACTACACAATTTCATAAAAAAATATTCCCGAGGCAAATGAAGCAGGTCCTTTTTGTGGGAAGTTTGTCAGTTAAAATACGGAACTGTTATGAAAAGATCTCAGCGGAGCGCGCTATTAGTCAGCGCATGATATTGCCTGAATAGAAAATGATCGGAACAGTACCTATCCTTTTTCGGCTTGGCAATTGGAGCCCTTTGTAAGGTATGGGATTCATGGGCCTTTATCAGGCCCTTATTGAGTCTCATGGGAAATATTTCCATGAGGGTCATAGGAAAAATCCGGGTTGATTGCAAAATGGGAACAGGAGCATGACATAAACAACGAGAATTCAGAGACCACCTTCAACTGGGAGTGAGTAAGCGAAAAAAATCGAATGTCGGGTCTAGGATTTATAAGCATATTTTAGAATACTTTTTCTTGGTTTCAGTTCCACAATTAACTTTCAGGATCTACCAACAGTGGGTGCATGCGAAGCGCCCAGACAAAATGTTGTTTCAGCAGAATTTAGAAAAAGAATTTTATGTATCAGGGGCGCAGATCGAGTTTCAAAAGTGGGGGGGGGGGGGGGACAAACTACTAGTTTGTTATTTTGTTTCATCGCTGTGAAGGTGTATTTATATGTGGTACCAGGTTGCATGTAAGGACACCGAATTTTTCAAAAATTTTCAAAGGGGAGGGGGTGTCCCCTCCCCCAGGCCAGTAATCACACAACATACTGCATGACCCCCTGTGAGATAAATTCTGGCTACATCACTGATTATTATCATTATTATAAGGACTTACCCAAAATAATATACACGGCAAGTGTTTGAAATGAAATTGGCATGCCATCACTGCAATGTAAACCTGATGCATGTCTATAATATGTACGTTTATATGTTAAATGTGCGCGAAGCGCGCGAAAAATTTTTAGTTACATTTTTCGGGGAAGTCGTTACAGCCCCCAATTCAAACTGGGCTCCTGCACCCATGATTATGACTTATAAAAAAAAAAAAGTCTGGCAGCGAAAAGTGGGGGGGGGGGGGACATTTTGTGTTACGCCCCCCATCCCGGATCAAAAAGTGGAGGGGACATGTCACCCTGTCCCCCCAGGATCGACGCCCATGTTATGTATACCTCACTGGCAGTTCGTGTAAATCATGCTATGCACGTTAAACCGTTTCTTGATATTTGATTGGTACATAATATGATGCCCTCTTAATGGCGCCTACGAGTGCTGAACCTCTAGATTTAGAAAAAGTTTTCAGGAAACTATTTCTTGTGCATTGTTGCCCTCAGATGAGTGTGGACCGTGGCACGCGGGCAAAGTGGACTCAAAGTTTGAATTAAATATAGGCCTACCATTCTTTACTAAAAAAAAAAGTTGCATCCAGACTCTGCACAGAAACTTTTTCAAGTTCCAAACAAATCGTGTCTCCCAAGAAAGCAGTGCTGAAATAATCCTTTAAGTACTTCGAATACCATGAAATATGTCTCCCAAAAGTTCAACGCATGTTCCTCCTTAGTCACGCATAAACTTTAGAATAATTGGCTAAGTTTGACACCCCTTTCCGTTGAATGATGCTAATGCGTTTTAGACGGTATCGGTTATAAGCATAGCCATGTGGTTGTAAGCGGGTGGTAATTTTGATAGCATTTGCAAAAGTTTTGGTATGGTTTGGTAGTTTGATATGATAAAATCAGAACTCATAAAAAGGGGAAAAAAGAGAAAACTTACAAACTGTCTGGCAGCTGACCCGTATTGGCAATGGTCTGCATTGTAGACATCTACCCAGTCAAGGGTGAAACAATGGTCACATCCAACTCGTAACTTCACCATACCTCTAGACATACGATATAACAACTCACCGATTAAGGGTTACGTGTTACAAAGGTGAGACTTGTTCTGTAACAAATGTGAAGGAAAAGTAGGAAAGCTACACAACTTTTTGGTTCTGTTGAAGGATGGGACTCCTTAAAAACAAGTACAGGTAAACTGCCGAGGAGGATGCCCGCCGAAGGATAGTACTCTTTATCGCATCATACGTGACTATATGGCTCATTGGACACCTTGGCCTCTGTCCTCACCATAGTTTGAGCTGAGACTAAAAAAAAAAAAAAAAAAACAAAAGGGTAGGAAATGCCCTAGACTGCACAATAACTTAATATTCTTAAGCATAAGCATGTAATTGCCGAGCTTCTCGCTTAGCATATGAGTTCCGGAATGTAAGAGAAAATTTGGAATCACAAACGCTCTAGATTGCGGCCGGAAAAGTGCGTTTTTAAACACAAATTTTTCACAATAGTTCAACGCAGTGTATCATGCGTGGAGCGCAGAATATGGTGGGAAGAGCCATTAAACTGAATTAAGGGTTAAAAGGGAGTATTTGCAATCGCCTCTTAAATCACCCGCTGGTCTATAATATTTAAAAAACATAAAATTGTGGTGGTCATCTTGGGAAATTTACATTTTTAATTTTTACCTTTTGAACATTGAAGAAAATCGAACCAATGACATTGGTAGGGAAGTGCGCAGAAAAATGGGAGGTACCCCTCGAATTTTTTCATCCAGCTTATCGCTACGAAAAAACTGAGTGGCGGCAGCCCAAGGGGGTGGCAGCCACAGAGTCGCTACGCAGGCAAAATGGGGGGTTGGGATAATGATCGACGTAATCATGCTGATTTGGTTATCCTGATATTCATATGGAAATATGTGTACTTTTTAAGTATCTCTGTTTTCTGCATTGCAAGAGGGAGGAAGAAGTCGTAAGTAATGACGAACTACCACAAATTCAGAAAGAGGTTTGATGTCAAAGAGGGTTTGATTTCAAAAACGAACCCATTGATGAACCATTCGAACCCCTTCCCCTACCCCTACTGCTGGAAGTTGTTCGTCAGGATTCGTGGAGTGTTCAAAATAACTTGTAAAACTACGATTGTTTTTAAATGCTTGGCACCACACTATATAACGTTATTTGGATGTTAAGTGATAAGCATCACGTTAGAGCTCCCGTTTTGTATGGTTAATTCGAAAATCCCATACCGGTCTCTGCCTGTCTGCCAGCCTTGGATATGTCCAAGAATGTTTCTGTGAACGGCACGCAGGTATTTTTACGTAAAAAAGTTGAGCGAATAGAAGACAGTAAAACAGCCGGGGGCAGGAGGTTTGTTGACAATCTTTCACCTAACGAAACTTAGAATTACATAAATTCTGGACAGTTTTCAAACATATGATCAATTCTGTCAGAATTCACAAAGAAAGCACCATTTTGCATCTAAGCCACCTTAGGTTAACAAACATTTCACAGAGGGGAGGGGCAAACCTCCTCCTCCAAGACGGCACCTTTGTCAGTTCGTGTATTGGAAAATTTTTGGATATTTGAGGGTCCTTAGATGCAATCTGGTGCATTATTTTGGACAAATTACTGCACATTTTTGACATTTCTTAGCTCTTTGGAAAATTTTTTGATGTTTGAGGGTTCTTAGATGCAATCTGTGGCATCATTTTTTGGACAAATTCTAAGGTAAATTACTGCAAATTTTTGACATTTCTTACAGAAGAGTCAAATAACGGCTTTCCGTGCTTGGAAAGTGGAGGGGGGGGGGGGAGGGCTAAAGCATACTTCCGCCCCTCCACAAATTTCACTGGGGGGCTGGCGCCCCCAGTCCCTGCCCCCGCTTCCTACGCCAGTTGCATAAACGCCGAGTCTTTATTTATACATCATATCAGAAACCAATTGACCGTCACCGAAACACGATGTGAACCGCCTCAGATACCCCTGAATAGCTGTTTTACTTCGCGGTACAACGTAATTTTGAATGCATGTAGGAAAAGCTTAATTGCGCTTCGGTTAAATGTTATGATAAGCAATTTATGCCACACTCAGCGACATTGAATAGCAGTCGCCAAGTCAAACCTGTTGAAGTCATGATGAGCTTTTTTTTTCAAGTCAACCCGCAAGTCATTTTTATTCAAATCAAATTAAGTGTCAAGCCCACAAGGTAATATCTGAGATAGAAGACGACTAAATTCTCGTCCTTTACAGAACACTGGGCAAGCTATGCGTGCCTTGCATGTAACTAGTTAGCTGTAGGCCTATATGAAACCACACTTGGAAATAAAAACAAGAAAAAAAAAAAAAAAAAAAAAAAAAAAAAAACGCGCGAAACGCAGCGAAAATCATTGATGGGTTGTATTGGAGAATGGAGCCGTAGCCTGTATGGGGCGTTGCCCCCCTGAGATTTTCAAACCCAAAATGAAAAATGACCTACTTTAAAAAATTGCTGAAAGTAACTTCATTGTACTGATTATGTTTTTAAAGCCCTCAGAACCTGTGAAATAGCATAAAAGTTCATTTTTCCAAGAGTTTCCCGGGGAGGTCCCCGGACTCCATTATCAGACGGACTGTTGTGCGGGTAACTCGCACTGACGAACGAACGAAACTCCTTATTCATGCATGATCCACACAACACACACTGGCACCGAAGCCTAAACTTTAAAAGGATCCTTAAAAAATGTTTCTCACGCGTTACCTCAGCACGTTTGTAGATAGCCTGTAAATGCTAAAATCAGTGCGCATGTGAAATCCCTTTTAGTCCTGTTTTTATCCTACAAAGTGATTTTACTGAAGAAGTTTTCAACTCTAACTTCTGATCGTGAAGTCTTCGTTTCTAAAACATGAAGTTTCCTGGCAAAAAATGTTTTGATGCTACTTCGGAGATCTACGATGTGCCTTTTCCGTCAATCTGGGAAGCATTTCGGTCAAACAATCTATACAGGTAGTACGCTATGCAAAAATCGACTGGCGGCCCTCCTGGCTCCAAGTAGCGCATTCAGAGGGGTAAAGACCGGCAATGGCTGTTGCATGGCACGGTGCTATAGCACAGCCGAAAAATAATAAAAAATAAGAAATTCTAAAATATATAGTCAGTTCAAAGCTTTGTCAATGTAAGCAACAGTTTGTAACCAAGCGACCTTACAATGGCAAAACTTCTCAAAAGGGATGGGCCCAATCTATCCCTTACATCCAGCCGAAAAGAAAATAGAAAAAATGGGAATCAAAACTACTGTATGTTGTGTTTCCAGAAAGGGTGTTCTGTTCAAAACTTGCCAGAAATTCTGTATTACAGAAAAAAAAAACTAGACAAATATTTATAAGTAGTTCCAAAGTTGCCCATTCGACAATGTTATAATATTTTTGTCTGGCCTTCACGTTGAAGCGTACACAAAAATGGGATATCACCCATTGGGTGGTATGGATACAATCGAGGGATGTGGATTCAGTTGAGATCGCTGTCAGTTTTTTCTAGCCTATAGGCCTATTTCTCCACCAAAAGGATTGCTAGAAGTGTTCTCTTAGTCTGAAGCCGACCGTTTTCACCCAGGAAAATCTCCACAGTGAAACTTTGATAACCCAACAAATTCTCCTTCGAGCTTAATTCTATATGACATTTTACCAGTAAGAAGGCCTAGCTATTTGTCAAATAGCAACTCCCTGATTTGACCATGGAACTACTACGCCATGGTTTGAATCAAAACTACAGACAGCATGAGGTGTTTCCCGAAAGGATGTACTGTTCAAAACTTGTCAGAAATTTGGTATTGACCAGGGCCGTGCCCAGACAAGGTACTGAAGGAGGGGCGAAAAGGCTTCCAGGAGGGGCGAGAAAAATTTCAGGGTGGCAAAGTTTTAAAAATGAATTAAGTTAATGGCAACTTCAAACTCTCTTGGGGGGTGAAAAAATTTTCAGGGGGTTTTGCCTTCCCCTTGCCCCTTCTTGGCTACGGGCCTAGTATTAGCAGTTCTTCATGCAAATAATCCAAGAAGTTCCAGCTGTTCTGTACCGACATTTGACAAAGAAACTTGACCGTGAAGGGAGTTGTCAAATAGCAACTCCCTGCATAGAAGCATGGTTCACTTGACAGAAAGTATTTGTTTGCACTAACTTAAGCGGGAAACTAGATGATACGTAATAACTGCCTGCAGACATGAAATCGAAGCAGTATCATCGTCTTCGACTTACACTTGTGTACCATTTTACGCTCGACGAATAACACCACACAGTAGTTGTCTGTAATAATGGCGATGCAGTTGGTAGTCATTTCCGACTTTGCAAGTTTTATAGCATTGGATGGCCCTGTAATATAGGCCTAATAGGACAATTTGCCTACTCGGCGGACTTGTATTACTCTGCACATACATTGGCCCCACTTCTTACCGTATAATGTCTACGCCCAACCCAAAAAGGTATCTTCGAAACCTACTGTGAAGGTTATGGAAGGACTAGGTCACAAAAAGGTATCTTCGAAACCTACTGTAAAGGTTATGGAAGAACTAGGTCGTTGGCCTTTATCACATGAAACTATATATGGAGCAGTGCTGACTCAGTCATCAGTACTGGCAGTAGTTGTGTACATTGTAACCCGAGTTGTACCGTAGTCATTTCCGACTTTGCAATCCGCGGTCCCTCTCAAGTTTTTGCAAGGTCGGCAAGAGCGGCTCCTAAGTTTGCACCTTCGGGAAACCAAAAATGAGAATTCCTAAACATTTTACCCATTCAAAGTTTTCCCAAAGATAACACCATTTTGCATCTTTGCCAAACACCAAAAGAATGACTTCTCAAAGTGTAGGTGTGTCACCGGCCGGCAACCTAGACACCCCCACCCCCAGTTGGAAGCTGGTAAGCCCTACACAAATGTCACGTCCTCCCGGTCCCTCCTTTTAGACCACCTCAGGGTGGCAGTGGGTGACAAAGAAAGGATCTGCACGGGTGCCAACAACCCTATAGGCTACACCACACTATGAAAGCTATCACTGAACTACCCCCTAGAGATTACACCCAGGCTACAGCCCTGAATCTGCCTGCCTTTAGAGCAAAAGCAGATAAATTATCGGGGTCACTGACTGTTGTCAAGGATTATTCGCTATCAAGTTTGCCTGCTCTGCTTTCCCGACAAAATTGAAAATACATTCTGTACGCAAATGCATCGTCTATTTTTCAGAAGGGGTTATAATATGTTGCACTGTGGCATCATCATTGCCGTTCCCTTCCCCTTCGGACAGACATGATTGAGCTAGCCCGGTAATCCAACCCCCAGATGGTCACGAGAGTGGTTTTAGTCAAGTCGCAGGCAAGGGTAGGGTTACCATTCGTCCCGATTTTCTCGAAAACGAATCATATAGCTGTTATATTCATCATGTTAGGCCTAGTACCTGTATAGTGTACCTAACGTTCTGTGACACATCGTAGTGACAAAGCCCAGCACAATCAGATTTTTCCACACTTACAATAAAACTTGTCAATGAATTAATCAGTAACCCACTCAGGCAGACTGTTCCACCCATTGACAACTTTATGAGAGAAATTGAGCTTTTTGATATCAAGCCTAGAGGAATACTTCACCAGCTTCTTACAATAGCCTCCAACACGAGAATTAGCACAAACCTCGAAGCGGTTACAACTAGAGAGAATTCGCATCAGAAAGGAATTTGAAAACCTGCAGCATATCCCCCTAATCCTCCTTAACTCAAGAGTTGTAAATCCGAAACATTTGAGCCTATCATGATAAGGGAGAATACGCACTTCGGGAACAAGCCGAGTCCCTCTTCTTCGGACTTGATCTTAACGAGCCTAGTGTCGCGTGGACAGATCAGCGTACTTTGGGCATGGAAGTACTACCCCGGAGCAGGGAGCTGTTACGGAACAGCTCCCTGCTCGGAGGTAGCACTTCCATGCTGTAGGTGTCTGTCTGAAAAAAAGAAGTGTGACGGGATGCAGCCTACAGGTAATGTGTTTTCTCATAGGAGGTGAACTTTTCGTTTCCTTGGCCACGTTGACAACGCCCCTGGCCGGTGAGCAGTCTCAAGATTGTCAGATGGACCGTTAAAATCAAAAGGTTTACCACCTCTGTTTTTAACTACAGCTACAGGTGCTTAAAATGAACACCAAACAGTCAATCAAAGTTGTAGTGAGACTACTGGCTACTGTAGCAGTCTAGTTGTACAGGAGATGGATTATCGTTCTCAGTTAGGGAAATACCCATTCCCTTTGCCAAAAATTGTTTCGGGAACTGTACTCAGAACCAAAATAGTGCTATCACTTGATCGTTTTCAAGTGACTTTAACTTCGAAAGTGTCGTATTTTAAAGGGAAAATGCAGTCCCCCAGTTTGAATCAGTGTACCCCGCCATCCTAACTCAGAAATGGCCCCTTTCAATCATGTGACAATATTTTTTGAACTTATTTGTTAAATTCATGCAGAATAACTGTTCGGTTTACCTTCAATATATTTAATGTTTTTTGCACTGAGACATAATGAAAAACACGCGTGAGAGGAATAAGTGAAGATCTGTAAGATTAAGCAAATTTTTGAAAATAAACTTGGGGCGACTGCTTTCTCCCTTTAAGAAAAATGAAGACAATCAACATTTTATGGCTTCTTGGCAAAGCTGAAACGTATTGTGACACAATGAAAGAAATAAAATTTTAATGGGTAAGCATTTTATACAAGTGGATCAAGCAGCGTTGCCAGTTTCCCCTGCCCCTTACTCCTTTCTTTTCATGGAGAAGCGATCGGTTGTTGTGGTTGTAGGCTATTTGTTTTTAAATAAAGCACAACGCATGACTGAATGCCTGAGATGGTTTCTGAAGAGCTTTTGACACTACATGGGGTATGATTTTCACTGTAAATCATAATATTAACCATACTCCTATACTATCCTGTGCGGACCATTCATATTGCCCGGAAAGGGCGTCCGAACCTTCCTGATCACGAACTTGATTTCAGTCCCCAAACAAAATTCATTAGAGCCGCCCATGTTTCACCATAAGTCTGCCTAATGGAAATTTATCAAATGCCTTTTGAAAAGCAAGGTAAATGACATCAAATCAACACAGTGACCAGAATCAAGAGACAAAGAGACATCAAGAAAGCTCAGTATTTAGTAACGCAAGACCTATTAGGCAGGAAACCATGTTGAGACAGATTTAGTAAACCATTATCTAAAAGATACTTAAGCACATAATCCTTGACCTGTTCACCACACACTCCATACTTTACACACGACACCACAGGCGTAGGAAGCTGTTCAAGACTGGGAGGGGGCAGAACCTTGTTTCGTATCGCCGTCCTGGGGAGGCGTTTTGGGGATGGGGTGCCCCCTCCCCTTTGGAAAATTTTTTGATGATTGAGGGTCCTTAGATGCAATTTGGTGCATCATTTTGTACAAATTCTAAGGAAAATTATTGCAAATTTTGGACAAATTCTAAGGTAAATTACTGCAAGTTTTTGACATTTTCTTACAGAAGAGACAAATAACGGGTTTTCGAGCTTGGAAAGTGGGGTCTAACGCATACTTCCTCCCCCCACAAATTTCGCCCCAGCCCTCCGCTTCCTACGCCCTTGCACTACACTAGTTAAACTAACAGGCCTATAATTGTAAGGCAAGCTCCGATCCCCTTTCTTGAAAATAGAAGTCACATTTGCAACCCCCCAGTTAGCAGGAACGAAGCTTGAGTCTTAGACATTTATCAAAAGTAATGCATAGAGGAACTGGCAAAATCTCAGAGCATTCGTGTAGAATGGCAGGATTTTGATAGCTTACATGTACAAAGTTTACTTTCTGCCTATGTAAGTTTTGTCTAAAAATTTATGTTAGAAAATTACGCCAATTTTTGTTAAAAATGAGAAATCGTCAATCTGTACAATGGAAAACATTCTCAAAAGATCCTTTTTTTTGTTTGCTTGTCTCCGTTCAAACAGAGGTAACTTTGTTTCCGTCGTCCTAAAAACTAATCTAAGCTCGTACCGAAATTATGAAAACATACGTACTTGGGGGCCAAAATTCACGGCACTTGATCTGTGGGAACATTCATAGTCGTAGGAAAAAGGTAGACACCGCCCCTCTCAATTGGTGGGGCGGAAACCTCGCTTCGCCCCCTCCACTTTAGATGGTACCGGTATGCTGCCAAAACATGACATTGAATAGGATGGAAATACTTCAGTTTGTCAAACCAGGGAGTTGAAACTCCTTGGTAAACATTGCATCCATTTTGCATCTAAGGCACTTTAAAAAGTCAAAAAATTTTCCAGAGACCAGGGACGTAAATACTGGGGGTATGGGGGTGTGACATTCCCAGTGAAAATCAAAAGTTGGTCTCTGAGCGCCAAAAAGTCGGTCTCAAATGCAGTTCAGTATGCCTTTGTAACAGTAGACCAGACATAAACAACATTTGATACCTTACTCAAATTGAAATTCCGGCAGAGATGAAGTAAAAGTGAAAAGATTGCCCGAATTTTCTACTGGGTTCCCGAATTTTTGATCGAATGCTCGAAAAATGTGCAAAAATTTTCGCGCGCTTGGCACGCATGTAACGGTTTAGTGGTCTGTTTTATGCACCTGAACTGCAACGATTTTCGGGCAACTTTTTGAGATTCAGGCAAAAAATTTTCTGACCCCCAAATTGGAAGAGTCCCGAACGCCTATGATTATTAGTACCAGTGGTGTACGCAGGGAGAGCATTGGGCCATACCCCCTCACGGTTGTTCAGCATAAGTAATGGAGTAGGGAAAACAAGCCAGTGAGCCACAACTGGAAAAAGGCCGTGGCCGGCCCGACTTAAACCAGTTGGTTACAAACTGAGCCGTAAAACCTCATCTAACTCACGAATGCCAATATTTTTTCTTTAGTTCCTAAAAATACGTAAATTTTGTAACACAAATTTTACTTCAGAAGGTAGCACTTGTGGCACCAGATTGCATGTAAGGAAACCCAATTTTTCAAAATTTTCAAAGGGGAGGGGTGTCTCCCCATGGTCCCCCTCACTGATGCCAATTTTTTTCTTTTCAGTTCCTAAATATACGTAAATTTTGTAACACAAATTTTACTTCAGAAGGTGGCAACGGTGGCACCAAATTACATGTAAGGACACCCATTTTTTCAAAAATTTTCAAAGGGGAGGGTGACACTCCCTCCCCTTAGACACCTCCCCCAGGCCGGCGATCACACAACATACTGCATGCCCCCCCCCCCCCCTGAGAGAAATCCTGGGTACGCCACTGATTACTACCGTCCTGTAAATTGTAATTATCTAGGAAATTGGGATCGTACAACTATGTTAGTGGGAGTCGGTCTCCAAGAAATTTAGTTGGTCCCAAAATAGTTCACATCCCACCCCACCCTCCTTGCGAATTCATGTATATACGCTCCTGCCCGAGACCTCCCCCGGAACACTGATCACCAACATTCACTTCCACCCCCACTTTCAAAAACCTTGCTTCTTACGCCAGTATGATTAACACTACGCCGTATTGGCTTGAAAAAGGAAAGAAAGAGTTCGGAGGGTTAGTTAGTTAGTTAGATGAGGTTTAACGGCCCAGTTTCCAACCAATTGGTTCAAGTCGAGCCGGCCACGGCCTTTTTTCCAGTTGTGGCTCACTGGCTTGTTTTCCCTTACTCCATTGCTTATGCGGAGCATCACGCACAACGGTAGGTTCCATTTTTAAAGTCTTTGGTATGACTCGACCTGGGAATCGAACCCGGGCCTCCCGCGTGAGAGGCGGATGCTCTTACCACTAGACCAAACACGCGGAGTTTCGGAGGGAATTGCTGAACTGATCGAACTTGGCAATTGTGAGTTGTACTGTTCACTTTCGGACACTGTTATGATCATGCAGTTATGCCATCAAGTATACTAATGTTATGACCAGTCCGCAGACTGTTGTCTGTGGAGTAAATGTGGTGCAGACCAATTACTTAGCATATAATATCATTTCTGAAATTGTCCGCATATTAGACAAACAAACTAGTAAAATAAGCTTTAAAAGTCACACCATTTGGCTTCTAGGCAGATACCAAAATCTACATTTTTGCAAAGGGAGGCGGACACCCTTCCCCTTAGACCGGAGATAATCCAAGTCACTCTTTTTGCAGCAAGTTAAGTCAACTAGAGCTATTTTAGGGACGCAAGTCAAGTCACTGACTCGAGCCTCTGTGTAAATTATTTCAAGTGGGGACAATTGCTCAGAATTTTTCAAGTCAGGTAGTGTTGGCGAGATGTGACTCGAGTCGCGATTTGAATACAAGTCTGCCTTAGACCCCTTCCACAAGATCAGTCGCCAAAAGTTGTCCCACTTTCAGCTTAGAGAACTATGGTTACCCTAGCCGCAAGGTGAAGTCCCTCCTGGTAAATTTTCGCCCCACTTCACGAGAAGCTCAAAAATAAACATTGCCTTAAATACATTTTCGTTTATCTCACTCACCTAAAAAAATCGCCCCCTGGAAGCTATCTGGACTCCAGGGGCAGGATTTGATGTCTGAAAGTGGGTTCAAACCCTGATGGTCTGCCAAACGGCGCCAAAAGAACCGCGGGAGCGCGAGCGGCTCCCCTTAACGGCGTGCGGTCCAGGGGCCCCCTGGTGGGGTCCAGGGGAAGAGCCCCGGTGGGGGTCCAGAGAGCGAATCCTCAGGAAGCTCTGAGGTATTTACGACTTTGTAGGCATTAAAATGATGCATTTTATCTTCAACTTCAAATGACGTAAGGTTGGCTTTTAACAGACAACAAATATCACTAATTGACTTTTTTTGTCTATATTCTTTCTCCGTATGACCAACAGTCGGCCGGGATCAATAATGCAGAGGGCTTGAGGAAGGAAGGGAGAATGGATTATTTTGAGGGTTTCCCGGGGCTTTGGAACAATAATTTTAAGAATAGGAGATCTAGAACTCAGAGTGGGTGCGAGCGAAGCGCGGTGAAAAAATAGCATGTTTTAGACTTTTTAGCGATATGAGTAATAGGAAAGCTCCGAAAAGTATCATAAAGGAGAGGGCTCATCCCCCCCCCCCTTCGCTTAGTGCCTGTCCCGTATTATGGTACCAGAATTGACACTTTCCGTGCCTTCCAACTTGCATCTAAACAATCTTTAAAAAGTCGGTAAATTCACACAGATCGATGATGATAAAAATTTTGATTTGAAAATTTCTGGGAGAGGGGGAACTCCGCTGCGTACGGCCACGGGAATTAGTGGTTTCACTGATAATGGAAGAGCTTGTACGAAGCCATGGCAAGCAAGATGTTGTGCAGGAAGTAAGCCTGAATCCCGACACATTATTTAAAACGGGTGCGCGCGAAGCGCGCCAAAGAAAACAGCCTTGAGACAGCGTTTGAGACATTTAATTTGTAGCCTATTTTATTTTCTTTAGTTTTAAATGCAATATCGTTCATTACATAAAAATTTTTCTTACTTTCACCAGGTACCTGTTCTTTCCATAGAGCAGGATATATGATTCTATATATCCTTCTCTATGGTTCTTTCTTTCATGTTTCATTATTTTAATAATGTTCGTAATTTTTCTTAAATTTAACGCTTTCGCGGCCATTCTGATCACTCTCTTGAGAAAATCCTTTCCCCAAGTGTAATTTTCCTACGCACAACAGAACAGCAGTATTAATAAAACATTTACTTATATTAGGCCCATGCGAAGCACGCCGAAAAATTAATCGAGAATTGCGATTCCCTATACATGGGTAGGATTCGGGATTTTGTTTGTAAGGACCATGTTGCTTGTAATGACGTACATTAGTACTTTCAGTGACCCTTATTTCAGAGCTTCAAGTCACAATAGTGTGGCACGTAGCAGACGTCCATGTTTTGAAAGAAATTTTATGGTACCAGACAAAATTTCAGTTGTATCAGTAAGTTTTCTTTGGGGTGCGCGCGAAGCGCGCCGAGAAAAATCTTCCTAGCATTACTATGGTATTTGCTGTCAATGTTTTCTTTCATTAAATATTGCAAAAATGAATCATTATAGACTATAGAAAATTCTCGTACAGTTTCTCTGGCCTCCCATCCTTTTGCTCATTTTCCTTATTTTTTTTTTTTTAGGCTCTGAAAAAAGTGAGGGGGCAAGTGCCCCAGCTTGCCCCCCGTAATCTCGACTACGCTGGTCTCCCTTCACTATCTTGTCTGGCTACGGGCCTGGCTTTGGTGAAGCTCCGCCTGCATCATTAACTTCCCTTGTATGTACACCAAACGAAGATCACTTTCCAGGCGTGTGTCCAGGGGGGGGGGGTCCAGGGGGTCCGGACCCCCTGCTCGCGCCGACCTTAAGATTTTTTAAAGGTTAACTCTATAGCTCCGTTCCGTGAACAGATCATTTTTTAAAAAAAAAAAATAACTTGGTCATCCAACATCCATCAGCCTTAGTTTAACCACTAAAATGATGCCAACATATAAATCTGAATGTTACAATTTTTTTCCTTCTTTTTTTTTTTTTGGTGGGGTGTGATTCGATGTTTTTCTCAAAATTATCCGTTGTTTATTTGTTTACATTACTTCGTTCAAACACCTTTCTGAATACGAGCCGGATATTGATCGTCTTGAGAGCCTGCACACTGAGCGCGAAATCAGGCAAGGGAAGTGGGTAGATTCTGAAAATCCAACAGATTCTGCCCTTAGATGTTGTTCGAAGGACCACTTCCAAACCTTCATACCTTACTCAGGTCGGATATAAGCTATACCAGCCACCAGCTGTGAAGCAGAACGATCGTTTTCTGCAACTGTTCGTCGTATTATGAGCAGGTTGAGGTCAACGATGGGAGAGGAACGTTTAAGTGCCCTGGCGCAACTGAATACCTACCGGAGGATCCATATTGATACCTATTCATTAAGAAGAAACCACGCAGACCTTTCTCTAAATTGTACGAGTAGGAGGCACGTTGCCACAGGGGGGCACGAGGGGCACGTGTCCCTCAAAAAATTTTTGAATAAAAGGCCTTGCACTGAAGCCTTGGAAAAATTTATCACGAGACCAGCCTCTTTGGAATACAAATGTAGGAGGAAAAAATAGAAAATCTCTCACCACTTTGCATCTAAAGTCCTTGAAATGGGCAAAAATTTTCAAAGGGGGAGGGGACCTCCCCTTACGCCCCTTCCCCAGGCCGGTGAAACTCCAACATCGATGCACTCCCCTAAACTTGGTTATTCTGGCTACGGGCCTGACGAGTAGTGGGCTACATGTACCTAATCATGTGATGAAGAAAACTGCACAGTTTCTTCTCGAAGGAATACACCACTTATAACCTGGAAATTTGGGATATTATTCTAAATATTAGTTAGTTAATACCAATTCTTGACCCCCCCCCCCGCCTTGAATCCCCTGGACCCCTGTCGTGCGCGTCGGTACCTTCGGTCAGTGGCGTCACCAAGGAAGGGGGTGGCAGGGGCACGTTCCCCCTGGAAAACCTTGTGCCCCCCCCCCCCCGTTCCCCCCAACTAAGATTAAAAAGTTTCAAAAAATATAGATCTTCTGTAAGTTCGGTAGTCAGAGTATTCGACAACCAGGTTTCATATGATTTGATTCTTCTAATTAGGACAAGAAAAGGCAGCAATTTGATTTTTTTTTTCGAATGACGAAATCGACCCATCTCCCAAAACACATGGTGTTCACTGATGTGTTGGAGGCTGAGTATTGGTCCTGGTAATCCATCCATAACCCTCGCCGCCACAACAGGTGTGAATATACACCTTGATAAAGTGTAGTGGTAATACGTCCGTCTGCCTTGCGGACTAGATGACTCATTGATCAAAACAGTGAGTGGGTGAATGGTGTTGTTCCATACGTGCCGTGGAATGCCTGCTACATGCTTGTGTTGCAAATTGTGGTGTAACATCAGTGCAATTTCGATGAGACTGTTCTGTGTTTTCTTCTTCGAGAAAAAAACAATTCCACTAAATTTTGAAAGAGATATTTATGAAACAAAGTTCTATGCTCACTTTAGTCCCGTATGACTCCAATCATTCTGTTCGTGGATCATGAGAATTCCACGTTAATCGACAATTCCACAATTGAACGAATATTTGATCGTTAATTCGACAATACACATGCACGTTTTTCACTTTCACGAGAATTTCTCAATCCATGCATATTTTTTTTAAGTCTCTAAAAATTCGTTTATTTTTCAGCGCAAATTTTACTTCAAAAGGTCGCGTATGTGGCACCAGATTGCATGTAAGGACACCTAATTTCACAGAAATTTTCAAAGGGGGAGTCCCCCTTCCCTTAAACCCCTCCCCCTGACCGGCGTTCACACAACATACCGCATCCGCCACTATCAAGTTGTGCCCCCTCATCGAACTGTTGGGCCCCCATGTGCCCCCCAGAATAAAAAGTCTGGTGACGCCACTGCCTTCGGTGTGCGCAAGTGGGCTTCGACCTCAGGCCAGACTCCCCCCTTGCTGAAAATCCTGGACACGCGCCTGCTCCCCCCCCCCGCTCCCCCTCCCCCCCCCCCCCCCATTCCTAGGCCTTAGGAGTAAGACGCTGCCCTGCAGCGTACCGTTAGAATGTCAGGTACGGCCAGCTGCTGGCGCGCAAAATTCCGTTTTTGTTTTCATAGTTTATTAGGCCTACTCATTGACCTGCAATGTCTATGATTTTAATACACACTGTAGCCTAGTACTATTTATGTGAAAACAGCTCACATCTCAACAATATAGATCATGTCATGCCACATGTGGACATACCCTACTATACAGGGTCTGCCTTTTAGTTTTAGGCGGTAGGCGAGCGCTCGAACTCCAAAGTAACTAAGGTAGAACTATGCGTGTGTTGCGGTTGGCGGGCAATGTGTCACGTCGTCGATCATCATGCGTGCATATATGCGTGTGGCGCGGAATTCGATCGACCGCAATGCATGCAATGAAGAAGGCCTTGCAAACCAAAGCTGCCTGAAAGAAAGACTTCGAGTCGTGTTCGTCAAGAAGCACTGCACTCCCTTTAGGAGAATGTTATGCCAGGTTTAAAGTAAGTAATTTATTCACACATGTCATCGGTTGTTCGTACTTTTCTACGAGGCATTTCTCGGGTCTATAGAAATGAGAAACCAAATAGGCTACGCGTCCCTAGTTACGCTATGTAAGCTAGGCTATATTATGTCCATGGTCTAGTCTAGACTATAGGCTAGTACTTTAGTAGCAGAGCATGATATTGCCCAGTACGCAGAACACGCTGGATGCATAACCTGCACTTTTGCCGCCTCTTTACTAGGACAAACTGTTATAAATTTAGTTTTCTGCCTAATACAGTCTAGGATTGGAATAGTCTCCCTTCTTCTTTAGTTGATAATTCCCTTCATCATAAAGACCCTGCCCAGTTTATTGCTAACAACATTAGGGCTTAGATACCTCTCGACGCATGCGTGGTGAAGTAATGTCCCTGTGGATGTGTCGCCATATTCCGAAAGAAGAAGAAGACATGTAGCCTAGGCCCTAGGCCTAGTGTAACGTAGGCCTTACTCGGAGTCAGGAGGCCTAGCCTAGGGCCTAGGCTATAGTCTGTAACTTAGGCCCAGTGGTGTCATGCCCATTGGGGCCCGGGGGGGGGGGCCCGGGCCCCCCCAAATTTTGTCAAGGGTGTCATAAAATTTTGTCTAAAAATGCATTTAAAACCCTTCACATGTCAAGTTAATATGAGAAGTTAACTGTTTTCTAACAATTCTCCAAACTAACTATAACTAACTAACTAACTAACTCCACAGTTTTTCGTATAAAAATTCGGGGAGTTTTAATCTGTGCTAAATCGGTAATTCCCTGCAGCGTGCTTATTGATTTGTTTGGTTGGTCGGCTCAAGTGTCTTGCCTAATGGCAGTGACTGAAATACAATGGAAGCTGTGGCTTGCACTGTTCTTCTCCAGAGGGGAACTCAGGCAAACAGTTGGCTAATCAGCTATGCACAACTTTGCCTATCAAAAAGATTAAATTGGGTGATTGACAGGGAGAAGTTGGCTTTCAGACTCTAACGTTAGGCCTAACCCAGTTGTTCACCTTATGTTTCCGAAATGATGTCTTTTCTTCTTGTCAAAAGAATTTAATAATTTTACAAAGGTTTTGCCCATGATGATATATCTTACTGTTACAAGAGCTGTGACTCCAAGTGACCCCACCCCTGACCTAGAGCAATTACAACTCAGTGCAGGCTACTAGCTGTGGCTCTGTTGTGGAGGTGTACTAGTAGACAGGAGATTTGACTTAAATTTGAGGAGAGGCTAGAAGTAATCAAGTATTGGGAGAATTGTTTACTGTTTGGCAAGATATAAGAGAGCCTTTAAAGGCTTCTGCAGGAGCCTAACAATGAAAAAAATCGCAAGATTGATAAAGAAGCATGTCAAGCCTATTCCTTTTGCTTTCAAAACACTTGCAGATGAAGTTAAGGTCACAGAATAAGGTACCTCGACCTCTTCAGGAAGCACGTCATTACTGTGCACAAAAAGCTGACAAGTATGGGTTGGTAATTGATTTCATCGATGAAGACATTGGTAAGTTTTTCGCTTCCTTACTGTGTAATATTTTAAATATATACAAAAAAGAAAAAACATTTTAAAGTAACTTTGTGTAGAGTTCAGTTAGTTGATCTTAATTGATTTTATGTACAGTACACCAAACTACAATGAAACATTATTACCCATAATACATTAGCCTATGGGGACGGCAGTACACAGTAGTCTACCCAGCACTCTATTTCGGACCACTGCAAGTATACTCTTTACTGTAGCATGATTCCTGCAGCCTGAAAAAGTTGTAGAATTGTATTTTTTCTTTTCAGGCCTGAAAAGCCTTGAAATTTTGTGAATTTTAGTGAAGACAATGTACTTAATGTCAAGAAGCTCCCTCATGAAACTGATGGTCACAACTCCTAAGTGTTGGCAATATGACAAGAGATTGTCTATTTACATTTAAGTTCACTTTTAATCAGTTTCATTGGCAGTGCTGAGTGATCCAGGTTGGCAAGCACTTTTGAAAGGAAAATGCAGTCCCCCCAATTTGAAGTAGTGTACCCCAGTACACTAGTTCAGGAATGGCTCCTATGAATCATGTGGAAATATTTTTGTTACTTATTTCCTAAATTTTTGCAAAATAACTCATTGGTTTACCCTCAGTATTCAATGATTTTACACAGGGACATTATGAAAATACTTGTGAGAGAAATAAGAGGAGATCTGTAAGATTTCACAAATTTTTGAGGGACTACCTTCTCCCTTTAAGGTATTTTATTAGGAAATTCCTTAATCACAATTTTATTTTCCAATTGCTATTGAAAGAAATAACCCTTGCGGAAAATGTGTAGGCAATGAAATGTTTTTTTTATTCATAAAAAGACCTGTAGTGATCCCTAGATGCCCTTTGACCCCAAACCTAGACCAATACTGATACCCATTATCTATTCATATGGCCAAGGCATGTCAAAATCTAATCAAGCATGTGTTGATGTGTTGACACTGACAGATTGAGATAGTCATAGATGCAGGATCATGATCACAAAAACAGTCAAACCTGAAGGCATATGAGCTAAAATTAGGGAAGGCGGGGGAGGGGGGTGGACACAACCAAGTGTTTTTGAGAGTGCCAGGAAACTCTTTGCCCTCCCCAATGTCTGCAAACACACCTCCAGTATGATTGCGAGTGGTATTAGGTTCAAGTGACACCATTGGGTTTGGATTTATTTGGAGAATGGGTTTGCAATTTCATCTGGTAACAGGGACATAAATGGATAGTCAAAATTTAGGCTTGTAAAATATGATTTTAGTATTGGGAAGCAAGGGTGACATCCTGTCCCTAAATAAGACTAATCATGCTTATCACCATTTTAGAGAACACATGAAATGTTTATGAATTGTTTGGAACAAAATATTGAAAGATACAGCTTTTTGGAGTAATATAACTACTCATCAGTATTATTGTAGATCTACTGTACTGTACATGAACATTGGATGCATACTTTTAACAGTGCACCACAAAAATTACAATTTACACTACTGTTTTGCGAATGGAAGTTTATATGTACTTTTCTAATAGCCTTATTCTAACCACAGCCTCCCCAAGCCCCTGCACCCCTGTATGCCAGTGACATTTATTTTGCTTTTATTTTGATCTGATGTCAATTAAGCCCTGAATTGCTGTTTAAAATTACAACACTGGATAACACCCATGGATGTGAAGCAGTGTTCCCATTAAGGTGCAGGATTGCGCGATTCCCGCAACTGTTCTCAAAATCCCCCAAAAATAAAATGCAAGGGGGGAATTCCCTGTTTCTATTTTTTGTTAAGTTAAACTTTTGGATATTGAAATTAGGAAATCCCCCCCTTCTTACTGCAAATCCCCCCGAAAAAAATATGAATGGGGGAGATCTCCCCCTCAGATTCAAATCCTTAGTGCTAACACTGATGTGAAGTATATCTCATTTTTCTCATGCCAGCAAATTTAGTAGAGCTAAAGGGGATATGGCATCTCCCTGCCCAAGCATTTTTGGAAATAACCCTAGGGTTCTAAACACAGATGATGATTGCACTTTGAGTGACATTCATTTAATAAAGCTCCACTCTGGTTGGTCAACAATGACTTTTACAGGCAGTGTTCTTAATTAAGCTTACACATACTAATTGTGACAACATTGCCTCAAGCAATTCAAACTGAGTGCAGCCTATACTGTGGTGACTTGTGGTCCTGTCTTGGAGGTGTACTATACAGGTGGTTTTGTTTAAATTAGAGGAGTGGCTAGAAGTAAGCCTTGTTGTGAGAATTGCTACTGTCTGGGATGAGTTTAGAGAGCCTTTAAACTTTACCATTGGGGAGTGTCAAAAAGATTAAATTGGGTGATTGACTGGGAGAGGTTGGCTTTCAGACTCTAACCCAGTTGTTATATCACCTTATGTTCTAGGTTTGCATTTTATCATTGTAAATCACCTTTTGTCATTATTTTTGATGTACCTTGAGACAACAGATTACTTGAAGGCAAGAACTTGGGACCTTTTTGGTCAGTATGTACTGTGTTGTAATATGATGGTATGAGGTGAGACAAAATGGTGTATCTAATGATATAATGCAGGTGGCCAGTTGGAAGTATATCAGAGTGAACATCCAAATATTTGAAGAGCCAACATTGAAGTACATATCTCAAGAGACAATGAAGCATGGTATACTGTAACCCCTAGTTATGGCATTACATATCTGAAGGGGAATCAGGAATTTTTTAATTCAGGTTCACTTACCAACGTAACTTTTGGACAAGCTACCTCATTATAGAAAATACATGTTAACTTACTTCTGCACTCACTTTTTTCTGCATACAGGCTATGGTGTATATGCTCAAAAGCATTATTTTAAGCAAGAGTTCTTGTTAGAATATCCAGGACAACTAATATCTGAGAAAGATGGAGAGAAAAGGGAAAAGGAATACCCTCCAGATAAAGGCTCTTTCCTTTACTTTTTCAAAGATCGTGGAAAAAATTACTGGTTTGTGGTATAATTTAACTTTGTTCTTAACTTCATTGTAACTATTTTTGAGTAAGGTGCTATTTCTCATGGTAAAATCGCATACTAGAATCATACTCACATGGTCCTTACATGGGAAGGAATTACTGGCCATATTTTGTATAGTCTAGTACAGCAGGAAACCCCCTGATCCTAGCATGTCAGGACAGACAGTTGTTTGGAAAATGGGAAAAATTCCAATAAAGGGGGTTCTTAGTCTTGGTTCAAAATACTGCAGTGCATGGGGTCTCTTAAAAGATGTGCCAAAACATTTTCCAAATTACCTTGATAGGGCTGGTAAAGTATAACAAAAAAGGAAAGGTATGTCATTGTAATTATGATCAATCAGTGATGAAAACAATTTTAAAAGGGTATATTAAAAATGTAAAATTTTTAAGTCCATGCTTCAATGTATTCAGATTTTTTTTGGTGGCATGCATCCCTAAAGATATTTTAAGTGGCAAATATGTGTAAAAGCCCTCGCAATGCTTACGTTAGGTTTACTAGTGAAATTTTTACATATGTTTCATTTTTATTCAGAAACAGTTCAGCCAGCTCCGTAGCTTATGCTACGATCTATATGCTATTACTTCAAAGTCGACGAATTTACGGACGCGTGTATGTTAACACGCACAGATGGCAGGCCATTGAAATAACGTTGATTATATCTTGAGGACGTTGGGGGGAAATATATGCTTATGTATTTTATTATTTTTCTTTTCGCCCTAACGTAGGAAGATATAAGAATTTCGCCTTAAGGGGGGAATAAGCGTTATATATATATATATATATATATATATATATATATATATATATATATATTCCACTGGCTCGAACATTAGGGGGAAATTTGTATATCACAACAACGTTAAGGGGAAAGAAAAACAAAATACATAAGCATATATTTCGCCTTTAAGTAAAATAGTATACATGTGCGTAACTTCAATGGCCCCTCAGCCATACATGTTAACACATGTATAGGTGTCCATAACTTGGTCAACATTGAAGTAATTGCGTATATTACGTGTTGCTATAAGGAACTTACCATACAGTTACGTATTCCCATAGAAATAGTGTGTGAAAACGTTAAGGGGAAAGCAAATTTTCCCCCTTACGGCAATTTCCCCCTAACGTTGACTTTTTCAGCAAAAATTTCCCCCTATTCCACAATTAGGTATATATATATATATATATATATATATATCTATATATATATATATATATATATATATATATATATATATATATATATATATATATATATATATATATATATATATATATATATATATATATATATATATATATATATATATATATATATATATATATATATATATATATATATATAAGGTCAAAGTACTGCGTAGCACTTATGAAGTAGGTAGGTAAAAATGAAGTAGTACTACTTCATTTTTACCTATATATATATATATATATATATATATATATATATATATATATATAAAATGTGTGGGATATCAAGCCAATTGGTTTCATGTTAAACTTGTCAGCTTTTTTTTCAAACTCGCGAGAGTTTTTTCTGCCCCCATTGATGCAGTTTTCATTTTTGACAGTGTTTCATCTCACTGTGAATCCATAAGAGAAGATATAACCAACCTCAGTTGGCACATTTCCTCAGAAATTGCCATTGACTGTTGATATACCATTGATACAGGTGTAGCTGTTTAGCAAAATCATGGAGCCAATTCTGATAATAGGAATTTGGCTTTAGTTTTAGTGTATAGGCCTATTTTAATAAAAATGTTGCAGATATATCCCCTTTGACAGTCTGTTTTGTATGGCTATCATGTACTTACTGGTTCTGTAAATATACAGTACCCTGAATTTTCCAGCAATGACTGTGCATTAATTGACAGACTGTATGGTCAGGGATTCCGCCAGAAACTCAAAAAGGGGGGGGGGGATTTATTACTGCTAAACCCCAAGTCCAAATGAATGCTGTCCTTGGCCAAAGTTACAAGTGGGTTTAGGGGGACAAAAGCTTGCTTCAATGCCCCTATAAGGTGCAATTTGAAGGGTTTTAAAGGCCATTAATTTATGTACGTTCAAACATTGCTGCAAAAGTGTCCTCTTCTTAAGTATAAGAAACCAAGATATTGACAATTTTTTTTATTTTTATGAGTATGACAAGGGGGGGATTTTACCCTCCTTTTGGGAAGGGGGGACAAATCCCCCCTTCCCCCCCCCCTTGACGGAAACCCTGATGGTAGTAAAGCTCAAGCATCACCCTTCTGCAGCATTTTCCCCCAAGATAAACAGGTACACCGTGCAACATACAAGGTAGTACATACTGTATAAAATTTATGCTCACAAATGGGGACTTCAGTATTCTACAAAAGGAAACAAATAAAACATTAAAATCAGTTTTGTTTCATTGAGTATCGTTTAAAAATTTGATTGGCTGCTAAAAGCATTAGCTACTGTATAGAGGAAACCATGATTTTGCACATGGTTTTAGGGTGTTATATAGCTGCTGTGGATTATGATCCGTTAAATACCTCTATAGCATATTAAGTGAAACAGCTAATAAGAAAGTATGCCATACATGATGGCAGTATATTCCTGGTCTTGTTGTTTCCCCTTCTACTGTATATTTTGTCTGAAACCACTTGGTTAGAAACTGAGCCATAAAACCTCATCTAACTAACTAAACCTCATCTAACTTACTGTCTTTTTTATCAAAATATGGGTATGACAAACCTTTTGTACTATGATGGCTAAAACTACAGTTTTATGGCACTATACTGCCATGCCTGCATGTGCGACGTGATTTTTTTTTTTTTTTTTTTTTTTTTTTTTTTTTGGTGGTTTGGCCTAGACTGATTTACCTCAAGCATTATATGCTTATACTGTAGACCTTTCATCATCTTGACTGCATGATTTCCAGTATAGTTATATTCTGTGCTTGCAGTAGGCTCCCCCATTAACATTGTGTACACAACTAGAACATGCAGCTTTTACAAACAGATTTTAAAGTCCTGTTGGAATAAGGTATGTGCCTAGTTCAGTGTTTTAGTTTTGTTTCAATGTTAACTGGAAATTTCACATTTCTCATCTCCTTCCTTTTATTCAGTGTTGATGCCACTAACAGTAAGGGAGCAGGCAGAATGGTAAATGATTCTATTAGACCAAATGCAGTTATGAAAATTGTCATTCTTGATAACATACCGCACCTGTGCTTATTTGCGCTTCAACATATTTCTCCAGGAGAGGAAATAAGATTCGATTATGGGGTGCCAAACCTCCCATGGAGGAAAAAGGTCAGTAGACTGTTTTCTGAAAGTTCCTAGGTGCACCAACTCTGATTTTGATTGTTTTCCTTCAGAATGTTCCTGCATAGACAGCAGATTTATGTGAGACATACACACACAAATGAACTTTTCAGTGTCTACAAAATTAATCTCAACTATCTGGGATGTGAGCACTTAGACATGATTCATCCGTTGTACATTTAGTATAGACTGAATAATACACAAGAGATACAATATTAATTACCCCCAGTCATTGGAACTGTGAGATATTTGTGTACTTGCTAGGTGTCATTTGTGCCCAACACTGTAAAACTGCAGGATAATTGTTGATGCACCGAATAACAAACATCTGTATTGAATGTATCAGACTACACTTCTATCCCTGTACTCTTAAATGATGCATGTTCAATAGACCTAACAACAACAAGGTCCCAGTTACAAATGTGTAAATCTGGTATTTTTGGTAAGCATACATGTGATACCATTGGGGGATTTTACCAAATTTCAGGTTTAAATTTCTCTCTCTTGTTCCATTGCCAGTGGAATGGCCAGCTTTGCTCTTCTAGTGCTCTCCTGTTTTTTCATTTTTTTTTTCTCTTGAATTCACTGCATGGTAGAAATCCAAATGAAAAAATATATGAAAAAAGGAGAACACTAGAATAGCGAAGGTGACCATTTTGCTGACAATGAAACAAGGAAGAGATATAGTAGACTTGTCAGGATATGGACAGAGCATCATCTAGAGAAAGGATTTCATTGCTTGCGATCATTCCACAGTAAATAAGGGATTCCGCCAGAAACTCCAAAAAAAAGGGGGGGGATTTATTACTGCTAAACCCCAGGTCCAAATTGATGCTGTCCTTGGCCAAAGTTACACGTGAGTTCAGGGGGACAAAAGCTTGCTTCAAGGCCCCTATAAGGTGCAGTATGAAGGGTTTTAAGGGCCATTTATTTATGTAAATTCAAACATTGCTGCAAAAGTGTCCTCTTCTTAAGTAAGAAACCAAGATATTGATATTTTTTTTATTTTTATGGAAATGAAACGGGGGGGGGGGAGATTTTACCCTCCTTCTTCTGGAGAGGAGGGACAAATCCCCCTCCTCCCCCCTTGATGGAAACCCTGTAAGTAGACTGTCCGATAGTAGTAATAGGTGAGGTAAGTAGTGTTTATAGATTCACAAAACAGGTTGGTTTTGGGTAAATGGCTAATTTGGTTCCATCCCTACTACTGCATGCATGTTCCATGTACTGTGTGTCAAAAAGTCAATCAGGGTGGCTTATATGCCATTAAGGTAGAGTTTTAATATGTCTGTTTTGTGTCAATCACAGTTCTGTGGGCATTGACTCATTAGACTGTCGCTAGTACTGTAAACTGTATAATGGGGTGATGAATGTATGGCTTTGAGGTGTACCAGCTCATAGCCATGACTTGGCCTTTATTAACAGTGTACACATCCACTATTTCAGGTTCAAAGAAAACTGGATTTGGAGGAGGCCGCAATTTCAAAAAAAAGAGAGAAGCAAAACGAAGATCCTTCTTTACAAGCCATTACTTTTTGTGGGCTAGCACAGGTAAACTTGTTGCCACTATGGCAACTTAAACTTTGTCAGTGCACAAGATGTACAATGCTATAAACCATTTATATCACTAATGTATGCACCTACTGGATTCAGTGAACACTAATTCATAGCATAGAAAAATGGTAAAATTATGTCAGAAATAAAATAGCAAATTATTGGGTATGTCACCCAGCTAAAGTGTATTCTCATTTTCAGGCATTTTTAACTGGTCCCAAAATACTCAGTAATGGGCAGCCTAGCACTTGAATGCCTAAACCTTTGTACAACTTGCTGTCTCACTTCCAAAAATGCGTTAATAGGCCTGCTTCGTAAAATGTTGCTGAATGTGCCACACTATTTCAGTGCTATATTAAATGTTTTATTTCTATTGTAAATGGTTTAAACATTTATTTAGCTTTCTGTAAAGATGAATAAAAATAAAATCAGTGTTCAGCAGGCATTGGGTTTATTATCCTTCTGTACAGATCCTTCTGTACGGTATAAACAGCAGATGACAGATTATTATCAGTGTTCACCATGTGCACGTAACAGTGACTGAACCTGAACAAAATCATCACTTTGAGCGGAGATTTAGTGTAGTACAAGAACGTGGACTGATTTTAATATGTGGAATATTATATTTTGTAAACAACAGATGAAAGATGATCAGCAGTGCACTTCAGGGGCAGAAGAAAATCAAAGTATCAACATGGATGAGGATGATGATCAGGTGGGTAGTGCCTCTTTGTTTAAATATCTTGGTAGTATTTATTCACCTGCATAATTAAAACCATTCCTTAAAATGTGGTGAGTATGCAGTTTAAATGTTATTGTAAACTGTGTTTATTAGGCTTCTGGTAAGTTTGTTGTTGTTGTACATCATGTTAAAGGTTTATTTCCAGTGGTTTAATTGTATAAGAAAAAGCTCCTGATATTGAAAGAATTGACAAGACTAGAAACAAAATCATGGATCACACGCCCTCTTTTTTCAATGTGCTTCGTTATTGTAAGTTAGGCTACTTGCATGGTATTGTGATGCTAAAGTGACTAACTCTTGATGTGTAGATTGTTGTCAACATTCATCTCAGAATATATGAGGTGGTGTGTGTGTGTAAACTGTAATCAAGAAAGTGTGGTGAATCTGTTGTAATGGGGAATATATTGAGAAGAAAATAAAATTTGTGCATGATGGTGTTCAACCATAGCAAACAACCAATGACATTTAACATGATAGAAACATTTATCTCAATACATAAAGGTGATATAGATGTGCATAGACTGCCTAAATCCGAAACTTGACTGAAACTTGACCGAAACCATTCGAACCTGAAATCAGTTTTAAGTGGTTTTTGTGATTTTGGACCAACGGTTGGGCAGTCTGACCTGTCATGAAGTGGACATCTTTGTGGTTTTGGGTGGTTTGTCTGTTTCTGACCCAGCACAAAAGAACTGAAAAAAAAAAAAAAACCCAAGAATTTAATTGGTGTAAATTTAATGCCTTCTTTCAAGGCTTAGTAACCATCCCCAACTGAAGAAAGTTGGCGAAACTGTACATGTTTAACATCACTGTATATCACAGTGAACACTTTTGAAGTTCATGTAAATTTTTTCAAGTATTTCTAAGTATAGTTTGTACTTTTTCAGTTTGCTCACCATGAAGAAATTCTTATCAGCTAAAGGCCCTATACCTGTTCCATGAAAGCTTGCTTCTGGTTTTGGGGGATTTTTCTGGGGTGGTCTGAGAGCCTCGCAAGTTTAGTGCCCCCTCCCAAACTGATGCAAATTTTTGTCTTGGGCACAGTTAGCACTATGCTTCTTTGGTTTCACATAGTTATGGTTCTGTCCAGACTTGTGATTGGGCCGTTGAGGCTGTCAAAATCAAGACCCACGTACACGCTTAATAGGTGATTAGTGTGAACTGTAATCATGAAAGCTATGTAGAGTCTGTTGAAATGGGGAATATTTATTTTGGGAAGTCAGTTTTTGCATGATTTTGTGTAAGCATAGCAACAAACTAAAGACATATAACTTGGCAGAAAAATTTTTGTCAGTACATATGGGTGATGGGGGTGAACTGCAGTCGTAACATTAAGTAGAGTCTGTGGAAATGTGTAATACTTATTTTTAGGAGTTAATATGTAATGATGTGTTACCATAGCAACTTACTGGTAATATTTAAAATTTTGAAAAGATTTCTCTTATAAAATATGTTCACCATGTGCACATAACAGTGACTGAACCTGAACAAAATCAGCACTTTGAGCAGAGATTTAGTGTAGTACAAGAACGTGGACTGATTTTAATATGTGGAATATTATATTTTGTAAACAACAGATGAAAGATGATCAGCAGTGCACTTCAGGGGCAGAAGAAAATCAAAGTATCAACATGGATGAGGATGATGATCAGGTGGGTAGTGCCTCTTTGTTTAAATATCTTGGTAGTATTTATTCACCTGCATAATTAAAACCATTCCTTAAAATGTGGTGAGTATACAGTTTAAATGTTATTGTAAACTGTGTTTATTAGGCTTCAGTTAAGTTTGTTGTTGTTGTACATCATGTTAAAGGTTTATTTCCAGTGGTTTAATTGTATTAAAAAAAAGCTCCTGATATTGAAAGAATTGACAAGACTAGAAACAAAATCGTAGATCACATGCCCTCTTTTTTCAATGTGCTTCCTTATTGTAAGTTAGGCTACTTGCATGGTATTGTGATGCTAAAGTGACTAACTCTTGATGTGTAGATTGTTGTCAACATTCATCTCAGAATATTTATGAGGTGGTGTGTGCGTGAACTGTAATCAAGAAAGTGTGGTGAATCTGTTGTAATGGGGAATATATTGAGAAGAAAATTTGTGCATGATGGTGTTCAACCATAGCAAACAACCGGTGACATGTAACATGATAGAAACATTTATCTCAATACATATAGTTGATAAAGATGTGCATAGACTGCTCAAATCCGAAACTTGACCGAAACCATCCGAACCTGAAATCAGTTTTAAGTGGTTTTTGTGATTTTGGACCAATGGTTGGGCAGTCTGACCTGTCATGAAGTGGACATCATTGTGGTTTTGGGTGGTTTGTCTGTTTCTGACCCAGCACAAAAGAACTAAAAAAACCAAAAAAAAAAAAAAAACCGAGAATTTAATTGGTGTAATTTTAATGCCTTCTTTCAAGGCTTAGTAACCATCCCCAACTGAAGAAAATTGGCGAAACTGTACATGTTTAACATCACTGTATATCACAGTGAACACTTTTGAAGTTCATGTAAATTTTTTCAAGTATTTCTAAGTATAGTTTGTACGTTTTCAATTTGCTCGCGATGAAGAAATTCTTATCAGCCATAGGCCCTATAACCTGTTCCATGAAAGCTTGCTTCTGGTTTTGGGGGATATTTCAGGGGTGGTCTGAGAGCCTCGCAAGTTTGGGTGATCTGGGCCCCCTCCCAAACTGATGCAAATTTTGTCTCAGGCACAGTAAGCACTATGCTTCTTTGGTTTCAGATAGTTATGGTTCTGTCCAGACTTGTGATTGGGCCGTTTAGGCTGTCAAAATCAAGACCCACGTACACGCTTAATAGGTGATTAGTGTGAACTGTAATCATGAAAGCTATGTAGAGTCTGTTGAAATGGGGAATATTTATTTTGGGAAGTCAGTTTTTGCATGATTTTGTGTAAGCATAGCAACAAACTGATGACATATAACTTGTCAGAAAAATTTTCCTCAGTACATATGGGTGATGGGGGTGAACTGCAGTCGTAAACGTTAAGTAGAGTCTGTGGAAATGTTTAATACTTATTTTTAGGAGTTAATATGTACATAATGGTGTGTTACCATGGCAACTAACTGGTGACATGTAAAATGTTGAAAAGATTTCTCTTATAAAATATACAGTGGTCAGAGGAGTACTTCAATTGTGAAAGTGTGATGAGTCTGTTCTAATTGGGAATAATTTAAAAGTGTTAAAACTTGTGCATGATGGTGTACTACCATAGCAACTAACTGATGACATACATGTATGATGTTTAAAATACTATATTTCTCTTAGAACATGGTGAGTGTGGACTTCAATCATGAAAGTGTGATGAATAGTTTATACATATTTGGAATGTTTTGAGAATTATTAAAATTTGTGCATGATGGTGTGTTACCATAGCAACTAACTGATGACATGAATAATGTTTAATGTACTGTATTTCTCTTAGAACATGGTGAGTGTGAACTTCAATCATGAAAGTGTGATGAGTCTTCTGTAAATATGGTGGAAGATTTTGAGAATTATTAAAATTTGTGAATGATGGTGTGTTACCATAGCAACTAACTGATGACATGTAAAATGTTGAAAACATTTATCTTAGAATATATCTGGTTAGTTTGAACTTTTACACTAAAAGTATGATATCAGGGTTTTGAAATGAGGAATATTTTGAAAGGTACTACAGTTTGTGGATGATGGTGTTGTACCTTAGCAACTAACTGATGACATGTACACTATTAATGTTGAAAACATTTATCTTAGAACATACAGGTGGTGAATGGTGAAAGTGTCATAGGAGTCTGCTGAAATAGCCTAGGGAATATTTTGAAAAGTATTACATTTTGTGCATGGTGGTGTGCTTCCTTGGTAACTAACTGATGACAAAAAAATATGCTATAATCATTTCTCAGTTTAAAGCATAGGGTTTAAGATTTCATGAAATTATGATAAGTCATTTGAAATGTGGCACATTTTTGAAGAAAATATGGACATGGTTTTTCCTGACATGCTTTTTTAAAGCATTCATGTAAAGAACTCAAAATATGTTCATGTTGTTAACATTTATCTGAGACCATAAAAGTTATGAGTGTGAACAGCTATCATGAATCTATGATAATTCATTTAAAATGTGGACCATTTGAGAAGTAAATACATGTCTGGCTGAATGATACCACCACAACTGACTTATGAAATAAGTTGTAAACATGTATCTTAGAACGTATAGGTTAAGAGTGTGAACTGTGATGTGAAACCACAGTGGGTGAGGCTGTTGAAATGGTGGAATATTTTGAGAAGTAAATTTGTGCGTGGTGGTGTGGTAATGTAGCAACTAACTGATGACATGTTTATCTCAGATTGATATAGATGATGAGTATAAACTGTTATCATGAAAATGAAGTGAGTCTGTTGAATGAGGAATATCTTGAGAGGTAATTGGGTGTGGTGGTGTGCTACCATAGCAACAAACTGATGATATACTGTTCATGTACCATATTTGACATTAATTATCACATAGCATGAAGCCTAAGATTGTGTGAATTCTGTTATTGTGAAAGTGTGATGAGTCTTTTGAAATGGGAAATATTCCCAAAGTATTCAAATTTGTGTATGGTGGTGCAGTTCCATAGCAACCAACTGATGAAGTGAAATATGTGGTGAGCATTTAGCAGTGATCATACAAGATTGCCCTCACATCTGATTGGATCAAACTGATTGTAATATACAGTAAACTTTTTACAGCAAGAAATTCTAACTGTATGATTTGTTAACACTTTGGCAAAAGATAAAAATGGTAGAATGAAAATGGCCTGTCAAATCTTATCCATTGGTCTATCATTTATGAATGCCACTTTCACTCTTGATCAAATATTGGCCCGGTGTTCAAAGTGTCAGAATTATAAAATGGGCTTCCACATGTTCTGTATGCACCACATGGGAAATCGTGGGTGGATTGTGTTATATTTTCTACAAGTTTGTGGACAATTTATGTAGCTTCTTTGAAGTGAGAGGTATAGCATAGGCATTACAATGCAAAGTGTACGCACATTCAGGGAAGTGTAGGTTAAGTGTGAGGTTGTAACATGAATTTCAGGGCATAATTCAGTATGGTGTTTTGAGAAGTAAAACAGAAAGTATCACTGGATGAAATATTAATGTCTATTTTAATTTACTAAATGAAGGCTACCAAAGGGATTTTTATTCTGATTTTTGTTTGTTGTTAAATAAATGCAACCTGAGAATGAGTCAAAAAATAGCCTTTTGGATCATTCACAAACTCATAGCCCAGGAGCTTCTCCCCCTGGACCAATGAGGGTGATACTCCTTAGGTAAGGAGGGGCACACCTAGACTCTTACTAGCAAGGCGGAATGCCATTGCATGCAGGGGTTGTGTACATTTTGTACAAGGTGGTCCGCTGTCATAGCAATTGACTTCTGTCATAGTAGTAACACTGCAAATGGCAAAGAAAAAAAAGAGGCTTGAAAAATGTTATATGGTTACTGATAATTAATGAAAGCAGTCGTCCATGCTAGATGGCGCTGAGTGTAAGTGTTGTACAAGAATGTGAACAGATTAATGTATGGAATATTATATTTTATAAACAACAGATGAAAGATGATCAGCAGTGCACTTCAGGGGCAGAAGAAAATCAAAGTATCAACATGGATGAGGATGATGAGCAGGTGGGTAATGCCTCTTTGTTTGAATATCTTGGTAGTATTTATTCACCTGCATAATTAAAATAAATGCGTAAAATGTGGTGAGTATGCAGTTTAAAATGTTATTGTTAATTGTGATCATTAGGCTTCAGTTAAGTTTGTTTTTCTTGTTGTTCATCATTTTAAAGGTTTATTTCCAGTGGTTTAATTGTATAAGAAAAAGCTCCTGATATTGAAAGAATTGACAAGACTAGAAACAAAATCGTTGATCACACGCCCTCTTTTTTCAATGTGCTTCCTTATTGTAAGTTAGGCTACTTGTATGGTATTGTGATGCTATAGCGACTAACTCTTGATGTGTCGATTGCGGTCAACATTCATCTCAGGATATATATGAGGTGGTGTGTGTGTGAACTGTAATCAAGAAAGTGTGGTGAATCTGTTGTAATGGGGAATATATTGAGAAGAAAATTTGTGCATGATGGTTTTCAACCATAGCAAACAACCAATGACATTTAACATGATGGAAACATTTATCTCAATACATATGGGTGATAAAGCTGTGCATAGACTGCCTAAATCCGAAACATGACCGAAACTTGACGGAAACCATCCGAACCTGAAATCAGTTTTAAGTGGTTTTTGTGATTTTGGACCAACGGTTGAGCAGTTTGACCTGTCATGAAGTGGACATCATTGTGGTTTTGGGTGGTTTGTCTGTTTCTGACCCCGCAGAAAAGAAAGGAAAAAGAAAAAAAACCTGAGAATTTAATTCATGTTATTTTAATGCCTTCTTTCAAGGCTTGGTAGCCATCCCAAACTAAAGAAAATTGGCAAAACTGTATAGTTTAACATCACTGTATATAACAGTGAACACTTTTGAAGTTTATGTTAATTTTTCAAGTATTTTAAGTACAGTTTGAATTTTTGCAGTTTCCTCACCATGAAGAAATTCTTATCAGCTATATAGGCCCTATACCTGTTCTATGAAAGCTTGCTTCTGGTTTTGGGGGATATTTCCGTGGTTGTCTGAGAGCCTCGCAAGTTTGGTGGTCTGGGCCCCCTCCCAAACTGATGCAAATTTTGTCTCGGGCACACTAAGCACTATGCTTCTTTGGTTTCACATAGTTATGGTTCTGTCCAGACTTGTGATTGGGCCGTTTAGGCTGTCAAAATCAAGACCCACGTACATGCTTAATAGGTGATTAGTGTGAACTGTAATCATGAAAGCTATGTAGAGTCTGTTGAAATGGGGAATATTTATTTTGGGAAGTCAGTTTTTGCATGATTGTGTGTAAGCATAGCAACAAATGGACTTGTCAGAAGAAGTTTCCTTAGTACATATGGGTGATGGGGGTGAACTACAGTCGTAAACGTTAAGTACAGTAGAGTCCGTGGAAATGTTTAATACTTATTTTTAGAAGTTAATGTGTACATAATGGTGTGTTACAATAGCAACTAACTGGTGACATTTAAAATTTTGAAAACATTTCTCTTATATAATATACAGTTGTCAGAGGAGTACTTGAATTGTGAAAGTGTGATGAGTCTGTTGTAATGGGGAATAATATAAAAAGTATTAAAATTTGTGCATGATGGTACCATAGCAACTAATTGATGACTTACATGTATAATGTTTAAAATACTATATTTCTCTTAGAACATGGTTAGTGTGGACTTCAATCATGAAAGTGTGATGAATCTTCTGTAAATATGTGGAATATTTTGAGAATTATTAAAATTTGTGCATGATGGTGTGTTACCATAGCAACTAACTGATGACATGAATAATGTTTTAAATACTATATTTCTCTTAGAACATGGTGAGTGTGGACTTCAATCATGAAATGGAGATGAGTCTTCTATAAATATGGTGGAAGATTTTGAGAATTATTAAAAGTTGTGAATGATGGTGTGTTACCATAGCAACTCTCTGATGACATGTTAAATGTTGAAAACATTTACCTTAGAATATATAGGTGGTTAGCGTGAACTTTTACAGTAAAAGTGTGATATCAGGGTTTTGAAATGGGGAATATTTTGAAAGGTACTACAGTTTGTGGATGATGGTGTTGTACCTTAGCAACTAACTGATTACATGTACACTATTAATGTTGAAAACATTTATCTTAGAACATACAGGTGGTGAATGGTGAAAGTGTCATAGGAGTCTGCTGAAATAGCCTAGGGAATATTTTGAAAAGTATTACATTTTGTGCATAGTGGTGTGCTTCCTTGGTAACTAACTGATGACAAAAAACATGCTATAATCATTTCTCAGAAAGCATAGGATTTAATCATGAAACTATGATAAGTCATTTGAAATGTGGCACATTTTGAGAAGTAAATATGGACATGGTTTTTCGTGATACCATAGCAACTGGCTGATGCTTTTACGTATGTACAGAACTCAAAATATGTTCATGTTGTTAACATTTATCTGAGACCATAAAAGTTATGAGTGTGAACAGCTATCATGAATCTATGATAATTCATTTGAAATGTGGACCATTTGAGAAGTAAATACATGTCTGGCTGAATGATACCACCACAACTGACTTATGAAATAAGTTGTAAACATGTATCTTAGAACGTATAGGTTAAGAGTGTGAACTGTAATGTGAAACCACAGTGGGTGAGGCTGTTGAAATGGTGGAATATTTTGAGAAGTAAATTTGTGCATGATGTTGTGTTAATATAGCAACTAACTGATGACATGTTTATTTCAGAATTGATATAGATGATGAGTATAAACTGTTATCATGAAAATGAAGTGAGTCTGTTGAATGAGGAATATCTTGAGAGGTAATTGGGTGTGGTGGTGTGCTACCATAGCAACAAACTGATGATATACTGTTCATGTACCATATTTGACATTAATTATCACATAGCATGAAGCCTAAGGTTGTGAGTGTGAATTCTGTTATTGTGAAAGTGTGATGAGTCTGTTGAAATGGCATGAGGTCAAAGTTTTTGAATAGAGAAATTGTCTAGTTCTTATCTGATGCTGCCCAGAATGTTAACTCTATTGACTCTATATACAACACAATAGTTCCTTTGAGATGGTCAGCACACTCTGGTCATTACAGGGTCTAAGGAGGAAGATAAACCATGCATGCATGAAATGCAAATATCCACAGACCAGTG
The DNA here is from genome assembly GCA_029531755.1 of Holothuria leucospilota. NCBI lineage: Eukaryota > Metazoa > Echinodermata > Holothuroidea > Aspidochirotida > Holothuriidae > Holothuria > Holothuria leucospilota. The sequence continues at coordinate 50,308,644 of CM055961.1, forward strand.
AGCCAAATAATCCCATTATTCAGTACACTTAATAGAACTCGCATGATTCGGGTAATATGCAGGTGAAAAGACCAATATTCTATTCGGAGATTTTCACGAAATGGAAATATTTCGCAAAGTACTCAAATTTGTGTATGGTGGTGCAGTTCCATAGCAACCAACTGATGAAGTGAAATATGTCGTTAAAATTTATCAGTGATCATACAAGATTGCCCTCCCATCTGATTGGATCAAACTGATTGTAATATACAGTAAACTTTTTCTAGCAAGAAATTCTAACTGTATGATTTGTTAACACTTTGGCAAAAGATAAAAATGGTAGAATGAAAATGGCCTGTCAAATCTTATCCATAGGTCCATCATTTATGAATGCCACTTTCACCCTTGATCAAATATTGGCCCGGTGTTCAAAGTGTCAGAATTATAAAATGGGCTTCCACATATTCTGTATGCACCACACAGGAAATCCTTGGTCGATTGTGTTATATTTTCTACAAGTTTGTGGACAATTTATGTAGCTTCTTTGAAGTGAGAGGTATAGCATAGGCATTACAATGCAAAGTGTAAGCACATGCATTGAACTGTAGCTTAAGTGTGAGGTTGTAACATGAATTTCAGGGCATAATTCAGTATGGTGTTTTGAGAGGTAAAACAGAAAGTATCACTGGATGAAATATTAATGTTTATTTTAATTTACTAAATGAAGGCTACCAAAGGGATTTTTATTCTGATAAATGTTTGTTGTTAAATAAATGCAACCTGAGAATGAGTCAAAAAAATAGCTTTTTGGGTCATTCACAAACTCATAGCCCAGGAGCTCCTCCCCCTGGACCAATGAGGGTGATACTCCTTAGGTAAGGAGGGGCACACCTAGAATACTAGCAAGGCGGAATGCCATTGCACGCGGGGGTTGTGTACATTTTGTACAAGGTGGTCCGCTGTCATAGCACCTGACTTCTGTCACAGCAGTCACCCTGCAAATGGCAAACAAAAAAATTAAAACCACAGTAACGTTTGTTTCCTGAAAGGAGAGTCGCAGTTTTACCTGTGGAATTGTCTAAAAAGGTGGAAGCCTGGATCCTGAACTTGGTAAAATGCTCTCGTTAAAGCAAAGATAAGCTCAACGGCGATAATTTTGACAGCAGAAATCGTAGTTTGACCAATAGCTAGAGTTGCACAATGTTACACTTTAAAACACTTGGGTCAATTTGACCCAAAAGCGGGTCAGGAGGTAACTGCCGACCAGAATTATTGTGTCAACCCAAGTGAGGTTCTTGACCCAAATTTGGTTAAATTGATACCCAAAATGTTGGTTCATTTCCCTCCTGACCAGGCGCGTAGCCAGAATTGTGTCATGGGGAGGCTTTTTGTTTGAGTATGACGTGTGGAGAGGGATATAAAGGGAAGGGCCCCCTCCTATTTGGGGAAAGCTGCTTTTTTAGGTCTCCAGATGCGAAATGGTGCAATGTTTGTGCCTCAAACATAGTGATGTGTATCGTGTCAACGTATTTTCCCCAAGACTTATGATTTTTGCCATTTTTTTCAAGCTTGTGGGTCATGGGGGGGGGGGGGGGGGAACCCAGAACCCTCCTCCTTGGCTACACGCCTGCTCCTGCCCCAGTTGTTTCTAGAGAGTTGAATAGCACGTACAGGTAGGCCAGGTAGCTTCCCGATCACATTAACTAACAACCGGATATGAGTGTTCATGAACAGATGAAGTCCCAGATCTAACTAGAAATATGCATAGCTGCCAAGTTAATCTTTTGACAATTTTGAATCTTGTTTCTACCCTGCATGTTGAGGCTGTGACATACAAGTAAGTAGGCCATAGGTGGTAAGGATGTACGGCCGTATCTATTGAGAGCCTGTGTCGTTTCCTTTATTTTCACCGCAAAAGTTTTCTTTGACGCCATCCTTTCCCACCTGTGACAATTCCTCATGGAAATAATCTAATAAGTTCTCCTTCAAGCTGTTCTGTACGACATTTGACAAGGAAACTTGACTTAGAAGTGTGATTCACTTTACAGAAAGTTTTTGTCAGAACACAGTAAAAGCAGCGCACACTCGATGACTGATATTACGTAATCATTGCCTGCAGACATGAAATTCAACCTTTGGCGAGCTACCGCTGCTGAAAACTGATACTATCTTAGTCTTCGACTTACAGCATGTCTACCATCTTAAGCTCGATGAACAAAACCACACAGTAATTGCCTATAATAATGGCGATACGATTGGTAGCCATTTCCGACTTTGCAGGTTTTATGGCATTCGATGACCCTGTAATGCAATAGAACAATTTGCCTGCTCAGCGAACATGTATTACTCTGCACTTGCATTGGCTCCATCTCTTAGAATGGGTACGCCCACCCAAAAAGGTACATTCATTACATGCTGAGAAGGTTATGATGCAACTAAGTCGTTGGCTGTCATCACAGGCTAGAGCTGTGTTTACTACTCATCAGTGTACTAACAGTTACGTGCATTTTAATTTTTGTGTTACGGTAGTCATTTCCGACCTTACAATCCGCGGTCCCTCTCAAGTTTTTGCAAGTTCGACAAGAGCGGCTCCTAAGTTTTCTCTTTTGGGAAACCAAAAAGGCTTGAAAAATGTTTTATGGTTATTAATACTAATTAGTGAAACAGTCCTCCATGCTAGATGGCGCTGAGTGTAAGTGTTGTACAAGAAGGTGAACAGATTAATATATGGAATATTATATTTTATAAACAACAGATGAAAGATGATCAGCAGTGCACTTCAGGGGCAGAAGAAAATCAAAGTATCAACATGGATGAGGATGATGATCAGGTGGGTAGTGCCTCTTTGTTTAAATATCTTGGTAGTATTTATTCACCTGCATAATTAAAACCATTCCTTAAAATGTGGTGAGTATGCAGTTTAAATGTTATTGTAAACTGTGTTTATTAGGCTTCTGGTAAGTTTGTTGTTCTTGTTGTTCATCATGTTAAAGGTTTATTTCCAGTGGTTTAATTGTATAAGAAAAAGCTCCTGATATTGAAAGAATTGACAAGACTAGAAACAAAATTGTATATCACATACCCTCTTATTTCAGTGTGCTTCCTTATTGTAAGTTAGGCTACTTGCATGGTATTGTGATGCTATAGCGACTAACTCTTGATGTGTCGATTGCGGTCAACATTCATCTCAGACTATATATGAGGTGGTGTGTGTGTGAACTGTAATCAAGAAAGTGTGGTGAATCTGTTGTAATGGGGAATATATTTAGAAGAAAATTTGTGCATGATGGTGTTCAACCATAGCAAACAACCAATGACATGTAACATGATAGAAACATTTATCTCAATATATATAGTTGATAAAGGTGTGCATAGACTGCCCAAATCCGAAACTTGACCGAAACCATCCGAACCTGAAATCAGTTTTGAGTGGCTTTTGTGATTTTAGACCAATGGTTGGGCAGTCTGACCTGTCATGAAGTGAACATCATTGTGGTTTTGTATGGTTTTTCTGTTTCTGACCCAGCATAAAAGAAATGAGAAAGAAAAAAAAAAATCTGAGAATTTAATTGGTGTAAATTTAATGCCTTCTTTCAAGGCTTAGTAACCATCCCCAACTGAAGAAAATTGGTGAAACTGTACATGTTTAACATCACTGTATATCACAGTGAACACTTTGAAGTTCATGTAAATTTTTTCAGGTATTTCTAAGTATAGTTTGTACTTTTTCAATTTTCTCACCATGAAGAAATTCTTATCAGCTATAGGCCCTATCCCTGTTCCATGGAAGCTTGCTTCTGGTTTTGGGGTATATTTCCGTGGTGGTCTGAGAGCCTCGCAAGTTTGGTGGTCTGAGCCCCCTCCCAAACTGATGCAAATTTTGTCTTGGGCACAGTTAGCACTATGCTTCTTTGGTTTCAGATAGTTATGGTTCTGTCCAGACTTGTGATTGGGCCGTTTGGGTAGGGAGCTGCCACGGACAGCTCCCTGGTTTGGGTTGTCAAAATCAAGACCCACGTACACGCTTAATAGGTAATTAGTGTGAACTGTAATCATGAAAGCTATGTAGAGTCTGTTGAAATGGGGAATATTTATTTTGGGAAGTAAGTTTTTGCATGATTGTGTGTAAGCATAGCAACAAAAGGATGACATGCAACTTGTCAGAAAAAGTTTTTCTCAGTACATATGGGTGATGCAGGTAAACTGCAGTCATAAACGTTAAGTAGAGTCTGTGGAAATGCTTAATACTTATTTTTGGAAGTTAATGTGTACATAATGGTGTGTTACCATAACAACTAACTGGTGACATGTAAAATGTTGAAAAGATTTCTCTTATAAAATATACAGTGGTCAGAGGAGTTCTTCAATTGTGAAAGTGTGATGAGTCTGTTGTAACAGGGAATAATATAAGAAGTATTAAAATTTGTGCATGATGGTACCATAGCAACTAACTGATGACTTACATGTATAATGTTTAAAATACTATATTTCTCTTAGAACATGGTTAGTGTGGACTTCAATCATGAAAGTGTGATGAGTCTTCTGTAAATATGTGGAATATTTTGAGAATTATTAAAATTTGTGCATGATGGTGTGTTACCATAGCAACTAACTGATGACATGAGTAATGTTTAAAATATTGTATTCTCTTAGAACATGGTGAGTGTGGACTTCAGTCATGAAAGTGTGATGGGTCTCTTGAAATGTTGAAGATTTTGAGAATTATTGAAAGTTGTGAATGATGGTGTGTTACCATAGCAACTCTCTGATGACATGTAAAATGTTGAAAACATATATCTTAGAATATATAGGTGGTTAGCGTGAACTTTTACAGTAAAAGTGTGATATCAGGGTTTTGAAATGGGGAATATTTTGAAAAGTACTACAGTTTGTGGATGATGGTGTTGTACCTTAGCAACTAACTGATTACATGTACACTATTAATGTTGAAAACATTTATCTTAGAACATACAGGTGGTGAATGGTGAAAGTGTCATAGGAGTCTGCTGAAATAGCCTAGGGAATATTTTGAAAAGTATTACATTTTGTGCATAGTGGTGTGCTTCCTTGGTAACTAACTGATGACAAAAAACATGCTATAATCATTTTGCAGAAGGCATAGGTTTTAATCATGAAACTATGATAAGTCATTTGAAATGTGGCACATTTTGAGAAGTAAATATGGACATGGTTTTTCAAGATACCATAGCAACTGACTGATGCTTTTAAGCATGTACAGAACTCGAAATATGTTCATGTTGTTAGCATTTATCAGAGACCATAAAAGTTATGAATGTGAACAGCTATCATGAATCTATGATAATTCATTTGAAATGTGGACCATTTGAGAAGTAAATACATGCCTGGTTGAATGATATCACAACAACTGACTTATGAAATAAGTTGTAAACATGTATCTTAGAATGTACGTGTATAGGTTAAGAGTGTGAACTGTAATGTAAAACCACAGTGGGTGAGGCTGCTGAAAAAAATGGCGGAATATTTTGAGAAGTAAATTTGTGCGTGATGTTGTGTTAATGTAGCAACTAACTGATGACATGTTTATCTCAGAATTGATATAGATGATGAGTATAAACTATAATCATGAAAATGAAGTGAGTCTGTTGAATGAGGAATATCTTGAGAGGTAATTGGGTGTGGTGGTGTGCTGCCATAGCAACAAACTGATGATATACTGTTCATGTACCATATTTGACATTAATTATCACATAGCATGAAGCCTAAGATTTTGTGAATTCTGTTATTGTGAAAGTGTGATGAGTCTGTTGAAATGGGAAATATTTCGCAAAGTATTCAAATTTGTACCAGCTGATGAAGTGAAATATGTGGTGAGCATTTATCAGTGATCATACAAGATTGCCCTCCCATCTGATTGCATCAAACTGATTGTAATTTACAGTAAACTTTTTCCAGCAAGAAATTCTAACTGTATGATTTGTTAACACTTTGGCAAAAGATAAAAATGGTAGAAAGAAAATGGCCTGTCAAATCTCATCCATAGGTCCATCATTTATGAATGCCACTTTCACTCTTGATCAAATATTGGCCTGTTCAAAGTGTCAGAATTATAAAATAGGCTTCCACATGTTCTGTATGTACCACACAGGAAATTGTCCGTCGATTGTGTTATATTTTCTTCAAGTTTGTGGACAATTTATGTAGCTTCTTTGAAGTGAGAGGTATAGCATAGGCATTACAATGCAAAGTGTAAGCACATGCATTGAACTGTAGCTTAAGTGTGAGGTTGTAACATGAATTTCAGGGCACGATTCAGAATGGTGTTTTGAGAAGTAAAACAGAGAGTATCACTGGATGAAATATTAATGTTTATTTTAATTTACTAAATGAAGGCAACCAAAGGGATTTTTATTCTGATTTTTGTTTGTTGTTAAATAAATGCAACCTGAGAATGAGTCAAAAAATAGCTTTTTGGGTCATACACAAACTCATAGCCCAGGAGCTCCTCCCCCTGGACCAATGAGGGTGATACTCCTTAGGTAAGGAGGGGCACACCTAGACTCTTACTAGCAAGGCGGAATGCCATTGCATGCAGGGGTTGTGTACATTTTGTACAAGGTGGTCCGCTGTCATAGCACCTGACTTCTGTCATAGCAGTCACACTGCAAAGGGCAAACAAAAAAAAGAAAGGCTTGAAAAATGTTTTATGGTTATTGATACAAATTAGTGAAAGCACTCGTCCATGCTAGATGACGCTGAGTGTAAGTGTTGTACAAGAAGGTGAACAGATTAATATATGGAATATTATATTTTATAAACAACAGATGAAAGACGATCAGCAGTGCACTTCAGGGGCAGAAGAAAATCAAAGTATCAACATGGATGAGGATGATGATCAGGTGGGTAGTGCCTCTTTGTTTAAATATCTTGGTAGTATTTATTCACCTGCATAATTAAAACAAGTCTATTTCGCTCCTCCTTACCTCCTATTTACCTATGTATACCATTATTGCCTGCAATAACCGTCTGGCAAACCAATAGCACCGCGGGATTCCCTATGACCTATGACCTAGGACCTAACACTTCCTTCTCCATTTTTGCCTTCTCCGTGTTAACACGTTCGTTATTGCAGGCAATAATGGTATACATAGGTAAATAGGAGGTAAGTATCGGAGCTCATAGACTCCTAAACCAGACGAGTTTTGGGGATTCTGTAAAATGTGGTGAGTATGCAGTTCAAAATGTTATTGTAAACTGTGTTTATTAGGCTTCAGTTAAGTTTGTTGTTGTTGTACATCATGTTAAAGGTTTATTTCCAGTGGTTTAATTGTATAAGAAAAAGCTCCTGATATTGAAAGAATTGACAATACTAGAAACAAAATTGTATATCACATACCCTCTTATTTCATTGTGCTTCCTTATTGTAAGTTAGGCTACTTGCATAGTATTGTGATGCTATAGCGACTAACTCTTGATGTGTCGATTGCGGTCAACATTCATCTCAGACTATATATATGAGGTGGTGTGTGTGTGCATGCCATGCAAATTCCCATAAGCCTACAATCCCGAATAGTCCCCCATAGCCCGGGAAAGTCTTATTAGTAATGGTCAGTAACTTTCACATTCTGTGGTTTTAGTCCAGCGAGTTGTATCTTCACAACCATGCTCAATCCGGACATATGATCCGGTCAAGCCCTAGTAGCCACTGGAACTACTTATTAAGCACCACAAGTCATTATTCGCTTGAGCGCACATTGTGCTGATAGAGCTGGAGTTATGTTACCTTGTTATGATGCAAGCCTGATTAACTGTGGTCAGCTTCTACAAGAATTTGGACTAAAAGGACTTTCATGTCATGTGAACTGTAATCAAGAAAGTGTGGTGAATCTGTTGTAATGGGGAATATATTTAGAAGAAAATTTGTGCATGATGGTGTTCAACCATAGCAAACAACCAATGACATGTAACATGATAGAAACATTTATCTCAATACATATAGTTGATAAAGATGTGCATAGACTGCCCAAATCCGAAACTTTACCGAAACCATCCGAACCTGAAGTCAGTATTAAGTTGCTTTTCTGATTTTGGACCAACGGTTGGGCAGTCTGACCTGTCATGAAGTGGACATCATTGTGGTTTTGGGTGGTTTGTCTGTTTCTGACCCAGCACAAAGGACTGAAGAAAAAAAAAAACCGAGAATTTAATTGGTGTAAATTTAATGCCTTCTTTCAAGGATTAGTAGCCATCCCCAACTGAAGAAAATTGGCAAAACTGTATAGTTTAACATCACTGTATATCACAGTGGACACTTTTGAAGTTCATGTAAATTTTTCAAGTATTTTAAGTATAGTTTGTACTTTTTCAGTTTGTTTACCATGAAGAAATTCTTATCAGCTATAGGCCCTATACCTGTTTCATGAAAGCTTGCTTCTGGTTTTGGGGGATATTTCCGGGGTCGTCTGAGAGCCTCGCAAGTTTGGTGGTCTGGGCCCCCTCCCAAACTGATGCAAATTTTGTCTTGGGCACAGTTAGCACTATGCTTCTTTGGTTTCAGATAGTTATGGTTCTGTCCAGACTTGTGATTGGGCCGTTTAGGCTGTCAAAATCAAGACCCACGTACACGCTTAATAGGTGATTAGTGTGAACTGTAATCATGAAAGCTATGAAGAGTCTGTTGAAATGGGGAATATTTATTTTGGGAAGTCAGTTTTTGCATGATTGTGTGTAAGCATAGCAACAAACTGATGACATATAACTTGTCAGAAAAATTTTCCTCAGTACATATGGGTGATGGGGGTGAACTGCAGTCGTAAACGTTAAGTAGAGTCTATGGAAATGTTTAATACTTATTTTAGAAGTTTGTCAGTTACTCTTTTCATCATGAAAATAAATAGCATCACCAATGTGGTGAACACTGGGATTGAGAAGTCTTTGTTTGAGGATGGCTTCTCTATTATCTGCTCCTCAAAGAACGTGAGGTCTATAGAGAGGCAGCTTCAAAACTGCCTCAGTAATATCCAACACTGGGCTTACAAAAACGGATTCCCTCTTTCTCAGACCAAAACTGTTTGCATGCACTTTTGCAACCGGAGCGGAGCCCATTACAACCCAGAGTTTTAACGGTGTTCACATTCCAGTTGTTCCTCAGACTAAGTTCCTTGGCCTGATACTAGACAGTACGCTCAACTTCAAAGCCCACATCGACCCTCTCAGGCGGAAGTGCCAAGGAGCACTAAACCTGTTGAAGGTCGTCTCAAAGATGAACTGGGGCGCTGACCGGCCCGTTTTTCTTCGCCAGATCTACAGATCCCTTGTTAGGTCCAAACTTGACTATGGTTATGTTGTTTACAGCTCCGCTTGTGAGTCATACCTTACAAAACCAGGGTCTGAAAATTTGCCTCGGGGCTTTCCGTACATCTCCAATGCAGTCTCTATATCGAAGCGAACAAGCCACCCCTTCAGATAAGGTGGAAGAAATTGTCGCTCCAATTTTGTCCTCAAACTGAAGAGCCATAGACACAACCCGACATTTAAGACAACATTCAACCATAAATTTAGCCACATATATCTCACAAAACCTGCAGCTGTTCCCCCATTTGCTCTTCGCGTAAGGGAAGCTCTATCACAGGTGTGCACTAACCCTGATTTCGTGGCTCAGTTTACCTTCTCCACCACTTCTCCCTGGAAATTAGTTGAGCCAGTTGTTGACCTTAGTTTGAGGAAGTTTCTGAAGAACTCAACAAATGAACTGGTGTTTCGTGCCAGCTTTAATGAGCTGAGACATAAGTACAGTACCTATCTAGCCATCTATACTGACGGCTCCAAGACCATGAACAGGGTTGCAGCCACAGCTACAGGCCAGGATGCGATCTCGCAAATCAGATTACCAGATCATGTATCAATATTTACTGCCCAACTCCAGGCACTTAAGATGGCATTTGATTTAATCCAAATTTGCTCTGATAATCACCAGTTCATTGTTTTTACAGACTCTATCTAGCCTTTTAGCACTTAAAGGACATGAGCAAAAACACCCCTCTGTTACAGCTCTACGTGAAGCTTACTCAAATTAGGTGAGACTACAGAAAGGCAACTCCACACTAACAAACTGTTGCGGAGGGGACAATTGGACACATTCATATCTACAGTACATTCATACGATAGGTAAATGTAATGATATGTCTACTCCAGGGGGAAGTACTAGTGATGCTTGATCCATCACTAGAAAAATTTTCTTAATTACATCAGCAGTAATTCTTATTGGTCGAATATTCTGCGCGTTGCGGAGGGGATGTGCACAAATCAGTGTCAAGCGACCAGCACGCATTAAAGTAAAAGTTGTCTGATTTGAGAAGAGGGGCAAGCTGAAACGAGTATTACATCTTTAAACCTATTAATACTCTTTCACCACAAACAGTTGAAATCTTTTCACACTGCTCAGTAATGATTAGAGGGCGAATTTAAATCGGGGGTGAAGTGTTGCGGAGGGGACAGTCAAATGTTGCGGAGGGGACAAGTGCAAATAACTGATATGTTTCCCCATATTTTGAATATGTTATGAAAATTTAAATCACTGAAATACTACAAAAATATAATTTTGATTCAGTTATGAACCATTCATGCACTCCTTGCTCCTTTTTTAACTTCAGTGAAGGCCATGGTCATCTTTACACCAGTTTTGCATTAAGATAACTACGTAGTGCTCGTTTTTTCTGAGTTGAAATTGTTTTGGTCAAAATTTGTTCTTCTGAACAGTTTCTTGAGATACAGTATGCCTTTTAGTTCCCAAAAGAGCCAAGAAGTTGTATTCATTGTAACTCTTGGTGTGCAAACTACCGTAACATGTGGATCAACTGATCAAGGAAACAATAGTTCATTTAGGATGTTTCATTTTACTGAACCTAAAAAAAAAAAAAACTTACTACTGTAACCATACTTACAGGGTCAGTCTAAAAAGGAAGCCTTCAAAAATTTTTGTTTCCAAGGTACCATGCAGTATGCATGTGTCAGATTTTAATTTTATGTGCCTTTATTCATAGTAAATACACAAAATGGACAATGCCTTGAAACTTTGTATTCAAATGCACTACACTTTGCCCATAATCGGAGAATTACTTAAATCTCATAAAATAGGATTTTCTTCATATCATTGCCATAAAGCTTTTCCATGCTATTGTACTGTACTAACAAGGATTTAATGATTAACATGACTACTGTACTTCACAGCAGAAAATTTCTGGTAACCAAACCTATGATATCCTTAATAGCTTCTACTATTTGGAGTGTCCCCTCCACAATGCACAGTTAGTTTGGACCTTGGGGTCTTTACCAAAGACTTAATCACTAACAAATGTAACATTGGAGAAAATATCTTTAAATGCTGTCAATCAGCATTAAAGCTACCCACAATGTTATCTCAAGACAGTATGCATGACTAAGAAATAGGAGGTAAATCATTTTGGTGTGTTGCGGAGGGGACAACCTACTAAGGATCTGTGTGACTACATACCATTGCTTGCTGGCATTCCTCCTCAAGGCACAAAATTTTCTTAATATGCAGGCATCAAAGTGATCCTATATTTCCTATAATTTCCTATAAATTTCAAACAATCCTATATTTCCTATATTTGGATGATTTGGGGCTTGTTTTCCTATATTCTCCTATATTGTTTTGATCTTGCCAAAAAAATTTTTTTTTTCATATATATGGTCTTCTATGGTGAAATTTTCAGATGGATTCTTTTTCCAAGATAGTGTCTTAGACTCAGAGTGGCATGAGCAGACTGGTAGCAGTGTATGGATGCCAAGTATCTTAATTAGATGCAAGATCACAATGGCAAATTACAGGATTGAGAAATATTCTTATATGAAACTGCATAGGGCACTAATGAACACTTATTTCATCACCCATAAATTTTCCACTCTCACACCTTTGATTTTAAGTACCCTATGATTTCATCTCTTTGAGGGAATTGTAGTGGTATTGCCAATGGGGTGGATTAGAGCCCTTTGCCCGGTACCCTTGTAGTCATGCAGTCCTTCACATTTTAAAACCCTATACCTATGCTTTGCATGTACAGATAGCTGGTCTGTGATATAAACCATTCTTTAATTTAAAATATATTAGTACAATGGTTCGAAATACCAACATTTTCCCAGCCGTCTACCATCTTTCCTCAAACTGAGTTAGCCATTAGATCAGTTGATTGTTCAAAGTGTTGTACAATTACAATTTTCTGCTAAAGAATAAGAACATAGTGATTTGAGAAAATTAAGTGTCTCACTGTAATGTTTACAAGTTAGCAATGTGCAGATCTCTCAGGAGGTTTTCCCTTAACCTCACTAGGAGCTCAATGGCATATGTCTCTGGATGCCACATCAATTTATCCAACAGACCAAAGTGGAAAATCTAATCCATGTATGGGTCTGGTGCTGCAGTACCCATAATTGGTGGCAAGTGGGGGCACTTGCCAAGTTGTTTTATCCCTAATTTTGTCATGCATATTTCCTCAAGTGAGATTTGAGATGTTAAGTATGTTAATGCACAGACAGTTTTGCACACAGTAGGCATCTTGACTTTTGTGGACTACACTGTTCTGCCAAGTTTTACAGAATCAAAGTGGACAGTGGCCATTTTTAGAGGGAGGGACCGTTGGGCCATTCCCCCTCTCCTTCACTGATGCCGATTTTTTTAATTAAGTAACCTAAAATATGTTAATTTTTGAAAATAAATTTTTCTTCAAAAGGTAACAGGTAGCACCGGATTGCATGTAAGGACACCCAATCATTCAAAAAATTTTCAGAGGGGAGGGGTTCACCCCTCCCCTTTGACCCCCATGCTGGCAATCACAGAATAAACTACAAGGCCCCCGTGAGACAGTTCTGGCTATCCCGCTGGGAAGTGATGTGGAAGGTATTCATAGCAACCATACAGTTGTCAATGGCCTATGATCTTACTGTCATCATCCATATGTCCTTCTTATCAAGATTGACTAGCAATACAGTATATAATTTATATAAAATTTTGCTTTAAGAGACCATTTCCTGTTATTCAAAACTTTCCTCACCTCAACCCCATTATTGGAGCAGAGGTGAATTCTGTCTGTGTACTTTAGGACATTAGCAACAGTTCATTGTCCACATTAACTACCCATCCATTCAAAGCATCATCATGGTCACATTCTGTGTTCTCACCTTCTAATAGTGCAAATTTTGGTGCCTTTTTGGTATGCACAAATAATAACATATTTATGGATACTCTATTCCAGGGTCAAAATATGCACATACACCACTGTCAGGGGATTTACCCTTTCCCTTCCACCAAAATATTTGGGTGGTTTCCTTTTACTCCATGTTGATGGTAGAACCACCCTGTTCTGCCACATGGCCACACTTGTGATACTGTTAATTACATTTGTATCATTTACACAGTATAGTTTATTAGTTTCGTAAGGTACTGTGTGTTTTCCCTATCCACAACTTTGAGGAATTTTGAAGATTATTAGACTCCGCTAGTGTGTGACATTCCTATATTTACTCTATATTTTCCTGAAAAAATCCTATAAAACCCTATATATTCATCAGTATCCTTCCTATGAAACCTCCTATATTTCTGTGATGGACCACTTTGAAGCCTGAATATGGGTTCCAAGGATGAATTTGACTAAACCAAATATCAAAAACTTCCTTAAAAACTGAACCTTTATCCTCCCAACCTCTTTCATCCTATTTTGAATGCCCCCTCCCAAACAAAATGTCCCCTCCGCAACAAAAAGTTGACATGAACCACAGCCCTCCTACAGCAGTTCTAAATGTTGTGAATGGTATTTATCCAATGCAGTCAATCAACTATAATAGAACCCACAATTTCATTTTGAAACAGTAAGTTACTGAGAAATGACAGGAAAAATCATGTGCAAAATGTTGTGGAGGGGACATTTCACTCAGAATTTGTGCAACATTTTAGCTCTGTTCTCCATTATCCTTTCTCTAGTCATCTTAAATCGAGTACTTATATCCCTTGGCCTTTCCTCCATAGCCATACACAAGTACAATTTTCACCATCTTTAGATAAAACACAGGAGGAAGTCAAAATTAGGCAAAATATGTCCCCTCCGCAACAAAGTTTACAGTGAATTTGCCCAAATTTATGCTTTTCTCTGGCAAAAAATGGTGCCATACTCTTTTTAACCTTTAGAAATAAAAAATTTAGATATTCTTGATTTCCAAAACAAAAAAAACTTTTTGGTGAACAGTATTTGAAAATTGAGTGCCTTGGTTGACGTAAGGGTGGAGTTGCCCAGAAATCAGTTGTGCTGTCGTGGGTCTTGAGCCACGTGGGCATACGCGGAAATGAAAAGGTCGACACAGTTGCCAAAGAAGCCCTACAGATGGACATCACCAACCTCTACTTACCGCACACTGATTACTGTCCTAAGATCAATTGCTATGTAAAATCGAAATGGCAATAACTGTGGGATTCCCTCCCTAGATCAAATTGTATCAAATAAAACGAACCATCGGGACTGTGGGTAATGCAGCCCCCAGCAAGCAGCGAGATGATTAAGTCATGACTAGGGCTCGCATCAGCCACACTTACCTTACCCATGCCTGTTTACTCCACGGATGAGAGACCATACTGTATTCCCTGTGATTGTGCTGTCACCGTCAGTCACATTCTGGTTGACTGTTATGAATACTCCCATATTCGTCAGAAGTACTACACTGTGCCAAACCTAAAGACGTTATTTGATCACACAGACCCTTCTCTCATTTTAGGCTTTCTCAAAGAAAGTGACCTGTATAGGAATTTTTGACATGACTCCCGCATTTGCATTTGCCTAGAATTTTTAGTTGAGTTTTACCCCCTCTTTACTTTTTTAAGTTGATTTTTAAACCTTTATTTCTAGCTGACACTATACGTATAACTCATACGAGTTGGTGTGTCATTAAACCCATCTATTTTTAGAGGTTAATGTGTACATAATGGTGTGTTACCATAGCAACTAACTGGTGACATGTAAAATGTTGAAAACATTTCTCTTATAAAATATACAGTGGTCAGAAGAGTACTTCAGTTGAGAAAGTGTGATGAGTATGTTAAAATGGGGAATAATTTGAAAAGTATTAAAATTTGTGCATGATGGTGTACTACCATAGCAACTAACTGATGACATACATGTATAATGTTTAAAATACTATATTTCTCTTAGAACATGGTGAGTGTGGACTTCAATCATGAAAGTGTGATGAATCTTCTGTAAATATGTGGAATATTTTGAGAATTATTAAAATTTGTGCATGATGATGTGTTACCATAGCAACTAACTGATGACATGAGTAATGTTTAAAATATTGTATTCTCTTAGAACATGGTGAGTGTGGACTTCAGTCATGAAAGTGTGATCAGTATTCTGTAGATACGGTGGAAGATTTTGAGAATTATTAAAAGTTGTGAATGATGGTGTGCTACCATAGCAACTACGTGATGACATGTAAAATGTTGAAAACATTTACCTTTAATAGAATATATATGGTTAGGGTGAACTTTTACAGTATAAGTGTGATATCAGGGTTTTGAAATGGGGAATATTTTGAAAAGTACTTCAGTTTGTGGATGATGGTGTTGTACCTTAGCAACTAACTGATGACATGTACACTATTAATGTTGAAAACATTTATCTTAGAACATACAGGTGGTGAATGGTGAAAGTGTCATAGGAGTCTGCTGAAATAGCCTAGGGAATATTTTGAAAAGTATTCATACCGTTTTTCTCTCCCAGTAGCCCATACAGCATGTTACAACCCTGCATTTGTATGGCCGTGGTCGGGTCCAAATGTCAAAACCAATCAAGCACAAGATAATCTTATTACACACTTGGGCTGGCTAGTGTGCTTAGCAAAGAATGGTCAACTTGAGGAAGCACTGGCAGGAAATTGTAATAGTACAATAGGCACCTTTGTTAAAGGCTGCTCAAACCACTCATTCATGGTTATTGTTTAATCACTTAAGTGGATTTTTTTCTTTGTGGTCAGATGGAAGGAAGGATAAGTCTGCTGCATAGTTTACTATGTAGTTTACTAGTTTGAAATGCGGCACATTTTGAGAAGTAAATATGGACATGGTTTTTCGTGATACCATAGCAACTGCCTGATGCTTTTAAGCATGCACAGAACTCAAAATATGTTCATGTTGTTAACATTTATCTGAGACCATTAAAGTTATGAGTGTGAACAGCTATCATGAATCTATGATAATTCATTTGGAATGTGGACCATTGAGAAGTAAATACATGCCTGGTTGAATGATATCACAACAACTGACTTTATGAAATAAGTTGTAAACATGTATCTTAGAACATATAGGTTAAGAGTGTGAACGGTAATGTGAAACCACAGTGGGTGAGGCTGCTGAAAAAATAGTGGAATATTTTGAGAAGTAAATTTGTGCGTGGTGGTGTGTTGATATAGCAACTAACTGATGATATGTTTATCTCAGAATTGATATAGATGATGAGTATAAACTGTAATCATGAAAATGTAGTGAGTCTGTTCAATCAGAAATTTGTCTTGAGAGATAATTGGGTGTGGTGGTGTGCTACAAACTGATGATATACTGTTCATGTACCACATTAGACATTAATTATCACATAGCATGAAGCCTAAGGTTGTGAGTGTGAATTCTGTTATTGTGAAAGTGGGATGAGTCTGTTGAAATGGCATGAGGTCAAAGTTTTTGAATAGAGAAATTGTCTAGTTTCTTATCTGATGCTGCTTGCTTGATTAAACCAAGGAGGTTCTACAAGGACACAGCCCAGGCTAAATCTGTTATCAGAAACCATAGGTGCTCTTGTGACTAATGCAGCAAAAGCCACCAGAATGTTAACTCTATTGACTCTATATGCAACACAATAGACCTTTGAGATGGTCAGTACAGTCTGATCATTACAGAGTGTATGGAGGAAGATAAACATTGAAGCATGCATGAAATACAAATATCCACAGACTAGTGAGCCAAATAATCCCATTATTCAGTACACTGAACAGAACTTGCATGATTAGGGTAACATGCAGGTGAAAAGACCAATATTCTATTCAGAGATTTTCACGAAGTGGAAATATTTCGCAAAGTACTCAAATTTGTGTATGGTGGTGCAGTTCCATAGCAACCAACTGATGAAGTGAAATATGTTGTGAACATTTATCAGTGATCATACATGATTGCCCTCCCATCTGATTGCATCAAAGTGATTGTAATATACAGTAAACTTTTTCCAGCAAGAAATTCTAACTGTATGATTTGTTAACACTTTGGCAAAAGATAAAAATGGTAGAATGAAAATGGCCTGTCAAATCTTATCCATAGGTCTATCATTTATGAATGCCACTTTCACTCTTGATCAAATATTGGCCCGGTGTTCAAAGTGTCAGAATTATAAAATAGGCTTCCACATGTTCTGTATGCACCACACAGGAAATTCTGGGCTGATTGTGTTATATTTTCTACAAGTTTGTGGACAATTTATGTAGCTTCTTTGAAGTGAGAGGTATAGCATAGGCATTACAATGCAAAGTGTAAGCATATGCAGGGAACTGTAGCTTAAGTGTGAGGTTGTAACATGAATTGCAGGGCATAATTCAGTATGGTGTTTTGAGAAGTAAAACAGACAGTATCACTGGATGAAATATTAATGTTTATTTTAATTTACTAAATGAAGGCTACCAAAGGGATTTTTATTCTGATAAATGATTGTTGTTAAATAAATGCAACCTGAGAATGAGTCAAAAAATGGCTTTTTGGGTCATTCACAAACTCATAGCCCAGGAGCTCCTCCCCCTGGACCAATGAGGGTGATACTCCTTAGGTAAGGAGGGGCACACCTAGACTCTTACTAGCAAGGCGGAATGCCATTGCACGCAGGGGTTGTGTACATTTTGTACAAGGTGGTCCGCTGTCATAGCACCTGACTTCTGTCATAGCAGTCACACTGCAAAGGGCAAACAAAAAAAAGAAAGGCTTGAAAAATGTTTTATGGTTATTGATACAAATTAGTGAAAGCAGTCGTCCATGCTAGATGACGCTGAGTGTAAGTGTTGTACAAGAATGTGAACAGATTAATATATGGAATATTATATTTTATAAACAACAGATGAAAGACGATCAGCAGTGCACTTCAGGGGCAGAAGAAAATCAAAGTATCAACATGGATGAGGATGATGAGCAGGTGGGTAATGCCTCTTTGTTTAAATATCTTGGTAGTATTTATTCACCTGCATAATTAAAACCATTCCTTAAAATGTGGTGAGTATACAGGTTAAATGTTATTGTAAACTGTGTTTATTAGGCTTCTGGTAAGTTTGTTGTTCTTGTTGTTCATCATGTTAAAGGTTTATTTCCAGTGGTTTAATTGTAGAAGAAAAAGCTCCTGATATTGAAAGAATTGACAATACTAGAAACAAAATTGTATATCACATACCCTCTTATTTCATTGTGCTTCCTTATTGTAAGTTAGGCTACTTGCATAGTATTGTGATGCTATAGCGACTAACTCTTGATGTGTCGATTGCGGTCAACATTCATCTCAGAATATATATGAGGTGGTGTGTGTGTGAACTGTAATCAAGAAAGTGTGGTGAATCTGTTGTAATGGGGAATATATTTAGAAGAAAATTTGTGCATGATGGTGTTCAACCATAGCAAACAACCAGTGACATGTAACATGATAGAAACATTTATCTCAATACATATAGTTGATAAAGGTGTGCATAGACTACCCAAATCCGAAACTTGACCGAAACCATCCAAACCTGAAATCAGTTTTAAGTGGTTTTTGTGATTTTAGACCAATGGTTGGGCAGTCTGACCTGTCATGAAGTGGACATCGTGGTTTTGTATGGTTTTTCTGTTTCTGACCCAGCATAAAAGAAATGAAAAAAAAAAAAAAGAAAAGCCAAGAATTTAATTGGTGTAAATTTTATGCCTTCTTTGAAGGCTTAGTAGCCATCCCCAACTGAAGAAAATTGGCAAAACTGTACATGTTTAACATCACTGTATATCACAGTGAACACTTTTGAAGGTCATGTAAATTTTTTCAAGTATTTCTAAGTATAGTTTGTACTTTTTCAATTTGCTCACCATGAAGAAATTCTTATCAGCTATAGGCCCTATACCTGTTCCACGAAAGCTTGCTTCTGGTTTTGGGGGATCTTTCCGTGGTGGTCTGAGAGTCTCGCAAGTTTGGTGGTCTGAGCCCCCTCCCAAACTGATGCAAATTTTGTCTGGGGCACTCTAAGCACTATGCTTCTTCGGTTTCGGATTGTTATGGTTCTGTCCAGACTTGTGATTGGGCCGTTTGGGCAGGGAGCTGCCACGGACAGCTCCCTGGTTTGGGTTGTCAAAATCTAGACCCACGTACACGCTTAATAGGTAATTAGTGTGAACTGTAATCATGAAAGCTATGTAGAGTCTGTTGAAATGGGGAATATTTATTTTGGGAAGTAAGTTTTTGCATGATTGTGTGTAAGCATAGCAACAAAAGGATGACATGTAACTTGTCAGAAAAAGTTTTTCTCAGTACATATGGGTGATGCAGGTAAACTGCAGCCGTAAACATTAAGCAGAGTCTGTGGAAATGCTTAATATAGCGAGATGGGGTAAAAAAAAAACAATTACCCTAAACTTTGATATAAAAAGACAAACCGGGTTAAAGGTTTTCATAATTTTCCACTGTAGTGAACTGAAGAGTGGGAACAGGTTTCTGACTGCCCATAACAAAATTGCTTTTCTTTTAGGAAACTTGAGATATTTTAAAAAATGGTTTGTTTTTTTTTACCCCCAAAATTTCAGGAATTTGGGGTAAAAAAAAACTTTTGAGAGGTAAAAAAAAACAATCCCAATTATATGAGATTTACACTAAAAATTTAACTCTGTTCAATTCAGAAAGAAGTAAATAAATATTTTAGACAATTCAGGTGGGTACAGGACATGTTTTGTTAGAAATAAGTACCTTAATGTTCAAATTATTACTGTTCTGTAACCTGCATTAGGAACTCTCCTCCTTAAAAATCTGAACTTTCTGACCAGACTTCACAAAGGGGAGGTCGGGTGTAATAAAATCCTACTTATCTGCTCATTTCTTTGTTGTAAGAAGCCACAATCACTTCTAGGATTACACTTAATCCCTGGACAGTGAGGAACTTTTGTCCAGTTGGTTACACAACAAATAAACTTTACATTTCCTCCATATTGCACAGTTAAATCTTTTATGTTTGGTAAATTCACAGGAAGTCCAAGACCAAGTGAAATTGGATTAGGTAAAAGATAAACAGTTAAAATGGTTACAAAATGGGGTCTGAATCTTTAAGGAGAGGAGTTCCTAATGTGTGTGTCAGTGCCTTCGTAGTACATAACAATCCCAAACTCCTTGTTTTAGGACTATCAAAATTAAATCTTAAACACTCAATACTCACCAAAAGGTCAGGTTTTAAATAACAGCATGTAGGATTTATAGCATTGTATAAAGTTTTGTACAATAAGCTGTTGATACAGCACAGAAATTTTCACATATACAGTACATCTATGTACATAGTGCAATTACATACACACTGTGTGAAAGTCCTATAGCCTAATGTTATAGCCTACCATACAGTAGGTACAATTTTAGGCCACCCTTACACAAAATTTAACCGGTGTTTTCACACGTGAAAATGTGGTGTGTGCGTTCTACGCGTGAAAAATGAAACAAAACGTACGTGAAAATGCCAGCTAAAACGCACTTCAAACTGATGGTATACGCACTTCAGATTACAAAAACGCACAATGAAATGCGCATATTGCAGTGAATGCGCACATTAATTCACACAAAAATGCACACAGGGGCTCTATTTACGCACGTGAAAATACAGCCAGAACGCATAAACTGTACACATAACGTACATAGGTGCTCCGTGAAACTGCAGTATGTGCGTTCTACGCGTGAAAAATGAAACAATTCATACGTGAAAATCAAAACGCCTAAACTGTACACAAAACGTACATGGAGGCTCCATTTTCATACGTGAAACTGCAGTATGTGCGTTCTACGCGTGAAAAATGAAACAATTCATACGTGAAAATCAAAACGCCTAAACTGTACACAAAACGTACGTGGAGGCTACATTTTCATACGTGAAAATGCAGTATGTGCGTTCTACGCGTGAAAAATGAAACAATTCATACGTGAAAATATTGCCAATATGCGTATCCTACTGGCTATTGCGCACATTGCATGGATACGCATTAAGGTAACACACATATCTGTAGGCCCAATATACGCACATGGCACTATGCGTTATTTTATATGTTAACATGAACAGGTACAGTATATGGGCCCACAGTACGTCCTTCTGAATATGTGTACCTATAAATGCTACTGTACATATCACCTATATGCTGAATCTTTCAATGGCAGGGGGGGGGGGGTAAATCAGTTAGTAATTACTTTCTTATTTTCTCCAACCATTGGGAGGCAAGCCCCTGTTGTCTCCTCCCCCCCCCAATGCCTCAGTGCCAGTAAGCTGTAGGCAAAATGATGAAATAAAACTTAAATTAAGAGCTACAGTAATCCTGGTATATTGAACCTCTTTTCATGTAACATATATATTATATCAGCATTCTATCAGTATACAGTACAGTAACACATCTCAAAATTAAGCCTTACAGAAAATAAAGTATGCATATCCCATTATCCCTCAAGTGTACCAGGGGCTACAGTGGCAGTTTTTCCATAAGTTATGTTTCCTCAACTGTGTATGGCAGCATTTCATGTACTGAGGTCACCTTGTCCTCCTTAAAAATGAATATCTGAAGTGCAAAATAATTATAGCACAAAGTTTGATCTTCCAACTGGTTTTTCATTTGGCATAAACATGAGTTTCCGTCAAGGAGAGCTGCCAGTTAACACCAGCAGAGGGTCTCTTTTACCATACAGTTCAGAGGGGCCAGTTGACTCTTGTAGCAAGGTGGCAACTTTGCAAAACACATCTGGGTGTAAGTTTCTTTGCTTCAGTAACGAAGTCACAGTGTATAATCCAGAGCGGACTTTGGAAGCTCATTTGCAGACATGGTTTCTTCTTTTAATCTCCTTTCAAAGGAGCAGATCTACCTGCCACTTCAGGATAGCATGGTGCACTAATTTGGCCATTTCCCATGACATACTGTATTGTTGCGGCAGTAAAAGTTCAAAACAAACTTCCTATTCTCCAAAATATCTTCCCTCATGATGGTATAGCAAATACTTCTCAAGCTAAAGGTACAGCAAACATACTGTACATACTGTCAGTTTTTTACATTCTTGCTTCAAAGGCAAATCAAAGGGCATGGTAGAACCAAAGATAGATGCCCAACAGTTTATTCAAGTGAAGCCACCTTCTCACCTGATGACTACCAGCTCAAATTTATCCATTCCAATTTATTCTTGCAAGGGCACAGTACAGGTATAGCACTTACGTGTAGTTTCAGTTGCTGTTTACAAGATTGCATTACTGCTCAAACTACTTCAAAACACAGTAAAATATCCATCCAGACACAGTCAACTGGGTGTTTTAAAAAATGTTACTTTTCCAAAATGCACAATTGCCATTGTACTGTAAAAATATTACAGTACTACAGTAGTGAGCACTGAGCAGGATAACCACAACTGTTACTGCAGAAATGTGTACATCTCAATCGGAGGATCAAACGAGGTTACTTTGAATAGCTGGTGAGTAGAAACCAATACTAGTGGTGCAGCTTGCAAGTATAACTGTGCTGTATGTGATCAATCTCAACTACAGTATAGCGAAGTGTATCGTGTTCACAATTTACAATGAAGTTTGGTCCTGGTACATGTGACTTGACAGATTGCCATCTCGAGATCCATTCAGGCTTCAGCCTAAAGTTGGTTTCATACAGTATAATGCTACAAGGATGTTATATGCACTTGCCCTCAAGTTCACCCTGCAAGACAAAACAAATCTTGTAATGAATATATCTGTATATAGCACAGTATACTGTACTGCTGCAGTATATGAACGTTAGCGAATAGCAAGCATTCTGCGCAAGTGTACATGTAATGTACTCATGTACTTATCTCTGAAGTTCAAGTTTTATAATTTGGCTCAAAGTCAATCCATTTGTAAAGGAGTGCCGTGACTTACCGTCCCTAAAAACAGTTCGAACGGCCCGTCATATTGGTGAAACTTTGAATCATTTTTAACGTAAGTTCATCTCATCCTATTTTTCAAGCCTTGCATAAATAAAATTTTCTGAAGTTTTATTTTGCAAATGGATCAAGATAACGAACTGGTGATTTAATCTGTTGATGCTTTTGCAGTCGGTAGGGCCAAGATGCATGCTGGTACGTAGAATTTGTGACTTTGCCATGTACAAAATTTTATAGCTACTAATTTATTTTCCGGTGAAAAAGTGAGCATTAATATGGGAAAGTGGTACTGCAAAAAAGAAAAAAGCTGCGATTCGTACTAGTAACAGGAAATTGACGGTTGCAAAGCTCTACAGGTTAGTGATTATTGCCGTTGTCTAATTAGATTTAGAACTTAGAGCAGTAAATTTTCTGCACATCCCTTTGGTAAAGACAAACAAAGAAGAAGACTTTATCCCTTAAATTTACCTACAGAACAAGAAGATGAACAAAACCAGAATGCAAAAATGCATTGTGGTTTCGATGAATATAGACTTAATGTGTAATCCCAAATAATGCCAAGATATCCTGTTTCTTTCAGTCAATGGTTGAATGTGATCTTAAAGTGCTGGAAAATTACAGTTTCATGTTCGTATTTGACCTTGGGAGTTCTTGGGAATTTTTGCTTCTTGGCCTCTGGTGATTTCAGCTGGCCTCTGATTTCTGACAAAACTCGTAGGAGTTTTCAGATGGATTACAGGGTAAATGCAACACCACGTTAAGTATCCAACCTTCCTAACTTGAGCTATCTTGTAAGCAAGGTTTTCAGAGTTTGACCCCAGATGACCTTTGACCTCCACCATAAATAACAGGGTTCTTCCTCTCACCATAAGTCATCCACATACTATGTATGAAATCTGTCCAAACTTCCTACCTTGTGATATCATGTTAACAAGCTTTTCATAGGCTGACCCCAGTAAACCAATCTGACCTTTGACCTCCACCAAAAGCAATAGGGTCCACCTCTGACCATAAGGCATCCACATACTATGTACAAAATTTACCCAAGCTTGCTATCTTGAGATATCATGTAAACAAGGTTTTCAGGTTTTGACCCCTGGTAACCCCAAATGACTTTTGACCTCCACCAAACACAATAAGGTTCTTTCTCTCACCATAATGCATCAACATACCAAGCATGAAATCTATCCAAGCTTCCTACCTTGAGATATCGTGTAAACAAGGTTTTCAGAGTTTAACCCCTGGTGACCCCAAATGACCTTTGACCTCCACCAAAAACAATAGGGTTCTTCCTCTTAATATGGGGCATCTACCTACAAACTTTGAGAACTGTCAGTTTCCCTTCTTGAGATATCGTGTAAACAAGAGAAGTGTCACAAATACAGTACACATGCACATACCAACATACATACACACACACGCCATGACTGCATAGGTTTCTTTTTTTTAATCGAAACCAATAATGCTAAATTATGTATTGGCATTATTCATACACATGATCATAAACACAGCAACGGCCAGTGAGAACCACCCTTAAAGGTTGTATGACATGAAAATAACATAGTTGGATATTTGATGTAAAAAGCATTAAAAATCCAGAAAATAGACACAATTTCCATTAAAATCCATCAAATATTGACCATTTTACAGGTAAATTTCTATTTCACACTTGTATCATGAATAAACATGAGCTAAATATGCACATATGTGACATCCATAGAGGCACATGTAAGCCTTTGTTTTTTCAACCTTAATTTCAAGGACACTGGTAGCATTGTTAATCCCCGAGGGGTTTATTGTAAAAGTTAAATTTTTTTTCCCATGAAAAACAGAAAAAATATTGATATCACTCACCAAACTGTAATCTGTATGATCAGTAATTAAGAGATAATTTATATAGGGTAAACAAAAGAAATCTTCACACTGTGCAACACTCCACATCATTATTTTTGCACAGGCAATTAGTTTCTTCATAAACCATCAAACTTTGAAGAGGTATATTTTGAGAACGGTAAAAGATATTGAAATAATTCCAATGGATCTTTGATTGGAGGACTTAATTCTTTAACTGACAAGTGAAACAGCTCTTTTTGGTGGCATGTCACACAACCTTTAATACTTGGGGTGGCTCAAACCGGTTTTCGGTGGCGGTTCATAATGGCAGTAAGTACCAGGGGCTGTAACTACAGCCCAGACCCTTTGTAAGGATACAGGCATTATGCTGCACTTGTTACTAAACAATGAAAAAATCAACAACATGGATGATGGAGAGGCAGGTAAGTTTGAGTGGGACCGGACCATCTCTGATGTGCTTCCACCAGTTTACAATGCTGAGATAGGAGTAACTATACTAGAATACCCCGCCATGATCGAAAAACACCTTTTTGAAAATGGGGAGGCGAAGTCGCAGTGTCAGGGTCCCCCAAGATTGTTATTTTGAGAACAAGTCAACATAAGTTTTGTATTTGAGTTTTTCATGTAAATGTTTTTGCAAAACGTCCAAGTCTACCGACACGCCTGCAAAAAGCTGGACGCAAAGAAGCATTGCGTCCCCAAAAATCATGCTGCGGCTAGAAATTTTCATCTTAGTCCCAAATTAACTAGAACAGGTGAGCTAGAAATTTTGGTTTTCAAAGTATGTGTGCCCGCGAAGTTTTGCAGCCACGTCCACCGAGCCTCCAGTTTTGAGTGGAGGCACAGTCGCAGTCGCCGTTTATGAATTCATGTTATTTTCAACACAATAAATTACGTGTGTTTTTATGTAATTTTGTTTTTTGCAAAATGTCCAAGTCCACCGAGCCTCCAATTTTGAGTGGAGGCACAGTCACAGTGGCCGTTTATGAATGCTAGTTATTTTGTTACTTTGTCTGGACTTCCCTGTGACTGCGCCTCCACAGGGGAGATGAGGTTTATTATTGGCGGGGTATTCTATAGTTGTACCCTGAGATAAACAAGGTGGAAGGGTAAAAACAGTTTAGTACAGCTGGAGTAGGTGAACGACAGGCCAGGCCTCCCTTTTGATTGAACCTAGCTTTCACACAGGCAGCCAGCCAACACTCACATTTGTTTGTGGAAGAAGACATTTTACACTAGAACAGTAGGCCTAGGCCTATGCATGGTCTTAATTGACTGAAGTGTATTGTCACTGTTTTGCCCGAATTCAACGAATATTATTAACCCGTCACACTTTGCAAAGCCTAGGCATGGCTGTTTGATCTTGAACTTAAGTTAGGCCTAGGCTAGGCCTATGTAAAGTTTCAACGCTGTTACTGTAACCTGTAAAGTGTAAGCTATCCTCGGCTGTTGAGTTTCATACCACTTACCAGTGACATCCCATGTCTTCAAAATATACAGATACGAAGTCTTGAAAACCATTCATGTTCAACTTCAAAATTTACGGCAGCAAAGGTGGAGTTAAAAGTCCATAATACATAGGCCAAAACTAACGTTAGGCCGCCACACTTCACAAAGTAAAATAGCCTAGGCCTAGGCTGTAGGCCCAACGTTTAGCTGTTACGGGAATGTTTGCGTAACTGGCCAAAACTTTCGCAAACAAAATACTGTCCCATAACCCTCCGACATGGAAATTTTTAGCGAATGATTTTAGTCCGTTAATTTCATCAGTTACTACTTTGATTCCCTCAATTTATTGCTGTAGACTGCTTCCAGGTAATACAATTCCTGCCACACTAACGAAACAGCGGCCGCCTAATCAACGGACCGATATTTTGAATGTGGTATGCTCATATCATATTACAGTGTCTTACCATTTGGGTTTCAGCTCAACGAACGGGTTAATTCTTGCAAAACTTGTTACGAATTGTCCAGTAAAAAGACTGTTAAAAAGTTAGGAGCGGCGCATTTTACCATTTTTGAAATCCAAAAAGCTTTTCCAGTCTGTTATCTGTTTTTTTCATCCACAAGAAGACGTGATTTCCGAAACAGGTTTGAGGTGAAAGTACCTACTTTATAGTGCATCTGTCCTCGATGCACCTTACTTGAGAACTCGACAGTAGTCGTAGTAACCCTGCCTGATGGAACGTGTTTACATTTGTTCCTCACACTTATCACTGAGTGAAAAAGCTAAATGTAAACACGTTCCCTTGCAGCAGGGTTACCTGAGTGGCTTGAGGTTACACAGAAATTTACGCACAATAAAAGCACAAGTACAGGAGGCTAGAACTGTATCTTACCTCTGCAGGGGGGCAGTGAGGAATGCCAACATAAATTATCATAAGTAGTCAAGGTCATCTTGCGCGAAGTCGAACGCGAAGTTTCTAACACCGTGAAGAAAGACACTTCAAGTTCTAGCAGCATGAATGATTCATTTTGAATGTCTCGCATCGGGTGATATTATCCATTTGAGGGTCATTCTAGTGGGATTCTGTTTACTTACTAAAAGGTTAGGCTACAGGTCGAAGTACCGAAAGAATTTCAAATAAGTGGTCGAAATTATAAACACAGGCTGACTGAATCCACTTTTCAATCTGGTGAACGTTCAAAGTATACTGTATTAGTGTATTATACCTCGTTGATATGATTGAGGGAATTATATTGCAAAGTTGCTACGTACTCCAATTGTAGGTTACGGTAAGGACGTTCCTTATTTTGTGGCCATACTTATGTTTCATCTTAGTCGTGTTTCAAGTTCAGCTGGATGGAAGCACAGCTAGACTGCTCATTTTTGAAACAAAGGAAATGGGGGGTGGGGGGGGGAGCATAACCACGATCAGAATTCTGTACGACGGTATGGGGCTCAACAGCGATATGGGAACTTTCCATGTTCTTCTATCAGAGCACGTAAATTTCGGGGAATTTGAGTTGCACCCTGGCTCTTTTTTTTTATTTCCCTCCTGCATCTATGGTGGCGCTCAGATTTTGTTCCGTAATCATGTGTCTCAGGTGCACGTAAACAGAGTGTAGTAATTGCTCTAGAATCTCCACAAAATCACTGTCAAATTTCAGGAAGTTTGATTTATGATTCGGGAAATTTTGTTTCCAGTTATGGAAGCACATATTGCAGGCCGTGGCATACACTAGAATAAAATGGGGCCTACAGTCAACAAATTAACAAGGCAACGGACGGTTTCGTAAGAACCGGTCATTTATTTCTTTAGATAATTTACGTGGAAAAATAACATTTCTACATGGAATATTCTACTTGGAGCATCTTAGCTGAACAAAAGGGTGAAATATTGAAATTACTTTAGACATCGTGGAGACACAACGTTGGTGATGACTTTCGTGTGGAAGTGACACCATATACCGGTTGTGCGAAATTAACGTGAAGAACACACACTGACACAGTAATAGTATACTGTACAGTGATTGAGCACGTATAAAACCTGCATGTAAAAGATTTAAAAATATATATTCCTGTTGCCTGAAGGCGCTCCCAACAATAATCTACCGTTCCATCAGAATTCTCACGGTAGTAGAATCTTGCAAAGGTCACTAAAGAGAAGTTATGCCAGATAGTACCAGCCTAGTAGTAGTACTTAGGCCTAGTGCTAGGCCCATCCAAAATTTCTGTGCAGTACATGCCTTACTTTACTCAATAACATGGCCAGCTTACCAGTCAAAATGTCCCCATACCAAAATATCCCTGGGATGAATCTTTGGTAGGCCTAGTTTTATGATAGTTTTGTTTATAGTAGACATTAAGGTTTTCAAAGAATTTTGAAAATTCCCTGCCCAATGAAGATGCATTAATGGCCCTCTTGCCCACAATTCCTAGCTGCATGGTGCCACTTTTGCACCATTCATTTCTGAAGTTTCAATGTTGCTGCATGAAGTTTAAGCAGTCATTTAATTAGCACCTATTCCAACTAAATTTTAAAACGAGAATGTCCTTATGCTCTTGTTTATCTATATAAACACCGTATGCACTGAAAGGAATTTTCCTGAAATCGTATTACGATGTCAATTCATTCTTGTCAGTTTGATTCACTTTATGCCGCTTTCATATGTCAGTTATATACCTAAAATTCTCACTACATACAGGGTATGTGTATGCAGTCTAAAATAACATTTACAGAGTCAATAAAACTCTGCACATTAGTCAGTGGCATAGCTAGGTTAGGTATTTTTTGTTGGGGGGGGGGGCCGGGGGCAAAAGAAAATTTCCAACAGATTATCTTGAAGTAATGATGTACTATCTATATAAGCATAGCACCACCATCATCTTGCAAGTAGCGCGAGGAAAAAATTAGATTACTTGTAACTTTGGCCTAGGTCATCATCAAGTTGGACTCAGGGTTTAGCAGTAAGAAATCCCCCCCCCCCACCCTTTTTGAATTTCTGGCAGAATCTCTGCGAGTCTACCAGTAGTATAGGCTGTAGCTGCAGTTAATTAGTACAGGCATACATGACTGCACTACTGTATGGTATACACTACAGCCTATATAACATACAGCACTGAAACTAGTACAACAGTCCAAGGCACAATAAAGGCCATGGAATCCTGTAAGTTCTGTTAATAAGTTTCTCTTTAAATGTCCTTAATACTTCAAGAATTAAACCATACTACAGTGTACTATTAGGCTGAAAGGGTAATGTCAAATAATTACTCACCTTTACCATTGATCACAACAGCCAGTAACTTCTCTCATGTACATCCAGTCATAGGGCTGAGGGGGGCTAGGGGAAATATACTAGAATGTATTCAAGGTACAAAAAATTCTTTAGGGGAACACCACCATCCTGTCCCCATTCCTTTCCTGGCCTTGGCTATACGGCCTAGTAAAGGGACTGCTTCCAGTTCCAAATTGTTGCAACGTCTCTATATTCTTAAAGTCTACACGAAGGTCAGTGTTATGTAAGGGACCTCACATAATTAGGGTTAGATTATACTAGGGCAATTAGTTAGAGTTCTAGGGTTAGACTGGTTCAGAACATAAGGGCATTAGAATTACATAGAGGCCGTAGGAGCGGCCCGTTAATGATGTGCCAGCAAGTGGTGCATGGGCAGTTCAGGCCAGACCTGGGGCAGGGGTGCATGGAGGTCAAATGGCAAGGATTGATATGGTGCACTTAACTTATTCATCCATGGCATACTGTTACCATGACACCCCAAGCTGGGAGGGAGTTGAGCTATATTTTTGGAAGAACAGAAGGTGCATGTTAATGGGATTTTAGGGCAGGCATGCCCCTGCAGCTATTGGGCTCAAAAATTCTGAAAATAACTCAGAAACAAATCAGTACATTTAGAGGTATAATTTCAAGGGGTACATTACTAGAGGATGTTTACGTAATTTAAACTAGTAAGTTGGTTATGAGTATATGCTAGTAAAATATCATCCTGAGCCTATATACTTGCACATTTCTTGCATTTTATAAACTGCATTGGATACTTCATGAATAAATGACCAAGTCCTCAATACACACATCCTGGCTTATCAAAAATTTTCTGAGTCCAAAATACGCTCATCCTGACTTATCAAAAATTGTCTAAGTCCAAAATACGCTCATCCTGACTTATCAAAAATTGTCTAAGTCCAAAATACGCTCTTCCTGGCTTATCAAAAATTGTCTAAGTCCAAAATACGCTCATCCTGACTTATCAAAAATTGTCTAAGTCCAAAATACGCTCTTCTTGGCTTATCAAAGTCCAAAATACGCACTTTGTAAACTTGGCAAAGTCCATGAAACGCATATTCTTACTTCAATAAAATTTCAGTACGTCAAACTTACGCTCAAAGGAGATGATCAACTGGGAAAAACGCACTTACAGAAGGTCAGTACGCGTATTAGTATGTGAAAAACTGGAAACGCACATATTATTTACGCACAAAGTATTAGGAAGGGTGAAAATTGTGCGAATTGTAGGCACCAAAAGTGAACACGCACGTGTATTTTAAGCGTATTCTGTTTTACGTACAGTTTACACTCAAAAAACACGTAGTTTGCGCATTAAATTTTGTGTAAGGGCACCTACTCATACCGTAACATCTGAGACAGCATTAAACCAACCAAAATTACTAAGATCAGTAAGAAAATACACACTGTACCAACAAATGGCCCTGCTGGTTATTAATGAGGGTAAATTTTGTGATATCCCTGGAAAACAGGGTTGTTTTTTTTTACCCCAAAATGGACAATTTTGGGGGGTAAAAAAGAACAAGGCACTTTTGAGACCGATAGATACATGGCAAGCTATTGCTCCCTTGGGAAGTTGGTAGAAGCTTGTTAGAAAATCAGAACAGCTAAAATAATCTCCTGATGCTGTAAGTACTCCACGTAATAAAAAGTTTCGGAAACATGGTGCAAACTTCAAAATGGCTGACTTTTGGGTTGTAGACATTCAAAGTACGACTGTTCAGGAGTAAAGAAATCTACATTATTTCTTTTCATGATAAAATAAAATAGAGATGTTGCTTTAACGTATGCAAAATATGACAACTTTATTAAAACCTTCCTCTGGCCCTGAGGGGGGTTGTTCTTTTTTACCCCAACTACCCCCTTGTTTTTTTTTACCCCGTCTGACTATACTTATTTTTGGAAGTTAATGTGTATGTTGTGTTACCATAGCAACTAACTGGTGACATGTAAAATGTTGAAAAGATTTCGCATATAAAATATACAGTGGTCAGAGGAGTACTTCAATTGTGAAAGTGTGATGAGTCTGTTGTAATGGGGAATAATATAAAAAGTATTAAAATTTGTGCATGATGGTACCATAGCAACTAACTGATGACATACATGTATAATATTTAAAATACTATATTTCTCTTAGAACATGGTGAGTGTGGACTTCAATCATGAAAGTGTGATGACTCTTCTGTAAATATGTGGAATATTTTGAGAATTATTAAAATTTGTGCATGATGGTGTGTTACCATAGCAACTAACTGATGACATGAGTAATGTTTAAAATATTGTATTCTCTTAGAACATGGTGAGTGTGGACTTCAGTCATGAAAGTGTGATGGGTCTCTTGAAATGTTGAAGATTTTGAGAATTATTAAAAGTTGTGAATGATGGTGTACTACCATAGCAACTTACTGATGACATGTTTATCTCAGAATTGATATAGATGATGAGTATAAATTGTAATCATGAAAAAGGAATAAAGTCTGTTGAATGAGGAATATCTTGAGAGGTAATTGGGTGTGGTGGTATGCTGCCATAGCAACAAACTGATGATATACTGTTCATGTACCATATTTGACATTAATTATCACATAGCATGAAGCCTAAGATTGTGTGAATTCTGTTATTGTGAAAGTGTGATGAGTCTGTTGAAATGGGAAATATTTCGCAAAGTATTCAAATTTGTACCAACTGATGAAGTGAAATATGTGGTGAGCATTTATCAGTGATCATACAAGATTGCCCTCCCATCTGATTGCATCAAACTGATTGTAATTTACAGTAAACTTTTTCCAGCAAGAAATTCTAACTGTATGATTTGTTAACACTTTGGCAAAAGATAAAAATGGTAGAAAGAAAATGGCCTGTCAAATCTTATCCGTAGGTCCATCATTTATGAATGCCACTTTCACTCTTGATCAAATATTGGCCCGGTGTTAAAAGTGTCAGAATTACAAAATAGGCTTCCACATGTTCTGTATGTACCACACAGGAAATCGTCCGTCGATTGTGTTATATTTTCTACAAGTTTGTGGACAATTTATGTAGCTTCTTTGAAGTGAGAGGTATAGCATAGGCATTACAATGCAAGTGTAAGCACAATATGCAGGGAACTGTAGCTTTAAGTGTGAGGTTGTAACATGAATTTCAGGGCATAATTCAGTATGGTGTTTTGAGAAGTAGAACAGAAAGTATCACTGGATGAAATATTAATGTTTATTTTAATTTACTAAATGAAGGCTACCAAAGGGATTTTTATTCTGATTTTTGTTTGTTGTTAAATAAATGCAACCTGAGAATGAGTCAAAAAATAGCTTTTTGGGTCATTCACAAACTCATAGCCCAGGAGCTCCTCCCCCTGGACCAATGAGGGTGATACTCCTTAGGTAAGGAGGGGCACACCTAGACTCTTACTAGCAAGGCGGAATGCCATTGCATGCAGGGGTTGTGTACATTTTGTACAAGGTGGTCCGCTGTCATAGCAATTGACTTCTGTCATAGCAGTCACCCTGCAAATGGCAAAGAAAAAAAAAAAGACTTGAAAAATGTTATATGGTTACTGATAATTAATGAAAGCAGTCGTCCATGCTAGATGGCGCTGAGTGTAAGTGTTGTACAAGAATGTGAACAGATTAATATATGGAATATTATATTTTATAAACAACAGATGAAAGATGATCAGCAGTGCACTTCAGGGGCAGAAGAAAATCAAAGTATCAACATGGATGAGGATGATGAGCAGGTGGGTAGTGCCTCTTTGTTTAAATATCTTGGTAGTATTTATTCACCTGCATAATTAAAACCATTCCTTAAAATGTGGTGAGTATGCAGTTTAAATGTTATTGTAAACTGTGTTTATTAGGCTTCTGGTAAGTTTGTTGTTCTTGTTGTTCATCATGTTAAAGGTTTATTTCCAATGGTTTAATTGTATTAAAAAAAAAGCTCCTGATATTGAAAGAATTGACAAGACTAGAAACAAAATTGTTGATCACACGCCCTCTTTTTTCAATGTGCTTCCTTATTGTAAGTTAGGCTACTTGTATGGTATAGTGATGCTATAGCGACTAACTCTTGATGTGTAGATTGTTGTCAACATTCATCTCAGAATATATGAGGTGGTGTGTGTGTGAGCTGTAATCAAGAAAGTGTGGTGAATCTGTTGTAATGGGGAATATATTGGGAAGAAAATTTGTGCATGATGGTGTTCAACCAAAGCAACAACCAGTGACATGTGACATGATAGAAACATTTCTCTCAAAACATATGGGTGATAAAGCTGTGCATGGACTGCCTAAACCCTAAATATGACCGAAACTTGACCGAAACCATTCGAACCTAAAATCAGTTTTAAGTGGTTTTTGTGATTTTGGACCAACGGTTGGGCAGTCTGACCTGTCATGAAGTGGACATCATTGTGGTTTTGGGTAGTTTGTCTGTTTCTGACCCTGCAGAAAAAGAAAAAAAAAAAAAACCCCAGAATTTAATTGGTGTTAAATTAATGCCTTCTTTCAAGGCTTAGTAGCCATCCCCAACTGAAGAAAATTGGCAAAACTGTATAGTTTAACATCACTGTATATCACAGTGAACACTTTTGAAGTTCATGTAAATTTTTTCAAGTATTTCTAAGTATAGTTTGTACTTTTTCAATTTGCTCACCATGAAGAAATTCTTATCAGCTATAGGCCCTATTACTGTTCCATGAAAGCTTGCTTCTGGTTTGGGGGGATTTTTCCTGGGTGATCTGAGAGCCTCGCAAGTTTTGTGGTCTGGGCCCCCTCCCAAACTGATGCAAATTTTTTCTCGGGCACACTAGGCACTATGCTTCTTTGGTTTCACATAGTTATGGTTCTGTCCAGACTTGTGATTGGGCCGTTTAGGCTGTCAAAATCAAGACCCACGTACACGCTTAATAGGTGATTAGTGTGAACTGTAATCATGAAAGCTATGTAGAGTCTGTTGAAATGGGGAATATTTATTTTGGGAAGTCAGTTTTTGCATGATTGTGTGTAAGCATAGCAACAAACTGATGACATAACTTGTCAGAAGAAGTTTCCTCAGTACATATGGGTGATGGGTGAACTGCAGTCGTAAACATTAAGTAGAGTCTGTGGAAATGTTTAATACTTATTTTTAGAAGTTAATGTGTACATAATGGTGTGTTACCATAGCAACAAACTGGTGACATGTAAAATGTTGAAAACATTTCTCTTATAAAATATACAGTGGTCAGAGGAGTACTTCAATTGTAAAAGTGTGATGAGTCTGTTGTAATGGGGGAATAATTTAAAAAGTATTAAAATTTGTTCATGATGGTACCATAGCAACTAACTGATGACATACATGTATAATGTTTAAAATACTATATTTCTCTTAGATCATGGTTAGTGTGGACTTCAATCATGAAAGTGTGATGAGTCATCTGTAAATATGTGGAATATTTGAGAATTATTTAAATTTGTGCATGATGGTGTGTTACCATAGCAACTAACTGATGACATGTAAAATGTTGAAAACATTTGTCTTAGAATGGTTAGGGTGAACTTTTACAGTAAAAGTGTGATATCAGGGTTTTGAAATGGGGAATATTTTGAAAAGTACTACAGTTTGTGGATGATGGTGTTGTACCTTAGCAACTAACTGATTACATGTACACTATTAATGTTGAAAACATTTATCTTAGAACATACAGGTGGTGAATGGTGAAAGTGTCATAGGAGTCTGCTGAAATAGCCTAGGGAATATTTTGAAAAGTATTACATTTTGTGCATGGTGGTGTGCTTCCTTGGTAACTAACTGATGACAAAAAACATGCTATAATCATTTTGCAGAAGGCATAGGTTTTAATCATGAAACTATGATAAGTCATTTGAAATGTGGCACATTTTGAGAAGTAAATATGGACATGGTTTTTCGTGATACCATAGCAACTGACTGATGCTTTTAAGCATGTACAGAACTCAAAACATGTTCATGTTGTTAGCATTTATCTCAGACCACAAAAGATATGAGTGTGAACAGCTATCATGAATCTATGATAATTCATTTGAAATGTGGACCATTTGAGAAGTAAATACATGTCTGGTTGAATGATACCACAACAACTGACTTATGAAATAAGTTGTAAACATGTATCTTAGAACGTATACTGTAGGTTAAGAGTGTGGACTGTAATGTGAAACCACAGTGGGTGAGGCTGTTGAAATGGTGGAATAGTTTGAGAAGTAAATTTGTGCATGGTGGTGTGTTAATATAGCAACTAACTGATGACATGTTTATCTCAGGAGAGATACTGTATATATGATGAGTATAAACTGTAATCATGAAAATGTAGTGAGTCTGTTGAATGAGGAATATCTAGAGAGGTAATTGGGTGTGGTGGTGTGGTACCATAGCAACAAACTGATGATATACTGTTCATGTACCATATTTGACATTAATTATCACATAGCATGAAGCCTAAGATTGTGTGAATTCTGTTATTGTGAGAGTGTGATGAGTCTGTTGAAATGGGAAATATTTCACAAAGTATTCAAATTTGTGTATGGTGGTGCAGTTCCATAGCAACAACTGATGAAGTGAAATATGTGGTGAGCATTTATCAGTGATCATACAAGATTGCCCTCCCATCTGATTGCATCAAACTGATTGTAATTTACAGTAAACTTTTACCAGCAAGAAATTCTAACTGTATGATTTGTTAACACTTTGGCAAAAGATAAAAATGGTAGAAAGAAAATGGCCTGTCAAATCTTATCCATAGGTCCATCATTTATGAATGCCACTTTCACTCTAGATCAAATATTGGCTTGTTCAAAGTGTTTGAATTATAAAATAGGCTTCCACATATTCTGTATTTACCACACAGGAAATCGTCCGTCGATTGTGTTATATTTTCTACAAGTTTGTGAACAATTTATGTAGGTAATTCTTTGAAGTGAGAGGTATAGCATAGGCATTACAATGCAAAGTGTAAGCACAATATGCAGGGAACTGTAGCTTAAGTGTGAGGTTGTAACATGAATTTCAGGGCATAAGTCAGTATGGTGTTTTGAGAAGTAAAACAGAAAGTATCACTGGATGAAATATTAATGTTTATTTTAATTTACTAAATGAAGGCTACCAAAGGGATTTTTATTCTGATTTTTGTTTGTTGTTAAATAAATGCAACCTGAGAATGAGTCAAAAAATAGCTTTTTGGGTCATTCACAAACTCATAGCCCAGGAGCTCCTCCCCCTGGACCAATGAGGGTGATACTCCTTAGGTAAGGAGGGGCACACCTAGACTCTTACTAGCAAGGCGGAATGCCATTGCATGCAGGGGTTGTGTACATTTTGTACAAGGTGGTCCGCTGTCATAGCAATTGACTTCTGTCATAGCAGTCACCCTGCAAATGGCAAAGAAAAAAAAGAAAGGCTTGAAAAATGTTTTATGGTTATTGATACAAATTAGTGAAAGCAGTCGTCCATGCTAGATGGCGCTGAGTGTAAGTGTTGTACAAGAATGTGAACAGATTAATATATGGAATATTATATTTTATAAACAACAGATGAAAGATGATCAGCAGTGCACTTCAGGGGCAGAAGAAAATCAAAGTATCAACATGGATGAGGATGATGATCAGGTGGGTAGTGCCTCTTTGTTTAAATATCTTGGTAGTATTTATTCACCTGCATAATTAAAACAATTCCTTAAAATGTGGTGAGTATGCAGTTTAAATTTTATTGTAAACTGTGTTTATTAGGCTTCAGTTAAGTTTGTTGTTGTTGTTCATCATGTTAAAGGTTTATTTCCAGTGGTTTAATTGTATAAGAAAAAGCTCCTGATATTGAAAGAATTGACAAGACTAGAAACAAAATCGTAGATCACATGCCCTCATTTTTCAATGTGCTTCCTTATTGTAAGTTAGGCTACTTGTATGGTATTGTGATGCTATAGCGACTAAAGCTAGCCATCCATTTGTCCGATATGCGTTATGCGTTATCCGTATGCGTATAAACTTGATGTACGTAAAGTGTGTGCGTATGCGTAAAGGTCCCGTCCATTCATACGTCAAAAACATGTGCTGCATTGCGTATATAATCTCTAGTACAGCTATTTTCTGCCTTTTACTGGCCTGGGCTAGAAAGAACAAACACACCAGACAACCTTCGCCATGCTCCCTATTCCTTCAAATTTGCAACATTTGCGCAAGGAAGAGAGAGAAGAGGAAGAGATATTGACACTTTTAGCCCTCGTGTATCTCAGGGCGAAGAGAAAAAACAAAAAGAGAAAGCACAAATACTGGGTT
The DNA here is from genome assembly GCA_029531755.1 of Holothuria leucospilota. Lineage (NCBI taxonomy): Eukaryota > Metazoa > Echinodermata > Holothuroidea > Aspidochirotida > Holothuriidae > Holothuria > Holothuria leucospilota. Next base: position 50,346,664 of record CM055961.1, read on the forward strand.
AGTCCCAGACTAGAGGGTCGAAACGATCACGGCGCCTACAAACATCTTGTTACAGAGTTGGAACTTGATGGCATTTTTCTTTCAGAAGTACTTCCATTTGACTAGGTAACAGTTCAAACAGGTTCTGTACCATACTGAGGAAGATATTATGAAGTTTTGCCCTTCAGGAGAGACTATTGGAGCATAGGCCCGGGGAATCCCCTCATCTGACATCATATTTCTGGAGATGTCCTGTCCGATTGGTCTGCGTTTACATAAAAAAAAGGTCCTCGAGGCTTTCCAAAACGCATACGCATGACGGACACAAAATCGCATAACGCATAACAGATATATGGATGGGCGTCTTTTATAAGTCTTTGAGACCTTTTTTTAACGCACATGCATGATGGATAACGCATAAGGCATATCGGACAAATGGATGGCTAGCTTAACTCTTGATGTGTCGATTGCGGTCAACATTCATCTCAGGATATATATGAGGTGGTGTGTGTGTGAACTGTAATCAAGAAAGTGTGGTGAATCTGTTGTAATGGGGAATATATTTAGAAGAAAATTTGTGCATGATGGTGTTCGACCATAGCAAACAACCAGTGACATGTAACATGTCAGAAACATTTATCTCAATACATGTAGTTGATAAAGGTGTGCATAGACTGCCCAAATCCGAAACTTGACCGAAACCATCCGAACCTGAAATCAGTTTTAAGTGGTTTTTGTGATTTTGGACCAACTGTTGGGCAGTCTGACTTGTCATGAAGTGGACATCATTGTGGTTTTGGATGGTTTTTCTGTTTCTGACCCAGCATAAAAGAAATGAAAAAAAAGAAAAACCAAGAATTTAATTGGTTTTAATTTAAAGCCCTCTTTCAAGGCTTAGTAGCCATTACCAACTGAAGAAAATTGGCAAAACTGTATGGTTTAACATCACTGTATATCACAGTGAACACTTTTGAAGTTCATGTAAATTTTTTCAAGTATTTCTAAGTATAGTTTGTACCTTTTCAATTTGCTCACCATGAAGAAATTATTATCAGCTGTAGGCCTATACCTGTTCCATGAAAGCTTGCTTCTGGTTTTGGGGGATTTTTCCGTGGTGGTCTGAGAGCCTCGCAAGTTTTGTGGTCTGAGCCCCCTCCCAAACTGATGCAAATTTTGTCCCAGGCACACTTAGCACCTAAGTTGTTGACCAGTCATTTTTCTTCAAGTCATGTCAAGTCACAAGTCATTCATGGCCAAGTCAAGTCAAGTCAAGTCAAGTCACAAGTCATTTATTTTTGCTGTCAATCAAGTCGAGTCACAAGTCACTTCATTTTCTTGCAAGTCAAGTCAAGTCACAAGTCAAATTTCGTCAAGTCAAGTCAAGTCGCAAGTCATTTCTTCCCAAGTCGATCACATGTCATGCTATGTGAAATTGTATGAAGTTATAATGATGCAGGATAACTTCCACTAGTGCCACACCTCAGGCCCCTACCCGGCATCAGGAGCTCTTGACAATCTAAAATCCCTCCTCTCTTCTCAGGCAAATCCCGGATTCGCCACTGCAATGATACATCTGGCTTATAGCCTGAAATCACGGGCGTATTTAGGGGGGGGGGGCCATTGGGCCATGGCCCCCCTCACGGATGCCATTTTTTTTTTTTTGAGATCCTAAATATACGTAATTTTTTAACACAAATTTTACTTCAAAAGGTACCATAAGTGGCACCAGATTGCATCTAAGGACACCTAATTTTTCAAAAATTTTCAAAGGGGAGGGGCCACACCCTCCCCTTAGACCCCTCCCCAGGCTAGCCATCACTGATGCCCTTTTTCTTTTAGTTCCTAAAAATACGCAAATTTTGTAACACAAATTTTACTTCAAAAGGTACCATATGTGGCACCAGATTGCATCTTAGAACACCTAATTTTTCAAAAATTTTCAAAGGGCAGGGAGACATCCCCTCCCCTTAGACCCCTCCCTCAGGCCAGAGATCACACAGCATACTGTATGACCCCCTTGAGAAAAATCTCACGTACGCCACTGCTCAAAAGGCTTGGGAATGTAACATTTTCTTTAATGTGGGCAGTCTGTTGGGGCAAAAATGTCAAAACCTATGGTGGCGCTCAGCTTAGATAATCATTTCATTTTGGTCTCCCAATCGCCAACACAAGTTGTTGCCCTTGTGCCAGACCACATAGTTGCAGAGTCGTTTGTCCGCAAAAGCTGTGTGCACTCAACTTCTTGACTCTTGGGAGCGGCTTGTCAGCGAAGGGTGGTCATCAAGAACATCCCTCTCCATCGAGGAGTTATGAAATTTTTTTCTTGTAAAATATGTCTCATCATACAAATTCCAGAACAAGAAATGCCAATTTAGAGATATTTTCAGCACAGGTCAAACAGCCCGGAGATGCAATCTCCTGCCCTTTGTGAGCCAAAAATTTTCTCAGTACGCTCTGCGCCAACCTATGGTGGCACTCCGCTTAGATAGTAAATCGTGCTCCATGGTCTCCCCACCCTGTCATCGAATTCCTAGCTGCGCCACTGCCTAAAATTGTTGGACATTTATGGTCTCTATATAAGCTCCCAGCCGCTGAAATGGTAAGTTTACTCGTATAGCCCAATCTATCATATCAGTTCTTTTTTTTAAAGAGCCAATTGACTGGCTGAGGGTCCCCACATAGGTTCGTGCCCAGGGTCCCACATTCGTAAATCCGGCCCTGCATGCTAGTGCTACAGTTGCATTGGAACCGTGGAATTACTTTGTGGGAGTGTCACTCTATTTTCCACGAAATTGAAAATGGTATAATAAGTGCACACGCACAGTTTATGTGCGCTTTCGATATACCAGTATACTCTGATGTTGTAAAGGATGCGGATCTTCAATCTTGGCTTAAATAGATTGATTTTGCCTGAGAGTTTGAATAATTAATTAAGGTTAAAATTATGATGATTTCCAATGTCGACAACTCCGTCTAGTCAAATCATCTTCAAGTTAAGTCAAGTCACAAGTCATTTCTCTGCAAGTCAAGTCACAAGTCACTCATTTTTCAAATTCCTCAAGTCAAGTCAAGTGTTAGTCTCAAGTCAAGTTCCCTTCAAGTCAAAGTTAAGTCACAAGTGAAAAAAATGGGACTCGAGTCGACTCGAGTCGCAAGTCATTGACTCGAGTCAACAACTCTGCTAAGCACTATGCTTCTTCGGTTTCAGATAGTTATGGTTCTGTCCAGACATGTGATTGGGCCGTTTGGGCTGTCAAAATCAAGACCCACATATACGCTGGTGATTAGTGTGAACTGTAATCATGAAAGCTATGTAGAGTCTGTTGAAATGGGGAATATTTATTTTGGGAAGTAAGTTTTTGCATGATTGTGTGTAAGCATAGCAACAAACTGATGACATATAACTTGTCAGAAGAAGTTTCCTCAGTACATATGGGTGATGGGGGTGAACTGCAGTCGTAAACATTAAGTAGAGTCTGTGGAAATGTTTAATACTTATTTTTAGAAGTTAATGTGTACATAATGGTGTGTTACCATAGCAACTAACTGGTGACATGTAAAATGTTGAAAACATTTCTCTTATAAAATATACAGTGGTCAGAGGAGTACTTCAATTGTGAAAGTGTGATGAGTCTGTTGTAATGGGGGAATAATTTAAAAAGTATTAAAATTTGTGCATGATGGTACCATAGCAACTAACTGATGACATACATGTATAATGTTTAAAATACTATATTTCTCTTAGAACATGGTGAGTGTGGACTTCAATCATGAAAGTGTGATGAATCTTCTGTAAATATGTAGAATATTTTGAGAATTATTAAAATTTGTGCATGATGGTGTGTTACCATAGCAACTAACTGATGACATGAGTAATGTTTAAAATATTGTATTCTCTTAGAACATGGTGAGTGTGAACTTCAGTCATGAAAGTGTGATCAGTATTCTGTAGATACGGTGGAAGATTTTGAGAATTATTAAAAGTTGTGAATGATGGTGTGCTACCATAGCAACTACCTGATGACATGTAAAATGTTGAAAACATTTACCTTAGAATATATATGGTTAGGGTGAACTTTTACAGTAAAAGTGTGATATCAGGGTTTTGAAATGGGGAATATTTTGAAAGGTACTTCAGTTTGTGGATGATGGTGTTGTACCTTAGCAACTAACTGATTACATGTACACTATTAATGTTGAAAACATTTATCTTAGAACATACAGGTGGTGAATGGTGAAAGTGTCATAGGAGTCTGCTGAAATAGCCTAGGGAATATTTTGAAAAGTATTACATTTTGTGCATAGTGGTGTGCTTCCTTGGTAACTAACTGATAACAAAAAACATGCTATAACTATTTTGCAGAAGGCATAGGTTTTAATCATGAAACTATGATAAGTCACTTGCTCTGTACCCACATGTTTTGATGACATATCAACGGACTGTTGTCACCCTGCAAATGGCAAAAGAAGGCTTCAAGAATGTTACTGATATTCGTTATTAGTACAAGCAGTCACTCATGAATGGTAGATCAGTTTATTAGCTCAACCTGCAAACTGCGGGTCGAGCTTATGTTATAGGCCTACTGTAGAGGACAAATGTCTGTCTCACTTTTCAAAAGCCTTCTCCTTTCTCAGTTGTCGCCTAAACTATCTGCCATTTTCTTTAGAGGTCACATCATGATGGGGCATTAAAGTTTGTTCGTGAGGTGGCAATGGGTGGTGTGGATCATGGTAAATTTGGCCATTTTCTTGTCAATTTCCGATATTTCATCCCACGTTTTCGAAGCAAGACATTCCTTATAGAGATCTCACTTTTTCAACACTGTGTCTATAATACATGCTTGCTTTATCTGGAGGGAGTGTGTTCATCTATCGTATTGGAATGTTTAATGCTAGATAGCCTGCGAGACAGATGGATAATTTTGTCACACCTTATTGTTAAGGTTAAGGCTGAAAAACTTAAGATAGCGCACATTACTGTGAAACCACACTCAATGGCGCTGTACAAAAAACAAGTGTCAAGAAAACGATCTATTGAAAAGATAAATTTTTAAAGCACCATTAAAAGAAGCAATGGTCAAAGACTGTCTAATATCGATCGGTAAGGCATTCCAAAGCTTAGGGCCAGCGACGCTCAAAGACTGAATGATCCGCAAAGGATCTGTGACTAGAAAAACTAAAAGGAACTTTGAGAAGTAAACACTGTGAGGATCTAGTAGAATAATAGGAGGATTTTAATTCAAGCAACACGGATAAATAATTTGGAGCTAAATTGTGAAGACATGTAAACACAAGAAGGAGAATCTTATACTCAATACGAGCTTTGATAGGCAGGATATGTAGTTCTTTCAAAGCCTCAGAGGCACTGTCAAATTTGGAACGACAGAGAATTAATTTAGCAGTAAGGTTCTGAATTCTTTGGAGAGGATGTAACGTAGAGTCTGGGAGATTGGGAGATTGTCGCTGTAATACCTAGAGTTAATGGTATGGGAGGTGTTGTCTTTCACTAGCAAAGAGAGCTGCTTCGCAGGGTGAATGTCAAAGGTCAATTTAGTGAAAGCATTAGTCAGGGTAACACGGACCCGTTTTAGACATTTCTTATACCTCGAGGTACGTAACTGTAAAGTGAAAAGACAAATGCAAACGTTACCTGAAAGCAGGTGTTACCCTGACTAATGCTCTCACAGCTAGCTATAGTAAACAAGTTATTGTATATTGCTGGTCGGTCTTGAACCGCACCAGCCTAAGTTTCATCGAAATCGGTAAGTTTTCATGCTATTATTCATGTGGAAGTTTCATACCGCGTAATGAATATCGGTGTAGTGATTTTCACTCAAAAACCACTAGCCTAGCCTGAGCCTAGTTTGGCGATAAGAACGTTTGCACAACGTTCATCAAGTAAAACTTTTAACAAGGGGCCTAGCCTAGAGCCTAGGCCTAACGTTAGTCATACACTGCGTATCAACGTGGCTTAGTGAAACTCATAATCTTGATGAAAACTTCAACTTTATCAATGGGAAAATAGCTTGAAAAATAGTGTAAGCAATTAATATTCTGTTTTTTACATCTTTGTTTATATACGCAACTTTTCTGACATCCAAAAGGAAGATTTTCAGTCCCGATATACATGATGCTTCGATCACAAGAATTTAACCTGCAGCCTAACCTACTTTGATACAGTATACAGTACTATGCAGATACAGAAATATGATCGACCGTCGAAAGTATAGCAAAGATAACCCAGTTAGTGAGGAATTAGTGAAACATTTATGAGACACTTCCAAAAGACTCTCAAATAACAATGCACAATTTATCCACAAACTCTCTACGGGGCAACTTCGGTGAGAGTGACTTCACACTTTGCCATTGCCTTACATGTACTCACCACCACGTAACAGTAATATATAGCCTATGGCAATAAAACTTTAATTAATGTATGAGCATTGTACAAGAAAAAATGCCAAACCATCTGTAGATGACCCTATTTATATACCTTACAATAATGTGCTGGAGAACAACTGAAACTTTTTTAAGCATTTTCTGTGACCGTGTATACATGCAATGCAGGCTATATGCAGAATGGTTGGGGAGAGGCCGGGGGTGGTGGAGGAAGAGGGAGAGGGGGTAGCCCATTACATCTTACTCCTCCCAGGCATGAACACATCTATAACTGAGAGAAGTTTTTGGTTCCTGCAGCAATACTGGGTTAACTTCGGCTGTCTTGAAGATGTGCTCGCCACCACATAGGCCTAACAGTAATATATGGCAACAAAACTGATTAATTAATGTATTAAATAGTTCGAAGCAAATCGTTAATTTACCGAACCCACACGTTGGTCTCTTCAAAGGGTTGAGCAACCGCGGCGTTGCTGCTCTAGTTTATAGTGTGCATTTACTTGAGGGGATCATGTTTGGCTGAATCTGTATACGTAATGAGGGGAAAGGCCTGTTGAACATCCATTTGTTTTGTTGTTTCTGTGTAGACCTCATCCAGTGGTGACTCCAGTGACTCCAGTGAGTCTGAATATGAGCCTGGATCCGATGACTCTGCAAGTGGGTATTCTTCTCCAGCAGAGAGAGCACACTGCAGCAGGCGGAACAACCAAGCAGTTACTGGTGCTTCAAAAAATGCCAGCTCGGTGAGTAAAGTTAAAGGCAGATTTTTTCGCAAGTCATTGTAAAGGTTTACATGGTGGTGAGTGAACAAATAACTCAGGAAAATAAGATTTTGGGTTTAGAGGAACCCACAACATATGCAGTCATGCAGGAGTTATGTGTGTCAAGTGCTGCTTGTATGGAGTTTGGAATTACTGACTGACTAACAACATGCAGAAATAGGGAAGTGCATTTGAAGCATGCAGCTGATTGGAGTTACCCGTTTACTGAATAATTAGTCAGCTGGTGGGTAATGACTGACTGCAAACAGATTAAACACCTTTCTTTCAGTTTATTTTTCCTCTCTTACATCATGTGATTTCCCAACAGACCCATTCATTGTATAAATTTGTCTTCTGTAGACCTCTTCCAGTGAGTCTGAACACGAGCCATCTGTCTACTCAGATGATGAACAGTATTCTCCCAGTTCTGAGCTACCACATTGCAGTAGAAACAGCCCTATGGAAGAAGAAACTGAGTATTCAAACACAACCAACAAGAAGGAGAAAATTACTGTCCTTTCAACAAACAATGAAAATGGGAAAAGGAACTTTGATAAGAAATATCCTTGCTTCTTTTGCCCAACGAAAACTACTCAAATTCAGCGACACTTTAGGGATCTGCACCCAGATGAAGAAGAAGTACAAGCAATTGTCAATGAAAAGGACAAAAAAGAGAAATCCAAAAAGATGACCCTCCTGAGAAACAGGGGTATTCACAAGCATAATTCATCAGTACTCCGCCAAGGTCATGGAACCTTAATTGTGGCTTACAGGCCAACATTTGACACATCCCATGCGAACTACGGCCCATGTGACCACTGTCTGGGGTACTTTGTACGCTCTGACTTGTGGAAACACAGCTGCGAACTACGGCCTAAATCGTACAAAAAAAATCACCAAGAGAGGCGTGCTGTGACCTGTAAGTATTTGCTGCCGTTAGAAAAGGGGTTATCAGCTGATCTTCAGAGTATTACCAGTGGCATGGCCAAAGACCAAATCAGCCGGGTTGCCAAAAGTGATCCTCTTATTATCAATTTAGCCGAAAGGCAGTATGCCTCTTTGGGTCATGACAAGGATCAGCAATGTAGCATCAGAACAAAAATGAGAGAATCAGCCAGGTTATTGATTGAACTCCGAAAAGCAACCAAAGATCCGGATGCTGCAATGGAGAACTTCATTGATCCAAAGCACTTCAGAGTTGTGGTAGCTGCTGTGCAGAAGGTGTCTGGTTATGATGACACAACCCATCAGTATAACACACCCTCCTTGGCTCTAAAATTGGGGCACACCCTGAAGAAGATGACACTGGTCATGTGTGGAAGGGCTGCTGAAAAAGGTGATAATGAAGCCTACATTCGTGCACAAAGATTTGGTGAAAGATGTAGCAGCGACTGGTCGGTTTTTGTTTCATCGAATGCGCTGCGCACAATTCAGCAAAACCACAGAAATAAAACCAAATTGCTCCCACTTGTTGAGGATGTCGCTGCTCTAACCAACCTACTAAAAGAGAGGGGGAGACACTGTTTCAATTGGGTAAAGAAATACAGAAGTACGAGAGCTTCTGTTGAGGACAAAGACCAAGCCAAAGATGAAGGGAAAGATGAAGCCAATGAATTATGGTGCGAACTCAGTGAAATAACACTAACACAGGCAATGATGTTCAACAGAAGGAGGCAAGGAGAAATTTCTAAGTTAAAAATGAGTGACATGAAGAAGGTTGATCTTGTCCAAAGAGATCCTGCAATCATGAAATCTTTGTCCTGCCTGGAACAGCAGCTTTGTAACCAGTTGGCTAGGGTTGAAGTAGTTGGTAAAAGAGGCAGAAGTGTTCCAGTATTATTGACCATGGAAATGAGAGACTGGATCAACCTCTTGATGGAGACAAGGCAGGAGATTGCTTCAGTGCATCCTGAGAATGACTTTGTGTTTGCCAGATCATATTTTGGCTCTAAAGGGCACATCAGGGGTAGTGATTGTATCAGGAAATTTGCTCACTTGTGCGGAGCAAAGCACCCTTCAAGATTGACTGGTACTAATTTGAGGAAGCAACTTGCAACTATGTGCCAGGTGCTTAATTTAAAAGAAAACGAAATGGACATTGTTGCCAGTTACCTCGGTCATGATATCAGAGTTCATAGACAATATTATCGCCTGCCCATGGAGATATTACAAGTGGCAAAGGTATCAAAATTATTGATTGCAATGGAAAAGGGTGGAGATGGCCTAGCAAAAGGTCAAAACCTTGATGACATACCAGTCTGTGAAGAAGGTAATTACTTTTCTTATAGTAATAGTTGGATATGATACTTTAATAGTGCTTTTGATGTATTTGGGATTGTGAGGGAAATGTTCTCTATCAACAAAAGAACATGTGAGAAATGGACAAGAAATGTTCTAGCAGCACTGTGCATATTTGACAAATCTTCTGAGTAGTTTCCTTTATCATGACAACTACAAGCATTTTATTCCAAACACCTGTGTTTCAAACTAATTTCAACAGCCTCCTGCTGTATTATTATGCAGTATAGTGTGGGGAGAGTCGTAGAGAAGTACTGTATCTCAGGGAAAGTATTTTGAAACTTATGTCTTTCTCTACTTACTCCTCCAAGAACACAGTTTGTTAGATACAGTTTACTGGGGCTGGAAAAAATACAAGCTCCCCAAAATTTCTTGTATAAACTGATGGGCTTAGTTATAACACTTGTTTCAGTGCTCAAGTTTATCGAACAGGGACCTCCTCTTATGGGCCTTCTGAAAAGTTCAAGATTCATCAATGGAAAAAACTGATTCTTAGGGAGAAGGGTTTTAGGTTATTGTAGTATCTTTGTTACATTGACAGGTAAGGTCAACTAATACATTTTGTATCAAGGAGAAACACAAAAGTTGTGCTTACCATAAAGAAATTACAATGGATCAGCTCTGTTACGTACTACACAGTATATTTGTACATTTTGCGATATGCACTTTGATACATCTGTGCAATACTATCAAAATGGGTAATTAAGCAGCCTAAAGCTGGTGAGGACTATTTATAAGCATAGAGATAACCAAAGGCATGCGCTTCTTCCAGTCAACTTTTTGAAATTTTGGGCAATACTCTCCGCAATCAAGATGGAAAATGATTTTTTTTTTTGTTACCCTGTTTCCATTAATACTGCACCACAAGGTAACTGCTATTTCTGGGGAAAAGTTTGGGAAACATGTTGTAAATGTGGAACTCTACAAATTTGGCATTATTCCCCTAATATCTGGGGTTCCCAACCTGTGGTACGCGTACCACCAGTGTTACATTTGGACTTTCTTGGTGGAATGTGGCATGATACACAGCGTGCTCCATTTTTTTTTTTTTTTCATCCTTTCCGCATGCATCCGATCATTCCAGCGGCCGTACACTGACAGCTGTTTGATATCGGTGGCAATACATAAACACTATTATAGTTGAATATTGGTACAGGATGGCACCACAAAAATGTGAAATGGTACTCCAGTAGAAAAAGGTTGGGAAACCCTAGCTGCTTTAGATGAAATGGTACCCAACAGTGCTCGACACTGAAAGTAAACAGGAGAGTAATTCATAATGGGTTGTTTTATTTTAACCATTCTTTTTCACCTTTTCCTGCTATACTATCAGGTTTTTTTATTCACTGCTCAGGGTTTCCGTTGTGTTTAAAAATCGGTCGTAATTTTTCATAGAGAATATATTTTTTTAAAGACGCCCCAAAATATTTGGTCGTAGTTCATACAATTCCTGTCATATAAACAACCATGGCTATGTGAAATCGGGGTGCCGGCCTACCCTAATTTACAAATAATGGGAATGTTGCGGGTTAATTATGTTTTCTATAGGCCTAAGTGCTAGTTTACGAATAAAACTGTTGGGACGTTAAAATATACAGGATTTGAAATATATTTGAATGCCAATTGAAAGAAAATTGCTGCTAAAGGAGTTTTTATTACACCTTCTGCTGCTTTTTTGGTCGTAACAATTAGTTACCCTGGATTTAATTTTTACGATGGAACCTTAATTATGGTCATGAGTATGTGATCAGCGGTCGTAAAAACACTGATTTCAGCATAAAAGGCAAACCCTGTCACCACTCTAATATTTTGGATGTCTTTTAGTGTACTCTTTGCCATGTTTGTTCTCCTTTTTCAAATTAATAGATGGTAAAGCTGTTAAGTTAAACTTAATTAAAATACATGGTTTTCACACCTAAAGGCATTTTGCTGAACCTTGCCTGTTAAGGGTTTGAGTGTTGAGATTGACAGTTTTTCCAAATATTGCCAGTGTGCAGTTAAATAATATTCTCAGTTTAGTTATTGAAATTGTTGTTTCTAATTTTGTAGAGTTGGAAGAGAGCGAGAATGAGGAAACTGAAGCAGATGCTCAAAGCAGTGAGCCTGCTGGTAACTTAGTTCAAGACTTAAATAAGGCGAAAGAGAGGAAGACACCAAAGAAGCACACCACAAAAACAGTCAGCCGGAAAAAGAAGGTCACAAAGCATCGACCATGGACACCTGAAGAGAGGCAGGCAGTGAAAAGAAACCTTCATCATCTATTAGTGTTAAATACACTACCTGGAAAAGCAGACATTGAGAGGTGCATCGCTAAAGAGCCTGCGTTACACTCTAGAACATGGAGGAACATAAAAGACTTTTGCAGAAATATGATGAAGTCTATGGAACCATGAATTAAAGGTTAACTTATATGTGTGCAAGAAAGTTCACATTTTGTAGTGTCCATTTTAAACACTAAGAATTCAGAGCTTCCTTAACGGGAAAACTAACCCATCAAACCAACGAACAAACCTGAAAAGGTAACAGAAGAAGGACAAATAAAATGAATGTCCCATATGTGAAGCTGATCTTGTTAAATTGATTTTCAAATTTGTGAATTGGTTTTTAATCAATGGTGTGAATCAGCTGCTGACTTTTCTTGAACGAAATTGGAAGAAGATAGATAGAAGGAATAGAACACATGTTTTATTTGGTATTAGTACATGCTATCAGGAAAAGCTACTTTCTTTCTTTATCGAAGGAAAAAAAGGAAGAAACACATGGAACTCAAAGGTTTTAGTAGAAGTTTACAGGGATGACATGTTTCAACTTGATGAAGTCTATGGAACCATAAATTAAAGGTTAACTTTTATGTGTGCAAGAAGGTTCACATTTTGTAGTGTCCATTTTAAACACTAAGAATTCAGAGCTTCCTTAACGGGAAAAGCAACCCACCAAACCAACGAACAAACCTGAAAAGGAAACAGAAGAAGGACAAATAAAATGAATGTCCCATATGTGAAGCTGCATGGTCTAGTTAATTTGATTTTCAAACTTGTGAATTGGTTTTTGATCAGTGATGTGAATCAGCTGCTGATTTTCTTGAACGAAATTGGAAGAAGATAGAAGGAATAGAACAAATATGTTTTATTTGGTATTAGTACATGCTATCAGGAAAAGCTACTTTCTTTCTTTATCGAAGGAAAAAGAGGAAGAAACACATGGAAATCAAAGGTTTTAGTGGAAGTTTACAGGGATGGCATGTTTCAACTGGTATGGGAACTGATAAAAGTTGATCATAGTTTCAACTTTTTTTTTATATTTGTAAAGGTGAAGTTGTAATCAGTCAGTAGCTAGCCTGCTAGATGAGATGGAAAGTGAAGATTGTAATATTAGTCAGTAAAGGGTGATTCAATTTCATTACTTTTCAAATTTTCCATTTTCTTTTTTTAATGTAAAATCTGCTATGAATCAAAACTGGGTTTTGGACCAAAACAGAAGAAAGTGAAAGGAGAAAAACAGAAAGATGTTTAAGTCACTATGATGGTGCATCAAATGTACACATTTCAAGTATTTAGGTATTCTGACATGCTTGTCAGCTGTAACAGCCTTTTTGGGCTTTAAAAAAACAGACGAAAAGCGAAGTGATGAATGAGAGCACGTTTTAGCAAATTTAAATGCAGTTCAAGGTTACAGTTCTTTTCAAATTTTTTATTCACTTTATTCATAAAATTTGTCATTACCCAAATTTTAGCCTTCTTGAAGGCGTATTCAACTTTTGAATTTAGCATTTTTTGTGGATGAGAAATGGGTCTTTTTTTCCCCTGGTCATTTTCATTAGTAATGTTACCATTTGAAGTTATTATGAAAAGTACTGTTTTTTGAAAGCAAATATAGGCACCGTGTAAAGATGTAATTCCAGAGAGGGCTGGAATGGTAAAAAAATATCAGTTAAACATTAGATGGCACAAGGCACCTGAAAAAAAAGGAAAACAAATTTCAAGTGTTTGGGATTCCGACATGTTTGTGTTAAAATGGCATAGTACATTAAAAGAATCAACAGCTGGAAGAGCCCTTTTGGACTTAGAAAAATGGATGAAAAATGAAGTGATAATTAAATTTATTCACATGTTTTAGTGAATTTTAATACAATTCAAGTTTACAGAACTCTTCAAATTTTTAATTACTTTATTTGATAAATTTGCTATGGATAGAACTTAAGCTTTTTGGAAGGCTTATTCAATTGTATGAATTTTGCAATGTTTTTAAATAAGAGGCAAGGGTCTTTTGTTACCTGGTCACTTTTAGCTCAACAAGTTGAATGGACTTATTGAGTTGGTTCACAAAATTCATGATTTTTTCGCACCTGTTGAGAATTAGGCCTACTCACGTCTTGATGGTAAATGATCAAACTAAGAGATTCTGCACACCTGACACACAACTGAAATGGCAATGATAGGGTAATTAATAATTAAAATCATTTGTTACAAATTTGTGACCAGACACTTTCACCATTAGGTTTTAATCATATGCAGCCCCGAGTCCATAAATTTTACAATTTCTTACATTTTCGGTAACTATATAGGAAGTGATACATGAGTAATGAGGCTATTTAGAAACATTGCCATGCAATGATTTCCTTGGAAATCATCACAAAATAACTGATATCAACTCAATGAACCTTTTTAAGGTATTGAGTATTGTCATGGCAATGCATTCAGGGCTGTCAACTCTCATGCATTCAGCGTGAGAGTCATGCATTTCGGCGCAATCTCATGCTCTCATGATGAAGCATCATTTTCTCACGCAATGCCTCAGTATGGTTTAAAAAATTCCACTCATAATGCAAACGCAGTGTCTGAAGTCGGTAAAACACCAGCTGTCATGCTACCTGAATTTCTTCTCCAACTAATCATAGTCTGCAGTAAGCTGACACTAGTGCAGTATACAGTTATACCTACCGGTAGGCCTCAGTACTTCCAGTTTTTCTTAGGCCTATTTATGATGGGAACAAAATGTCTCCTTAAAAATTTCCAGGAACATGAAACATTTGAAAACTGACAATTCTGGGCATGCAGTAATGAGGCACTGGAAGTGCCATTTCCTGCAATCTAGGGGTATTTTTGGCAAAAAGTCCCCTTGGCAGGATGCTCCGCACGAGCCGATGTTTGCGCTCTGTGTCAGTAGTTCCCAGCAAATTCACTGTAACCAGTCACTAGCCTCCCAGCAAATCTCACTCTCACCAGTCACTAAAAGTTGACAGCCCTGTGCATTTGTCTGTCCATCTGTCCATCAAAATCAGTTAAAAGGCTACTGTATGCAGGTTCTTTGACTGTTAATTGCCAAAGTTCGAAAGGCTATAATACATAGCAAGGGCTTAATCAATATGTTAATAGGAAGTAGGTTGAAGGTCACTTTGGATCGTGAGAGGTCGAAGAGTGAGATGATGCCAAAGCCTTCAACTCATGATGGTCATGTCTGAATCTTATCAGATTTGGCAGGAGTGTTCCATAGATTATGGGTCATCAGACTTGTACATTTGAAGTATGCCAAAGGTCATTTGGTGTCAAAGAAAGGTCAAACAAAAGGGGTCAAACAGTTTAATCATGCAAAAGCCTTCAACTCCTAGGGGTTATATCCAAATCTTATCTAAGTTGGACAGAGTGTTCATAGATGATGGTTCATGAAAATTGTAGTTAAAAGGTCATCTTGGGTCATAGAGAGGTCAAACACTAGAATCACCCAGTCTTCAACTAGAGTTTATGCCATGCAAAAGCCTGCTACTTCTAGGGGTTTGTGTCTGAATTTTATCACAGTTGGCAATAGTATCCAGTAGATAATGGGTCATCAGAGTTGTAGGCTACTTTTGAAGGTCAAAGGTTGTTTGGGGTCAAAGAGAGGTGGAACAGGAAAATCAAGCTAAAGCCTTCAACTACTGTACTGGGGTTTGTGTGTAAGTAAATCCTATCAAAGTTGGCCAGAGTGTTCAATGGATGATAGGTTATGATTTTGTGTGATAAGTATTGCCTCATGAATCATTTTTGATGGGCTTGATAATTAAATGGGGGTATAAATAGTCTTCATTTTTGTCAGCAGAATTACTGACACTATTGTGCCCACAAACATTTGAAAACTTGTCTCAAGTTGGGCAACTCTTATATGCCACTGCTGTGACCATTTACATCTATAGCACTGACAGTGCTAGATCACAACTGTCCATGGCTCCATCCCTTTTGATACTACACAAGTGTAACTGTGTGTTAGGGAAGTCCTAGTTGGGCTGCAGCATCATTTATGCTCTTGTACATATTAGTAATGTCAGCATTGAAAGTCATTATAAAATGTACTGTGTGTTCTAAAGTAAAACAGACACTCTGTAAAGATGTACTCCCAGGAGAGCTGGAATGGTCAAGAAATATCACTTGAGCTGTAAATGGCACAATGCATCTTCCTGTTACATTTGGCTTTACTCTGGAAAATGATATACCTTAGAAGTTTCCCTTAGTGTTGAGAAGGCTGTCAAGACACAGTCACAAATGAAGAATTTCATAAAATAAATTGTGTTGTCCTTGAACTGGTTTCTAGAGTTATTATTTTTCTTTCTTTCCATTTGGTATTTTATTGTGCTTCCTTCAACTTACTTGATATTTAGTCAATGGATTTTCAGTTTGAGTAACTTTATAGACTTGATCATCATTTGTGTGAGAGTGAAATATACAAGCCTAGCTGCAGGTAAAGCATCATGAGTTAAACAGAAAGCTTTACTTGCAACAGCTATCTGATGACATTGTAAAGCATCCAGGTAGTCTGTATACCTGTCTTGGGGCTTCCTAAAGGGACATGTAGTTGGTACCTAATTGTCATGTTCTTGCCTAGCTGATAATAGTGGAGTGTCACAAAACTAGTAGCCAATTGGTGACTTGAGACATGCAGCAGTGTTTGTGACTTCAAACTTAAAATTTACCTCAAGTTCCTTTGTTTCTTCAGTGGAGAAAATGCCCCATAGATCATTTAGTCACCCACTGGTGTTAGTCTGTGGCATTAAGGGGTTTTACCACCCCCCTCCCTTTTTGACTGAGTTAAATAGCCATGTAGTATCACCACCATTGTTTGGATACAGTGTTACTGATCCACCAAGAGGGTTGCCTCACAGATATTTGTATGTGTCTGTAAAAATTTTGCAAACAGGACAGTCTCGTCAACTAAGTCAGATTTACAGGGGAAACACTACGTATACACCAGCATTAAAGCGGGTAGGCCTACATCAAGTACTTGTGTTGTACTCGATATGATATGACAAGAATTATAATTATGGCCTGTTGTGTAAGTTTTCTTCCCACTGCTCTTTTTTCACATCACCATCCTTCCCTTGACCTGGTTTTGGACTCTAAGGGATGACATCAAACAAATGTGCCCCAGGATATGTTCATCCTTGCACAGCTACATTCTCCCAGTGGCAGATCCAGGATTTCAGGGGAAGAAGGGGGTAGTAGTAGACCCAGGGGTTGGGCTAGAGGGGGCAAGGGTGTGGTATTATCAGGCACTGCAAATTTGTAGTAGCTACATTATCTTAGCCAGTGCTCCTCAACCTTTTCTCTTAGGTTTCCCTGATCTGGGTACAACTTTCCCACTAGACTCCCCCTCCCCTCCACAGTATTTCATGCTGAATCGAGGACGCTTTTCTATCGTCTAAGTGATCGAGGTATGTAAAATTTCCAACTCCACCACCAGAGGTCGATTATTATACCCCCACCTGGGTTCTATTCCACTCAGGTTGCAAAAAATAACATGGTGGATTGGGCAGGATTGTAAACAAAACTCCCTCTGTATGCTCTGTATGCTGTGGCTAGGGTTTCCTGGAGCTGGATCATCTAGGCCTAATTGTGTAATTGGGCAAAGAAGGAACTCTAGTGGATATTTTAACGTGATTATATGAACAATACACATCATATACTTTTTAGTGACTTTGGTTTATACAAGTGGAAAATGAGCATAAGAAATTCACTCAACCTTTGTTCATGTTTTCTGTAAGGCATAGCCTGATGATGGCCAAGATTTTAGGAATTAAAAAAAAGGGGGGGGGGGGAGGGTGTTACTTTGTGAGGAACTGAGGTTGAGGATAAATCTACAAAAGCCAAAGGCAAGAATGCTTCTAGGATTCCTGGGGGTCCTTCCTCAGGAATATTTGAAAATTGAAATCTGTTGGCTACCTGCAAGTTTCTGGCATCTTGAAATCAAGACATTAGCATACAAAGAAACACTTTTTAATCCCTACATCATTATGCAGTGGGGCCTTTTGTAATTAAAGACTAACCAGTAATTGTGATCGATCATATATCATTTAAAAATGGTCCTCCCCCAGAAAACTTTGAAATTAAATACTGTCACATACATGTGATTTATATCATGTGAAGAGCATATTTTCTATGGCATTGTAAATTATGCAGTGTCAGGTGACAACAATTTCAGAATAGGCTAGCCAGTAATTATGATCATACAGTTGTCAAATTGAACAAGATGGGAAAAGAAATCTGCTCATCAGATCAGATTCCAGCATCCTGAAGCCATTCCCATTCCCTTTCCCCTTTCTTCTCACTTCACTCCAAGGTTTTTTATTCCCGGGCCCCTTGGGTAGGGTTACCATATTTATTTTCTGAAAAGGAGGACATGGATCGCCGTCCTGGCGGAGGGGTCTCCCCCTCCTCTTTGGAATTTTTTTTTCGGTTTCCAAGGGTGGGTACCGGGAATCTATAGTCCTTGTATTTGTGAAGAAATAAGAGTTAGGATATATTTTCATAGGCATAGGAGGCGGGCTGGGGACTGCAGCCCCCCAATCAAAATTTCTGTGAAAATTCGGGCAATATGCTGAGGATTTTTCAGGCACCTACTCACTGGCGGCGCCAGGATTTTAAAAGTGGGGGGGGGGGGGAAACAAAACTTGGGGGGCAAAAAAATTTTCATGCGAAGTGCAAAATCGAGCGCATTAATGCAAAGATTCCTAGTAATTTTAATGTATTAGGCTATTTCTCCCGTCAGGCCAATATACTTCAGGAGCTGAGTGGGGGGCATCCGGGGGCAAAGGTTCTGACTGGGGGCAAATGCCCCCTGTCCCCCCGCTGGCGTTGCCACTGCACCTACTAAAAGAAAAATAAATTTGCAATGATGTAGCTAAAGGAAATCAATAGTTTAAATGGAGAAAGCAGTTGCCCCAAGTTTACTTTCCAAAATCTGCTAAATCTTACAGAACTATGTTTATTTTGCTCACAAGTATTTGTTATTTTTTGTATAATAACATTTAAAAGGTCAAACCAAGCTTGAGGTTATTTAGCAAAAATTTAGGAAAGAAGTAGCAAAAATATTGTCACATGACTGAAAGGAGTCATTCCTGAGTTAGGATGAAAGGGTACACTTACTCAAATTGGGGGTGGCCATTCGGCCATTCCCCCCTCCACTGATGCCTACATTTTGTTTTTAGTACTGGGTAAAATACGTTAATTTTGTAACACAAATTTTACTTCAAAGGTAGCTAGTATGTGGCACCAGATTGCATATAAGGACACCGAGTTTTTCAAAAATTTTCAAAAGCGGAGGGGTGTCCCTCCCCTAAGACCCCTCCCCTAAGACCCCTCCCCCAGCCTGGCAATCACAAGATGGAATGCATATGGCCCCCATGTGATAAATTCTGGCTATGTCACTGATTATTATCTTTATTATGGTAAGGACTTCCCCAAAATTTATAACCAATATTGAAGGGTAATAACACGACAAGTGGTTGAATGTAATTGGCATGCCATCATTGCAATGTAACTGCCGATGCATGTCTGTAGGCTATGATATGTTCAATAACGTGTTGGACATGCGCGCAGCGCCTGAAAATTTTGGGTTACTTTTTTCGGGCAAGTCATCACACCCCCCTCCCTCTCCTCATATCAAACTGGGCCCCTACACCCATGGTTATTTTTATTTACTGTTAACCGCATTGGCACATTACTTGGTCTGGCCTATAATACGACCAGTGCTTTCAGAATATTTATCCCGCAAAGCAAAATTAGGGAAAACCCATCAAATCATGTGAGAAATACATGAAATCCGGACATTGTGGGCAATTTTACAAATCCACCTGGATGCCAGCTAGTGCGAACCAGAAAAAAGAGGACATGTCCTGGTAAAACCGAGTCTGGTAACCCTAACCCTACCCTTGGGATACATTCCCCAGTTGAAAAGTACTTAGTAAAGCAAAGCACTCCCATAGGTAGCATGTCCACACATGTGCTGTGAGAGAGGAGACAAAATTTACCCGTTTTCACACAATATACTGTTGACAGAAATGTTCTCAAATTATTTTCATGCTCATTTTGCAAGCTGAAACTTTCATTCAAATTGGATAAATATCTTTGTTTCTTTCTTGACAAAATCATATAATAGTTTCTGAATTTACTGACCCAGCTCATTCCGAAAATTGCACGTAAAGTTTTCTTTGCTGTCACAAGCCTAAAAATGGCAGATTGCAAGGGCACCTACAACACTGGTCCAATTCCAAGTGCTACATCATGTTGTGGGTGGTCTCGAATTTATTTTTGTGATATTGTAAAAAAAGGAAGCATATATAAAGTCCATTCAAGTGATGGTTTTCTTTAAAGGGAGAATGCAGTCACCCCAATCAGAGTTAGTATGCCCCGTCACTCTAGTACATGAGTGGCCTATTTTGATCATGTGACAATATTTTTGTTAGTGAATTGTGAAATTCAAGGACTCGAGATATTTCTCCTTGCTTTACCTATTGATTGTAATAGTTATGTTCAAAACGTCTTCAAAGGTGCTTGTAATGCAATAGGAGGAGATCTGCAAGAGTTTGCTGATTTTTCAAAGCAAATTTTGGGGCGACTGCCTATTGCCTTTAAGATTTCAAAAACATGGAAGTCATAATGTTTTTGCTGAAAATGACCCAGCTCATTCCGAAAATGCAGTATTTCTTAGGCTGATATTTTTGATGGATGATGTCCCAAGTAAGGCTTACAGAATTTGGTAGAAAAATATTCATATCTCAGCCATTCGTTCACCGATTTCCATGATTTTTTTGTTCCACCTCATTTGTAGCATGAAATACAATGGTGGTATGTTTGATTTAAAATTTTCATTCTAATGTTTTGATGTGGACATGCTACCATAGGTGCACAGAGTTTAAAACTTTTGGACTGGGAATAATGTCTAGGTTGCCAGACTAAATGACTCTTCTAACTAGCATAAAGTGCAGATAATGACTGCTCTTTGGACATATTGATTATATACTATATACGCCTCAAAAAAAAAAACACAAGTGTATCTTGTTCACTGACAACAAAGTAATTTCAAGAAGGTAAAGAATGGTAAAACGGAAAAAGTGCCAGTCTATTTGAGACTGTCCGAGGGCCCCTCCCAGGGATGCATGAAGCCCTGCCTCTGCCATAGGTTAAATATGTAAAAGTATTGTTAGTAAGTGTTGTGTGTATGGCAAAGACATATCCAACCCTAAATCCACTCTCGCCTTTCCCACTGGAAAAAAAAAAAATGCTGATTATACTACACCAACATTAACGTTAACGGCCCTGCGTGTGTCTATATGCTGAATTGTAAGCGAATTCATGTTACTGTAATAGGATCGAGAGGCTACATCATGTGATTTTCTTCAGTTAGGTAGAGCAGAGACCTGATTTTACACTTTAAGGTGATGTTACAGAAAACAATTTGTTTGATTTACTGTAATTAATTCATGTTTTCTTGGAGCGTGAATTTCTGAAACTTACAAGGCTTGGGAACACAATTTCATGACATATTAAGCAAAACAGTACAATACACAAGGGCAAACTAGACCTTATTGAACGCTGCACTCACCAGCTGGGTATGAAGTGGATAATTAAGTAAAGAACTTACTTTGCCAATTTAGGTGAAGGATGAGTATATGGTCTGATATCCCAGTCCACCCCTAGCTAAAAGCCAATTGACAGTAAAAGTGAAACTCATGGTATCAACTCTACCACCTCCATCCCATATGTCAAAAAGAATTGTATACAGGTTGCACCATGGAGGAAATTTGGAAACTTAAGAGAAGTTATGATTCAATTGCAACACTGCTGATGACACCCCCTCCTGTTAGACCCATCCCTCAAGACAGCACCTGTATGTAGTAATAAAGAAAGGATCCCCACTGCTGTACACAAATGCAGGGCGCATGAAAGGTGCAATTTATGCAAACTCGCGGCCGAGGGGGGGGGGGGCTGTGGTGGCATTACGACATCATCTGTGGTGTCCCCCTCAATCATCAAATCCTGGTATGCAGCACCAATGTTGCAGGCATTAATCATCCAGTGCTTAAAAAGCAATCAGTGGCGGTGCCAGGGGGGGGGGAGGACAGAGGGGGCATTTGCCCCCAGTCAGAACCTTTGCCCCCATGATGCCCCCACTCAGCTCCTGAAGTATATTGGCTTGATGGGAGGAATAGGCTAATACATTAAAATTATTAGGAATCTTTGCATTGGATAGGCAAATGTATTATGAACCAAAATATACCTATCCTGAGACTAAATTTTTACCCCGAGATATGCTAAAACCTCAGAGCTTCTGGGGCAAAGGTCATCAGTTGTATACTCTACATGTTCATGTTTATACACAAGTGTGTCATCTCTTGCAATGTATAGCTTCATGTATTTTTCAACTGCCTGTATATATTCCATTTAAACTGCTTTTAGAACAAGTCAGCAATAATGCTGCAGGGGTCAATCAGCCAGTCATAAATAGCAATGAATTGCCTCAAGTTGACAAAATTATCCATGGTCACCAATTGCATAGTTTCTGTGATGGGTCATCGGTTCTACAGTCTACACATGTATGTGTGTGTGTGTGTGTGTGTGTGTTTGTGACACTTTGCTCGTTAACACGATATCTCAAGAAGGGAAACTCTGACAGTTTTCAAACTTGGTACATAGATGCCCCATATTGAGAGGAAGAACCCTATTGTTTTTGGTAGGGGTCAAAGGTCACCTGGGGTCACCGGGGGTCAAACTCTGAAAAACTTGTTAACACAATATCTCGAGGTAGGAAGCTTGGATGAATTTCTCACTAAGTGTGTAGATGCGTTATGGTAAGAGGAAGAACCCTATTATTTTTGGTGGAGGTGAAAGGTCATCTGGGGTCACCGGGGGTCAAACCCTGAAAATTTCGTTAACACGATATCTCAAGAAGGGAAGCTCTGACAGTTCTCAAACATGGTACATAGATGCCCCATATTGAGAGGAAGAACCCTATTGTTTTTGGTAGGGGTCAAAGGTCACCTGGGGTCACCGGGGGTCAAACTCTGAAAACCTTGTTAACACAATATCTCGAGGTAGGAAGCTTGGATGAATTTCATACTTTGTATGTAGATGCGTTATGGTAAGAGAAAGAACCCTATCATTTTTGGTGGAGGTGAAAGGTCATCTGGGGTCACCGGGGGTTAAACCCTGAAAACTTTGTTAACATGATATCTCAAGAAGGGAAGCTCTGACAGTTCTCAAACTTGGTACACAGATGCCCCATATTAAGATGAAGAATCCTATCATTTTTGGTGGGGGTCAAAGGTCACCTGGGGTCACCGGGGGTCAAACCTTGAAAACCTTGTAATCACAATATCTCGAGGTAGGAAGATTGGATGAATTTCATACTTTGTTTGTAGATGCGTTATGGTAAGAGGAAGAGCCCTATCATTTCTGGTGGGGTTCAAAGGTCATCTGGGGTCACCGGGGGTCAAACCCTGAAAACCTTGTTAAGACGATGTCTCGATGTAGAAAGCTTGGATAAATTTGATACTTTGTTTGTAGATGCCTTATAGTAAGAGGAATAATCCTATCATTTTCGGTGGGGTTCAAAGGTCATCTGGGGTCACTGGGGGTCAAACTCTGAAAACCTTGTTAACACAATATCTCAATGGAGGAAGCTTGGATAAATTTGATACTTTGTATGTAGATGCCTTATAGTAAGAGGAAGAATCTCATCATTTTTAGTGGAGGTCAAAGGTCATTTGGGGTCACTGGGGGTTAAGCTCTGAAAATCTTGTTAACACGATATCTCCACGTATGAAGCTTGGATAGATTTCATACATGGTAAATTGATGTGTTATAGTGAGAAGATGTACCCCACTGTTTTTGGTGGAGTTCAAAGGTCATCTAGGGTGGCCAAGGGTCAAACACTGAAAACCTTGTTAACACAGTATCTCAAGGGAGAAAGCTTGGATAGATTTTATACGTAGTATGTGGATGCATTGTGGTGAGAACATGAACGCAATCATTTTTGGTAGAGGTCAAAGGTCATCTTGGGTCAACGTGGGCCGAACACTGAAGAGCTTGTTAACACGTATCTCCAGGTAGGAAGCCTGGGTAGATTTCATACTTACAGTACTATGTGGATGTGTTATGATGAAAAGATGGACCCTTTTGTTTTTGGTGAAGGTCAAAGGCCATCTGGGGTCACCAGAGGTAAAAAAGCAAAATTTCCCAAGAATTCCCAAGAGTTTTATATGGGGTCACCACCCCACCCCCCCCCCCCCCCACCCCCCCCCGACTCCCCCCCACCACCCCCCCCCCCACTCCCACCCCACCCCAACCCCCCCCCCCACCCCCCCCCCCCACCACCCCCCCCCCCACCCGCCCCACCCCCCCCCCCCCCACCCCCACCCCCCCCCACCCCCCCCCCCCCCCATCCCGCCCCCCCCCCCACCCCCCCCCCCCCCCCCCCCTCCCCCCCCCCACCCCCCGCCCCCCCCACCCCCCCCAAGCGCCCCGGCGCCCCCCCACCCGCACCCCCCCCCCCCCCCCCCCCCCCCCACCCCCCCCACCCCCCACGCCCCCCCCACCCCACCCCCCGCGACCCCCACCCCCACCCCCCCCCCCCGCCCCCCCCCCCCCCCCCCGCCCCCCCCCCCCCCCACCCCCCCCCCCCCAACTTGTCCCGTGTATTGCATCTCTATTTTGTCGACAAATATGTTAATTCAGATTCAGAATGCGTTTTACAAGTGAATTCTTTAATTTTATCAAATACGGACATGGTCGAGAATATCCACCTTTACAAAGGAAGTGATCGTTTCTTTGTTTTTCCATAATATCCTGTACTTACCTCTGTTAAATACAAGACCTACAAGGGCCAAAAATTAGGCAAATCAAATTTGGTTCGCGGGCCGCACAGGAGGAATCGCGGGCCGCAGGTTGCACAAGACAGGTGGACCCCTGACTTAAAATTGTTTATCATCGTGACTATAAGTGTCGCATACTGATAAGGCCATTTGAATATCAAGTCGATAATTTATTCTCATCCCCCAATTCTATTCCGAAGCTTCCGCCTTGTCCCGGGTGATAAAACTGGACCAAAAGAAACTGTGGGGGGGGGGAACACCACCTCTACAATTAGTTTGAAAAATCATGAAACCGGGACGAAAATTTTCATTTTGCCCTCCCCCCCCGGGCCGAAGACCCTGGCTACGCGCCTGACCACAGTTATGGAAGGGCTTGTTAATATGAGCTGGGCCCTGGGCCATTTGGGCTGCTGTCTAGGGCCCTGTACAAGAGAAAGTTGCTGTCGCGTTAATGTTTCAATGTTTTACTATGTGGGTATAGTCATTTGAGGGTTGGTTTTTCATCCTTGTCTCATTTCATATGATGAAATCATATTAGGGCCGTGAACTCTTTAGGGCTGCTGTACCGGAGAAAGTTGCTGTCATCAGTGTTTCAGCGTTCTACCGCATTTTTTATAACACTCAGTGTTTTCATCCTTGTCTCTCTTCATGTGAACTTTAGCATTTTTGGGTCCAGCAGGCCAGTCGTACAGGATGGGCCCGGCAGCAATTCTTCAATTTTAGACACCACTAAGAGGCAATCCTAACATCATAAACCCATCAACCTTTTGTCTCTTTCTATGTGAATAACTCGTCCGAATTGTACAAGTTTACATAGCCAATCACACAACGCAGGATTTGTCAAATGAGGAAAGCTACTCGTATCTGTCTGCAGAGCGAACGTACGTTCTTTTGCTTTATATTACCTTGGGCAGCGTGTTTTCGCCTACGAGACGACATAGATAACAGCGCAGGCTACAATCATGTGCCAGTCTGAAGCTAGCACAGGATTCAGCACAGGATTCGCCTAGAATTCAGCACAGGATTCGCCTAGGATTCAGCACAGTATTCGCCTAGGATTCAGCACAGTATTCGCCTAGGATTCAGGCATCAGCACAGTGTTCAGCACAGGATTCGCCTAGGATTCAGAAATCAGCACAGGATTTGAAATTAGCACAGGATTCGCCTAGGATATATAGATAAAATACATAGTATATGGTATATACCACAACGTATGGGGCGCCTGTGTGCTGAACCCTGTGCTGATATCTGCACTACCTCTATGCGCCAAAAATGCTTATAAAATTCAACTGAGATCCATCACTGCCTTGAATCTTACACAAGCAAGCCTGCTCTCCTCCAAAGTAAGCTGACCGTCGCAGGCAGCAGGATTTTAATCGAGCTTCTTACTATTATTTATGTTACATGACAAAATGGGGAGGGTCAGAGTCGTCCCTAGAGGGGGCGTGGGAAGTGAGGGTGTGGCGTCCCCCATTGACAGATCCAGTCGGCAAAATCCTGCACCAGTCGGAAAAATGAAGGGAAGGGGAGAGGGAAAAGGAAAAAACAGCAAAAACGAAGGAAAAACAGCAAAAACCGGAAGGAAAAAAGCCGGCCCGGGAGTGTGTAAGGGGGCTCCGGGAGGAGCCATTGAATGCATGATGTAGACCGTTGACACCCGCCAAAAACACCTGAAACGTAAGCATATTCGTTCCGCGGAACTGCACTACAACTTATAGGCTTCTCAGCAAGCCAATGTTCATGTTAGTGTGATATCGTGTCAGGCTGAGACGACAAACTATCTTACATCAGTCGGCAAAATGAAGGAAAGATGGGGAATGAGGGAGGAAAAGCAAAGAAAAACAAGGAAAGCAAGACGACAGAGTGGTAGCCAAGCATGGTGTGACGATGGATCTGAGGCACCCTTTCTACCATACTGGCTGGCGTCTAAATCTTCGAACACCCCATTTGAGCTCTGCTCAAGTCATTGAATGCACGAAAGGTCCTGCACGAGTCAACTGTTTTGTAAGAGGTAGCAACTCGAGTCATTACTTGCTATACAAGTCCGCGGCCCTTCCCGTGTGTGCTGGTAGATGTTGAGTCGCAATTTGTGTTTTAGAGTGCAACTTTATGAAATGTACAACGTTTGGAATTAGGGTGGCGCTCTGTGAGGAACAGGGACAGTGGTCGGCTTGAGGGCACGGGGGAGCGATTTTTCGACTTTGTTAAATAAACGCAAAGGCGATTAAGCTGTACATTTCTGTAGGGGGTAGGATGAAGTGTTTTTCCGACTGACTGAGTGAATGATGAATCTATCTTAATAATTTTCTATCGCAAATCCTTTCAAATCTATCCAAGTTTCCTACGCTCCGGGCGATCTAACATTTTAATGCCATTCCGAACGCATTTGTTCAAAGGTACTTTAACGGGTTTTGTAACAACTATGCAAAATTTTGGCTTTTGCCACAGTTATACACTACATGCCAGAAACCGTTAGTAGGACGATAGTGCACGGACGGGATGTTTCGAGCGAGAACTATTTTCTGTGAACTTTAAGCCAAACCTCAGGTTATTTCAAGACGCAATGGTAATCTTGTATTATGGCGAAATTTGTAGCTCGATGTTTATTATTTGAAGTATATTACCCAATGGCGTAGGCATCGGGTGGTGGTGGGTGCTTAGGTCGAAAGGCATGCACACAGTCAAAATGTAGTGGGCAAAAGTATGCTTCCGTCTACCTCAACTCAAGAACGAAATCCTCATATTTTCCTCTTTAAGAATGTCTTAAATTTGCCTCCTATTTTCCTTCAGATTTGCTCAGAAATTGCACCAAATTGCATCCAAGGGCCCTCAAATATTCAAAACTTTTCCAATCTTCTCCTAAAGTGTCATTTGGAGGTCAATTAAAATCATCACACGAACTTCCCCAGTTTAATTACCCAGTGCTTCCAGGAGGCCCTGTGCCGTTCTCACGGTACCGCCATGATCGGAGGTGTGCCATGCCAAAGCCAAAATACCACAAGGTAGTGACAATTTCTTAAAATGAAATCATTTCAAAGCTTTGGATAAAACGGACCAGTTTGGGAGGAGTTTCAACCCCTCCACTTAGACACCACACACTTTCCTTACACCCATCTGCAAAAATAAAAGCAATATATTTTAAACATATGAACAGGTCAAAACTTTGCCAAAGGTATCATCATTTTGCATGTAAGCCCCCTTAAACGATCAAAGCTTATCAAAGGGGAGGGGAGTCTCCCCCATCGAACCCGCCTCAGACCCCCAGGCAGTGGCGTAGCCAGAAAATTTCCATGGGGGGGGGGGCGCTGGGAGGGCTAACAAAATTATGGGGGGGGGCGCTTGACCAAAAATGTTGCAAAGCTTATTAGCCCGTAAGTTATGAAGGTGATGGTTTCCAGACACCCGGGCGTCCGCCTATGACGTCACGCCCTGAGCCCCCGCGCAGGCGCAGCCAGTCGCTGTGTGCCCCGTCAAGCCCGGGTGCCCCCGGCGCCTACATGGAGAGCCAAATCGGGCAGCAGCTCATGCATGAAGGGCCGCATGGGAGATTGAACGTCGAATGCGGACTGTCCTCGGCGGCTGGAGAGCGCCGTACGCTAAGGGTCAATAACGTTGCCGCTTTCACTGCTCTGTGACATGGTCACCCTCATTGAGTCAACGCAGCTGGGTTGCCGGCAGTTTTTTCCAGGGGCACAGATTTTTTATTTATAGTGCCCTGTCCTGATGGTAAAATGGTAAACCATGCCATCCATGACCCACCTTTCAGTGAAAATAATCGATTACACTGAACTCCATCATACACCAAACATACACCAAACAAATCAAGCAATCTAGATTCAAAGTTGCTTCTATAAAGTATAAGGAGACCGAATGACAGGAATACTAGAAAAATATATTTTCAAAATCGCATGTCATAAAAACA
Organism: Holothuria leucospilota; assembly: GCA_029531755.1. Lineage (NCBI taxonomy): Eukaryota > Metazoa > Echinodermata > Holothuroidea > Aspidochirotida > Holothuriidae > Holothuria > Holothuria leucospilota. The sequence continues at coordinate 50,375,138 of CM055961.1, forward strand.
TGTCCTCTACAGCCTGTACGGGTATTTTGGCAAGATATGGAATGGATACACATTATAACAACTAGTCTTTAGTGATGATTCATTAATCCTATGTGATAGAGAATAATCACACCGACATGATGGATACTGCCACACCACTCTTTGAATACGGTCTACATTTTGAGGATCCATCCATCACGCTCAAACCTGTCATGCCAGAGCTGGAAATTATTCACACCGGCTTTTATTTCAGCATTCGCAATCACATGACTTAGAGGCGGAGTGTCTAGAGAGTCCTGTTCTGTAAACAGTATGAGACCCACCTTCCAGAGAAATAAGAAATGACAGTGCAACTCCAATTCCTCCGCCGTATCCAACAAATCAAATCAACTACATAAAAAAGTTGCAGAAGATTGCATGACAGGAACACAAAAAATATTTATATATATATATATATTATATATATATATATATATATTATATATATATATAATTATATATAAAACCTCTACTCTATAGAAAAAAAATATTTACTCACTCTGAAACATATATTACATTTTCATGAATAACGTTCAACTGCACAATAATGGAATGGATAGGCCTACACATGGAATGGATACACTCCACTCTATAAAAATTAATATTTACTCAGTACTCACTCTGAAACATACATTTTCATGAATAACGTTCAACTGCACAATAATCATAATGGAATGGATAGGCCTACACATGGAATGGATACACTCTACTCTATAAACATAAATATTTACTCACTCTGAAACTGTGAAACATATATTACATTTTCATGAATAACGTTCAACTGCACAATAATGGAATGGATAGGCCTACACATGGAATGGATACAGTCTACTCTATAAAAATAAACATAAATTTACTCACTCTGAAACATATATTTACATTTTCATGAATAACGTTCAACTGCACGATTTTGGAATGGAATGGATACACACACACACATGTATATATATATATATATATATAATATATATATATATATATATATATATATATATATATATATATATATATTACAACCCTCCCTTAAGGTGCGTTCACACCAAAACCGAAATCTGCTGCGTTTTGCGGGCGGGACGCGAAAATTTTTTTCCTAAGACAAGTAGGGGCAATTTTTACGCCAATGAAAATTTTGAAAATCTCCCCATTCGTTCTGAGATAACAAATTTCGCGTCCCGCCAGCAAAACGCAGCAGATTTCGGTTTTGGTGTGAACGCACCTTTATTCTTGAGTGATGATCCATTAGTCCTTTGTGATGGAGAATAATAACACCCAGAAGATGAATACTGTCCCACCACACATTGAATAAGATCTTGAGAAAGGTTCAAAACCGTCACTCATACCAGAACTGGAAATCTGTCCCACAATTCTTTTCTTAATTTCAGCATTTGTATCTGCCTTCTCAAGACTGAAATGCAGATTGTCTATATAGTCCTGCTCTGACATTTAAATGGTAAACCATGGTACCCACTTTCCAGTTCCATAACAAAGGACAATGCAACTTCAATCTTATCAAGCAAACTACATCCAAAGTTGCAGACACCTAAGAAGATCGAATGAAAGGAACACAATGAAAATACACTCTAGTTTCACTATGAACAGTAGACCAGATGTTTTTATCCCAAAATCTGTTAAAGGTTGATTAAAAGTACCAATGTTTAACTTTTTAACCATCCCAAAATCTGTCCTGTGTCTATTTTAACCAGCGCCAATTTAGGAATCTTTACACGAAGATTTGAACTAACATTTACCCATTCTCCCTGCATTGAACAAAAACCAGTAAAGTTCTTTTCTATCACCCATCAGGTGAGCACACTAGTGGAACTGAGGTTGCAAATGATTCGTAGAAACTAGAAATCCGTATTTTTGATCGAGTGGAAAGCATCAGCATCGCTCTGTGCAGACAGTCACGCTGGGTGGACTTCACCAATTCTCGAATCTCGAAGTCGAAGCATGTGTGTCTCGGCACCGTGATCGAGAATTCACTTTTCCCGTACTGGAATCCAAATTTTCCTGAAATCGCCAAGTCGGCTCGGCATTTCCCGAAATTAGGCATTTTTGTATTGCAATAATTTCTCATCCACATTCATTTGTTCCGATTCCCGCACAAGAACTCAGCCAATATAGCACATGCATTGCATTGGCAGGAGGACTGGAGAGGGGTGAGCTGTGAAAATTGCACTCCCAGCGCCAGCGCGGGAACTTCCCCGTATTTCATTGTTCATTATCAACTCAATCGAAATCGTAACTGAAAAAAAGACATCTCGATGATCTCGCGGGAAATTTCGATCCACGGATTGTCGTGAGAAGTGGAAACACTGTCTCGAAGTCAGATATCTGCCAGTTTTACAGCCGCTACTGTCTGCTAGGACTCCGAGTTAGGCCGCGCCGCCGCGGAAACCCGGCAACGACGGAGGGGGGGGGGGGTCATTCTTCACATTACCCTTTTCAAATTGCTATTTCGTACCACGGTGCTGGCCACTCAGTCAGTCAGAACTGGTCTGGTGGGCCTAGCCCCATTTGCCAATAACTGTATTTTTTTTACATGCCCCTGATTTCCAGTGGGGGGGGGGGCGTCTGGGAGGGCGTGGGATTTTGGTGGGGGGGCGTGCGCCTCCCAAGCCCCCCCCCCCATAGCTACGCCAGTGCCCCCAGGACGGCTCCTCGTAGGTTACAGAGGAAGAGTCCAGTCCCGGGTGCAAAGCATCGTAGATACGAATATGCATACTTAACACCGACTTTCTGAAATCAACTGGAATGGAATTATGACATCATCTCCTGTGGTGCTACCCAATTATGAAATCCTAGTGGCACCGTTGGACAGATGGCTATGTCGAATTCCTGTAAAGAAAGCCTAGTTTCCGATTTTGTCGAGTAAACTTAGGGAATGCGATAAAGTATGTCATGCCCAACGGACGTCTTTAACTTTTTTAATCGGATTAAGTGGATTCTTCTATAAGACCTTACAAAATTTTGGTGGGCTACGCGCCCTTTTGGGATTCGCAGTTCAATTTCTTTTATAGTACAATTCCATATGACTAAGCAGTGCAAAGCTCCTACACCCTAGATCAGGTGATCTTATTTTTGTTGGCTGGCTACATTTTTCATCATGAAAATTTCGCGGGCCACAAGCAGGCAAGTAAGTTTGTCCGAGAGAGGAAGTCCCATTTTCAAATGACTAAATGACGCAACGGGAACTTGAAGGCGAAATCTCCCACCAAACAGAGTGGTGTCTAGAAGCTCCACCTCGAAGGGCCCCTAGTAGGGTCCAGGGCAACGCTCCTGTGGAACCCCAGAAGCTCAAATATATGAGCGAAACATTGTATGACTGAAACATATACGTATATTTCTGTCAATTTAATTTGAGACACAATGACCATATGATCAAAAGTATCACAATTTGAACATTATTTACTGCGATATCGAAAATCCTATGTTATGCAGAGGAGATAATAAACTCATGCCAGATTCGGTGGTGAACATTCACATCGAAATGATTGTTTGGGTGGGGATGAGGGAGTTAATCATGACACTCTGAGCGTCACCATCGGTTGGTACGTAGCGTGCCAAGAATTTAGGTGCTAAAATAGCTTCCAGGTCGTTGGAAATGGCTTTTTGCAGGTCTTGTAATATGTAAATATTCATTCATTTCGAGATCACATGATTAGAAAAAGAGACACTTCAAGGAAGGCAAATAGGAGGCAACGTTTTAGGCCTATATATTCTTCTACCAAGAGGTATACTTCCCTCAGAATTCGTAAGCCCGTACAACTTGGTCTAAGTGGTTTTCCCCTTATTTAACCAGGGAGTTGTTATTTGGAAGGAGATACATCGCTTTGAAGTGAAGTTTACCCCGCCAAGGTCACACAGTAATCTGTCTCTTGTATCCTTCTTGGCATTTCTATAAGACTTACACTGGATTACGTAATTCAAACAAAGGGGATTTGTCTTCTGCTACATCAACAGTAAAACTGGGGGTTTGTCGCTACTGCCATAGCATTGCCAGTCGCTGGAATATTAAAAATTATCACAATCTTTGGACGCTCGAGGACGCGGATCAGAGTATACCTGTAAGGGTTTATGTAAAAATCTGAATCTGATTGTATACCCGGTTATTTCAGGAAGCTTCCGGAAACTTTCCAAATTGTTGCGACAAAATTTAGACTTCTGCCTCTGCTGCTCATTTGCATGACGTTCTTCTTTAGGAAGGGGGAGACTCATTGGTTTATTTCAATGAAACAGTCGTTTCGAGTTTTGTAGCACCTGCCCCTAAATTGGTGGCGGCGTAAACCTACTCATCAAAGCATTGTCCAGAGTAATCCAATTGTGGTGGGAGTACTAGACCTGAATGATGTTGCTAACATATCCATGTCACATTGAAGCGAACGAATAAAAGAAAGAATTCCCCATCAACGGAATAAGTAGCTTATCATTAATAAACTCCTCGGTATTTAGTGGATCGTAGCGTATTAGCATAAATTAAACTTTCCGTTAAACCTCCTTCCGAATAACAACTCCCTGATTTAACCATCACTGATCTGGCCATCCCATTTCGGAAAAACCGCCCATCGTTTTGTTTACGCAGTGGGTGTGTGGATAAGTTAGTCGAATTATTTTTACTTCTAGATTGAACTTAAATGGAAAAGCGTGCGGAGCGAGTGAACATTTGGTAGTTTGGGACGATTTAGGGAGAAATAAAAAGAACAAACACATAGAAATACATGCGGGCCACCTTAACACTACAGTTCTCCCCTCTACTTTGATTTTCCAATTTGACTATTCGTCAACTTCTTTTTATCCGAAAGTACAGAAATTGTTCGAAAGCAGTACAGCTTCACCGATTCAGGCACACTGTAGGCCTCCTTTTTTCTAGTTATTGTGAATTTTACTAAGATGGGTGGGTACCCCTGGCCACGTTACTGGTTTAGAACAATCACTGCACATAAGCTGTCCTTTATGAAGTAATAGTGAAGTAACTGCTAATGACAGGCCTATAGGTGCGCGCGAAGCCCTCCGAAAAATAACGTTTTCAACACATTTTAGTTATGTTTTACTTCATTTAAAGTAATATGATTTTCTGTCCGCAACAAAATACCTCGGAAAGAAACCTCATATTTTGTTTTAGACCTTAATTTGTTCGCGGGCCGGATAGGATCGCCTCGCTGGCCGGATGTGGCCCCCTGGCCGCCATTTAATTACCCAGGGTTTACACAGTTTAGAACGGGAACATAATCCCCAACCGTGTATATACTGGTACCGGTAGTTGTTCGCAGAGTACGATAAGCTTCGACGGCGGTTTTGACCATCATCAGGCAGAAGGTACCATCGTCAGGCAGGAGGCACAAAGTATGCTATGACCAATTTGGACCACCTGACCGACCATGATAGCCGATGTATTTTTCTCTGAATGTGAACCGAGAATGTTTTAGATGCCAAATTTTGCCATGCTCGCCCCGCACCTGAGAGAGATTAATAAATATAGTGACAAGTTTTCTGACGTAAAACCCAAGTCCATATAACGGTGCCGGGTGAGGCTGAGGTCGACATTGGTCGCGCATGTACAACATGAGTAGCTTTCCAATGAAAATTCCTGAAACCATATAGTGTCAATATGATTTCATCCAGTTGCTTTCAAAGTGGTCTGCAAACAGTTGTGACGTATACGGTGGCATTTCCCCTGTATATTGCCCCCTCTCCCACTGTCCTCAATTAAATCTGGTACTTCATAATATGGGCTAACCGTTTATGAAAAAAGGCTTGCTATGCAACGTACTAGACTCTGTAACTTGAACTGCCCTTGAAAATGCAATACTTTTTTCGGCGCGCTTCGCGCTCATCCATAACCGCTACTTCCTATTGTTAGGCCACTTCTTGTAGGTCAACGTGAGTGGTGACACTGTTTCAAAGCCAGATACCAGATACAACCCCTTCAATTATCAATTCTCCATAATCACTACTCTCTGCATCAACAACTCGACCGCCCTTTAGTCGAGTAACAATATCATAAAAAAAGTGTCCCAGTCGTAATTTCAGTGGTCTATTCATTTTCCATTAAACGCTTTGAAAATAGTTAAATGCTTCATCTTCATATACATAATTTTGAACATATTTCAAAATTTCCGAGGCTTCGTCCCTTAGCCCCCGTCTTGGCTTTGCCTCTGGGCTCATTCTGGGGCCTAAGTATGGCCCCTGGACCCCGCACACGCTTGCTTCGCTCTACTCGCGTCATTTTTTCTGTCGGTATTTTCTTCCCTTTTGTCGACCAAACTTGTCAACCCCTCCCCCCCCCCCCATTTAGAATGCTCTGCGACGCCTCTGTTTACACTCTGCTGCGCCATTTGGGAAAATTTTTAAAAATGGAGCAAGTTCAAAGGGGATTTGGCATCCTTTAAAACCAGGGAGCTGCCAGCAACTCCCTGTCCAAACCTAAAAGCTCATTTAGGAATAGCTCTAATACTACACTTTAATTGATATTTATTCATTTATTTATTTTTATTGTATAATTAATATATAATTAATATGTTTTGAATTAATATTTTTCAGGTTTCGCCTGAACAAAATTTATTGCACACCAATAACACCGGAATTCCTGACGTCGAAAGAACGTTAATTAGTACAACTTTGATTGGCCATATTAAGTGGGAAGCATTGTGCGGTCGGTACAAAAACGCTCAGGATGTTGTCTAGCAGTTAAGATCATCCTTTCGCTTGTAAGAACGTTCCCACCCCGATCATCCTCTGAAAGATTGTGAATCATCCCCAGGTGAATCTTCATCTTTGATGACTTCAGCATTTTAAGTGTACTGTACAGAACAAGCAAAATGTTAAGGACAATAACAAGTCCCCGAGTTTAAGAACATAGCTTTAAAGGAAATAGTAATTTTGTTTTGCTAGCTTAATGTAAGATAAGTTTGTAAATAGTTCATGGTTGTGTTTTTGCCGGTCCGGTTTTGGGTATTTCTGTTTGACAGTGCCCGTTTCTATGCACTTAAAAAGCACCACTTTAACGGAAATAGATCGAAATATTTTTCTGTCCCATGCCTTTAAAACTTCTTTCGTTATACAAATACAACAGAGTTACAACTGAAAGATTCGAGTAGTGACAGCAGATTATCCTACACCTGCATCTCGCAGCCACGAAAGAATCACGATATTTAAGAAGCCCTACATTTTAGTGTCACATATGTGATCTAAGCGACCAACGCTGTTAGTCCATCCCATTCAAGGGCCCTTTCAGACATAAGTTCGTGTCCCTTCAATCTGATCACTATGGGCTACTTCCGACTTGAAAGCGAGAAAAGATTTAACACGAGATCCGCTCTTTATGCCAACTATTTTAGCCTATATAAAAAGAGGTAGAATTCAAAGAAGGTCTTCAATTAATAATATCATGTCAGTAAAATGAAACGAAGGATGTGACGATTTAATGGTTTTCCCAAATCTTACGTAAAGGCTTTCAGTTAAGTGACGTCTTCACTTGGGCATAAGTTATGGGAGGAATGAGTTTCTCCGGATCGCATTTTAAGTCTAGGAAGTAATTTATTCCTTAGGATGGAGGAGACAATCTACTCTACTGGAGTTATAACAATAAAGATCATCCCTCATGAGAAGGTCATCGGGGTGGTAGTAGGGGGATGGGGGAATGGCGCACCAGGGGTGGTGCCAGGATTAGTCCGACAGGTCCCCGACGGGGCCAGGAACTCCATGACCCTACAAAGGTGATGAGTTGCCAAAAGGACGACAAACGTAAAATTGTCGGTGCGCCAAGCGCGCAGAAAAATTTCGACTTTTTCTGCAAAATTTGAAATTTTGGGGTGTTATTGAAGAAAATTTGAAAAAATTGGCTTTTTTCCAAGGAAAAGTGGAAAATTTGGGGTCTTCATTGAAGAATCTTCACTTCCTATTAGCAAAATCAAGCGGGGCGACTGAAGGTCATTGGGATTACATGTTATATCGAGTACGGATTAAGCTCCTCGACGAAAGTGGAAAATTTCCCCGACGGGGGCCCAGCCTTCCCCGACGGGGGGCATGCTATTTCCCCCGTTGGCACCACCCCTGGGGGGCACACGGGGGGGGGGACTGCACACATTAGGCCTGTAGTCAGACAGGTACAGGTGCGAATCATGATTAAGGGGAGGGGCACTATATACAAAATTCATATTTTTTACTTTTCTAGGGGAAAACATTTCCCCTGAATGCCCTTATCTATGGGTTTGGCATACATGTGGGGTGACCTAACCTTTAGCACACCAGATTGCCAAATGAATAAGGTAAGTATTGTGCCTAGAATTGGAAAGAAAGGGAAAAGAAGTTGGTAGTCTTCCAAAATAGTGCTAAACCCAGAGCTCGGGACTTGCGAAACACTTAATCAGGTCTCAGGTAGGAACTCTGCAACAGTGGACCACGACACCTCAGACAAAAAATAGCTAAATAGGGGTTGTCTTTCATGCGCAATCATGTGTGGATCTCCTTTCAATGGGAACCTTATAAACTTTCTCTTTCTTTTCTTCATTCCATCAAAGACCGCAAACAACAACTGATGAAGAAACAGTTCGTTGCCTAGCAACCAAGAATGGCGAAGCTTTCTAACTCACTGAATTGCAACAGGGAGCTGTCTACAGATACGATAGCAACGTTCGACTTTGTACACAGTGCTAGAATGCTAGTACAAGTTGAAAGCCCAGATAGCTTGTACAAGAGTGCCTACAAAATGTTGCCGTGGAGGGTTTTTCATATCACACCACCCCATTAACTCAAGTGACACGGATGGATTGAAAAGCTCTTTGTATTGGCGTATGGTCCAAGGACCTTCCACAGTAACCTTGGTGGGTTTGATAGAGGGACAACGGCTAGGTGGGGAACAGAGTTTAACCTCGTATAGTTACTTGTAGGCTCTATCCCTTTATCATTATGAGCCACAGCCCCCCCCCCCCTACCTTGCACTGGCTCCTTGGCTACCAGTCTGAGCATGTATCTTTTGTCAACAGAGCAAAAGCCAATGCCTAACGTTATATTGGTGATGACTAGTACAGTACTTCTACAACTTTTAAGAAAAGTCTTCATTACAGGCCAAGATCTGAGTGACCACTCCCAAACGCCGCGGACTAACAACCCCGAAGGTACACGCCTCTTAAGAAAATCCCCAGAACTAGCTTTAACGATGTTCTGAATTTGCATGAACTAGCTGCATTGAAAGGAAATGTGGCTATTGTAACACCAACAATAGAGCCCCAAAGGATTATTACTCGCACTGACACAACTGAATGGAAACTTATACAAAAAGTTGTCCCTAACGTTAGACCTTTATGTTTGTAAACAATGGTACACCAACAAAGTAACAAACAGGCAGAAAAGCACACTGATTGGCTACACTTGATGAAAAGGATATGACGTTTTGGTTTTACTCTTCCATCAACTAAATTAAGAGCTGAAAATGTAGAAAATTATATAAAACATCATTTATTTGGTTGCATTTGCGAGAATCGCCACAAAGATATGTCACAAAGTTGATTTACAAGTAAAGATGATAGCCACAGACACCCCAATCCCTTCATGATGCATGGGATTTTGATTAAAATAGTCAGTAATAACATTAATATGGTTCTGTGAGTGACCCTATATAATCAATTCCAATTCTTATCTCTAGTAGTGGGTAGATAGCATATGCCGTCACGAGGCCTCTGTGTGTGGTGTGACACTTCATGGTTTAGGGGCCGTGTCATTTCCTCCCTCCCTGTCTGCTTGCTAAAGACCGGGGTCGTTCACGATGACGACAGGGATCGTTCATCTATTACAGGGGACGTCCTTTTCAGATGTGGGCAGAAGCGAACTAAATAGCCTGCGCTCATTGGCTTACTCAGGCACTTGACTCAGTGGGGTATGTTTGATGACCAGCGTCTATGAAAGCGTGACCCTTTTCTTTTGGCTACTTTTCGCATTAATTAAGCAGATTCGTGGCGCTCTCTCGTTTTAATGTATATTACTTACGGTGATAAAAGGTAGTTGAACCCTAAAAGAAAGTAGCGCCCCCTAATATTACCCTTCCCCTGTGCAACAGAGGAAGCATACCACCAGAGCGAGGGCGCCTTAAGTTGAACTGGTTATAATAAAATCCTGGGGCGAATCCTGTGCTGAATCCTGTGCTAGCTAGCTTCAGACCGGTATCTGCCTCAGTCAGTTGTGGCCACAGGCGTTCCGAGCATGTGGTTGTGGTTGTGGCCGCTAGGCTAGTTGTGCCCGAAGAAATGTTTGGATATTCTTTCTCATCAAACGACGTGGTTGAAAGAAATCAGAGAGGTTCACAGTGAGCGTAAGAGTGTTGAAATAGGCCAAGTTTTGAAGCGGTTTGAGCTTAGTCCTGTGGCCTAGCCTAGGCTAGGCCTATTAATATAATAATGATGGATAGGCCTAGGCTACAGTATGTGCACGGGCAGTCCTAGTCCTCAGTAAAGGCCCGTGTATAGCCGGTCGCCGATAGCTCCCTATATACGGTCCTTATTCCGACTCATTGAAAACCCGGGGTCAGAGCTGGTGGAAATTCATTTTCTTCTTATTTCAAAGTTAGGACCTAAAGTCTTAATAAACTACCATAACTTTTCCTTTCCATGTCTTACACTTATATGCAGTTGTTGTTTATCACTTTAAACCTCGGAAAAGTTCCGAAAATTTGAAATAAAATCATCAACTTGGCCACTTCTTAACAATTTACTGTAGCGCTCGAAATATTTGTTGACATCTGAATGCAGTGTGCGTAACATTGCGACGTCACGCACAACATTTTGATTACTGTAGTTCCTATGCATACACATGGCAACTGCCTCTGCAGGCATTCTATAATGACGTAACGACGTAGGCCTAGCTTATTAGCATACTGATGTAAACAAAGTTCCATAGTCACACAGTAAATTTTACAGCGCGAAAACGTTGCTGATTTCATTTCAGATTTTTGGCACTTTCCAGAAGTTCTCAGTGATTAAAAACAGCTGTAATACTCCTGTAAGATCTGGAAAAGAAAATTCATGGCAGTAAATTAAGATTTTACTCACAAAATTTGCTGTGAAAAGAAAGACAGTTTCAACCATTACACAGATGGCCAATCCCCCCGCTATTTTCAATGGTCGGTGTAAGGACTGTGTATAGTGAGCCGTAGGCGAATGACCACAGTCCTTTACTGAGGACTAGGGCAGTCCTAGTCCGCAGTCTGCTGACCTAGTATTTGGGAAGCTTTGGGGCTTCCCATACTAGGTCAGCAATATACCCATTGTCAAAATTGGGCTACCGCGACTTCAAAAATTTTGAATGGTCTCGATCTTTCTCAAATTCATGTATACTCCTACATAATTGACCTCTATGGGGCCTTATATGTTTAAGACACTTCATTCTAAGAATATTAGCACTTAGTGTCCAAAAAAAGACCAAAAATTTTGATTTACACAAACGATCCTGTTTTGTTTTTTTAACATTCTATGAAACTGCCAAATCATGTAACTAGGACGTTCACACTATTGTATGCTAAATAGCACGCACTAGCTGTTTAATTGTGACATAGTCCACAGCTATAGTTACATTCATACACGCGCATACGCGTATATAGCAACAATCACTGCAGCAACGCACGCAGACGATATTACTCTCACAGTAATATGCCGTCAAAAGTTTGTGTTGCAATAGCCTAGGCCTAGTTCAGGGAACAAAGTGTACGTCAGAACTAGGCCTAGGTACCCTAGGCTAGGGCAGTCCTAGTGTTATAGGCTATAGTAAATGGTTCAATAGTTGCTCCTAGTAAATACTACATAGCCTAGGCCTATATTATAGTGACATGACCTAATATTGGCCACTTTTGAAATCGAATTACGTGCATGGATACAGTCAACAAAGGGCGTCACAATCAGTGCGTCAATTTGTGATGCAGCAAGTGCCTAGCAAACTCCCTTGCAAATGCACGTGAACCTGTTTAATATTTTAAGGCTTACCAGTTGAAACGTCCCTTTACCAAAACATCCCCGTACCAAAACGTCCAGGTGCCAAAACGTCCTTGTATCAAAACACTGAATCGTTGTAAGTTTCATGACACTTTTTTAACTATTTGATCAGTTTGTGCAATATTTTTTCTTTAGTATTCTAGGCCTAGTTTCTATATCTTCAAGGAAAATGAAATATTCGCCTAGGCGTATACAATGTACAGAACTACAAAGTTTGGCCTACATGTTGTAACAGTATAGCCAACATGCATTACGGTAACTACGAAGCCTACGGTTGCAAGTTGAGAGCGGCGCTAAGTTTTCATAATATTACTCTTCTGAAAGCCAAAAAACTATAACTGATTTCTTAATATTGGCAGCAAATCAATTACAATTAAATATTTCTTTCAGAAAACTTTTAAGAAGCTTTAAAAGTTAAAGTATAACGTTACGTACAGTATCATTCATATGCGAGGACGTTTTTGCATTACATATATAATACCACGGGGACATTTTGGTAAAAGGCAGGGACGTTTTGGTAGCTAAAATGCGGGGACGTTTTGGCAAAGGGACGTTTTAACTGGATACCATTTCACGCATGCGTACGCTAAGATATGCAGCCTCAAATTAAACGCACAAACTGCCTAGCCTACACTGAACCCGTACATACAGCTCTGTACAAAAACTGCAAACAGCGTCCGCTGGCCTTATTAGGTTACTTCTGATGTTAGGCTTGATCTGGAAACTCTGACTTGTTGCAATTGTATCTCTTGAAAGGAAAATTCTGTGGTAAAGATTTACAGCTCTCAAATAAGATCAAGTCCGCCAAAAGATTTGCTGGCACAAACAGGTTCACATTCTTTTTTCTTGTTTTATAAAAACGAAAACTTTCTTAGAGTGGCCTTATAAGGTCGTGCCATCATATATAATAATGGAAAGGTAGCGCACTTCACGGCCTTTTGGTACTAACTTTGCCTATTAACTGAATCATGATTTTTATGCCTTTATATCCACCTTACCTCTTCCAATACATACGAATGTTCAAATCGTGTGTTCCAATCACTTGAGTAGTATGATGATTCATTTGGATCAAAAAATGTCTTCAAAAAGGAACATTTCTTGGTGAAAATTTTGGTTTCCTCACTATCGCGTTCAGTCGTTGGCTTTCCCAGGGAAGGCTGCCCCCCCCCCCCCATCGGGGAAATTTTCCAGTTTTGTCGGGGAGCCTCAGAAGGTGTGGGTATTTTTCTACACTCTAAATTAATGCTCCAATTGGCCGTCTCATTCTGAGACTAATGTATATCCACATTTCTTTCAAAAATGATAAAATTATGGTATCATTATTAGGAAAAAGTGCTTGGTGGAATGTGTTTATTTTAACATGAGTGGCGGGTGCAGTTCACCAGTCCTAGGCGGGGTGGCCCAGTGCCGCCCAGCGTAGTGACATCCCTGGAAGTGATTAATCGCAAAATGATTGCATATGAAATAAACATTTCTAGTAAAATGCTTCTTGCAATTAATTGTAAAATACCTATCTATCCATCTCAATATCTATATTTTTCTGCTTTCTGCATGTCCATGTTGCCTTTTCAAACATGTTTTATAATATAATGATGAGTTAAATGAGGCAGTGGTATTGTAAGTGGGGTTTTTACCATCTTCTACAATTGTTTTGAATCATACTGTAACTGCAAGCACACTGGCCCCACATTGCATAGGTGATAATAACAATCAGTGATTTAGCCAGCCTGTCTTTGTGCTTCAAATGTCACAATATGCAAAAGGATATTGCACAAAAATGATCTGAGAAGTACTTTGAATTTCTGCGCATGTGTCTTTTCAAAGAAATCACATTGATTCTGTCTTGCAAAGAATCAGTCATTACAAATTGAACTGTACTGTACTTCTCATCTCATTTGCAAGATTAAGTTGGATCAAATACTGCACCTTTTGCCATCTAGGCACCTCCCATTGAAAACATCTATTCACAAGGGAGGGGAAATGCCCTTCCCTTAAATAGGCCATCCATTCAGAATGTCTTCATTGAAGACTTTACCTGGCTTAGACACTGATCACGAATAATAGCTGAATGATCGAAGAATTTTGAGGTTAAACATTGAATGGTTTGCTGTAAACATTCTCACAGCCCTACAAAAGTTTGAGCTCTTGTAGCTAAGCACTCATGATCATGGGGGATAATGTCTACAGTCCCCCATCTCCTTATTCCCCCATCTCATTGGACCACCTGTCTCATTGGTCCCCCATCTCATAACCCTAACTCTAGGGAGCAGGGGATTAATGAGATGGGGGACTAGTGAGATGGAACTATGGAAGGGGACTAATGAGACGGGGGACTAATGAGATGAATCAAACTAAATAGGGGACCAGTGAGACGAGGGACCAATGAGATAGGGAACTATAGAGTGGAACCTTGATCATGGTATTGTAAATTGAAAGGCCCATGAATGGTCAGCCTGTCTATCTTGAGAGGGGTACAGTAGCTTAAACATAGCTAAAAGTTCCACAAGGTTTTAGATGCCATGTTACTTTTGGGAATAAGTGTATGTGTGGAGGATGTATTGGGGGCGTGCTACCATTAGCAGCAAATGACAATAAGGGGGCACACCACTATTAGCTAGGAACGGCCTTCTCTTGAAAAGTACACTAGGAAGTGAGATTTTTACACTTTTTGTCACCCCCTGTGTAAAAGTACACCTTTTTCGTGTACTTTTACAACATTTTTACACTTTTGCAATATGCAAGCCCCGCCTTGGAATCTAGAATTCTTCACAAATTTTACACTTTTAGTTCACTTTTTATGTAATACCCATCCAATATTTATTACTCTCTAGCAAAGAAACTTGAGCTGCCAAGTGGCCGGCGGAGCAAGCAAATCAATTAGCATGCTTGAAGGGAACCGGGCCGGGGAGGCATGTAACACATAGTTCCACCATCAATTTTAGGTCCTTATTATGTGTGAATTACTCATGTTAGGATGATCAGTTCTTGTTGATTCTTTATAGATATATAAGAGTTGTTGATGCGTGTGTGTTGCCAAATTTGGGTGGATTGGAGGTGATTTAGACAGTTCCAAAAATTGGTGTGCAAAAGAGGTGATTTCTGTCACCTTGTGGATTAATATGGGTGTGATATACACCCTCTTATTCTCCTTGTAACTCAAAATCTGAATGGTCATGCTATGGTTAATTTGTAGTGCTATGATAGATCAACTGATTGCCTGTCATGTGAGGGATGCTTATGTGGGCTGTGAACTTTGACAAGGTTTGGGGGGATATGACAGAAGTGAAATAGTGTGTAAGTCACTTGAAGGGCTAATGGAGGTGAGCCCCCTAAGGGAAAGTGCCATTTCCCCTGTTTTTGTGGCTAGCATACCCCAGTTAGGCTCAAAGAATTCGGTTTGATACCTTAGTAACAATTTGGTACTATTTTTACTCACAGTTTCAAGAATGACTCAAGAAGACTGGGCAAGATGGGCAGAGACTGTGGCTGTTTGTCTTCGACAAAAGACTCACTGGACTGAGCCAGGGTGCATTCTTTGGGATGGCGCAAAGATGAAAGCTAGGTCAAATGCCACTGCATATGGCTACCTCCGTTTGAAGCTTCCAGGCAGTGAAGAGAGAAAGTACGGGAGGGTACATGTCTTAGCATACAGTACCTCGTTGCAAGCATCTTTGTAAGGGACTTGTTCATGCAGAACTGAAGGTGCTTAAAATGTTGAAATCCAAACCTCACTTTTCTGTTGTCTTAGTGTGGTAAATCACATTTCCACCCATTGCCAGAGTCATTTCATCGCTACACCAAGACTCTATTCCACGTAGGTTGCAAACAATAACATGGTGGATTAGACAGGATTATAAACAAAACTCATCCAAGAACCTGGCTGCTTTCTCTTATTTCTTGTGTGTGAGTCAACTGGCTAGGGTTTCCTGGAGTTGGCTTAAATGTCAATGCTTCTGATGTTATTTTCTGCCTATTAGTGAAATGTGTAATTGGACAAGGAAGGAACTCAACTGGACATTTTAATGTGACCAGTTAATCATGTACTGGCACAGGACAGCCTGGATCTTTGACATCCCGCAGATGTAACAACAGTCTGTGCATTAATGCTAGCCATCTATCAGCAGAGGAGCGATATGTCAATAACAGTAGAAAGGTTTGCCGTAACATCAGGCAGTGCCAGGGTCATCAAGCTGATGAAGAGTGCATATTTGTCTGATCACTGAAGGTAGGTTACACTGGAAGAAAGGCATGGATATACAATACATTTGACCGCCCCTAGACTTGATCTTGGCCAGGCAAGAAGGCTTCCTATAGACAAGCAACCTGGTTACTTTGTGTGTACATTTCTGCTTGTTCTGCAAGTTGTCATCATTATGTTGGTACATGTCTTAGCTATCAGAATTAATACTCCTCTTGTGGTACATAGGTGTGGTCAGTGTTCAGCAATGATTTGCTCAAGTTTGTAGCAGCTTACTGTATTTTAACGGTGATATCCTTGCGGATCGCGGCCACTATCCATCTGGCAGACTAGTACAGTCCAGTTCTAGGAATAATGAAGTTATTATGAGAATGATTAAAACTTTGCGAAAACAAGTAACAGTTATTAAGACTCGTTCTCAAAATGCTTTTGGTTGTATTAGAGTACTTAATTTTAAAAAAAAAAAGTTATTTTGAGAACAACACTTATGTAAGTTGCATAAAATGTAATTTTGGCCGAAAATGCCTCCCAGATCGCTGGAAATGGCACTTCCCAGGCCTTGTAAGTTGCATAAAACATTTTATATTTTGAGTTACCTGCAGTATCATAAAAAAATCATTAAAAAATTACAAGAAAATATGCTCAAGGAGGGTACGACTGCCCCCTTCGCTCCCCCTTGGCTAAGCGCCTGTGCTTAACAACGCAAGCCTCAGAGTTGTCGTAAGTACAAAATGCCATAGCAGCACATACAGAGGCAGATATGTACAAAATAGTTGTGCACTGCTGAGGACCACACATGTAACCACAGTGGCCTTGCATTTAGTTTTAAAATAAGATATGTGATTGGCTTAAATTGTGATAAAGCAAGATGCATGCAAAGTACTACACACATGGTTGGTTCATGTACATTTACCTTAGGATACCTTAGGAACCTCAGTGGATGCAGGTCTGTTGACCTCTATGTCTGCATCTTCTTGATCTTCACCATCAGTGACTGTAAAAATGATCAAGATCTCTGGGTGACTGCCATACTGAACTAAACTTGCACAAAATCTGCCTCGTAGTTATACAACATCTCATGGCCAGCCCAGAACCTATCTAAAGCCTTCTAAAACTGAAAAAGAGTGGTGGCTGAAATTACACTCTCAGGGAGGCCATATTCTGCACATCAACAACTCTACTGACAAAATAGACGAGTTGGGAAACTTCGGGCTACAATGCATGCTGGGAAGGAAAGTGTACCACAACAGAGACTGCATGTGCAAGACAGATATTTTGTGTAATCACGCACAATTTTCCAGTGTTAAACTATGGTTCTCTAGACATCAATCACGGATCAAAGAGAATTTTCTTTACAGGAAAAGTTCTTTTCAAAGTAAATCTCCTTAATTTGACCAAAAGGGTTGGACAGTATGACGGAAACTTGTGAAAGACAAAAAACAGTTTCTCAAAGCCTTCGTGTCCGTGCGCAGTTATCCTTGGCCTTGATCTGTGGTAGTACAATGGTACAGCAAAATCCAATTTCCCAACCCGTCTATTAAATTTTCTTATTTTGAGTCTACAAATCATTTATAGTACAGGGTTTCCCCTTAGAGAGTGTGAGGTGGTATTAAGTCCATGGCCAGCTTTGGCACCAATAGTGAGGGAGAACTATCAATACTTCTATAGCTAGTACAGTACAGGTGGCAATTATAGCGAATTTCTGTGAGGTGGTGGCCAAAAACTGTGAGGTGGCCGCCTCACAAAAGGAATGCCAGGGGAAATCCTGTAGTAGTTACAGTAGTTATGCAGTGTATCTTCACAAACTGTGTAAGTTGGTTTCGTAATTAAATACCACTTAAGAAAGTTTTTATGCATTGCATAAGTATTTTAACTTCTGCAAGAATGTACACAAAGGTTAGTGAATTGCACCCCTGGTTTCCTTTGAAACATGTTTGCAATGAAGCTTCTAATGGTACCATGGGTTACCAGGGTTTCCGCCAAAGGGGGGAAAGGGGGGGATTTATCCCCCCCTTTCCAGAAGAAGGTGGGTAAAATCCCCCCCTTTTCATTTCCATAAAAATTAAAAAAATTGTCCATATCTTGGTTTCTTACTTACAAAGAGGACACCTTTGCAGCAATGTTTGGACTTTCATAAGTAAATGGCCTTTAAAACCCTTCAAAATGCACCTTATAGGGGTCTTGAAGCAAGCTTTTGTCCCCCTGAACCCACTTGTAACTTTACTCAGGGACAGCATCAATTTGGACTAGGGGTTTAGGAGCAAATAATCCCCCCCTTTTTTGCATTTCTGGCGGAATCCCTGGTTACACCTCTACAGTATGTTGTGACATCTCTATATTCTGACAAGTCTGCATTGGATGTGAGGATTAGAGTATAGGGTCACCGTCCATGTGTAGGAACATAAAGACGTCGGATCATAGAGATGTAACCATAATACCCTATGCCCAAGGATAAGGGTTAGCTAACCCTTATCCTTGGGCAGATCGAATTACTGGTGTGCTCCTACTCAAAATATATAGTCCAAAATTTGGAAAAATTCTCTTGGCTGTGAAATTGATCACATTTGATAGTTAAGAGTAGACGCTGCCACTCTACCAGGCACGTATTGCACATGTGAGATTTTTGCATTTTAGAGAGGGACAATGTATTTGATAATTCAGTATAAAGTTGTTAAAGACAGTTGAGGTTATGGAAGTGTGCACAAACTCACCGGGAAGGGAATATTTCTTGCATGATACTTGTATTACATCAACACTGTTAAGGCTAAAAACTTGAAAGTAGTCATATTTTATAGCTAAATATCACAGCTACAATTTACAAACTCTTAAGTACTACTACTTCATAAACCCTGTGAATACAGATATTTAAAATGAAATCACTGAAACAAGAAGACATGTGATCGCTGTTTACAAAAGGTTTGTACTTATTTATATGTTGACATGTTTTCCAATATTTGACCGACTGCATAAAGCATCCGCCGACTTGCAGCCGGAAGGTCTGGGGTTTGACTGCTGGCCAGGTCATACCAAAGACTTTAAAAATGGAACCTGCTGCCATTGTGCTTGGTGCTCAGCATAAGCAATGGAGTAGGGAAAACAAGCCAGTGAGCCACAACTGGAAAAAAGGATGTTGCCAGCCGACTTAAACCAGTTGGTTAGAAACTGAGCCGTAAAACCTCATCTAACTCTTAACATTAATATTTGACTTCTGTGAAATGAAAATGTCACAACATCGCATATTGCATCTAGTTAAGTGATACAAATGTTGTTATTGGAATAATGAATGTTTTTGTACCTTTCAGTAATGCTATGATGGAAAATTATTAAGCCATTTTAGTTGTTTTGAGTAGCATTGTTGGCAATTAATGAAAAAGAGTTTCTTGTAGAGTAGTTATAAATACAACAGTTTTATGGAAGGACAGCTGAAGAGATATTCAAACATGGAAACATGGTGAGAAATGTTAGGTGTTTTACAGTTGGTGGGGTGGGGGGGGAGGGGGGAGGGGAGGGAACAGGGGAGAGGTATGGCATGCACAAAAGTGTGGTTATTTCTTTAGCCCTAGAAAGTAGAATGTATGTTCAGTTGAAAGATGTCATCATGTCAGCTCACAGGTGTATATCAATGAATTTTAAAACTGTTTGATCAAAAGTGCTGTAAATATTTCCACAAAGCTTACAAATATTTCCTATAAGGTCCATATATTTGGATGTAGATTAAATAGAGAAAAGTTGTTGAATTTAGTGTTTGTAAATCATATCACATCATGTCATGTACTTGCTGAACAAAGAAAAAACAAACATTTTACTTCTCCTCTGGCAGAAAACTTTGGTGGGGATAAGTACTGTGCAAGTTACTGTTTGGCAGGTGATAAATTCTTGGAATAGGAAACAAAGTGGAATAACAATCAGTTCAGACCTGGGGAAAGGAAGGTATGTGTATTAGAAGATTGATAACATATTGAACAATCTCCAGAATGTTTTTATTACTTGTACCATACAGTAAATGAGACAGGAAAACTACTGGAATCAGCTTTAGTGGTGTGCAAACAATGGAATGAAAATATGAAAGGTTTATACTGTTGGTAGTAAAGGAATGGTATGACAAAAATTCAGTCAGCTGTACATCTACAGTACGTATGGAAGAATTTTTTTGAGTATTGTAAACAGTCTCAAGAAAGAATAATGGGCAACCTTTATTTTTGACATATGGGTGATCTTATAAGAGGACTAGACTTTTTCACATTTTGGGAGTAAGGGTCAAATAGGAATGACAATTAAGGGGGAAAAGATTGAAAAAGAGAATTCATAGCAAACTTACAGTTTTTCCCTTACACAGCTGCTGGACTGCTGTAGTTGAATACTAGGAAACTCAGTAATAAAAGTACAGTACAAGTAATTTTGCCAGCTTTTAGGATTTGTCAAACTTTTTGCAGGTCTCTAGGCCAGAGATCCTTGTATAGTATAATAGCCTTCACAGTGAACCACTTTGTGAGTAAAATTTAAAGGTTGTGTGACATGTCACCAAAAAGAGCTGTTTCACTTGTCAGTTAAAGGAATAAGTCCTCCAATCAAAGATCCGTTGGAATTATTTCAATATCTTTTAAGTTTGATGGTTTCTGAAGAAACTAATTGCCTATGCAAAAATAATATTTAGCTCATGTTTATTCATGATACAAGTGTGAAGTAGAAATTTCACTGTAAAATGGTCAATATTTGATGGATTTTAATGGAAATTGCAGCTATTTTCTGGATTTTTAATGCTTTTTGCACCAAATATCCAACTATGTTATTTTCATGTCACACAACCTTTAAGGTGTAGGCACATAGTATCCTGCTTATGGTCTACTGAAGCTTGCAGGGTTAGATTAGCGCAGTGCCATTCTGCATGCTTGTACTGAAGCCAGGCAGACAGGATGACTGTGTTTATATGAGCAGAAGAGTTCATCCAGCCATGTTGTGATGATGTTCAAAGAAATTCCTTTTGAGACCCTCTGTAACAAATTTCATTAAACAAAGGGTTTCAATGGGTTTCAGACAGTTTTTGACAGGTTGAAAGGGTTCTGAAAAGGATTTCAGTTGTTCAAAGTGTCATTATGTAATTTCCTTTTTTCTAATTTTACTAACCAAAGGGATTTCTTTTGAATCCAGAAGGGTTTATCAACGGGTTCCCTTTGAACACAAAGGATTTTCAAAGGGTTTTTTGCCAAAGGGACTCCAAGGGAATTTTTAACTGGGTTCGAAGGATTGCTTGTCAAAATATACTCTATGAATCTGTTGTAGTAATATATGTATATGGTACTAAGAAGAAAATATGGCTAGTTTTGTATATAGAAACATTTAAAAATTGTGGAAAATTTGATTTGTCGTGGAGAAAATAAAGATCATAAAATCATCATGTAATACATGTCTTGAGCCAAGTGGAAAAGAAAGTGAGAAATGTATTTTGATTTGTATTGGTAAAGTGTTTTTTTTTTGTTATTTCTTTGTTTTTGTTTGGTTTTTGGTTGAATTGTGTCTTCATCTATATATTTCTCATCCTTCAGTATGTACTGGACTTACATAGACAAACCATTAAACAGGTCATTGAGGCTGTGGAAAGAACAGTGGAAAGATTCCTGAAAGAGCCATCCTGGAAAGCAAATCATAACAGGAACCATTTCCCATTGGTTAGAAGAACAGATTTAGGTGAGCATTGTTCTGTGGCTTTTGGTAATGTTTACTTTATAAAGTGTGTAATTTGACACTAAAACAAAATATTTGGTAACATGTGGTAAAGCAGCCTTTATCAGGTATCAAAAACCTCTTCAAAAGGAAGTCACATGGAATCTTCAAACTCATAGAAATTGGTAAAATTACTCTAGAATATTGATGTGATATTAATATTAATAAGTGATTATTCCATGCACAAAACAGAAGTTGTACTATATTAAGCCAGAAGTGTTTCCATTTGTTTAGAGCCTGCGTACTTCAAAACATGCGGCCATGTGAAATTTTGCATTTAAGTAGTCTCAGGATTTTAAAAATTTTCGGTAAAAGTGGGGCCTTGTGTCCTAAGTTTCTCCCATTCCTCCTGGGGCTATGTTCTAAAACTTACAAAACCTCTTGCTAAGAACATCTGTCTGTGTAACTTTTGTATTGTACATGATTGATGTATAATCCTACCCTACTGAAAATTAGGAATGGTGTACTACAGTTTATGTACTGCGTGGACAGCACTTCTCCATGTGATGCTTTACACTTACATAGCACTATGTGATCAGGGAGTTATTATTTGGATCTATTGAAAAGTTTAATTGATAAATACTTTAAGACCCACTAAATCCAGGGGAGATGATCAAGGGGATAAGCCGTTTATGCGGCGCAAAGGGATTTCTTTCCTTTGTTTGGTGGCTCTGATTTGATATCATTCACCTAGCAACATTATTCAATTCACATAATCCTTTAACAAGTGGCCTGCGCAGAACAATACTTTGATGTGTAGGTTTGTGCCGCAAACACGTTTAGAGCAGGTGATATTTAACTCAAAATGACTGTTGAGGAATACAGACAGCTTCTTCGTGTACAAGATATGGCATATATGCAAATGAGTTGATAAGATGGAAGTCTAACTGTAAAGTAGTTATTTTGCCTGAATTGAATATTTCAGTAGCAAACAAATTATGACATGATTATAAAACAGAGTCATTCATGACTTAGGATACCTGAGTACACTTATTCAAATTGGGATGACTACATTTTCCCTTTAATAAACCTTCTGAGCTACTGTCAGTCCCTTGCTATACTGAAAGTACTGAGTATCATTTGAAAGGAATGTCTTGAGCACTACCAAACAAGATCAGTATGGAGGAATTGATAATCACCAAATTCAGTCCCATCATGTAAAAACCCCAAAAGCTATTTGTCCTGTACAAATTTACTTCAGTATGTGCTTGGAGTATTTGTAAGTACAGGGATGCATGTACTGTGCAGTGAACTGCATTTATCAGTAACAAATATATACAGGCTTTGTACAGCATGGGACACATCATCATCCAAGATAATGTAGTGTGCAGTGTACTGTTCATTCTATTGTATTGGTAAATGCATTATACACTGTCTCCTACAGTAAATCCACAGTGAAACCTACTGCCTTTGTGCTTGGTGCTCAGCATAAACAATTGAGTAGGGAAAACAAGCCAGTGAGCCACAACTGGAAAAAAGACCGTGGTCGTCTCGACTTGAACCAATTGGTTGGGAACTGGGACATTAAACCTCATCTAACCTAACCTAACCTAACCTAACCTAACCTAAATCCATAGTTGTTTTTATTACAGATATAAAAATATTGTCACTCAGTTTGTGAAGAGTGTTTGGGTCTCACTTCATATCTGTATAGAAAATAATTCATACAGGTGCAATTAAAATGACCATTGGTAGAGGTACATTAGACTGACAAGCAGAGAACAAAAAAAAATAAATAAATAAAAAATAAAGAAAAATGGAAGTAGAGATACTGTCCTACACATAAACCACATCTGTTAAGTAGTTTTCATAGACAGCACTGCATGAAATGTATTACAGTTCTAACGACAAGGAAAGCCCACTCTAGTTATGGAGGTAATATGTTCCGAAGTATGAGCTCCTTGCTCTAATTGCCTTGTTGATTGTTTGATTTAAATATAATAATGCTGCATGTTCAAGTATAGGGGGATCCAGGAATTTATGAAGATTATGACCTATAGTCTGTGTCCTGAGGAACAGAATCTTAAAAAAGAAGTGTTTTCATTATTTGTGCTTTGATGAAACTAGTACAATAGATGGCCAAAATATACAATGTTTATTCATGTTACAGGCTCAGAGCCAGATTACATCTGCATGAAGGAGAAGTATTCAGTGTAAGTGTGGGTTTTGCACAAATCTCCCAGCTTGAAGACTGCTGGCAATCAAGATGAAAGCATGCACGGTGAGAGAGACTTTGAGTGCCGTTGCTGATGGGAATCACGTTGAAGGAAATGTTATTGTGAAACTTATGAGCTGGGTGACTTGTGCAGGTGAATGTAAGTTTTGTAAGGCATCATTTAGCTGAAAATAGGCTGTAAAGGGAAATGAAATGATGACAAGGGTGGAAAACCCTATGAATGTGAGTTTTGTGAAAAAGTCGATCTTTACCCTGAACCACCAATGCACTGCAAAATACATGAATGACTCATACAGGTGAGAAACCCTTCCAGTGTGAATTTTGTAAAATGCCATGTAGCAGGAAACAGAAGTGTACAAGTCATGAAAAACTCACACAGATGAGGTATGTGAGGAAGAGTGACATGGCCAGGATTTGTCTTAAAGGGGCTAGGGTGGCTGGGGGCATGCAGTATATTGTGTGATTACCAACATAGGAAAGTGGTAATAGGGGAGGGGTATTCTCTTCCACTTTAGAAGATTTTTAACAAAAAGGTGTCTTTACATATAATCTGGTGCTACATATGCTACCTTTGAAGTAAACTTTTTGTTAAAAGATTTATGTATTTTAGGTTATTAAATTAAAAAAGAAAAATGGGCTTCAGTGGGAACTGGTGGATGGCACACCCCCGCCTTAATACACCACTGGTGAGAAACCCTTCAATTGTCAGATTTGTGTGAAGTCATTAAACAGAAAAAATGGTTGTAGAAAGCATGAAATGGTCATTTTTACATATGGAGACAACTCTGTGAAAGACGTGAAATGTTTCATAAAGGTGATAAATCTTTTAAGCGCTGGTTTTGTTAGAAATCATTTAGACAAATAAGTACAGGTATTGTGCATGTCATGAAATGACTAATACAAGTGAGAGAACGTTCAAGTGTTTAATTTTTGGAGAAGTTATTAACCCATAAAACAACTCTAAAAATGTATGAAATGACTCCTAAAAGTTGATGACCCTTTGTATGTTTGAAGTGAAAAGTTATTCAGTCATGGTGTGTATAGTGTGTTTGTTATGCAAAGAACATGGAGGTATACACATGTGTGGCAGACTTTGGGATTTCAGTATGGTAAGAAGTCTTCACTCCGGAATCAGGCATGTAAAGAAAAAACTCCTGTGCATGAGAATGTTTCAAGTGTTAGTTTTAATAGGAGTGAAATCACCTAGAAATTACCCCTAGAAGATATGAAATCCATTGATATTCATTGCAAAAAGACATAAAATTGATTTTTAATAACCCCCTTGAAAATTTCTGTAATTTTGGTGCTTTGCTTTGTCAGAAGACTACATTTCAATCCAGTCTATTTTTGCTGACTGATATTGATATATAGAATTTTCCAAATATGTGTACATAAAGGAAATAACATACATCTTGCATCTGTAGAAGCAGTCTCACATTCTTTCAGGGCTACAGGGCAGTTCATCCAAAACTTTTGAACTGTCTGGGCATCCTTTCGGCCTCTAAATCACATTTTACCTAATAATTTTGAGGTGTCCTTTGACTCACGTTATCGTTTGGTGACGATTGCACATCTACCACTACCTCATGTAGTAGGCTAAAAAACTGCTAGTTGGTACCAGCCAGCTCATGCACAATGTTTGAAACTTTCAACACTTACACCGACCATTCCTATGAGAATCCTCTGATGCAAGGGCAATCATGATAACTTCTAGCTTCTCTGTTGACATTGTCCGTTCCTCAAAAATATACTTGGAACCTGCTGCACCATTGTCAATGCTTCCCTCTGGCATCACTTCACTGTTTGCTGCTATGTCGACTGAATCATTCAGCCTGACCCTAGGGTCAGGTGACTACATGCAGTTGAATCCAAATCTCTGATATGCATTGGCACTCTAATTCCCCAACAGAAAAGCCCTGTCAGGCATCCAAAAGGCATGCATACCCATACCAAAAATTCATACCCTAGCAAGACAGCTAGATTCCCCTCTCAGTGCCACAGAGGCTCATTTCATCAAAGGACAGTTTCACTATGCAACTGTGGCAACTATGGCAACTGTCTGTGTATCAAAACCATCTCCAAAGTCATCAGCTTTGTGTATAGCAAAATTGGCACAGCTCAGTGATGAAAACCCACCAAACAGGTTGACCTCCATTTTATACTCTCGTAAAGATCCCTCAATATTTCCATCTGGCCAACATAGAAAATGTTATAGGTTGCAATGGCCTTTCTGGACTCGAATTTGATGGAACATTGCTTCGATGTCTGCCATGAGTGGAAATGGAAGTAGGACCCCAACCAATGAATTTGTTAGGTTTGGATCTTGCAGAAGCCTGTCATTGAGTGATATTTCCTTGAATGACCGGTGCTGTGGTCAAGTGGATAAAGGTGGTGGCATTTGAAGTGATGAAGCTTAGCAACCGGAAGGTTCGGGGTTTGATTCCTGGCCAGGTCAAAGTAAGGTGGGTTTTTCATCCAAGAGCAATCTATGGTTTTCCCATCTGAACTGGCCTCTCAAAAGAAGCCAGATTTGATCTAAATTGTTGAGTTGGTCGGCCACCCAATGTGAAGTTGTAATTAATAAGCCAAAGGCTTCTCCCACTTCCGTGGTGGCTGAGCTTAGTAAAACAACTGCCCTACAAGGCCTGAATTATTTAATCTGACTGTGCAGTTGAATACTGCCCGTATTTTCCCTTTCTGGGGGTGATACACACCATGGTACGGTATGTAACACACCTTTCCATCATCATGACACGTGTTCATCGGTCATCTGTACTGCGTATCCTTTATTGCATAGTCCTTGCATAAAGCTTTTGTAATCTTCTGGGTACTTTGAGTCTTTCTGGAAATGTTTCATATTATAAACCCACTGAGTCACCAGAGCTTTGTTATTTGGCATGCATAAATTTTCATCCATTAGAGGAAAGGCAGTTTCGTAGTGACCATCGGCCATCTTGGTTGACTTCTCTAATTGGTGGAAAAATAAGTGATCGTCCCAGATTTTTCAGGTTTTTCTTCTGAAATTCTTTCACTAAAGTCAAGGTTAAACTGGGAGGTTAGCATGTCATCAATAGTTTGCGAGGTGATATAATTAATTAGAGCCTTCTTGCCACTGATAACTGGCCCGTTTACAACCCATTCCAAGCATGTGTGTATAGCTTAGGGTTCATCATCTTGACTGTTCATTATGTCCCATGGTTCCATTGCCTTATGAACATTGTTACCAGTAAGGATTCCCACCTCCATGGCTCTTAGAGTTTGGTATTGAGATTCTGCTTAGATAAGGCCATTTCTTCAAGTCTTCTTGGGTTTATACTATGTCATCCTTGCACACAGGAATCTTTTTCTGAGTGAATTCCTTTGGCAGTAATGAGGTATTATGCATGTCCTTCATTACGAAATTTTGTCCCTGTTAAGGATTTCACCCGAGTCCCCACCAAAAGCGACGTTTGGTGGGGTGATTAAATTTCACCCGACTTCCTGCTTAACTCATTCAAGCACGCTCCGCAAGACCGCAATAGATTGATAGGTGTGAACGCGATGTGGACAGCGTAGTAATACTACCTTCACTGCAGTTTGCATAGCCAGTATGGACACAACTACGCGGCTAGTGCCCACATAGTCTGTCTTAACTGCACAGTGAATAAAATAGTTCAGAGCGTGGGTGAACAGTGTGCGGAGTTTCTGTTGCAAAACTTAACAAACTTTCCAGATCGCACACATTTTGAAATGCAAAATTTCTAGCTTGCAAGTTTGGCTATATGCAGTAAACGGCGGCGATGTAGGCCTATCCAAGATTAGCAGGGTCGGACGGAATTGGTAGGCGTACTGCCATATTTGAAGATAAAATTTCGCATTGGTAAAATTCTGTAATACTTTACGCTGCATTACCATCACCACGACGGTTGCAGTATGAAGTGAAGAAAGGATTAAAAGGAACCGGTAACGGGATTTTTCTGGGAACTCCATTTGTATAAGTGAGGGCTCGTACACTTTACGAAGGACTAAATTCCATGCCTTTTCATTGAATCGTCTTGGGCATATACTCGTTCCAAATTAGCGATTACCGTGGGCAAGCGTTCTGTTGTCAATATGCTGTTGGAATTGTTTTTTTTTTTATGAAAGAAGGCTAATATAAAAAATTAAAACCCCAAAACAAAAATGTGCTTTTCCTTTAGGCGCAATAGAACACCGACATTTACTTGGAGCCGCCCGATTACAGCCCCATTGTGTAAAGGTACATTCCTGCATAGCAATAGGTACAAAGGAAGTCGGTTCTCCGCTACGAGTGGGGCCCGTTACAAACTTATAACGGTTCTGAACAATGAACGCATATTCGGTCAGGATTTTTGTACTTGGTTCTTAAGAAGAGATTAGATAAACCTTTACCGCAACAAGTGAGCACCGAGCATAATTTTAAGAATGCCTCATGAATAGAGTTGTTGATACCGGTTCGGCGAATTCACGCTACAGAAAACATTTACTGAGGATGATAAGTTTCTGTGTTCCGCAAATGTTTAATTGCGTGTTCTTTGTCCGTTTTCTATCTGCAGGTTTCCTGCAGTCAAAACTTCGTAGTTCATTAATTTGTCAAAATTCCGTGTAGCCTACTACAATTTACCTACGGTACTTCTTTTTGTGTTTTGATGTATGACTGCGGGAGGAATTGTCATTGTTCAGAAGAAAAACAAAACAGGATAAAAACGGATTTAGTTTAAATAGATAAAGCAATTTTTACGATTGTGTTACGAATTTGCCTTAGTTATTTTAGTTACTTCATTGCTTTTCACATGAAATTGCCATTTTGATGTTTTTGTTTTTCGTTTCCGTTGTTGTTTAAATTTCCAGTTTCCGCGATAAGTTGACGGAAAAGTCACTTCATACAGCGTGCGTATCATTATGAAAATAGATTTGACTTGTACGTACTGAACATCTTTGACTGTAGGCCTATTAACCAAAAGATAAAATTTGTACTTTTGGTTAATAAAAGATAAAATTTGTATCAAATACAAATTTTATCTTTTGGACGTTAATGTGTAGGGGGCCTAAAACTTTTATCCTGTATGTTACAACTCCGTGCTTTTACGAGCTATCCCGCATGTTGAAAATTCTCATCTCTACGCACCGTCGCCTGACTCTACCAGCAGACCCGTAGTCAAGGGGAGGGCGAAGCCCCTTTCAAATTTCTTTCGCCCACCTACGAAGCTTTCAAGTTGCCTTTGACTCAATATATTTTTACACATTTGGCCCTCTGAAAATTTTTTCGCCCCGAACCCATTTCGCCTTCTTCAGTCCTTGTCTGGCTATGGGCCTGGCTACCCGATTGTCCTACATACTAAGCAGGTGTAGGCTACTGTAAGTTTGGATTTGAGCAAGTTTTTACGATACCTTGAAAAACAGGTCATATCTTAAGGAATCGGAACATTGAAACGGTATAAGTTTCTAAACAATGTCTCATTCCATCATAATCGAAGCACTAGGTTTAATATTGGACTAAGGCATCACCGTAAAAACTGCAGGAACAGGCCAAGAAACTTTACCGCTTTTTTGAAAACCTTAAAAGATATAAGCTGCAGAATCGAAGATAAATGAAATGAACAATATTAATGCAAATGATTTCAAACAAATGGAAAAAGACGGAGAACACAAAATTTATTAAACGGGAGGTCGGCAGCCTGAGTAGTTCCTAAAAATCAAAAAGGCCAAACTTAAGGTGACCTACGGTGCTGAATTTTTCCTGAATGCCATTAGCTGGAAGATGTGGTCTAACTCAATAGTTTAAAGTCTTTCAATTTGTAGAAAGCTGCGGTGTTTGCAAGTTCCAGTCATAGGCGTACAAGGCGGGGGTCTGGGGGCTGCAGCCCTCCCAGAGCAGGGAAAAATGCTCATTTCAGGGCACTGACACTTGTATTTTAAGGGCAAGGGGGCACTGCAGTGGGCAGTACGGCGGGTAGCAGCCAACAGGGCAAAATGTTTATTAGCTGCAGGGTTAGCAGGGGATTGGTAATTGGTAGCCTGGTAGGGGGCAAACCAATTTTCGACACTCACTGATGTAATGATGTATGAACCCAATACAAGTAGCCTATAAACCAAAACTCCCGACATAATATCTTTCTTTATAGTAGGGGGGGGGGGGGGACTCATCCATACCCGTCCTGAGTGCTATCGTGGTAACAGGTGAAAATCAGGGCAATCTGCAAAATTTTCAGGGCAAACACCGTCCGCCCTCCCTGTGAAATGTCTTCCCGTACGCCTAGGTTCCAGTATTAATTCCGTCAAACCTTTAAGGTTGAAGTGTGGTTACCAGGTTATTGGGTAGATCTCACATAATTTTTGGGCACGTGGTATGAGGGAAATATCAAGCTAAATTTAATCCCCAGCCTCCATCACCTCCAACAAAGCGATAAGGATGGTATAGCAGTACGGTATGAGAGGGACTTTTAAGGCAATTGGTAGGCTATTAAGCTTAGCTTCCCTCTAAACTCCATCAGTAAAATAAAAAAATAATTCCAGGAGAATTTGGGTCGAAGGTAACTCAGACTTTTGTTGAAGCAGGGAGATGCTTTTCTGCTATTTAAAAATAGCAACTCCCTAGTTGAAGCTTCTCATGGTTCTGCAAAGTAGTGTAAACTTCATTGCCGCTATACCGTACTACCTGTGCCGGTGTGTCAAGAGGCGAAAATTCTCACACCCAGCTCTGTGCAATTCTGATTGAAAACGCCCAGAGAGCTTGTATAGAAACGAAATATCCAATGGCAGCTCAGAACTGAATACTAATTCATTCATGAACGGCCAGCGCCCATTTTTGCGCAGCCTTTTTTGGAAGCCATGTGACTTCGTCTTTTTTCGTGCTTTTCAGGAACGAGTGACGTCACTCACTTGGGCCTGGAATGCTTTTCGCAATTGTTGGTGGTCGGCGCCATTTTGGAGTTTACAACTTTACCATATTTCACCCTGTACTACACGGTTTCCGAATACCTTTAACAGTAATAAACTTAATTTAAAACCACGAATAAGGCTCGGCATGAATCTGGATGAGTAATTGCTAAATTTGCCAATATTTTAAGTAGCTCAATTTCGCCCATGGCAGCTGGCCCTCAACACGAGTGATATTGAACATCACACAGGATAAACAGTTTTCTTTGTTAGGTTAGCCACCCATAGGCCTATACGCGGAAGTGATAGACTGTCGGCAGCCTGCCTAGCGAAGATTGAAAGAACAAAAAACACATGGTTCATGCCCCTAATTTGAATTAAGCCATGAACTTTCCACATGTTCATTGGTCCGTACGATGCAGCCTGGGTAATTGTACGGTTCCGGGGGCGGGGGCGTGGGGCTATGGGCGAGGGGCTATGGGCGAATGGGGAGAGTGGAATGGGGGAGATGAAGAACTGTAAATGTGGACGGACTTCCAAAGGAGTCCCGGCTGAAGGACAAGTTTGTAACAGCCTACGGAGTTGAGTAACTCATGATATATGTGTGCGTGTGTGTGTGTGTGTGTGTGTGTGTGAGGGGGTGTGCTGGAGGAGCACATGAACACAGAGGGACCTTCGTCTGTGGAGAGGGGCAGTGAGAGTGAATTCCTCGTCCCATTTGAAATTTGGAATTATTCCGCCTCTCCCAAAGGTGAATTCTCTTTCTCTGAATTTTTTATGTAGAAAACTGTTAGTCACCGATATTTTTTGTTCCCTGTGGCTACGTGCCTGATACAGGGTCCAAGTCAAATGCTAATGCTGCAGCAGGCGCGTAGCCAAGGGGGGGGGGGAGGGAGCAGCCTCCCCCTCCCCTTTAGCATATTTTTGGTATTTTTTAATGTTTATTTTTACAAAATTGCTAGTGTTTCCCCTATTTATATGAGGTAAATAGGCCTGAAAAGTGCCATTTCCAGCGATCTGGGAGGCATTTGGGGCCCAAATTTTCTTGCGCCTCGCGCCAAACCATGGTAGCGCGGGGCGCTGAGAATCTGTCTATGGGCTTCGCCCCCCCCCCTTGACAAATTCCTGGCTACGCCCCTGTGCTGCAGCCTGGCAACCTGACCCATGCATAGCCTGAAGATAGGCCCAATTGGTATGCGGGGGGAGGTGGCTGGTCGCACTGTCGTAGGAACGAAATGAAACCTAGGTCTGAAGCTAGAAAAGGAAAAAAGACAACGTATTTTAGGGGGCGGTGGTACTTTCAAGGTATCGCAGATGTTTGAGTAATCATTTTTACCTCTAGAAGCTTCTGAAAATATCTACAGTTTTCTACAGTACGAAAACGTTTTTCCCTGACATCGCTCCTCCTTTCATGGCCATTGACCTGCGGATTTTTTCTTTCCTTTTTAATTTCTTTTTTTTTTTTGATGAAGGGAGATTTGACCTAGCTGATGGTCACTGTGCCTCTACCATTTGAAAAGCCATCCCACATAGATCCAGATCGAAGCAGGATGTATACTGGATAACCCGTACGGTCCATACCACAACAGTGTTTCCACTCTTCCCGAAATTGCCCGAAATTCGGGAAATCCGCTTTGGGAATTAATCGGGAAGGGGGATAATTTCGGGAAATTTCAGGAAGTCTGGAAATGCCGTATCGCGTATGAAAATGACGTATGGCTTTACAGGGTGAAATCCTGGATCAGCCATTAAAGTAGCATAAAAGAAAGAGTTTTTGAAAATATCAGGAAATACCAAACCGATTTCAGGAAATTTCAGATTCCATTTTAGGAAAATGAATTTAAGAGTGTGGAAACACTGTACCACAATTTGTTTGTTCAAGTAAAATCATGGCTGCATACACACTGTACATTTTAGCTCAGCCGGGGGGGGGGCTCGTACCAGTGGGATTCCCACTTTGATTGGATCCACCACAACAGTCCATGACTGTTCGCAACCTTGGTTACTCTGTGTGCAAAAATCCATTTATGGCAAAAATTATCTGTGTAGCAGTTTGTTATAACATTAGGCGGCACCTGGGTGTCATACCATACGTGAATAGCCCCGCGGGACAGAACCACCAGAATAAGATTTAGGCCAAATTTCTTTACATCTGAGTGTTATGGTGTATACAAATGTTGCACATTTGGACCTTTCAATAATTTATAGCTACTTCTTAGTGTCATGGTTCTCACGTACTTCACCTACATGGCGTTAGATATAAAAGTTTTAATGTTTTGATGGCGGCCCAACCATGACGAGCCCTTGAAAAGTTCTTTGCGGTCTCAAAAGCATGGGGGCTAGTCGGACCATTTTTCCAGACTGTTGCCTTAGGAAGTGACTTTGAGGAACGTAGCCAGACAAGATACTGAATATGAGAAGGGGGAATGAGGGCAAGGCAGCTTCCTTTAATTTAAACCTTCATCAAAGTTTCAAAAAATATGGTGTGCGCAAAGCACGAAGTCTAGTATCTTTTATTATAGTATTAGGGGAACATTTCAACCAAATAATTTTGTGTTCAGACCACAATGTTACGTAGGAATCGCAGGGGCAAACATCTGGGTGCCCCTTGATGGCCTTATGGGCACGGTATGGGGAGATTTAGCCCATGTGGGTCCCATGAAGATTTAGCCACGGCAACCTTGTGGATACTTACCCACTGAAAATATATACCATAAACCCGCATGGAACGTTAAATGTTCAGTCCATGCTCATAAAAATCCCATCATGCCTACGAAATTGTAGGCCACCAGTTGGGGGGCATCCCACGAGACCGAAAATGAACAAAGGTTCGCAAGACCGAAAATGAGAAGGGTTCGCGAGACCGAAAACGAGAAAAGGTCCGCGAGACCGAAAACGAGAAAAGGTCCGAGAGACCGAAAATAAGAAAAAGTCTGCGAGACCGAAAATGACAAAGGGTCCGCGAGACCGCGGACAGAAGTGTCAGTCCGCCGCACTGCTACGCTCCGCTTGAAGTTAATGCTGGCACCCTGTAGTATTTACATTTTGCAAACTAGTGCGTTGCAATTGCAACACCACCCTTCTGGTATGAACTTTCCGGTCTAGCGAGCGAATCTTTAATTTCGGTCTCGTGAACCCTATTTCATTTTCGGTCTCGCGGACCCTATTTCATTTTCAGTCTCGCGGACGCTATTTTATTTTCGGTCTCGCAGACCTTCGGTCTCGTGAATCTTCGGTCTCGTGGGCTGTAACCCCTTGAAGACCCCAAATCACCTCTCCGGGCTAAAGGTAAAACACAATATTGAAAGCTCAATTATAGTCAAATGACAGTGGTGATGTGTCTAAAGCCCCTCCTCCATCCCCGAAAAAAGTTCTCAGATTATCGCTATACGGTCCCACAAATAGACAAGAGCTGCTCTCCTCGTACTGTGGTAACTTCCTACTAGCCTAGTCAGAGAAGGGGACAACTCTTTTCCGGCATCTCATTGCTCCTTCGTCTCTATATTCCGAAAAGTCCACATTGAGGCTAGTGTTCGAGAAAAGGTTATGTTAGAACAAGCCATTATCCTAACATTGTCCTTCATGCACACATTCGGAATATAGAGACGTCGGAACAACGAGACATCGGAACCTAGAGGTGTAACCTCAGAGAAGCCATATCAGTAGTCGTTTTCCCAAGGGTCAAACATAATCTTTCATTGGTATGATCCGAAAATGTTTTCTAGACCAATGCAAAAGGCTTTTTTTCTGATAAGTTTCATGCTTTTTTTCAAGCTCAACTGATTATCTCCCACTTTTTCCTGACATCACTCCTCCTTCAATGGAGTATCATTCCGATCATGTCAAGAGATTTCATTATTTGAATCATGCTACTGGTATCACGAAAATGAAGGTAAATGCGGCATGCTGGTAAAGTGAATGTTGCGTTAATAAATACAAAAAATATGTGAAAAGAAAATGTGAAAACTGAAGCAAATCAAATGAGACCGTACTGTGAAGTTGAAATTTATTTGCGTTCAAAATCATACGTGTTTGGCCGGCTACTACAGTGCCGACGATCACGTTATATATAAGAGGAAATTTTAACGATGTTTGGACTCTCTGCGGAGAACCTGCATCAATAGACATAACGGACATCGTGAACAATGCAGAACTGCTAATGAGGAGAACTCTGAAATAACAGTTTTACGGCTGCTCGCCAAGCTCCCACCCATCTATTGTTCCGTGAATCGGCCGAGGAAATACAAGCAAGTCGCGGAAGTCGAATAAAAGTCAGTGGCAATAGCGATTCAGAGTTAGCTTAGTAGCAATCAGCAAGTATTCTCAGGCAATAAAATTAAAAACATTTGGTGATAGAACCTTTATGTTTAGTGCCCCTAAGGCATGGAATGTTCTTCCCGCAAAAATCTGATAGTTAAGAAATTATGACCCTATTTAAATCTGCACTGACACCTTCTTTATTTAAAGAAGTTTTACTCAAACTTTTAAGTTTTTGACTGTTAGTTTTATTATTCTTTCTTATTTCTCAAGTTTCTTTGACTTTTTATTTAAACACAATCTTTTGGTTGCTATCTTTGTGAAACATGTTGAGATGTTTTACTTACATAATGGTGCTGTAATGTACTACACAAGAGTTAGTTAGATAAAATTTAACGACACACCAACACGAACGTGTTATATAGTGTCAACCAGATAAATACGGTTCAAGTTCGGTTTCATATATTGTTCAAATACAGTGCAAGTTCTCCCCTTTAGTCGCCTCTTACGACAGGCGAGGAATACCGTGGGCATATTCTACAACCCCCAGCCCACAGGGGGCGTACTACACAAGAGAGAAAAGTATTATGAGAAGTAACTTGGAATGCAAGAGATGCTTGCAATTTTGTATCATAAAAATTTAAAAAAGTAAAAAAGTAATACAAATTTTCGTTACCTTATTTGATTTACTAAAATTTCAAAAAGAAAAAGAAAACAAATTATCTTTACCTTCTCCTTTACCTTCTCCGTGGCAAGATTTTTGGTCAGTCAAACCCTGGGTCTAGTAGGAAGCCCCACCCCACCATGTCGTACCTTGATTGTTTGACTTTGTGTACTGCTCAGGGAGTAACAGTAGTGGTGTCAGTGGTAGTGATACTTAGGCAATGGCTACAGTCCTTAAGTTGTAAACACTCATCCCCCACTCCAAAATAAAAAGGAACTGAGGATACATGTCCCATGCAGCTTTAAGAAAAAGTATAAATAAACATAAATCCATACATAACAATTACAGGGAAAAGTGACAAAAGGAGAGCCTACTATACATGTGTTTTTACTTTGCAGTTGATGAATTTTAGTTCTCCCTGCCCCAAATGCTGTTCAGGGAGAGAGACCACATATCCAAGCCTGTATTCTGGCTGTGTAAGTGGGGAGATAACTATATAGTAAGAGGGTTAAGTTAGTACTGATCAATGGCACATCATGTTAGTGAAAAATCAATGGGAGTGATAAAGCACAGGCCAAGGTTGGTGGATTATGGATTAACCATAAATCCCAAATCAAATACAGTAAATACGGTAAATTTGGCAAAGCACTGAAAATTTTGCTCTTCAGATCCTTTTGGCAACTCATCGCCCCTGTTGGCGCTTCGAATTAACCCCCCCCCCCCCCGTCAGGTAAATCCTGGCACAACCCTTGTTAGGTTCATACAGACTTACTCCTTATTTTACCTTTAATGTTCATCGTTTACGTATGGAAACATCATTAATAGTACTTCTAAGTAAACTTAGAAGATATTTCAAAATAAATTTTGGGTGACAATTTATTCCTTTTAAATGCACACTATGTCCCCTCTCTGTTCTAGGGACACTAAATTGTGTAGTTCTGTTCTGCAGAGAGAGAAACTGGACAGGAAAACCTTCTCCCACATACAATAGCTACTTGTAATCTTTTCCTTTCCTTTGTTGTGGCCTTCTTTTGTTAGCCACTAGTCCACCAAACAGGTGATAAGTAGTACCGGCACTGGTCGAGTAGGCTAATGTTTACTGATAATGGACTGAGGTGTGAATGCCATGTGTGTGCACCAACTTATCTGATCAGGTTGTTGATCTTTGTTTATTCAAGCAAAAAGGTGTGGACAAGGTCTCAATAGGGCCAAGATTTCATCATGTTCAAGGTCACACATTATTTTAGTCTTGGAACCACTGACACTCAACTGGTGAGCAATGTCTTCTGAAATAAAAGTATCTGTACTCCCATTGTCTAAGAAATAGTAAGTCTCCACATCTTTGTTGGTTGATTTTGATTTAACTCGAACTGGTACAGTGGATAGGGAGGTCTTGTTTACACCGACCCCCTCGCAGTTACTAGTCTCCTGAGTTTGAGTTGTAGTGCAGCTTGCCTTAATTTATTTTAATATTTCTGTGGGTGTCTGGTCTTCACTGGTATCTTTTGCAGACTTCTGTTCAGGCTTCCTGGTAAAATGAAGTACTGTAAGGTGTGGTTTCTGACAGATTTCACAAAAAAGTCTGTCTTGCTTGCAATCTTTACTAACATGATTTCCTTCAAGACATCTGAAGTAAAGACCTGTAGAGTGAAGGAAGGCCAGCTTTTCTTCATGTGATTTTGCAACTTTCTGCAAACTTTTAGTCAGTGGTTAAAGCCACAATATAGGCATTTTGCAGTCTTCTGAACCCCTTCCACTGATCTTGGAGTTTGATCTTTCTTCTTGTAAAACTGTACTTAAACCCTTGGAGAACCTTCTGTTTGTCTGAAGTTACTATTTCCCCCTGAACTCTCTACACTTATGTCACCTTAAACTGAGTCGGTGGCTATCTTAACCTGTTTTGAAGAATTTAACATAGTCATGAAAGTTTGCCAACTTGTGGGAGCTCTCTTTGATTTTGTATACATGCATCTGCCATCTTTCTCGCATTTGGTATGGAATTTTGCCCACCAACTTCATTATACTTTCTGTTTGGTCAGTTTTGTGAGTGTCATTTTTGTTGATGGCATTACTAAACACCACACAAAATGTAAGGTAGTCTTTCATTGCTATTGTGTCTTCTCCTTTAATAGGTATCATCATTTCTATCTGCTTTCTGTAGGAACTCAAAAGTTTTAAAGTCTTGTCTAGCCTGATCATATCCTCAGTTTGGGTCCTTACCCATACAACTTCTGACCAGTTCTCTAGGTTTACCAGATGTGAACTGCTGCAGGTAGTACAATCTGTCTTGTTTATTTTCTGTTAACTGCCCAATGTTGTGTTCAAAGGCAGCAATAAATGCTCTGTAGTCTTGAACTTTGCCATCAAAGATTTGAATATCAAGCCGAGATAGTGATACAAGTTTCTGTTGGTCTATCATCGTTCTTGAAATTTCTGTCTGGGATTGGATCAGGTCATGTACACCACTCCGTTGAAGTGGCGGACCCTCATAATGGTTTTCTTGTGGACCCTCATACCTCTTGTACACATTTGCCTTTGCCTCGATCAATTTCATTTCAACTTCCAGTTGATAATCCTCCTTTTGTTGATGGGAGTCTTTCATTCTCTTCAATTTCTTGACTTTTCTTTATCAATTCAGCTCTAGCTTTCAATTCAGCCAACTTCGCTTTCTCTTTCATGGGAACTGTTGATGCCTAAGATTGCACTGGAGAGGCCCTTGAAGCCTTAGATCCTTTACTTGACACCTGAGAGATACTATCTTGAGGTTTCACATCTTCCTCCTTTCCTTTCCTTTCCTTTCATCCAGTCTGATATTTACTTTGAAAATTGCTGATGTTACTCAAATTTGGGTTGGAAGTAATTTTTATTCTTTTCTGTGGCCTCCTTTTCCTCCAGTTTAGATACATACTCGTCATGAACATTTGAGAAATCTTTGTAGCTTTTATCATACAAGGCCAATTTTCCTTCAATTTTTTTCTGCATTAACTGTTTTGTCAGTTACAAGGTATTCATTTTTCAATGGTGTTAGTGAGCACAGAAACTTTGCTCTCCATGTTTCAGTGCCTCCATACTTGTAAGTACACATACGTTATGAACTTCAAATCGATGAAATAATTATGGCACTTAAAGGCATCTGTAGACAATTCGTGCATCCGTAGACATCCGCATGTCTCGCACGCTTGTTGCTGTGGTAATTCCCGTATGTTATGTCAAGTATGGTTACTGCATACAGGTTTACGGTAGGCCTGCATTCTCATGCAGTGAAGTCATTACTTCCCTGTCATACATACACATTTCCTTTGGTCACAAAATATCGTAACAGTTCCTTAACCATGTTGTTATGTTACTATGTGAGATAATAGGACATCCTATAATAATTTTCAAAACTCGTAGCCGAGGTATTTTCGATATATCCACTGTGCCAGAGTTAGAAATTCTGGCAGGGTTAGTCAGGGGCGGATCCAAGGGGGGGTTTAGGGGTTTAAACCCCCCCTTTGATTTTCGAGGATTTTTTCATTTTGTATAATATATTGGTTATTTTCCCCGGTAAGTTTTGAAGGTTATTTTCAGTTACAACAATGCAATTAACATGCCATAATTATAAGTTTGCTGACAGCGTATTTTTCCTTCTATCGTCCCGATTCTCTCTCATTCAAAATCCTTATAGAGTCAGTGAGTCCTTCAAGAGGAGGTTCAGCTCTAATCTTGGTTCCCATATGCAATGAAATCGCATCCAGTAGTGCCTAACTCTCTTTTGAAAATGGGAACGCGACTCCAGCTTTTCGCTTGTACTCTCGCTGAAAAATTCAAATATTGTGTTGTCTGAAAGTGGTTGTCGTTGAATTGGAATCATTTAATATAATCAGAAATCGATAAGGCTGATCATACTTTGGACATCCCTTGGATGTAAAGACATTCAGTTGGAACATATATCTAAAGAAATTACCATTGTTCTGGGAGGTATTACAATCCAAAATTCGCTTATATACTGAATCCCTTTCATTTGTTTCACAAGATATATTCCTTTTCTATCCAAGAGCACGTTATGACCAAGATCACGTTTAAACACTATTCCATGCAAAAGTTTGTTAGATGGGATTTTACGACACACCAACACGATTGTGGTATATACGTAGTGTCACCTAGAGAAGAAAATGGTGCAATGTTGCGGTACAATTAGGTAAAAAAAGTTGGGGTACAGTTCAAATTCCTCTGAAATGTTCAGGCAAATGCGAGAGTCGTGTCAAAAGTTTCTATACAGTTTGCTTTCCTTGAGAAAGCCCAGAATAAGGGAAGAATCTGTCTGCTCAAATAGTTTTCAGATCTGGCACAGCATAGTACTTCTGGCGAATATGGGAGTATTCACAACAGCCAACGAGAATGTGACTGACAAAAGAAAAAAGTAAAGGGGTAAAATTTAACAAAACATCTAGGTAAATCCAGGAGACATTTCAAATATTTCTATACATGCCACTTTCCTTCAAAAAGCCCAGAATGAGAGTAGGGTCTGTGCGCTCAAAAATGTCTCCATACAAAAGAGTGGGTGTTTGCCTAGAGTTTCTTGCACATGGGAAGTGCCAGTGACCGGTATTTCAGCATATTTTCCTTCGTGCTTCTAGACGACATGGTTGTATATACAGCAAGGGAGGGTATCAAAGAAACGTAACGTTTCCATGGAAATGACAAACATACAAAATATGAAACATGAAGATGGCCTAAGTATAGATTGTAAGGTCTGAGAAGGGTCAATTTTTCTTGGTTCACGCCGCGCAGTGATGGCGCCAGGTGGGGGACAGGGGGGCCATGGCCCCCGTCGGGGAATGTTTACCCTTTTTTTACAGTCGGGGAGTCTTAGTCGATACGGTAAAGTGTGTAGTCCCCTACGACGACAAGTCGCCCCGACGGTTTACCTGTTTTTTGCTCTCAAGAGGACAATTTCCCAAAATTTTCGGCGTGCTAGGCGCGCGGTAGAGTCACTCCAGTTTCTTCAGTACTTCCATTCTACATTGCTAGATAGCACAAGACCTGTAAAACTTAACAAACTTAAGAGTTCGTAAATTCCATCCCATATCGCAAAGTCTACTTGCTGTTGTCTTGTGTGTGTCATGCGGTACGGTCAGTTGGTGAGCGACTCAAGGAGAAAAATTTGGGTATTTCATAGGGTCGTCCAGGTGGTTTCGATAAAATGTATGTTATCCCTGATATGGTCTACAACCCCTACAGTTTTTTTTCTTTTTGTTCTTAATGATTACATATATTGTTTGTGTAAAACAAAAAAAAAAAAAAATTCTCGCGCTTCGCGCGCTTTGCAATTTTACGTTTCCGATTCAAAAGTACACTATCAGTGCGCAACTCGGCTCATGAAGTATTAAGTGATATTATACAAAATATGCGCTGCAATGACTTGGGATATTTAGGCTCCTTCATATCCCCCTCCTTACCACCCCCTCGACATAGGGGCTGTCGGAACTTCGGGTCACTGCATGATCCGGCCTCCTGTCGGGAAAATGCTGTCGCTACCGACCTGGTCGGTTTACTTATTTTGGCTTCAAAAAGGGTCATTTCTGCGATAGAATCCAAAATTTTCGGTCCACTTTGCCCACTCTTCCTCAGTTCCG
Organism: Holothuria leucospilota; assembly: GCA_029531755.1. NCBI lineage: Eukaryota > Metazoa > Echinodermata > Holothuroidea > Aspidochirotida > Holothuriidae > Holothuria > Holothuria leucospilota. The sequence goes on from CM055961.1 coordinate 50,416,644, forward strand.
TTACTACTGATAGCTAAATATAGTACAAACCCTTTCCACCTTTCCAAGTAACTTAATATAAGTAGAATACATGGATTTATGTAAATGTCGGTCATTTCATCTTATATTGCTAAACCTAGTTAATGTTCTCTTGTGTCTGTCGTGAGGTACTGCTAGTGACTCGAGGAGGGAAGTTCAGCGTAGGTTATGCCCGATATGGCCCAACTGCCTTGACAATTGACCTATATAAAGTGGCGTAGGAACCGGGGGGCCAAGGGGGCTATGGACCCCCAATGTGTTTTAAGGGGGGCCAAATGTCATTTTGCCCCCCCCCCCCCCTCCCAATAATTGCGACAGTTTACAGTTTCGTTTTGCCTACTTTTGCTCTTAAGAGGACAATTTCTCTAATAAAAACCTAAAATTTTCAGCGCGCTACGCACGCAAGAGAGGTAGTCTGGTTTCTTCAATAGTTTCATTCTACATCACTAGATAGCGCAAGTCCTTTCCCCCTTACCATAACACGTAGGAAAAGTACACAGTTTATGTAGAGGTCGTAAATTTCATCCCATATTGCGAAGCCTAGCAACTGTTCTCTTGTGTGTTATGCGGTATGGCCAGTTGGTGAAGGACTCACCGAGCAATATTTGGCTATTTCATCGGATAGTCAAGGTAGTTTCGATACAATGCATATTATCTCCTATACGGTCTAGAACCCCTACAGCTTTTCTTTCTTATTGTTTTTCATAATTACATAGGCTTATGGTTTTTGTGAAAAATGGCCCGAAAAATTTTCGCGCGCTTCGCGCGCTTTGCATTTTTACAGTTTAGATTCTGGAAAAAAACATTTAATCAACTCGGAACTTAGCTTCTCTAGTATATACAAATTTTATGCAATATATGACCAGAATGAAATGGAGGCTAGTACACAGGCTTTCTTCAAATCCCATCTCACCAGTACTCGACGGCATTGGGGCTGTCGGAGTTTCGGGTTGTTGGCCGTTCGCCGGGCAAATCGTGGGGCTACCTCTACTCAACTTAATAATAAGTTAACAGACTCTGGCTGTAGAAAATCTCAGTTCCAACTAATCCACTGAAATCCATGGGGGATAACTCAACGCTGAACAATTCTGAATGAAGTCGGATAGATTGTAACAGACTTAAAGTGTTAAATTCAAATCAAATTTACAAAATTTGCACAACAAGGACACATCTTGATGGCTTCAAAAATCCTGGCAAGCGCCACTTCCGGTGATTTGGGATGTATTAAAATCTCAGATTTTCTCGGTACGCTTCGTCCACGCAAACCTATGACGGCGCTTTGCTTAGATAGTAAATGGGGTTCAAACTTCCAATCCTCGGACCCTAAGTTTAGGCCAGCTCAACTAATCTGTCCTCACAGAAATGTATTTTATAAAAAAAAATCAAATCAAACTTTACATTTTTTCACAAAAATTGCACATCTTAATAGCTGCTATCAAGCCGGACAAGTGCCATTTCCGGCGATCTGGAACGTATTCAAATCTAAAATTTTCTTGGTACACTCCGCGCCAACCTATGGTGGCGCTCCGCTTAGATAGTAAACGGGAGTCACCCCCACAAAATCTCCAGTCCTCCAGAGCCTCCCAAACAAAAAATCACTGCATGGTGTTGTTTTTGTTTCCTTTTGCTTTGAATATTTTTATTTTGCTCAAATTAAAATCGGAAGAATCACATTGAGCAAATGTGTTTTAGTGTGGGAAGGGGATTCAAGGTCGAGAAGTCACATCTGGTCTGGCCCCCCAAATGTCAAACATCTTCCTACGCCGCTGATATATATGCTTCAAATAAGTACAGATTCCTTTTATTGTAGGCCTATCCAAAAAAAATTTCGCGCGCTTCGCGCGCTTTGAAATTTCACAGTTTAGATTCTAGGGAAAACGATAAATCAAGGCGGAAATATATTTCTCTAGTATATACAAATATTATGAAATATATGCCCCGCAATATCATAATCTAGTACACAAGTTTTCTTCAAATCCCTCCTCACCAATTCCTCGACGACATCATGGCTGTCAGGGCTCCGGGTCTCTGGCCCGCCGTCGGGGAGTCTGCTCCCCCGTCGGGCAAATCCTGGCGCCTCCCCTGACGCCGCGCCAAACGATGGTCGCGCTCCGCTTAGATAACGAGACAACCAAAAATACCATGCATGCGATTAAGCCTACTAGTTGAATTTTAAGGCCCCAATACCAAAATACTTTCAGAAGATTTCAAAAAGAGAAACCAAATTTTCTTTATTGAGCACAAGCGAGCAACTTTCAGTGAGTCACAGACCGCGTGTTTGGTCTAGCGGTAGAGCATCCGCCTCTCACGCGGAAGGCCCGGGTTCGATTCCCAGGTCGAGTCATACCAAAGACTCTAAAAATGGAACCTACTGCCGTTGTGCGTGATGCTCCGCATAAACAATGGAGTAGGGAAAACAAGCCAGTGAGCCACAACTGGAAAAAAGGCCGTGGTCGTCTCGACTTGAACCAATAGGTTGGAAACTGGGACGTAAAACTCCATCTAACTAACTAACTAACTTCAGTGAGTCACTGTGAGTGCCTAGAGAGAGCACAACAAATGACTGAATGTTCCGAACTCCTGACGCCCAAGATCGTTATCGGGCTGTATAGCATGCATCTCTCACAAGAAGGAAGACAACTTTTTGACAGGACATTTATCATAAAATTTCTGACACAGGGAATTTCAATGAAAACTTGTTTTTATACGTGATGAAAGAGCCTAGGAAACGCGTGGGAAATGCCATTTCCTGCAATCTGCGGGTCTTCTGGACCAAAAATTTTCTCTGTACGCTTCGCGCCAACTTATGGTGGCGCTCCGCTTAGATAGTAAGTATAATCCCCAAACCCCCCCTTTAGTCAAAACCTGCATCCGCCCCTGTTAGTAGTTACTACACGTAGCTGAAAGACGTAGCAAACACTGCACGGACAGGGTGATGTAAGTTGAGCAGCTTGTATTTACACTATTTACACCTCCATCTTCTTTCTCGATCTTCTCGCAGGATTCTCGTAGTGGTTGAGGGCAAAAAACTTTATTACTCGTAAAGTGGCGAAGTATGACTTACTATATCGGATACTAACTCGTAAAATAACTGGGTGATAAGAATAACTTCACGTTAATACTGTGCTGGCTCGCCAGGTCCTTAATGCACGATCTGTACTGTTCTATTATGCTGAACTATAAACGTAAGGGATCAACAAAATGAATACTGCCTTCAAACAAAATGAGCAACCCTGCACCTATACTGATCTTTCTTCGGAGTATGGAATCCTAAGTTAAATTCCTTGTTGAAAATTTCCCTGTAGACATACAAACTCACACATCTGTAGCTGTTATCATGGGCCCATCCTGGATAGAGAATTTCCCACATGAACTTTACTGATCCCAACTGAGGGTCAAGGTATTTTCTCTGCAAGTCCTTCCTGCAATAATGGGACTTAACTGTGGGGAATGAAGCAATTTGTTCAATTACTCATTGTGTGTCATGAAGTGGGGTTATGTTTTTGAAGGCTAGCTGTCATCCCTGATTGTCGAGCCAGGTGAATGCTCCTGAGTCAGGTCCGTTTCTTCATAATGCAGTCTGCACTATCTTTTCTGAGATCTAGATCCCCCAGAGTAGTGCAAAAGGATCAATGGCATACACAGATACTTTTACCATTATTGACAAGCCAGTACACATGCGATACTGTCTTTTGTTTATTCCCTGTTCCAGTTCCACAGGCTCATGCTTTCGGTTTATCTTGAACTAAACAGCAGAGAAAGTCATCGCGCTGCTGCTGCTGTAGATTGGCCAGATTGTAGTATCCCTCACCAATTCTATTTCTGTCCTCCTCTGAGAAGTTTTCTCCTTACTTAAACTAGCATCCGCCACATGACAGTTTTGCTTTTTGCTTGCAACAAGTTTACCACGAGATGTAAAATATTGAAGTCCTCTAGCTCAGTTTTATTGGGGAATGTTATGCTTCCATTTTTCAGTGGAACATTGATGCTTCCTTCCTCTTCTGGCTTCTGGCTCCTTTCCATCACCTGGTTGATTTTCAGGGTCTCTTTCTAGGCTACCACATCTTGATTTTCCTCAAGTTCACCTTGGGGAAATCTTACTTGCTACAAAAAACAAACAGAAAATGAGGATGTTATGAAATCCGAATGGTTAGAGCATCCGACTTTTAGCCGGAAGGTCTAGGGTTCAAATCCTGGCCGGGTCATACCAAAGACTTTAAAAATGGACCCTATTGCCTTTGTGCTTGGTGCTCAGCATAAACAATGGAGTAGGAAAACAGGCCAGTGAGCCACAACTGGAAAAAAGGCCGTGGTCGTCTCGACTTGAACCAATTGGTTGGAAACTGGGACGTTAAACCTCATCTAACCTAACCTAACCTAACTGATACATCACAGTGATTTTGAAAAGTTTATAGTGGTTGACATTGCTATATGTATGTGCAACAGCAAAGGAAAAGTCATCATACCTCTTGCAAAGAAAAAAATCCAATAAATGAAATATATGTCAACTGCTTAACAGTTACATGAAGAGAGTAGTGCCAAAGGTAAGCAATATTTGACATGTTTAGTGAAGATTACCGTATCCTTATTTAAGATAAAATTGGCTGAGGTGTTCACAGTAGACAGCTAAGACAAACAGTGTTAAACTTATATCTTTCCACCTGTTATATCACTTCTCATAAGGATTCAAACTTTCTCTAAGTCTGAGGAAATTGTCCACATCAGTAACTTTTTCTTGCCAGTTGGCCTTCAGGTATTTGCTTCTGATGGAAACTGCTTGATATTTCAGGGTGAACCTAATTCTAAGTGCACTAGAGTAGGTTCCATGAATTTGTGTTTCCTTGTCATAGCCACTTATTTTGTGTGAAGCTCTCACAATCTCATCCAAGTTGAAAGGCTGGACTAAGTCAGCTGCTGCTTTAATATTGCTCTTACTTTCTCTGACTGTAGTTAACTCTTTTCCTAAGGTTTCATCTTTTCCCTGCTTATGTCCCCCTTTTTGGAGGAATTGCTTTTCTCAAGCTGATTTTCTTCTACAAGTAGAGGAGCGAGAGGGTGCACGATGATCTCTCCCCGGAGGCCGAAGGCCTCCAATTTTAGATACCCCTTCGGAGGCTCCCCGGGTTTGGACGAGAGGCCTCAGTGTGTATTCATTAGAGGTCTCCGAGTTAATATCAGTCGATGGCACAGTGCAGGTAGGGTTTTCCCCCTTTTCTGCTCTACCTGTATGTGCCAAGTTTCTGGTGAGGGATGCCTGCCATCCCCTCACACTATTACTAAGGTGCCCATGGTAGTGTGCAATATGGCTGTTGGAAAGGATCCTATAAGGTTTAATAAGCCAAATGGGGTAAACTGTAATTGTTTGTATTAAGGGTGGGCTTACACAGGTGCCCATATCTCTGGTTCAAGTCAGGCTAATTGATCAGCTCTTTTGGCAAATTATTCAACTGAAAGTTAGCACTTGTAAACTATGCAAAGCTGTCTTGCTCAGGTTGCAGTTTGAGTGTAACCTCTTTTGTCAATACCTGTTTTATAGTAAAGCCATCATACCATTTATCAACGGTTTCATCACATCACATCAGGTTGGATGTTGTTGGCCATAGGCCATTTCATCGCTCATCAGGAAAAAGGTGGTGACCAATACTGTAAAGTAAAACTGGCTAAATTTAGATGTCCCTGTAGTTATACAGTTTGGGCAAATTGGCCCAGAAACTGTCAAAGCCTTGCTTTGAAACAACCTAAAGTTGGTTTATGGCACTGTTTGATTTTTCGATCTAGTAAGCAGGTTTTTCTGTCCAGATTCTGCCTGTTCAAGGAGTTTCCTTTTGGAACAAGGAGAAAGTCACAGTTCTTTAGTTTCAGGTATACCTGGCATGTATCAGCTGGTTGTCTCTCTTCAAACTTGTTAGACCTCAAGAACTTTAAGCTCTCTGCCAGTCCAGCTGAAACAGGTGTTCCTCCCTCAGAGTGATATTTTTGCAAAAACTCATCAACTGTGCTAACATTATCTAATGTTACTTGAGTCCTGCCTGTCTCACTTTCCTCACGTAGGCCTAGGGTAGAGTGCACCACATTCAACCCGTTAGGCATTTTTTTGGTTCTGTTTGTTTGATTTTCAAATGAAGTAAATAGAACTAACTGTATCTTACTTACCATTGTCTGCCCTCTCAATTCCATCAAAGAAACAGTAATATATGTCTTATGTTTACAGGAGGTAGGAGCTTGACAACCTCTGATCCAAACAGACCAGAATTCCACCAGTGAGGGCAGTATTAGACTTTTCAACCTATCTGAATTCAGTCTTGTATAAATTGTTGTCTGCATATTGCTCTTTATGAAGGAACTTTATATCTATGCAACTGAAATTGTTGCTTGTAATAAATAAGTTAAATTCATGAGATCGTTTTCTGTTTTATGTGACTGCGTATTTTGTAACTTTGTATCAAACTCAGTGACACACAATTCATGGCAGTGCCTGAGATGTGTACAAGATTTCAGAAACTTTCAGGGTTAATATTGGGAGGTCATTTTCTTCTGTAGGTAGACCTCTCCCTATCCCCTCTTCTAATTTTCCTCATATTCTATACACTTCACCTGACAGATCGTTAGAGATTGGATGCCTTGCTCCTTATTCTGGATGAAAGTTGCTTGTTCAATGCAGTGTAGGTTGGCAATGTTTGATTTGCATGATAGATTACTTGAAGACTGCTAACATGGTACTGAAGAAATGGTTCTCTGTAAGAATACCTTTTCTACCCAATCCCTCTATCCATAATCCTGTCTAAACCTTATTGTGGAAAGATGTAATTTATTAAAAGAAGAAGCAAAACTTTATTTGATTCTTTACATTTTATTGACAGCATATACTGTATGAAACTTTTATTACATTTGTCACACAACAGGAAAGTTCCCAAATGGACCATGGCTGCCTACCCTGATAGAAAATGTTTTCGTTTAACAATACATCCCATCCCACGAAAATCCAATCTGCTTGAATAAATAAAATCACTCACGGTGATTCACCCTTCTGCAGGTGTAATCTCCATCCTGTGGTATCTAAATTTTAATCTCATTGGGATGGAGGGAAACACAAATAAGGAAGTAACTAAAGTGACTATATAAAGAAAACAAAATCAATTTTCCTAAATCTTACAGGCTTAAAACTTAAAGATTACAGTGAGATTGCACAGAAGCACATCTTCAACCATGGAAAGAAATAAGAAATACATAAATAACAGGAAGTAGGTTTGCTTTTGATTAAAAAAATATTCTCTGAGTGTGAATAGGTACTGAATGAGCAAAATGAATCTATTGATCCAAAGAAATGTTAATTTCAGATGAATTGTAAAACAAAGCACTGAAAATAATATTGCACAACATGTTTTTGAGTATTCAAATCCTAATAATGATAACAATAATTTTAGGCCTAGAAGGGCAGTTATTTTACAATGCTAAGCAACCATGAAGGTGGATTGACCATTTCAATATTGTAAAATGAACAAAATGTGTAGATTTTTAAGCAAAGAATGGAACATGGCAGGGTTGCATATCTCCATCCTATGGAACCATCATTTTAGACTCATTTTGATTGAAATCATGCAAGCGAGCAAAAATAATCAAAATGACTGAACTGCATTAAAGATATCAATTATAATAACAGTAAAAGCCTAGAAATGAAAGTTTGAAATAAACATAGCCCCAACAGAACTAGTGACAAAATCAATATACATAAAAATGCCAGTTTGACTTATAAGTAATATTATCTGAGCTTCAATAAATATTAGAAGAACAAAGTGAGTAATCTTAAAGAAATATTCAAGTTCAAATGAATTGTGAAATGCCGCACTATTAGATGTTTGAGCATTTGCATGAAAAAGCATGGATTTATCATTTCTGTCATTTTGATGTTACAAAACAAAATTATTTGGTGGATTGTATAGAGAATGGAATGCACACTTCCATTTGTAAAAAAGGCAAGATTAACTGAGAAGATGAGCTGGATCAGAATCAATATTTACAAATTTTCAAATTGAATATAAAATTGAGCTTTATCAAATTATCTTCAGATGGAAAAATGAAAGATGGAACTACTTACCCTATCAAATTTACATTGAAATTGGTCACTTTAACAGTTGAACATTAGTAAAATAGCAACTCCCATAACATCAAATGAAAGACTTTAGCAAACTACAACTATGATCATATCTCATATTGCCAGTCCATCTCTTTTCATTTCCAAATCAGCTAATTTGTGGACATTTTCTATGTCTGTGCCAGTTTTGTGGTACCATTGAGGGCAGCTGTCACATCCCGGCCAATCATCCCTTTTCCCATCATAATCTTTTAGGTATTGAGCATGTTCTCATTTGCGTCTTCTTTTCTATATTCATCGTCATCATCATTGCTGCTACTGCTGACAGGTATATCCTTCTTATTCTTCTTCTCTGCTTCCTTTCCTTTTCTCTGCCGCCTCTCTTTTTGCCCTGTTTACTCTTTTTCTCTTCTCATCCCCTTTCTTCTTTTTCTTTTCCATGTACTCTGAACTTGCTCCCTGAGACTGCATGCGTTAGCTCCTCCCCCTTTCTCTCTCTATTAATTGGTCTGTCTGAGGCCCGAGGGTATCGGATGATTTTGCATAAAGCATCCTTGGAATTGAAAAAACTGCTCTTTTCACAATTGAAGATGCTGCTGAGCTTCCTTAGAAGATCTCCATCTTAACCTCATCTTTATCTCTCATAAATACTGAGAACTCATCAAACCATTTCTCAATTTTCCCATTTGGTAGCAAAGCTTCCTCAACCTCCAGAGCTTCTCTGGTTCTCTCTGTCACCTCTGGATGATGTGAAGAAAAGGTCAGACTCAGTGTCTATCTGTACAGAAAAAAAGTCTGCAGTAGAAATTTGTAACTCTGAAACTCTTAACTCTATAACTGGAAATTTGCATCTGAAGCAATCGATTCTGCTTAGCGCAAATATTTGTTTTGGTGTTTTGACCGGGAGCAAGCCAATACAATTTTAGGACAATGCCAACTGAAATCATTTTGTGTTCAGGTTGGTTGTGTATTGAATTAGCCAAATGAATAACTTCATGGCCAATGTACGCAGGGTAAAAGCAAAGGGCTGCTTGTAGTAATCCGTTGTTTGCATATGTTTACACAAAGCAGAGCACCAAACCTTTACAATTACTTGGGTTGGGTTAGAGTTAGGTTTAAGCTTCAAGTTTGATAAAGAATTAGGTTGAGGATTTGGATAAGGATTAGCCTAACTTCAGGTTCAGGTTGAGTTTGGGTTTTGGTCCGGATTTGGGTTAAAATTTCGTTTAGCAATGGAAAAAGTTTTTAACATACAGACTTTCTAACTTTCCATGGCTTGTATCCACCATAATCATACTGGATTTTTACCCCAGGCAGTATGTTCATTGTTGCATATAAGCACATATATGGGATGCCATTTTTCTCAGTTAGCTTCTTCTTTGCATTTGCATCCTTGGTTTCACAGTCATTTGTAACAAGACAACCAAAGCTACCATCTTCCTTGGTGGCATCAATGCTTGAGGTGAGAGAAGTAAAAATGTACTTAAATGATATTAACGTACTCAATTATGTCTAAGAAAAGTTCAGAAGGTTTACTAGATGATTGGAGATGTGCTAATTTCACTCTTATTTTAAAAAAGTGCAAGACATTCCTTGCAAGCAACTACAGGTCTGTTAGTCTTATGCTGGTGAAATATGTGAAGACAATGAAACTTTTCATAGTGGATGTTATTTTAGAGTTTTTGAAAGATGAACGTTTAAATTGTCAGTCTCAGGATGGGTTAAAGTGGCACATTGAGTTGATATTGATGATTTTGTTAGGATTTTGAAGGGCACAACCACATGACAATACTTATAATAATGCTGCGTAGACTGTAAAGTATCACATCCAACACTTATGCAAAAACTAAAAATTTGGAGTTTTTGGACCCTTGCTTGTAATGGTCATGTGCAATTATGACAAACACTAATGTGAAAAAGTGTCTGGTCATGAATTTTTGAAAACCAAGTTGAACTGTTGATTAATCACTCATGAAGTGTTTATTTGTACGTAGTTTGGGGATCGCCTCAGTTTGACCATTTGTCATAAGCACGTGAAGAAAACTTGACAGGTTTGGAAAACTTTAGTAAATTTCACAAACCAACTCAAAGTACCTCTTTAAGACATACAAAGGTCATGTCTGACAAACGTACTAGAATTCCTAGAGGATATATTAAAAAAAGGTTCATATTAGTTTTTGGATTCTCAAAAAACTTTTGTCAAAGAACCATCTATGATTGTTACTTAAGTTTGAAACTTTGGGAATTTCAGGTTCTGTACCTGGTTGGATCCAAAATTGACTTTCCAATAGAAGGCAAAGAGTTGTTTGCAATGGTTGCCAGTCTGGTTGCCAATCCTGATTATGAGTGGTGTTCCTCAGTGTTCTGTTCTTGGCCCATTTCTTTTTATTTGCCACATTAATGATATTAATGATAATGATGTTGATGCTTAAGCTACTTCAACTGTGTAATGATCTCATCCATTTTTAAGACTGTTCATGGTTGTGATAAATTATCACTTGAAATTTTTTTCATGTATTTTCCATGTACCCTGTACAAGCAGTCACAGCCGCAAGCTACAAAGTGAATTACTTTTGTTTTAAAAATATTCAGCAACACATTTTCTCACACAGAAAATTTAATGATGAGTGGAACAGGTTGCCAGAGCTGTTGTCATGGCCCCAAGTGTGAACTCATTTAAATACATTCTCCACACTTGTTTTAAAGATAGTGATATGCTCTAGGCCCAAGTTTTATATTTTGTAATAAGGGTCCTCATGAGGATAATTTCCTTGTGATCCTTACGTCATTAAACTAAACTAGACTATTAACTAAAATAAGCTAAAATAAAATAAACTAATGGCAAAAGTTACACGATTCTTGCACATGAAAAAGCTTATCAACTCTGTCTACAGCATTTCTACCGAACTGCAATTATAAACTGTGCTCCAATAACATGTAATTCTTAAAGACAATTTTTTTGGGGGGGGGGGGGGTGGGGGGCATATAAGGTCACCAAAGATTTTTAGCTTCATAGTGAAAAAAGTACATATATTTGATGTCAGCAATGCCTCTTTTATGCCTGCATTCAGCATCAGTAGCATTGATGAGGTCATCACTGTAAATGAAAAACAATAAAATACATAAGGATATATTTCCCCTTATAGTTTTGAAATATACTTATGCATTATTTCAATGGCCCATCAGCCATGGGTGTTAAATTAATGGATACATGTAGATAAGTTGGTCTGCATTGAAGTCACTGCATATAGATTGTGTGGTTAAATGGACGTTACCATCCGTTTACATATTCCCATATAAAAGTGTGAAAAAATGCATGGGCGAAACAATTTTTTTGCCCAAAGGTCAGTTTTACCCAACAGTCACATTTTTTCATACCATATTTCACCTAATTCCCAAATTGTAGAAATATATATATATATATTATTTCATGGCCATGTATGAACCCAGCTCCTATTAACAGACTGGTTAACATTTTATAAATATATGAATATGCTGTCCAAAACTTTAAAATGGTGCTTGCACAAATTACAAAGTCAGGACTGAATGCATGGCCACCATACACTATATGTGGCGTGTAGCATGGTGGTTGGAGTGTATCTCCGCTTTGGCACATCTCAGCACTGAAAATGGGGGCAGTTTCTCTTTCACTAGTGTATTGTACTATTAAAATCAGAGGTATCTCAGATTGTATTGTTAGTGTATAGCCACATTTCTGTAACAGTCAATCCCAAAATGCAACGATGTGTTTCGTCAGAAATGTTGACAAGATTACACTCCTGTTAATTGTTAAAATTGACTGATTTAAACACTTCTACTTTTAACACATTTTGCTTGTTGTACTCAGGAAGTTGGTACGTAAGTTTCAGTTTGTGCAACTAGAATGACACCAAATGACTGCATTTTACCATAATTTAACCAATAAGTAGATACTAGCTCTAATTATGTCAAATTTTTACATGCCCCAAAGTGATGTCCAAAACACATTTGTGATATCGGCAACATATTTTGAATGCTGTTTGGCTAAATACATTCTTAAGTTGGACTAATTACTCCTCAGTAGTGTATCATATATCTCAAACAGCTTGTCAATATATACAGTGTACAGTATATTCATTGTGACTTTTTAAGTAATATTGATGACATTTTGTTTTGCAACATTACACACATGGACAGAAAAATGTAAGTGCTCATGTAATCCCAAGGATGACCTCTATACCTGTATGAATGCCATACATTGAGTTCTAGCACCAGGCCCATGTTGCATTCATATTACAGTAGTAGAAGAGGTCCAGTGTGTTTCAGTAAACTTTGTATATAAGTTGCTCCAAGATGTTTCAGACATCACAGAAATGTGGAGTGGAGAAGTTTCCCAGATCTCAAAGCCTGCATCTAGATTTTTTAGTGAAAACCAGCTATTGGAAGCCTGAGCCTTGATATTGCAAGATTTTAATTCCCTTGAACTAGCAAATGAAAGTATACTGAATAGTGCATTTTCAGTAATTCGTAGGAGCTGATTTGGCAATACAACAGGGACAACAACAGATTCTATCTAAATTATCTGAAATTCTATTTCCGTGCAATTATATGTGTTGTTTTTTTTTATGTTCAATAGGGATCCATACATAAGTTCCCCTGAGCTTTTTTGGATCAGGCCTGGTCAGGAGTTTTTGGGCAGACGGGCAATGGTTGCCCATCTTAGGCAAGTTCTAACAGTTATTTTTAGGAGCTAAGACGGGCGTTTAGGTGGGCATGGGCAATTGCCCGTCTTATAATGCCAGGCCTGCTTTGGATACCCCTTAGCCATACATTAGTCTTTAAGTCCCATGTATTTTACCTTGTTTCAGCACATATTGTATCTTTCATGTAAATACTGGTAAATAATTTTTTTAACTGGCTGAAAATTGATGTGTAAAAATGTTATATATGTAAATCGATGATTGAATCGTTATAGTTACAATAAAGTTCAAGAAACCTAAAACTAAACAAAAAAAAAAAAAAAAAAAAAACAATAAGACCAAGTGTACACAGCATTTACCCCTAACATGTTAACTTTACTTTGCTTCCTGTAGCAGTGTTCCGAGTATACTCAAAGCTACACTGGTTTGGGTCTGGCAACTGATTCCCGCCAGGAGGATCCTGAGCATAAAAACCCGATATAAGATTCTCCAACAAGCCCTCAAGTCTGTCTAGGTGATTGTTGACTTCATTACTGGGCTCACTTGCCGACTTAGCGGCCTTGGATCTGTTCTTTTGAACTGGTGTTTTCTTCAATTTGTTTTCCGTATGCTTGGGCTTTGCCGCCGTTTTCTTAACACTAGGCTCGTCCCTAGTAGTACGTGTAGCACTAGTACTAGCATTAGTATTAGGGCTTAGCCTAACACTCACACTCGTAGAAGGATTGTCTTGAACGGAAGAATCCAAATCCATCGAAATCACTGTCACAGTGCGATGGGAGTGATTAAAAATCAGCTCGAAGAAGGCTTAAAATCCAATAATACTGCACGGGAATTATTCCCAAAATGTAGCGTAAAATTGGCGAATCCGCAATTAAAACAAAGTATAAGGCAAGCCAGGTGTGCAATAGTGTGATGTATGCAAACGAACTGATGAGTGTGCGCAAACAGGATCTCATATTATTCACGAACGTATTACGTAATAAAATTAGTCCTAAGTGCCATGTGTTTTTATCAAGATAAGTGATGCAAATATATCAAATAGACCTTATGCAATGGACAACACACTGATGTCATTTTGGAGGAAAACGAAGTACACGTGCACACACATGCACGGAGTAGATTTCCCACACGCGTGAAGTAGACTTACGTGCATATCCCCCGGTGCACAAATCAGCTGTCTGCATTGTTGGTGTAACTTGCAATGATACGCCATTTTCCTCCAAGGGAGGGGGCACTCTCTGTGACATTATATGCATAAGGTCTATACCACCAACTACATTTTTACACGTTTGTCTTCAGTATCTTAGAGTTGATTAGTAATAATGAATAATAATAATGATTGGGATTTTTTTTATAGTGCCTTACAGGTGACACATCTCAAAGTGCTTCACAATTATTACCCCTGGTCATTGGTTACTTGTGAAACCCACACTATGTAGTGCACATCCCTTGCTGTTCATACCTGGCACACTGAACAGTAATACCACTTCATCGTGTCCCCTGGGGGACTTCCTGTGGGAGCAGCCACATACAGCGCATCACTGTACAAGTTACCTCACAGGTACCCATTTAACCCCTTGGTGGAGAGAAGCAATTGAGATAAAACATCTTGCTCAAGGGCACAACATAATGACCCAGGTGGGAACTGAACCGGCAATCCTTAGATCACACATCCAACACCTTAACCAATAGGCCACCACACTCTCAGTAGCTATAGTACAGTACAGTAGCGATGTCAGAGGAAATGTCAGCATGTTACATTTTATTTACTAGCATACATTTGTCAATGTATCTGGGCATGACTGCAAAAGTTGTCTATTAAAGGGAAAATTCAGTCCCCCCGAATTTGAATTAGTTTGATTCCCCTGTCATCCTAATTTACTAATGGCTACTTTCCATCATGTGACATGAATAACTCTATAGTTTACCTTCAATATTCAGTGTTTTTGTACAGAAACAATGAAAAATACTTGCGAGCAAATAAGAGGAGATTCATAAGATTTAGCAGATTTTTGAAAATAAACTTGGGGCGTCTACCTTTAAAGTACTGAATACATGTGAGCATATTAGCATTGACTGACAGTTTGCCATCTGTTTTTTACAACTTTTAGAACAATGAGCCTATATAAGTTCTATCTTTCATGATATGCTTGTGTGCTTTATCACATAACTGTATAATTTTTAGGGCTCCTTCATTAATGCCCTTATTTTACATTTTCATTTTAGTACTTGTTTTAATTTAATATTGCTTTCTCCTTGTTTTGTTTGTTAAGTGCTTGTGAGCTACTTCTTTTGTATTGAGCACTTAAAATATGTTTTATAATAATGATAGCAATCATATATTTGTAAGTGGGCCGTTTTGTTTCAATCTCACATCATGTGATATATCAATATAAATATCAAATGTTAAAATTTAGTTCAGTATGCATTATGAAATGTTTGCATTAAAACTGCTTTTATCAGTAATATCTTACTTCGTTGCATCTGTTACCTCAATATTGAAGGCACAATCTTAACCCCTCATAGAGGTAAGTTACACATTGGAGTGTAAACAAAGAAATGTATGCAACAATGTAGAAAAGAGAAGTGGTGCTTAGTTAAGCTTGTGCTAATTGTTACTTACGCTCAGGGATGCAGCTATGGTGGTCGGCGGTGCGGTTGGCTCTTGCTGGCACTCATAATTGCCAACCATTGCTAGAGAAAAAAATACATATTTACGACTACCACTTGTGCACCTGTGTGGCCAGCACTCTAGTCCAAGCTAAAAGTAAAATTAAAAATAGCTGATTTTACTACAGCTGTTGTGACCTTTCCTAAAGGGCAGTTCCAAGCATTATACCGTGACATTTAGAAGACTTTTCCAGGAGTGAAGGACTTAGCTCTATCATACATACCTTATATAAATCACTGACCAAATGACACAACATAATAGCTGAAGGTATGGTCTCTCCCAATGTGTGAAATTTTTTTGAATGATTTTGTGTATTAATGAAATATGGATAATAAATCATGGTTGTTATACCGTGACATAAAATGGACATTTTTTAACCTAACAATGCATTCTCAAAACTCTGTTAAGTTTCAAAAGTTGTCAAGTTGGAAATACTTTTGTCTTTTTGATTCCTTGCCGAAGGCAGGCAAGGAATCTATGCGATGGTGATGGTGTGTGTGTGTGTGATGCATTTGCTTGCAAACACGATATCTCAAGAAGGGTAACTCTGAGGGATTTCATACTTGGTATGTAGATTGTCCATATAGAGTAGCTGATCCCTATTGTTTTTGGTGGAGGTCACAGGTCATTTGGGTCACCAGAGGTCAAAAAGTTAAAACTTTGTAAACACTATATCTCAAGAAAGGTAATAGTGAGGGATCTCATACTTACCATGTGGATTGTCCATATGGAGTACATGATCTCTATCATTTTTGGTGGTCTAAGGTCATTTGGGGTCACAAGAGGTTGAATGGTAAATACCCTGGAAATTAATTGTAAACACGATATCTCCAGAAGGATAAATGTGAGGGATCTCATACTTAGCATGTGTATTGCCCATATTGAGTAGATGATCCCTGTTGTTTTTGGTAGAGGTCAAAGGCTATTTGGGGTCACCAAAGGTCAGAAAGTTAAAGCTTTGTAAACATGATATCTCAAGAAGGGTAACTGTGAGGGATCTCATACTTAGCATGTGCATTGCCCATACTGAGTAGATGATGCCTATAGTTTTTTGTGGAGGTCAAAGGTCATTTGGGGTCACCAGAGGTCAAAAGCTTAAATCCTTGTAAACATGATATCTCGAGAAGGGAAACTGTGAGGGATCTCATATTTAGCATTTGTATTGCCCATATGAAGTAGATGATCCCTATTGTTTTTGGTGGAGGTCAAAGGTCATTTTGGGTCACCAGTGGTACAAAGGCCAAAATCGTATACACGATATCTCAAGAAGGGTAGCTGTGAAGGGTCTCATACTTAGCATGTACATTGCCCATATTGAGCAGATCATCCCTGTCATTTTTGATGGAGGTCAAAGGTCATTTGGGGTCACCAAAGGTCTAAACCTTGTAAACAGTATATCTCAAGAAGGGTAACTGTGAGGGATCTCATACAGTAATTACCATGTGTATTACCAATATTGAGTAGATGATCCCTATTATTTTTGGTGGAGGTCAAAGGTCATTTGAGGTCACAAAAGGTCAAAACCTACTAAACATGATATTTAAAGGAGGATAACTATGAGGGATCTCATACTTGGTCTGTGGATTGTTCATATTTAAACAGTAAGGTCATTTTGGGTTTCAAGATTTGAAAAGGTTTTGACCTTACATGATATCTCAAGTAGGATAACTATGAGGATCTCATGCTTGTCATGTGGGTGATTCATGTTTGTTACAATATATCAGTATGGCAAGGAATCACTTATATAATATAACAGTTCTTACAAAGTGCCTTACACAAGTCTCAAAGCACCAAGCCTTTTGGCTTTCTGGTTTTATAATGTCTTAGCTACATTATGACACCAAACGTGATGATTGATTTATGAATTGATTAGTTATGTAATGAAAACTGAACAAAGGAAGTGTTATACCATGACTGTTATACTGTGACAAATGAATCTCGCACATAAAGTCAATGTAAAATTATGGCACAGATGGAAATGATTGAATTATTTTATGTACCAGTGGTCTTGGTGGTCCAAAGTTTCTCCCAACTTTCTGATGATACCTATAATCAGTGTTTACTCATTCCTTATGCAAAAAATTAGGATTTCTTGAATTTTATGAGATAAAAACAAACTTAGCACAGTGTTATATACCGTGACGAGACAACACATCAGTCAGTGAAAGTTTACTTTTAATTTTATCTTAGAGATACCTACTTTTGAAAATTTCAAATATTAGCATGTGACATTACATAAACTAAATGCAAATGACATCACACACCTTTATGTATTTGCTCTCTTCAGCATGATACACACTGCTTTGTACAGTATGTAAAGAAATATTTTGTGCTTCCAAGTTAAATCTAAACTGACACTGAATTGACCCACCTACAGTGTCTCAATGGGCCCTTTCACTAGGCCAGTTCATTGATCCAGGCAGTTTCCTGATTGTATGAATATGTGTACAAGTAATCACACCTGTATGGCTTACACTGCAGCTTGGGAAAAAACTTTGGTGCATGTTGAATTTGTTGTGTACCTTTTCATATTTATTAGGTGGACATATGTTTTATATTAAATCCTGAGCCAAGAGAACTTTTGGACAATAGTACTATGACAAACTTAAAGGGGAAATGCAGTCACCCCAACTTGAAGTACTGTAGTAGACTGTCCTGTTTCATGATTGGCTCTTGAGAGTCATGTGACAATATTTTTTCTCCTCAAATGTGAAATTTACTAGAAGTAACTGATTGGTTTACCTTGAATGTGCAATATTGAAGTCCTAAAATATTATGAAAGATACTTTGAAGAGAAATACGAAGAAAATTGTGAGATTTAGCTGTTGCTTCAAAATAAGTTTGGGGCGACTGCTCTTGCCCTTTAAACCATAAACTTGTGAACACTCCAATCAATGTGTAATACCTCAAGTGGTGTCCCACACACAATTACACATAAATAACAAAAGAAAAAACATGTCCAATCATTTACTTTCTAGCCATACAAAGCTGAATTTCCAAAATTTGCATGCAAGTTAATAGAATGTCACAGTATAACGTTATACCGTGACAAACTTTAATTAGTGATAATTAATTAAAGGGAAATAGATGAGCATCAATTTTCCATGTGTTTGAAGGGTATTGATGTTCTAGATTTGCAAACAAAAAACACTGCAATTTATTGTCCTTTAAAGGAATAATTGGAACCATGTCTGAGAATACAAAGCTGGATTTCTTAAAATTTGTATGCAAGTTAATGGAATGTCATGGTATAACGTTATACCGTGACAAACTTTAATTAGTGATAATAAAAGGGAACTAGATGAACTTCAATTATGCCTGTGTTTGAACAGTATTGATGTTCTAGATTTGCAAACAAAAAACACTGCAATTTATTGTCTTCTAAAGGAATAATTGGAAAAAATATCAATATTCACCGTTATACCATGACAGTTTTTCAGAAAATTTGATTGAGGTCAAAGAACTGTAACAAATTATTTTACCCCAAAAATGTGGCTATTATGTTAGTCCCTGGAGTTGTAAAATCACATACCAACCTAAGTTTCATAACTTCTTTCCTGATTATCCAGGTAAATAACATAACACATTATCTTCTCAGTATTTTCTGATATTATTTTTGTCATTAACGTTATTACTAATTAAGTATGCAAATTTCGATGAATGAATTATAATGAAACAATTTTTATGCCAATTATGAAAACTTAACTTCTTAGCTTCAATTTGATACCAAATTTGTAATGATTAAATGAATTTGAAATTTTGGGAGTCATGTCCTGTTTTGCTCGGAATTGCCGTAAATATTTAATATATTTATCAAAATATTGATAAATATAGCACCATTTTGCATCTAAGCACTTCTGCTTATGCAAAAATTTTCAAAAGGGGAGGGGATCCCCTCCCCCAAGACGTGCAATTTAAATGACCACCACTTCAGAAAATACAGTATAACCACCACTCACACAAAATGCTAGCTATAACCCTGCTTACGCTCTATGAACAGAATGATAATCTAATTACCAGAGGAAATCAGTTTGGGAAATTAAAGCCATGGGGTTGGTAATAAGATATACCACACTCAGGTAATAGAAAAGTGAGGTTCGACAATCACCATTCTAAGTGTCTTCAATTCAGCATGGTCAGACAATATATGAGAATGTTCCATTATGTATGTTAGCACATGAAGAACCATGATTAACACCACCGTACCAATTTTATATTGTTTTTGTACAAATTGTAAAGAGCTACTGTATGCTTTGTATCATCCTGCACTCCTGTGGAGGACTTGTACTGAATTATCTTTGAAAAGAAGGAGGCATTGCCATTTTTCAAAAGTTATCTTACAGTTGTTGCAGCATCACTCTAGTCATGTTTAGGAACAACCTTGAATGTCCAAATTAAATTGGTGGCTTCAACTTTGATTGACATTCATTGAATTTAGCTTCAATGTGTTTGGTCAATAATGATTTGTGAGGTCAGCTGTGTGGGCAATTAAGCTTATGCAGTTTTCTGTTAATAAGGCAATTTAAACTAGTAATGTGGCTTAATTTGCCAGAAAGGTGTATTAAACAGGAGTGTTTTGTTTAAAATTGGAGGTGAGGCTGGAAGTAATTAACTTAGTAGGGAGAACTTACTCTGTCTGGGGTGAGATTATTGTGCCTTTAACATGTGTATATTCCTTTTGCTGTTTAAAAGATATCTTTCAAAGCATGAAATGTTTTGCAATGTGATCAGAAGTGTAAATTCAGTTTTGTCATCCTCATCTTAGCAAAATTCATCTCTTACCACTTTGTTGTAAATAAGTGTGTATTTTTTGATCAATTTTGATCTCCTTTTGTTTGTGAAATAGAAGGAGGAAAGTGAAAACTATCTTTTGTCTATTGTTTTCTGTTAGCAGTTTTTTATGTCTACCAGTAACAATTATATAAGAATGACTTCAGCTGTGACATTAGTGAATTTACCAAGCAGATGTTATATATATTCTTGATCAAGATGCTAATAAACTTTTTCCTCTCACATATTCTTATAAAGTGAGGGCATTCATGAACAAAACTGCAGGTACTGTACTGTAGCACTCATATGCCAGTATATAAGACAATTTGTATGCCAAATGGAATTGTGGAACACACGCAGAATAAACAAACTGCACTCAGCACATAGTATACTGTATTCCCGTTTTCGTACTGATTGCAATTTATGTGCAGTACATACCTATATCATTATGTAAAAATCTATTCATGGCAAAGCTTAACTGCACGAAAATACAGGTTTCTGCTAATAAAATTGGTCTTTCTATACAAAAGCAGGGGCTGGGAAACTACAGCCTCCTGGGATTTGTACAAAACCTACTTCTCAAGCAGGTCTGTGGTGTAAATGTGGCTATTTTGCTGGGCATGCACTATATAGGCCAACACATGTTCTTGACCAGAAATGTCTCAGTTCCCCAGAGCAAAAAGTAGTATTAGAAATTAGACAGATTCACCTCAGGCATCTGTTTTTAAAGGAAGAAAGCATTCCCCCAAGTTTATTCTCAGAAATATGCTAAATCTTACAGACTCTGATTTCACACACAAATACCTTTATGTTTCTTTGTAAAAACATTGTGTATTGAAAGTAAACCAAGGAGTCATTCTGAATAAAAGAAAAATCACAAACAAAAATATTGTTATATGATTGATAGTTGCCATCCCTGAATTAGGAGAGGGTGCTACACTAATTCAAATTTGGAGAACTACATTTTCCCTTTAGCCATAGCCAACACAGTATAATTGTAATGATCACCAGCGCTAAGCGCTATAGGTAGGTTTATCTGGACTTAAACGTTATAGCCCTGGAATCATTTTCATTGTGAAATGATTCATACAGGTGAGAAATCATTAAGATGAGACTGCTTTCTAAGCAAGAAAATTTGGTATCAATGGAATCATCTTTAGATGTACATTTTTAGCCCAACCTATGAAGTGTGGGTAGAGCTTATGCAGTACTGCTGGGTTGAAACGTCTATCTCTTTGTTCAGAATACTACTTTTCCTACAAATTGTGTCAGATTTATTTAAATTTTTTGTGGAGGACCCACACAAAGATGGCAAGACATTTGTTCTTATGCAAAGGATTGGCTACTAAAAGGAGTTTGGGAAATTTGATAATTTTCTGACATTCCTTTTTCAGCTCTGACTCTTTTGGTACAGTGTTTATAGTGTATGTTGTTTGTGTCTGGGTGAGCCTTATCTGGAGGAAGTATGTTCATTTATAGAGGTGGGAGCTTCAATTTCATGATAGCCTGCAGTTTCAAACATAAGAGTATTTTTAGGAACAGTTGCTGGACTGGAAAATACCAGGCAGCAATCAATTTTAGGATCTTGTTAAGGGAGACATATGACCAACCATCTGCTGGTTTGATGTATACTGTAAGAATTAATATTTAGAACTGACAAGACCTTATGAAGGTGTTACTTATGTTCATATACTGTACTATGCATTCTATGTAAGGTACAGTATTATTAATATTAGCAGTTCTTCAATATGAGTAAGGAATACTGAATAAATTTAGACACTGCTTAAACAATTTTCATGGCATGAAGCGGGTGAAATATTATATTAATCCTTGGTACTGTAGCTGTCACTTATTGTGAAAGTTTATGTTTAAGGTAGCATTGACATAAGGATGGAAGTAGTCAGCCTCTGAAGAATTCTTGAGTGTTATAACAGAGTTACTATGTGAGATAATGGATGTGGGAAGCATATACAGGTCAGTCTGGTACAGTATTAGTTAGTCCCTGTACACTTAATATACACAGTGAAAATGGAAGGTAACAACCAAGGTTGAATCTGTTTGTCTGAAGGATTTTTAGCTTCATTATTCCATTATTAAGGTGGACATACATTAACAGCAGCTGCTGAAATGCTGTATAGATAACATATTTATATAACAGTGTTGTTGAAGGGAAAATGCAGTCACCACAGATTGAATCCATACAGCACAGATTCCTAATTCTTGTCTCTTTAAAATCATCTCAAAACAATTTTGCGACTGAATTTTTTAATGCAAAATAACCCCTTTGTTCACCATTGAAAATGCCACATTTGTGTTCTGAATCATTATAAAGGATACTTGCAACAGAGATAATATAAGATAAGATTTGTAACATTTACTTCATCTGTCAAAGTAAGTTACCTTTAGCAACCAAATTTGTATTTTCCTGATTCCTCGTCATTTGAGGTTATTTCTCTTGAAAAGGTGAAGGCATTGATACTTACGAATACAATTGGAGTTTGCATCCTTTGTTCATAAATGTTTCTATAGCAGCAAAAAAAAAATTGTATCTATGGTGATAATTTCAAATCAAATGTGAATATATTGTCTTTGTTTGACAAGTAAATGCCATTTCTTCAGTATTTGCATCATTGTAAGTTTGGGTTTTGTGGTTAGTCTACCTTTTGACCTCTGTTGCTACTGTTGGGAAAAATTTCTTAGCAACCAGAAAAGTGTTTTTGTCGTGCTCAGTAAATATGTGTTTTCTGTTGAAAAATAAGTGACATTTATACAGTACTTCCATAATTTGGAAGTTTGGATTTTGCTCAAAAGTGTGATTTTGATGCCATTTTGTAAAATTATACACTTTTTTACATAAAATGTATTTTGATACTCAAGAAGGGTATGATAAAATACAACTAACTCAGGCCAAAAATTTACATATTCAGTTCCAAGCATGTAAAGTGGACACCATGTTACATACGTCACACATGACTTACAGTAAGTTACCATTTCTCATATCGGTAATTAACAAGCTTGTGATGGAACCTTTCACAGTCAAATTCTTTTGTGGGCACTGTGGCACTCCAATAAATGAAAATGTGTTCCTCATAAATATTCAAAACAAATACTTCAACAATTTTTGATTCCTTGCCGAAGGCAGGCAAGGAATCTATGCGATGGTGATGTCGTGTGTGTGTGTGGGGGGGGGGGGTGGCGTGCGTATGTATTTGGTGTAAATCGGGGACATGAGCGTGTTTTTCTTCTGGCAAGTGTGGATACACCTGCAAGTGGCGATATCTCCAATTGCCAAATGCAAAATTTGCCATGAAAATGGATTTTGCACCTTTCAAAGACGTGTGTCTCAGTAAGTTTGAGCATTTTTGGTGTTTTCCCCATTTTACATGTCATGAACCTATCAGTAGGACACACATCATGGGTTGGTGCATGAGTGTGTGTGTATCCCTGTTGTTCATGTAAATCGGGGACATGAGCCTTTTTTCATGAGTCAAGTGCGGATACACTCCAATTGGGGATATCCACATTTTCACTGTTGAAACCGTGTCCCGGACTGACGCCAAAAACGTGTGTGTGTGTGTGTGTGTGTGTGTGTGTGTGTGTGTATGTGATGCTTTGCTTGTAAACAGGATATCTCAACAAAGGTAACTGTGAGTGAGCTCATACTTGGCATGTAGGTACCCCTTATTGAGTAGATGATCCCTATTGTTTTTGATGGAGGTCAAAGGTCATTTGGGGTCAGGAGAGGTCAAAACCTTGTAAACACTATATCTGAAGAAGGGTAACTGTGAGGGATGTCATACTTGGCATGTAGATTGCCCATATTAAGTAGATGATTCCTGTTGTTTTTGATGGAGGTCAAAAGGTCATTTGGGGTCAGAAGAGGTCAAATGGTAAAAACCTTGGGAATTGTTTGTAAACACAATATCTCAAGAAGGATAAATGTGAGGGATCTCATACTACCACATAGATAGCCCATATTGAGTAGATGATCCCTGTTGTTTTTGGTAGAGGTCAAAGGTTATTTAAGGTCACCAGAGGTCAATGGTAAAATCTTGGGAATTAATTGTAAACACAGTATCTCAAGATGGATAAATGTGGGGATCTCATACTTAACATGTGAATTGCCCACATTGATTAAATGATCCCTGTTGTTTTTGGTAGAGGTCAAAGGTCATTTGGGATCACCAGAGGTCAAATGGTAAAACCCTGGAAACACCATAAACTGTGAAGGGTCTCATACATAGCATGGGGATTGCCCATGTTGAGTAGATAATGCCTGTTGTTTTTGGTGGAGGTCAAAGGTCATTTAGAACACCAGAGGTCAAATGGTAAAACCTTGGGAATTTCTTAAACACGATATCTAAAGGAGGATAAATGTGAGGGATCTTATACTTAGCATGTGGATTGCTCATATTGAGTAGATGATCCCTGTTGTTCTTGGTGGAGGTCAGAGGTCATTTGGGATCACCAGTGGTCAAAAGGTCAAAACCTTGTAAACACCATATCTCAAGAAGGATAACTGTGAAGGGTCTCATACTTAGCATGGGGATTGCCCATATTGAGTAGATAATGCCTATTGTTTTTGGTGGAGGTCAAAGGTCATTTGGGGTCACCAGAGGTCAAATGGTAAAACCTTGGGAATTGTAAACACCATATCTCCAGAATGATAAATGCGAGGTATCTCATACTTACCACGTAGACTGTCCATTTAGAGTAAATGATCCCTCTTGTTTTTGGTAGAGGTCAAAGGTCGTTTGTGGTCACCAGAGTTCAAATGGTAAAATCTTTGGAATTTCTTAAACATGATATCTGAAGGAGGATAAATGTGAGGGATCTCATACTTAGCATGCGGATTGCTCATATTGAGTAGATGATCCTTATTATTTTTGATGGAGGTCAAAGGTCATGTGGGGTCACCAGTGGTCAAAAGGTCAAAACCTTGTAAACACCATATCTCAAGAAGGGTAACTGTGAAGGATCTCATACTTAGCATGGGGATTGCCCATATTGAGTAGATGATCCCTATTGTTTTTGGTGGAGGTCAAAGGTCATTTGGGGTTACCAGAGGTCAAAAGGTCAAATCCTTGTAAACATGATATCTCAAGAAGGGTAACTTTGAGGGATCACATACTTAGCATGTGAATTGCCCATATTGAGTAGTTGATCCTCATTATTTTTGGTGGAGGTCAAAGGTCATTTGGGGTCATTAGAGGTCAAAACGTTGAAACTTGTAAACACTGTATCTCAAGAAGGGTAAATGAGATGGATTTCATACTTAGCTTGTGTATTGCCCATATTGAGTAGATGATCTGTAGTTTTTGGTGTTGGTCAAAGGTCTTTTGGGGTCACCAGAGGCCAAAAGGTCAAAGTGTTGAAAACATATCCCAAGAAGGATAACTGAGGGATCTTACACTTGACATTTGGATTGTTCGTATAGGCTATAGTGTAGATGATCCTACAATTTTTCGTGCAAGTCAAAGGTCATTAGAGGTCAAGAAAGGTCAAAACTTAGTAAACATGATATCTCAAGGAGGATAACTATAAGTGATCTCATACTTGGCCTGTGGATTGTTCATATTTAGCATGTAGGTCATTTTGGATCACAAGATTCCAAAAGATTTTGACCTTATAACCTGATATCGCAAGTAGGATAACTGTGAGGATCTCATGTTTGTCATGTGGGTGATTCGAACATGTTTGTTACAATGTATCCATATGGCAAGGAATCACTAAGCCTTTTGTCTTTCTGGTTGCAATTTTACAATACTGATAAAGAGCACTTTAACCGTTTTGTTCCTTAATTTTGAGTCCCCTTTCCAAAATTCCTCTTCTTGCCTGTGGCCAGCTAGATTAACAACATGCTGTGGTGAATGCGTGACTTAATTGTTATCAAAAACAGTATTCATTGTTGTGTGAGGGAGTTGTAATAAAAATATTTACACTTGAGTGGGCTATCAGCATAGGCCTATGGCAGAGTGGGCAAATAAACATATTATCTGCCTGACTGGCTACAAATTCACTGAAAAAGTGTAACCAAACTGTACTCCTAGTGTATAACAAGTTTAGCCACACAAAGTTCATCTCAAGTGCTCAATCATGGTCCCACCGGGTAAAACTTCAGGCCAAGCCAGCTTAATACACCATTCAGGGTCAACAGGTCACACCAAATTCCTGTGCAGAATGCAGCAACTAGTATAAGCTCAAGTTCAGTTAATTACTAGGCATCGTAAATCTGTCAGTGTCACTTGATGCCACAATAGGGGGGATACTTTGGCCAGGTATCATGTAAATCTGCCATTTTGTGGTTCAATGTTGAGGGGAAAATAATTCGGGACAATTTTACTGAATTTGTCCGGAATTTTTGGCTAAAATTTTCAATAGATTCTGGTGGCATGTAAACTTTGCACACTAGAATAACGTGTTGTCCATACTCACAGCTTGCATAGAAATATGACGGAAAATCATGTTTTTAGGGGGAAAGTTTTAATTGAAAATCTGCCATTCCGCACTGGATTTTAATATTCATGCCTCATTGGAAAAAATTAACTGATATCTGTTGCATGAGAATCTTTCTGCCGTTACATTTAGATAGCAGATTTTAGCTCTCCTAGCCCTCATCTCACTGTAACTTTACCTCTCTTGCCTCCTGTGCGGACAAACTGAGCTCAGTGGTTTATCTCTTCTGCAAATACACCAAGCTCATTGAACTGTGAGAGTTTACTTACTAACACAAAGGAGGTTCTACCTTGCTGAGCCAACTGTATTATTAGTTACACAATAGGCAAACAGAACAGCAGCTCAGCAGCCTGACTGAGGTGTGAGAGGATGTGAACTGTTTGCTGAGCTAGTCAACTGGAAAAACCTGCCCAGGCAGGCAATGGGCAGGTATTTGGGTGCTACCTAAATCTAATGGAGAGAAGCTCAGCAAGTGCTCTTAAATCTTGTCAGTATAATCTTCTCTGTAAATTTCATTCCTTTTCATCAATGTGTGGGAGAAAATCTGAAGTACCTTTTTGTCATACTAAGCAATCAGTTCTGCCCTGCGCAAATATTTGATTGGTGTTTTAATTGACCGGGTGCAAGTCAAGACAATCTAGGACAATGCCAACTGAAATAATTTGGCATTGAGTTTTGTTGTGTATTTTGCGCACGAATTGACCAACAAACAGCCAGTGGACCCACGATAAATACCATGGGGTGTGGTAGTCTGGGCATTAATTGTTTTCACTTGTTTGCAACTCTCTGTTTACATAGAGCAAAGCAGTGACCAGTGCTGACCAAAGCTGTGCATTGTTTGGAGTTTCGCTAGTATATATTGTCAGCACACAGTAATCCGAACCTTGAAAATAGTACCCTGCATGCAGAGCAAATTCTGTTTACTCATCTTCTCATGGAGGCTTCACTGACACACATGACTGAACAAGGGATTATGCTGTACAGCCTGCTACATGTAGGCAATGACTAAAGTAGATAATTGAGGGGGAGTATTTTGTTGTCCTGGTTGCTTAAGGATTCAATTTCCTTTCGAGTATTGTGTTTGCTTTTAAAATACTGTGTCAATTTAAAATATTGATGGGATTTTTACAACATTTGTGTATAGGATGTAATTTGCAATTGAATCACCAATTACGAAAAGATACACAATATTTTACTAATCAAAAGTTTAGTCCTCTTCCTTTTGTACCTTCTTTTCTTTTGTTTTCTTTTTCTTTCTTCTTTTCTCTTCCTCTCCCCTTAATTCCCTGCATTGTGCTGACTGGTGAAGAATTTATGCAACTGAATCCCTGAATGGGGAATGTCACACCCTCGCACCCCCCCCCCCCAGCAATGGCCCTGGAAGCAAGACAAGGAATCAAAACTGCATGCAAGCAAAGTTGTAGTGAAAACAGTATGAGGGCTATAGTGATTAAGTCCAGATGGCACTGGCACTGATATCATTATGATTATACAGTGACAGCTATGCCTAAAGGGAAAATGCATGCAGTTCCCTAAATTTGAATTAGTGTAATTCAGGGATGGCACCTATCAATCATATAACAATATTTTTGTTTCTAATTTTTTAAGTTTATGCAGAGTGACTCCTTGGTTTCCTTCCAGACAGTAGCGTGTTCAAAGGGGGGCCGGGGGGCACAGGCCCCCCCACCTCCGAAGTCAGTCGGGGGAAAATCCCTTAGTCAGGGGATTTAAGGGTTAGGGGAAGAGAAAAAGATTGAAGAGACACACTGAGCACTCAACAGGGATGGCACCAGGTGGGGTAGGGGCCACTGGGGAGTCTTAATCAATACGATAGAGTATGCAGTCCCTGACGGTGCCTGAGAGAGAAAAATTTCTCTAATAAGAACCCAAAATTTTCGGCGCGCAACGCGCGCTGTACAGTCACTCCAGGATCTTCAGCAGTTCCATTCCACATTGCTAGATAGCACAGGTCCTGCCAACCTTACCACGAAACATGTAAGCAGAGTACACTGTTCACGGTGGAGGTCGAAAATTCCATCCCATGTTGCTAAGCCTAGTTGCTGTTCTCTTGTGTGTGTCATGCTGTACGGTCAAGTTTGGCTATTTCATAGGGTGCATGGATAAAACGTATGTTATCCCCGATATGGTCTAGAATCCCTACAGTTTTTCTTTTTTCTTCTTCTTTATGTTCTTAATGATCACATATCTTTGTTACGTAAGCCTACCAAACATTTTCGCACGCTTTGCAAATTCAAGTTTCAGATTCAAAAGAACACTATATAAAGTGTGCAACTCGGTCCATGAAGTATTAAGTGATATTTTGCAAAATATGCCGTGAAATGGCATGGGATAGTAAGTCATATCCCCTTGTCACCACTTCTTTGACAGGGGCTGTCGAATCTTGGGGTCGCTGGCATGGTCAAGCCCTCTGTCGGGAAAATTCTGTTACCACCCATGATCGGTTTACTTATTTTGGCTTTCAAAGGGTCATTTCTTCAATGAAACCCAAGATTTTTGGTACGCTTTGCCCACCCTTCCTCAGTTCTGTTACTTATAGCTAAATATAGTACAAACCATTTCCACCTTTTCAAATAGCTGAAGAAGTAGAATGCATGAATTTATGTACTGTAAATGTTGGGAATTTCACCTCATTTAGTCAAAGTTTTCTTGGGTCTGTTGTGTGGTACGGATATAGTGACGCGAGGAGAGAAGTACAATGTAAGTTATGCCCGATAGGGACCAACTGCCCGGACAATTGACCTTTATTAGCTTTTAATAAGTATACCGATTCTTTTCAGTGTAGGATAACCCCCAAAAAATTCGCGCGCTTCGTGCGCTTTGCAATTTCACACTTTAGAATCTGGAGAAAACATTAAATCAGCCCCGAAACTACGTTCCTCTAGTATATACACATTTTATGAAATATATGCCGCAATGGCATGGTTTAGTACACAGATTTTCTTCAGACGCCCCTCACCATCCCCTTGACGGCATCGGGGCTTCAAGACGCTGCCTTCGCCCGTCTGGTCACCTGTCGGGCAAATCCTGGCGCCATCCGTGGCACTCAAAACTTAGATGTAGCGTACAGAATGAGATTAGGAGAAAATTTTTCATTATTTGGTAAGTTTACCGAAGGGTAGGGCTCTTCCAGTTGCCAGTGAATAATCAGACAGGATGCTATCAATATCAATATCTGGCCCATGGTGCAGGTAGGCCTTCTATCATATTAAGTTTCCTTCGCGCTAGTCACTTTAACCTTCTGTAATGGTAAAACTAGATATTAGGTTTAAGGAT
Source organism: Holothuria leucospilota (assembly GCA_029531755.1). Lineage (NCBI taxonomy): Eukaryota > Metazoa > Echinodermata > Holothuroidea > Aspidochirotida > Holothuriidae > Holothuria > Holothuria leucospilota. The sequence goes on from CM055961.1 coordinate 50,446,624, forward strand.
GAAACAGTGTTAACTTTTGCGATCATCTCAAGCAGCCTTCTTGACTGACCTCATGATCTTAAATGTACAGTCCTGTCAATGAATGTGACACCTACTGTAGCACACTGCAGCTTATACGCATAGAGGATCACCTGAACTCTCCGTCATTGGCATCAAATTTCTCAAAATCTGAAACAAACGAAACCTGGTCAATAAGGCCTCTAGAATCAATTTACGGCGGTCTTATTACCTTACCCCTGGACCCCACGCGTGCAAACTCATTTCGCGCTCGTGGTGCACCTTTGGTGCACTTGTGACGCTCCACGGTCAGTTGGGGGAATCACAGGTTGTGCCCCCCACCTTCCAAATCCTGCACACGCCACTGCTTCCAGATACACATTTTTTTACACATAAACATAAAAAGTATATTTGAGTGCAAAATTAGAGATGGATCTGTTAAGTTGAGCATGTTTTTGGAATAAACTTGGGGGAATGCTTTCTTCCTTTAAACACATATAAGATGCTTGGTGAATCTATCTACTCAGTTATATTATTTTTTGCTCTGGGGGACTGAGATGTTTTTGGTCAAGACAATGTGTTGGCCTAGTGCCCAGCAAAATAGCCACATTTTTTTCACAGACATAAGTGTACGAGGGCAAAAATAGTGGAGCCATTCAGGCAAATGAGACGTACATACAGCCAAGAAAATAAATTATGCCCTTTTTGCGGGCCAAAATGCAACTTGGCCTAAAATTCTAAATTTGGGCAAAAATTATCCCTCCCCCCCCCCGAAATGTTGACCCCATACGCCTATGGCCACAGACCTGCTTGAGAAGGGTTTGTTAAAATCTTAGGAGGTTGTACACTTGTTTCCCAGCTCCTACTTTTTGCACTGTACATTCGTGCAGTTAAGCTTTGCCATGATATAGGTTATAATTATGTACTGCACATAAATTGCAACAGTATGAAAATAAGGGAAGATGTTATACTATGTTCTGAGTTCAGTTTGTTTATTCAGCATGTATCCCACAATTCCACTTGGAATACAAATTATCTTACTCACTTATTAGTGGTGCGGTACCTGCAGTTTTGTTCCCAAATGCCCTCACTTTATAAGAATATGTGAGAAGAAAAAGTTTAATAGCATCAAGCTTGATCAAGAATATATTCCTGCTAGGTAAATTTCACTATTTGTCACCCCTGAAGTCATACCTACATTATTGCTACTGATATACATACAAAAACCTGCTAACAGAAAATGATAGACAAAAGATAGGTTTAACTTTCCTCCCTCTATTTCACAAATGAAAGGAGATCAAAATTGAACAAAAAATACACACGTATTTACAACAAACTGGTTAGAGATGAATTTTACTAAGATGGAGATGACAAAACTGAATTTACACTTCTGATCACATTGCAACACATTTCATACTTTGAAAGGTATCTTTCAAACAGCAAATGAAATATACTGTTAAAGGCTCACTAACCTCACCCCTGCAGAAAGTAAAGTTCTCCCTGCTAAGTAATTTACTTCCAGCCTTACCTCCAATTTAAACAAAGCACTCCGTCAAATATGCCCAACAGGCAAAGCCACATTATCAGTCACAAATTAGCCACATTATAGTTTAAATTGCTCAAGGCCGTATTAACACAAACCTGTGTATAAGCTTAACTGCTCACACAGCTGACCACACAAACCATTATTGACCAAACAGATTGAAGCTATTGATTGAATGAATGTCAAAGTGCAGCCATCAATTTAATTTGGACATGCAAGGTTATTCCTAAACATGACTAGGGTGATGCAACAACTCCTTCAAGATAACTTTTGAAAAATGACAATGCCTCCTTTTTTTTCAAAGATAATTCAGCACAAGTCCACCACAGGAGTGCAGGATGGATACAGATCAGCTTACAGTACTGTAGCTCTTTACAATTTGTAATAAAAACAATATAAAATCGGTACGGTAGTTTTAATCATGGTTCAATGGCTTCTAATAGCTGGTTTTCGCTAAAAAATCATGATGCAGGCTTTGAGATCTGGGAAACTTCTCCATTCCACATTTTTGTGATGTCCCAAACATCTTGGAGCAACTTATATGAAGTTTACTGAAACACACTGGACCTCTTCTACTAACGTGAATGCAACATGGGTGCTATTTATGGCATCCATACCGGTATAAGATACTGTAAGCAGTCATCCTTGGCATTACATGAAAACTGTTTTTCTGTTCATGTGTGTAATGTTGTATTACAATTACAATATCATCAATATTACTTGAATGAAAGGCACAATGAATATACACTATATACATCTTGACAACTGGTTTTGCTGTTTGAGATATACAATACACTACTGAGGATCAGTCCAACTTCTTCAGAATGTAAAAGCCATATTGGAGTCAAAGTATGTTGCCGATATCACAATGTGTTTGGACATCACTATCGGGCATATAAAATATAACATCAGAGCTGCCAACCTGCCAGAATGAAAGAGGAACACCACCCACATGCGTGCTAGTGTGAAACTCCAAGGGCTGGGGTCCAGGGCCTGCCTTAGGGTCCCTGGTGGGGTCCAGTGAGCGAATTGCTGGATTGTATGTTTGGAAGACTTTTTGAATCCTCAATAGCAAACATGTACAAACTGATTGGTTAATTCCATGCCAAAATTCCAATTCCAATGCCTACCAACTCGTCAGATTTCAAAACTTGCCTTAACATTGAGGACCTCAAATGATTTTACACTTTGATAAGCAAGCATTTACATAATTACCACCATTTCCGTCAACAGTCCTGAAAAAATCCACTATTTGAACAAATGACATCACTGTACATGTATAATCATCATTCCAGTTTTACTGAAAATTGGAACATGACATAGGAAAAGTGGAGCACAGCAAATTTTGGTGTGAAGAAGCGGAACTGTTCCTACTAAATCGGAACAGTTGGCAGCTCTGTAACATAATTAAAACTTGTATCTACTTATTGGTTAAAATGGTAAAATACAGTCAACCTGGTGCCATCCTAGTTGCATAAACTGAAACTTATGTACCAACTTTCTGAGTACAAGAAGTGAAATGTGTTAAAAATAGAAGTGTTTAAATCAGTTAATTTCAACAATTTAACAGAGTGTAATCTTGTCAAAATTTCTGACAAAACATATTTGCATTTTAAGATCGATTGGTATGTGATTATACAATAACAATTCAATCTGAGATGCCTCTTTTACACCAGTGAAACAGAAACTTCCCCCATTTTCAGTGCTGAGATGTGCCAAAGAAGAAACACACTCCATCCACCATGCTACATGCCACATAGTGTTGGTGGCCATGTGTTCAGTCCTGACTTTGTAATACTGTAGGTGAGTGTGCAAGCACCATTTTCAAGTTTTGGACAACATATTCATATATTTATAAGTAAAATGTTAACCAGACCTCTTAATAGGAACCAGGTTCATACTTGGCCATACAATATATATATATATATATATATAAATGATTCTATAATTTGGAATTTAGGCGAAATATCAAATGGAAAAAACGTGACTGTTGGGCGAACCGACCTTTGGGCAAAAAATCATTGCCCAAGTGTTTTTACACAGTTTTATATGGGAATATGTACGTAAACGTATGGTAACGTCCATTTAACCACACAATCTATATGCAATTACTTCACTGAAGACCAACTTATGTACATGTGTATCCATTAACATGCATGGCTGATGGGCCATTGAAACAATGCATATGTACATTTCAAAACCATATGGGGAAATAAATCCTTCTGTATTTTATTGTTTTTCATTTTGCCTACCATGTGCACTGGTTGACATTAGTAATTACAGAAAGCACTTTTAGACTGGACTTTGTGTTCAATATTTTGTAACCTAAATGTTCTTGTCTTTTCATATAGTTTCTTCTTCTCCATTTTTTCTTAATTGCAGTTTTGCTTTCAATAGGAAAAGGTATATTTTCAGCTGAATTAGTTGAAAGACTCTTCCTTACAAAGTACAGTGATGACCTCATCAATGCTAAAGATGCTAAATACAGGCGTAAAAGAGGCACTGCTGACATCAACTATATGTACTTTTTTCACTATGAAGGACTGATCATCGGTATTCACCATCAGTATCGGCGGATAATCTCCATTTTCACACAGAATCAATTGGTAAAATTTACCTCTAATGCCCATATGACCGGACCGAAATTTATCGTCGTGTATGTCATGAAAATGGTATACTACTGGAGTATTTTTAATGTAAATTCCAATATCTTTCCTCATCAAGATGAAACACACTTTTATAGTTGTGGTGCCCGGTAGCCTATGGATAGTATGCAGTATTTCTCAAATATCTGTATCGGATCGCTATCTACCGATGTTGAGGCTGAAATACCGGTATCGGTAATATCGGCTACATGGAATATCGGTACAACACTACTTTTTTCACTACAAAGGCAAAAATCTTTCCTGACCTTATAAGGCCAAAAAAAAAAAAAAATTTCTTTCAGAATCTAGTAAAATAATATTCTATAAACTGATCATCCCTCTTTACCCATTATCCTTCTAACATTTATCACCTCTACTCTCATCTATCAATTCTTTTCAGTTTCTAAGGAACTCAAGGTGTAGATTTTTTTTTTTTTTTTTTTATAATGAAGGGGAGAGTTGAATTAACTGCCAACATGGTTAGGTTCTAAATACTACTTTGTGATTTCTTCAGAAGCAAATTTCTCTTTACAGAGTTACAAGTGAGTTACAAATTTCTACTACAGACTTTTTTTCTGTACAGATAGACACTGAGTCTGAGCTTTTCTTTGAGTCATCCAGAGGTGAAAGAGAGAACCAGCAAAGCTCTGAGGGTTGAGAGAGCTTTGCTAAAGATTGGAAGAACTGAGAATGGGTTGACGAGTTTTCAGCATTTACGAGAGATAAAGATGAGGTTGAAGATGGAGAAGATCTTCTAAGGAAAACCAGCAGAATCTTTACTTGTGACAAGAGCAGCTTTCTGCTCACAGGCAAGAGAGAAATTTCTTACCCAAACTGGTGAAGTATGTCTATACCAGTGTACTAAAAGCAACAGATGCCAGATAACATTAATGGCTTGCACAATTTAAATGCTGGGGGATTGTTCACAGAGCCAATGATAATACTTCTTTATCTTGAGATTTAAGTGTGATTCTCTCTGAAGCTCTCTAGAAGAAGCTCTGAATAAGTTTTTCCATTGGGAAAAGTGCAAATGGATAGATGAATTCTGAAGTTTTTTACAAATGGGTTGCAAATCATTTTCCGCCTGCAGTGAACAAAGAAAACATCAAATTACCAGTTTTCCTCTTACTAGATGAACATACTCCTCACATTAGTCTTGAAACAGCTTTGTTTTGCTCATCTAGGATAATTCTTTTCTGTCTTCCAATGCATAGTTTGCAAATCTTACAACCATGTGACATGTTATTATCTGGCAGCCTAAAGCAGTCCTGCGGGAGCGAGTTAACACAGTGGAAAACAGAACATACTTGGCAGATAATTACAAAACAGAGTTTTGCATCTGTATTTTCACCCGAAAGTGTGCATAGACAAACAGCGACAGGTGGGTTGAAGCAGCCCGTCTGTTTCCATTGAATGAGACCGATTTAATAGGGAGAATGACACCATCTCAAATTTACCAGCGGCAACCATTGCCTAACTACACATCCATGAACCTTCCTACAAGCTTGCCTGCAAACACACCAAAACCCTCATCAACATCTTCTGTGATAAACATACTTGCATCTGCATTATCAAATAGCAACTCCCTCATTTCCTCATCTCAGCACCCATCACCTACAAGCTCAGCTCCTTGTGTATTTTGTACCTACATTCTGTAGCATGTGTGTATTTTGTACCATCAACCTCTCAAGCTATGTCGCTCTTCAGTGTGTAGAGTCAACTTTTACTCTAGAAAAATTATGGAATTACATTCGGTGCTTCACAGAAGGGTATGACGTCAAGACCAATGAACTGTACAACAGCTGGAAGAAAATAAAGGAGCAAGCTGAGGCTGTAGACGGAAACACCTCATCTACTTCAACTGCTGGACATTCCGAGGCTGCTTTTTCAAAACACTTCCAAAGCCTTCGAGCCTCATGCAGGCAGATCAATTAACAGGAAGAGAAAGAGGGAGGAGCAAGTTCAGGGAGTATGTGGAAAAGAGAAAGGAAAATGAGGATGAGATGAGAAAAAGAGTAAACAGGCCAAAAAGAGAGGCTGCAGAGAAAAAGAAACAAAAGGAAGCAGAGAAGAAGAATAACAATGATAAACCTGTCAGCAGTAGCAGGAGTGATGATCAGGATGAACTAAATGGATGAAGACACAACAAAGGAGAACATGCGCTCGATACAAAAAAGATTATGATGGGAAAGTGGATGACTGGCTGGGATGTAAAAGCTGCTCTCAATGGTACCACAAATCTACACAGACATAGACAATGCCCATGAATTTGCTGATTTGGAATTGAAAAAAGATGGACGGGCAATGTGACAAATGTTTATAGTTGTAGTTTGCTAAAGTTTTCATTTGATGTTACAGGAGTTGCTAGTTTACTAATCTTCAACTGTTTAAGTGATCAACTTCAGTATAATTTAACAGGGTAAATAGTTCTCATGTTTCATTTTTCAATCTGGAAGATAATTTAGCAAAGTTCAATTTTATATTCAATTTGAAAATTTATAAATATTTATTCCAATTCAGCTGATCTTGTCAATTAATCTTGCCATTTTTGCAATTGAAAGTGTGTATTCCATTCTCTGTACAATCTACTGCATTTTATTTTGTAGTATCAAAATGAAAGAAATGATAAATCTGACCTTTTTCATGGAAATGCTCATACATCTAATGGTGCAGCATTTCAAAATTCATTTGAACTTGAATATTTCTTTAAGTCTACTCCTGTTGTTCTTTTAATATTTATTGAAGCTCAGTTCCATAGGATGGAGATATATAACCCTGCCGTATTCCATTTTTTATTTAAAAATCGACACATTTTTTCATTTTACAATATCGAAATGGTCAATTCACCTTCATGGTCACTTGGCATGGTAAAGTAACTGTCCTTCAAGGCCTAAAATTATTATCGTAATTATTTTTATGATTCAAAAACTCAAAAAAGTTATGCAATATTATTTTCAGTGCTGTGTTCTACAATTCACCTGAAATTTAATATTTCTTGGGATCAACTGATTGATTTTGCTCATTTAGTACTCACTTACAGAGAATTCTTTTTTTATCAAAAGTGAAACTACTTCATGTTTTTTATATATTTTCTATTTCTGTTGAGGCTTTTCATGGTTGAAGATGTGTTATTGTGCAATCTCACCTTAGTAATGTAACGTTTAAGTTTCAAGCTGTAAGGTTTAGGAAAATTGGTTTCTTTTTCTTTATTTTCTTTATGAGTGACTAAATTTGTTAAAGTAGATTGGATTTTTTTTTTGGGGGGGGGGGGCTGGGAGATGGTCATTGCCAAAGAAACCATTTTCTATCACAGGAGGGGGTCATTGTCCATTGGGGCACTGTCCTGTTGTGCGACAAATGTAATGCAAGTTTCATACTGTATGCTCCCAATAAAATGCAAAGGATTGAATGAAGTTTCAGCTCTTATTCTTTTTAATTACATCTTTTCAAGATAAGGCTTACACAGGATTATGTAAAGAGGGACTGGGTAGAACAGGTATTCTTACAGACATGCAAGTAATAATGTTGTCCCATTGAGAACCATTTTTTCAGTACCATGACAGCAAAATCTTTGAGATATCTATCATGCAAATCAAGTTTTGCCAACCTATACAAACTACAACAAACAAGCAACCTTTCATCCCGAAGAGGTGGCAAGGCATCAAATCTCTGATGATCAGTCAGGTGAAGTCTACAGAATGTGAGAAAAATTTAGAAGAGGGGAAAGAGGGGGGGGGGGGCCTACAGAAGAAAATGACCTCTCTATATCAACCCTGAAAGTTTCTGAAATCTTGTACACATCACTGGCACTGCCATGAATTTGTGTCACTGAGTTTTGTAACCAGAAAGCCCAAAGGCTTAGTGATTCCTAGCCAAAAGGAAATAAAAGGTAATATTTGCATCCTGATATGTTGCATTTACTAGCAATTTCAAAGGTTATTGCTGTTTCAACTCCAGAGGCATCACGTAATCTTTGACCTTGAAGTGGATGGCTGGATGCCCAACCAGTTGTACATCCTTCTAGGAAAGTGGCTGAGTCTTTGTGGAAGAAAATACAAGCAGAATTACAAAGAATGGAAAAGATGGATCATTGAAAGGGTGGATGAGCCAACTCAATGTGTTTCAAGTCTGTTCATAGTATGGTCAAGCCAAATATGGAAAAGTTGAGATACCTGTATGTCTGGATCCTATAGGACTTTAATAATGCTATTGCGAGAGAACACTACCCCATGAAAACTGTTGAAGAAGTAGTAGCAAGAATGCACAATGCCAAAGTTTTCAGTGTTTCGGATGCCAACTCTGGTTACTGGCAAATACCACTGGATCATGAAAGCAGCTTATTGTGTACTTTTCAAACTCCACACGGCTGCTACAGATACAAGCACCTCCCATTTGAGATAAAATTGGTTCCAGAAGTGTTCCAAAAAACCATGTCACAAATTTTTGAAGATATTGATGGAGTCGAGATCATTATGGATGATATTTTAGTATGGGTTGAGTCAGTCCAGAAACATAATTTAAGACTACAAAGTGTATGAGAAAAATTTGAAAACTGAATCAAGCCAAATGTCACTTTAGGCAGACTAATGTAAGTTACATTAGTCATGTTCTAACAGAAAATGGACTCAAACCCGATCCCTGCAAAATTTGTGCATTCCAGGCCCATGCGCCACCAACAAGTAAAAAAGAATTGCAACAGTTCTTGGGATGGTCAATTACATAGGTAAATTCATTCCAAATTTGTCCTCAGAAACAGAGCAATTGAGAAAATTACTTGAAAAAGGTCGAGAGAGGCTCTGGGGGTGAAAAACAAAAAGGAAAGTTTCGCAGAACTGAGAGAGCCTATTTCAGAAGCACCTGTTCTTGTGTATTTTGATGTGAATAAGCCAGTCACTGGTATAAGTGTTGATGCATCCAGTACTGGCATAGCAGCAGTGCTGCTCCAAGTGGGACACCCAATAGCCTATGCATCTAAGGCTTTTACTAATACTCAAAAGAATTACACCCAAATTGAGAAAGAATTGGCAGCAGTGGTATTTGAGTGCCAAAAATTCCATCAGAATGTATTCGGAAGAGAGTCTGTGTTGGAGTCAGACCACAAGCCTCTGCAAACATTCTAAAGAAACCGCTAGCTCAGACACAGCCTGGGTTACAGAGAATGCTGTTGCAATTACAGAAATGTACATTGAAACTAATCTACAAGAAAGGTACCAAAATGTTCATTACTGATGAGTAGTAACTATGATGTTCTGACAAAAGTGCATGAGAATGAAAATGATGTTATTCAAATTAGTCAAACTGATGTTAATGTAAGCCACGTGCCAATGTCTGAAGAACAGTTAAATGAGGTAAGAGCTGCTACCAAATCAGATGAAACATTATGTACTTTTAAAGGAAATGTTATTAACAGGGAGTTGGCCAGAAACAAAAAAGCAGGTGCTTGATGATCTTAAGGTTTATTAGGAATGCAAGGCACAAATAACTGTGGAGAATGAATTAATATTCAGAAGCCATAAGCGATATATACCAAAGAGCATGAGCAGGCTGATGATTGCAAAATTCATCAAAGCCATCAGGGCATATAAAAGGCTATGAGTCCAATGCCAGAGTGGTATCAAGTCTCAAAATCTTAGTTTGGTGCTAGAAACAACAACATTACAGTGAGGAAGGCAAGACAGGCCTGGAGTCAAGTAATGTTTGGCCCATACAGAGTGGACCAGATGAGGATAATGTTCGTACAGCTAGAGTCTTAAAAGTTGTTCAATGGACCTAAGTGGGAACCCCATCTTAGCCAGAGTGGATGAGTTTTGCAAAAATATCACTGTATATACCTTCTGAGGGAGGTACACATTTTTCAGCTGAACTGCTGCAGGGAGCTTAAACTTCTTGAGATATAACAAGTTAGAAGAAAGACAATTAGCTGATCGATGCAAGCCAGAAATAACTGAAACCAAAGAAACCAAGGTTTCTTCTTTTCCAAAAGAAAACCTTGAACGGGGAGATTCTAGATAGCAAAACCTGCTCACCCTGCTGACTAGATTGAACCAGAAAGCCAAAAGGCTCAGTGATTCCTTGCCATATGGATATATTGTATTCAACAAACATGAATCACCCACATGACAAGCATGTGATCCCTCATAGTTATCCTACTTAAGATATCATGTTAATATGGTAAAAAGCTTTCGAAATCTTGTGACCCAAAATGATCTACATGCTAAATATAAACAATCCACTGCTAAGAATGAGATCCCTCATAGTTACCCTCCTTTAAAATATGATGTTTACTAGGTTTTGACCTTTTGTGACCTCAAATGACCTTTGACCTGCACGAAAAATAACACTTATCATCTTCTCAATATGGTCAATACACAAGGTAAGTATGTGATCCCTCAAAGTTGCCCTTCTTGAGATATCATGTTTACAAGTTTTTTGATCTTTTTACCTCTGGTGACCCCAAATGACCTTTGACCTCCACCTAAAACAATAGGGATCATCTACTCAATATGGGCAATCCACATGCTAAGTATGAGATCACTCACAGTTACCCTTCTTGAAATATCGTGTTTACAAGGTTTTAACCTTTTGAACTCTGGTGACCCCAAATGACCTTTGACCTCCACCAAAAACTGTAAGGATCATCTACTCATTACAGGCAATCCTCATATTAAGTATGAGATCCCTCACTGTTACCCTCATTGAGATATAGTGTTTATAAGGTTTTAAGCTTCATACCTCTGGCGACCCCAAATGACCTTTGACCTCCACCAAAAACAATAGGGATCATCTACTCAATATGGGCAATCCACATGCTAAGTATGAGATCACTCGCAGTTACCATTCTTGAAATATCGTGTTTACAAGGTTTTGACCTTTTGACCCCTGGTGACCCCAAATGACCTTTGAACTCCACCAAAAACTGTAAGGATCATCTACTTATTACAGGCAATCCTCATGTTAAGTATGAGATCCCTCACTGTTGCCCTCATTGAGATATATTGTTTATAAGGTTTTGACCTTTTTACCTCTGGTGACCCCAAATGACCTTTGACCTTCACCAAAACCAATAGGGATCATCTTCTCAATGTGGGCAATCCACATGGTAAGTATGAGATCTCTCACATTTATCCTTCTGGAGATATCGTGTTTTCAAGCAATTTCCAGCATATTTACTATTTGACCCCTTGTGACCCCAAATGACCTTTCACCTCCACCAAAAAGAATAGGGATCATCTACTTATTATGGGCAACCTACCTGCCAACAATGAGATCCCTCAGAGTTACCCTTCTTGAGATATCGTGTTTACAAGGTTTTGACCCTTTGTTACCCCAAATGACCTTTGACCTCCACCAAAAACAATAGGGATCATCTACTCAATATGGGCAATCTACGTGCTGAGTATGAGATCCCTTGGAATTACCCTTCTTGAGATATCGTGTTTACAAGCAAAGCGTCACATACACACACACACACACACACTCACCCTCGCTTCCTTAGCGGTAAGCCGGAAATGTACCGGTAAGGAATTTGCGGGATTTCCCCATTAGCCTGGCTGATCTCCAACTAACCCAGCAGACGTACGTGTCTGGAGGGCGGGCTGCTTGCCAAGACAGGCACTTGCAGCCGCGCGAGACTTCTCATTGCAGCGACGGAATTTTCGGGCAGCTACGCCAGTTTCGAGATCCGCGTGAGCTAGGAAAGACGTGCGAGAGCGGAGCTCTCGCGGGCTGTACCGTGTCCTGTTAAGGACATGTTGCTGAGTGCACCCATAGTCACAGGATCGCTCACACACCGCGGGTGCACCCATACTCACCCTCGCTTTCTTAGCGGTACACGGGAAATGCACCATTAAGGAATTCACGGGATTTCCCCCATTAGCCTGGCTGACCCCCAACTAACCCAGCAGACGTACGTGTCTGGAGGGCGGGCTGCTTGCCAAGGCAGGCACCTGCAGCTGCGCAAGACTTCTCATTCCAGCGACGGAATTTTCGGGCAGCTGCGCCAGTTTCGAGCTCCGTGTGAGCTAGGAAAGACGTGCGAGAGCGGAGCTCTCGCCGGCTGTACCGTGTCCTGTTAAGGACATGTTGCTGAGTGCACACATACGCACACACACACACACACAACATCAGCATCGCATAGATTCCTTCGGCCTTCGGCAAGGAATCAAAAATCAATGCTATAAACCTTTGATAAATGGTATGCTGGCTTTACTAACAGGTATTGACAAAAGGTGTATTCAAACTGAACCTGAACCGACAAGACAGCATTGTTTGCTAGTGCTAATTACTTTCAGTTGAATAATTTGCCAAAAGAGCTGATCAAGCCTGACTTGAACCAGAGATATGGGCACCTGTGTAAGCCTTCCTTTATAATACACAAACTTACAGTTTACATCATTTGGCTTAATTTAGGCTCCTTTCCAACAGCCCTATTGCACACTACATTGGGCAACTTGGTAATAGTGTGAGGGGATGGCAGGCATCCCTCACCAGAAGCTTGGCATGTAGAGCAGAAAATGAAAAAAAAAAACAAACAAACAAACCCTACCTGGACTGTGCCATCGACTGATGTTAACACAGGGGCCTCACACCCAAATGGGGGAGGCCTCTGAAGGGGCCTCTACAATTGGAGGCCCTTGGCCTACTGTGCACCCTCTACCCTCCTCTACTTGTAGGAGAAAATCAGCTTGAGAAGAGCAATTCCTCCAAAAAGGGAGACATAAGCAGGGAGCAAATGAGAACACTAAGAAAAGTGTTAATGACAGCCAGAGAAAGTAAGAGCAATATTAAAGCAGCGGCTGACTTAGTCAAACCTTCCAACTTGGATGAAGTTGTGAGAGCTTCACGAAAATAAGTGGCTACGACAAGGAAACACAAATTCCTGGAACCTACTCTAATGCACTCAGAATTGGGTTCACCCTAAAAGACCAAGCAGTTTCCATCTGAAGCAAATACCTGAAGGACAAGTGGCAAGAAAAAGTTACTGATGTGGACAATTTCCTCAGACTTAGAGAAAGTCTGAATCCTTATAAGAAGTGATATAACAGGCGGAAAGATACATGTTTAATACTGTTTGCCTTAGCTGCCTATTGTGAACACCTAAGCCAATTTTATCTTAAACAAGAATAAGGTAACCTTCAGTAAACCTCAAATATTGCTTACCTTTGGCACTGCTCTGTTCGTTTAACTGCTAAGCAGTTGACATATATTTATTGATGTTTTTTCTTTGCAAGAGGTGTGATGACATTTCCTTCGCTGTTGCACATACGTATATAGCAATGTCAAGCAATGTCAACCACTATAAACTTTTCAAAATCATTATGATGTATCAGTTTAGTTTACATTATATTTTCACTTAATGAATATTGCTGCACTTGCATTTCATAACAGTTCTCATTCATTTTCTTCTTGTCTTTTGCAGCAAGTAAGGTTTCCCCAAGATGAACCTGAGGAAAATCAAGATGTGGTAGAAAGAGACCCTGAAAGTCAGCCAGGTGGTGGAAAGGAGCCAGAAGCCACAAGAGGAAGGAAGCGTCAATGTTCCACTGAAAAATGGAAGCATAACATTCCCCAATAAAACTGAGCTAGAGGACTTCCATATGTTACGTCTCGTGGTAAACTTGTCGTAAGCAAAAAGCAAAAGTGTCATGTGACTGATGCCTGTTTAAGTAAGGAGAAAACTTCTCAGAAGAGGACAGAAACAGAACTGGTGAGGGATACTACAATCTGGCCAGTCTACAGGAAAATGTGTACAAGAGGTATGAGAGTCCAGAAGAAAACCATTATGAGGGTCCGCCACTTCAACAGAGTGGTGTACATGACCTGATCCGATCCCAGACAGAAATTTCAAGAAAGATGATAGACCAACAGAAACTTGTATCACTTTCTCGGCGTGATATTCAAATCTTTGATGGTAAAGTTCAAGACTACAGAGCATTTATTGTTGCCTTTGAACACAACATTGGGCAGTTAACAGAAAATAAACAAGACAGATTATACTACCTGCAGCAGTTCACATCTGGTAAACCTAGAGAACTGGTCAGAAGTTGTACGGGTAAGGACCCAAACTGAGGTTATGATCAGGCTAGATAAGACTTTGAAACTGTTCGAGTTCCTACAAAAAGCAGATAGAAATGATGAAACCTATTAAGGGAGAAGACACAATGGCAATGAAAGACTACCTTACATTTTGTGTGGTGTTTAGTAATGACATCAATGAAAGTGGCACTCACAAAATGGACCAGACAGAAAGTATAATGAAGTTGGTGGGCAAACTTCCATACCAAATGCGAGAAATATATTGGATGCACGTATACAGAATCAAAGAGAGCTCCCACAAGTTGGCAAACTTTCATGACCGTTAAATTCTTCAGAGAACAGGTTAAGATAGCCACCAACTCAGTTTTTGGTGACATAAGTATAGAGAGTTCAAGGGAAATAGTAACTTCAGACAAACAGAAGGTTCTCCAAGGGTTTAAGTACAGTTTTACAAGAAGAAAGATCAAACTCCAAGATCAGTGGAAGGGGTTCAGACGATGCAAAATGCCTATATTGTGGCTTTAACCACTGACTAAAAGTTTGCAGAAAGTTAGTTGCAAAATCACACGAAGAAAAGCTGGCCTTCCTTCACTCTACAGGTCTTTACTTCAGATGTCTTGAAGGAAATCATGTTAGTAAAGATTGCAAGCAAGACAGACTTTTTTGTGAAATCTGTCAGAAACCACACCTTACAGTACTTCATTATACCAGGAAACCTGAACAGAAGTCTGCAAAAGATACCAGTGAAGACCAGACACCCAAAGAAATATTAAAATAAATTAAGGCTAGCTGCACTACAACTCAAACTCAGGAGACTAGTAACTGCGAGGGGGTTGGTGTAAACAAGACCTCCCTATCCATTGTACCAGTTCGAGTTAAATCAAAATCAACGAACAAAGATGTGGAGACTTACTCTTTCTTAGACAATGGGAGTACAGATACTTTTATTTCAGAAGACATTGCTCACCAGTTGAGTGTCAGTGGTTCCAAGACTAAAATAATGTGTGACCTTGAAGGACATAATACCTCATTATTGCCAAAGGTGTTCACTCAGAAAAAGATTCCTGTGTGCAAGGATGATATAGTAACCCAAGAAGACTTGAAGAAATGGCCTTATCTAAGCAGAATCTCAATACCAAACTCTAAGAGCCATGGAGGTGGGAATCCTTACTGTAACAATGTTCATAAGGCAATGGAGCCATGGGACATAATCAACAGTCAAGATGATGAACCCTCAGCTATACGCACATGCTTGGAATGGGTTGTAAACGGGCCAGTTATCAGTGGCAAGAAGGCTCTAATTAATTATATCACCTTGAAAACTATTGATGACATGCTAACCTCCCAGTTTAACCTTGACTTTACTGAAAGAATTTCAGAAGAAAAACCTGAAAAATCTAGGGACTATCACTTATTTCTCCACCAATTAGAGAAGTCAGCCAAGATGGCAGATGGTCACTACGAAACTGCCTTTCCTCTAATGGATGAAAATTTATGCACGCCAAATAACAAAGCTCTGGTGACTCAGTGGGCTTATAATATGAAACATTTCCAGAAAGACTCAAAGTACCCAGAAGATTACAAAAGCTCTATGCAAGGACTATGCGATAAAGGATATGCAGCACAGATGACCGATGAACAGCTGTGTCATGATGATACCATGGTGTGTACCACCCCCAGAAAGGGAAAATATGGGCAGTATTCAACTGCGCAGCCAGATTAAATAATAAATAAATTCAGACCTTGAAGGGCAGTTGTTTTACTATGCTAAGCGACCACGGAAGTGGGAGAAGCCTTTGGCTTATTAATTACAACTTCACATTGGGTGGCTGACCAACTCAACAATTTAGATCAAATCTGGCTTCTTTTGAGAGGCCAGTTCAGATGGGAAAACCATAGATTGCTCTTGGATGAAAAACCCACCTTACTTTGACCCAGTCAGGAATCAAACCCCGAACCTCCCGGTTGCTAAGCTTCATCGCTTCAAATGCCACCACCTTTATCCACTCGACCACAGCACCGGTCATTCAAGGAAATATCACTCAATGACAGGCTTCTGCAAGATCCAAACCTTACAAATTCATTGGTTGGGGTCCTACTTCCATTTCCACTCATGGCAGACATCGAAGCAATGTTCCATCAAATTCAAGTCCAGAAAGGCCATTGCAACCTATAACATTTTCTATGTTGGCCAGATGGAAATATTGAGGGATCTTTACGAGAGTATAAAATGGAGGTCAACCTGTTTGGTGCGGTTTCATCACTGAGCTGTGCCAATTTTGCTATACATTGAGCTGTTGATGATTTTGGAGATGGTTTTGATACACAGACAGTTGCCATAGTTGCCATAGTTGCATAGTGAAAATGTCCTTTGATGAAATGAGCCTCTGTGGCACTGATAGGGGAATTTGTCTTGCTAGGGTATGAATTTTTGGTATGGGTATGCATGCCTTTTGGATGCCTGACAGGGCTTTTCTGTTGGGGAATTAGAGTGCCAATGCATATCAGAGATTTGGATTCAACTGCATGTAGTCACCTGACCCTAGGGTCAGGCTGAATGATTCAGTCGACATAGCAGCAAACAGTGAAGTGATGCCAGAGGGAAGCATTGACAATGGTGCAGCAGGTTCCAAGTATATTTTTGAGGAACGGACAATGTCAACAGAGAAGCTAGAAGTTATCATGATTGCCCTTGCATCAGAGGATTCTCATAAGAATGGTCGGTGTAAGTGTTGAAAGTTTCAAAAACTGTGTATGAGCTGGTACCAACTAGCAGTTTTTTAGCCTACTACATGAGGTAGTGGTAGATGTGCAATCGTCACCAAACGATAACGTGAGTCAAAGGACACCTCAAAATTATTAGGTAAAATGTGATTTAGAGGCCGAAAGGATGCCCAGACAGTTCAAAAGTTTTAGATGAACTGCCCTGTAGCCCTCAAAGAATGTGAGACTGCTTCTACAGATGCAAGATGTATGTTATTTCCTTTATGTACACATATTTGGAAAATTCTATATATCCATATCAGTCAGCAAAAATAGACTGGATTGAAAATGTACTCTTCTGACAAAGCAAAGCACCAAAATTACAGAAATTTTCAAGGAGGTTATTAAAAATCAATTTTATGTCTTTTTGCAATGAACATCAATGGATTTCATATCTTCTAGGGGTAATTTCCAGGTGATTTCACTCCTATTAAAACTAACCCTTGAAACATTCTAATGCACAGTAGTCTTTTCTTTACATGCCTGATTCCAGAGTGAAGACTTCTTACCATACTGAAATCTCAAAGTCTGCCACACATGCGTATACTTCCACGTTCTTTGCATAACAAACACACTATACACACCATGACTGAATAACTTTTCACTTCAAACATACAAAGGGTCATCAACCTTTAGGAGTCATTTCATACATTTTTAGAGTTGTTTTATGGGTTAATAACTTCTCAAAAAATTAAACACTTGAACAGTCTCTCACTTGTATTAGTCATTTCATGACATGCACAATACCTGTACTTATTTGTCTAAATGATTTCTAACAAAACCATCGCTTAAAAGATTTATCACCTTTATGAAACATTTCACGTCTTTCACAGAGTTGTCTCCATATGTAAAAATGACCATTTCATGCTTTCTACAACCATTTTTTCTGTTTAATGACTTCACACAAATCCGACAATTGAAGGGTTTCTCACCAGTGGTGTATTAAGGCGGGGGGAGGGAGGGGCTGTGCCATCCACCAGTTCCCACTGAAGCCCATTTTTCTTTTTTAATTTAATAACCTAAAATACATAAATCTTTTAACAAAAAGTTTACTTCAAAGGTAGCATACGTAGCCAGATTATATGTAAAGACACCTTTTTATTAAAAATCTAAAGTGGAAGAGAATACCCCTCCCCTATTACCCCTTTCCTATGTTGATAATCACACAATATACTACATGCCCCCAGCCCCTTTAAGACAAATCCTGGCCATGTCACTGTTCCTCACATACCTCATCTGTATGAGTTTTTCATGACTTGTACACTTCCGTTTCCTGCTACATGGCATTTTACAAAATTCACACTGGAAGGGTTTCTCACCTGTATGAGTAATTCATGTACTTTACAGTGCGTTGGTGGCTCAGGGTAAAGATCGACTTTTTCACAAAACTCACATTCATAGGGTTTTCCACCCTTGCCATCATTTCATGTCCCTTACAGCCTATTTTCAGCTAAATGATGCCTCACAAAACTTACATTCACCTGTACAAGTCACCCAGCTCATATAAGTTTCACAATGACATTTCCTTCAAAGTGATTCCCCTCACCAATGGCACTCAAAGTCTCTCTCACCGTGCATGCTTCCATCTTGATTGCCAGCAGTCTTCAAGCTGGGAGATTTGTGCAATACCCACACTTACACTGAATACTTCTCCTTCATGCAGATGCAATCTGACTCTGAGCCTGTAATATGAATAAACATTGTATATTTTGGCCATCTATTGTACTAGTTTCATCAAAGCACAAATAACGAAAAGACTTCTTTTTTAAGATTCTGTTCCTCAGGACACAGACTATAGGTCATAATCTTCATAAATTCCTGGATCCCCCTATACTTGAACATGCAGCATTATTATATTTACATCAAACAATCAACAAGGCAATTAGAGCAAGGAGCTCATACTTTGGAACGTATTACCTCCATAATTAGAGTGGGCTTTCCTTGTCGTTAGAACTGTAATACATTTCATGCAGTGCTGTCTATGAAAACTACTTAACAGATGTGGTTTATGTGTAGGACAGTATCTCTACTTCCATTTTTTTTTATTTTTTATTTATTTATTTATTTTTTTTTTGTTCTCTGCTTGTCAGTCTAATGTACCTCTACCAATGGTCATTTTAATTGCACCTGTATGAATTATTTTCTATACAGATATGAAGTGAGACCCAAACACTCTTCACAAACTGAGTGACAATATTTTTATATCTGTAATAAAAACAACTATGGATTTAGGTTAGGTTAGATGAGGTTTAATGTCCCAGTTCCCAACCAATTGGTTCAAGTCGAGATGACCACCGTCTTTTTTCCAGTTGTGGCTCACTGGCTTGTTTTCCCTACTCAATTGTTTATGCTGAGCACCAAGCACAAAGGCAGTAGGTTTCACTATGGATTTACTGTAGGAGACAGTGTATAATGCATTTACCAATACAATAGAATGAACAGTACACTGCACACTACATTATCTTGGATGACGATGTGTCCCATGCTGTACAAAGCCTGTATATATTTGTTACTGATAAATGCAGTTCACTGCACAGTACATGCATCCCTGTACTTACAAATACTCCAAGCACATACTGAAGTAAATTTGTACAGGACAAATCGCTTTTGGGGTTTTTACATGATGGGACTGAATTTGGTGATTATCAATTCCTCCATACTGATCTTGTTTGGTAGTGCTCAAGACATTCCTTTCAAATGATACTCAGTACTTTCAGTATAGCAAGGGACTGACAGTGGCTCAGAAGGTTTATTAAAGGGAAAATGTAGTCGCCCCAATTTGAATAAGTTTACCCAGGTATCCTAAGTCATGAATGACTCTGTTTACTAATCATGTCATAATTTGTTTGCTATTGAAATATATTCAATTCAGGCAGAATAACTACTTTACAGTTAAACTTCAATCTCATCAACTCATTTGCAAATATGCCATATTTTGTACAGGAAGCTGGCTGTCTGTATTCCTTTCAATTCAACAGTGATTTTGAGTTTAATATGACCTGCTCTAAACCTGTTTGTGGCACAAACCTACACATCAAAGTATTGTTCTGCGCAGACCACTTGTTAAAGGATTATGTGAATTGAATAATGTTGCTAGGTGAATGATATCAAATCCCCAAAACCTACCTGTTTTGTGAATCTATGAGCCCTACTTACCTCACCTATCACTACTATTGGACAGTCCATATACCGCGGAATGATCACTCAGGGGAGGTAAGTAGGAGCGAAATAGATTCAGAGCCACCAACCAAAGGAAAGAAATCCCTTTGCGCCGCATAAATGGCTCATCCCCTTGATCATCTCCCCTGGATTTAGTACCCAGGTCTTAAAGTATTTATCAATTAAACTTTTCAATATATCCAAATAACAACTCCCTGATCACATAGTGATATGTAAGTGTAAAGCATCACGTGGAGAAGTGCTGTCCCCACAGCACATAAACTGTAGTACACCTTTCCTAATTTTCAGTAGGGTAGGATTATACATCAAGCATGTACGATACAAAAGTTACACAGACAGATGTTCTTAGCAAGAGGTTTTGTAAGTTTTAGAACATAGCCTCGGGAGGGGTGGGAGAAACTTAGGACACAAGGCCCCACTTTTACGGAAAATTTTTAAAATCCTGAGACTACTTAAATGCAAAATTTCACATGGTGCATGTTTTGAAGTACACAGGCTCTAAACAAATGGAAACACTTCTGGCTTAAGATAGTACAACTTCTCTTTTGTGCGTGGAATAATCACTTATTAATATTAATATATATCACATCAATATTCTAGAGTAATTTTACCAATTTCTATGAGTTTGAAGATTCCATGTGACTTCCTTAAAGAGGTTTTTGATACCTGATAAAGGCTGCTTTACCACATGTTACCAAATATTTTGTTTTAGTGTCAAATTACACACTTTATAAAGTAAACATTACCAAAAGCCACAGAACAATGCTCACCTAAATCCGTTCTTCTAACTAATGGGAAATGGTTCCTGTTATGATTTGCTTTCCAGGATGGCTCTTTCAGGAATCTTTCCACAGCCTCAACGACCTGTTTAATGGTTTGTCTATGTAAGTCCAGTACATACTGAAGGATGAGAAATATATAGGTGAAGACACAATTCAACCAAAAATCAAACAAAAACAAAAAAACAAACAAAAAAAAAACACTTTACCTTACAAATCAAAATACATTCCTCATATTCTTTTCCACTTGCCTCAAGACATGTATTACAGGATGATTTTATGATCTTTATTTTCTCCATGACAAATCAAATTTTCCACAATTTTTAAATGCTTCTATATACAAAACTAGCCATATTTTCTTCCAAGTACCATATACGTATATTACTACAACAGATTCATAGAGTATATTTTGACAAGCAATCCTTCGAACCCAGCTAAAAATTCCCTTGGAGTCCCTTTGGCAAAAAACCCTTTGAAAATCCTTTGTGTTCAAAGGGAACCCATTGATAAACCCTTCTGGATTCAAAAGAAATCCCTTTGGTTAGTACAATTAGAAAAAAGGAAATTACATAATGACACTTTGAACAAATGAAATCCTTTTCAGAACCCTTTCAACCTGTCAAAAACTGTCTGAAACCCATTGAAACCATTTGAAACCCTTTGTTTAATGAATTTGTTACAGAGGGTCTCAAAGGCAATTTTTTGGAACATCATAACAACATGGCTGGATGAACACTTCTGCTCATACAAACACAGTCATCCCATCTGCCTGGCTTCAGTACAAGCATGCAGAATGGCACTAATCTAACCCTGCAAGCTACAGTAGACCATAAGCAGGATACTATGTACCTACACCTTAATTTTTTCTCACAAACTGGTTCACTGTGAAGGCTATCATACTCGCTACGAGGATCTCTGGCCTAGGGGGCCTGCAAAAAGTTTGACAAATCCTAAAAGCTTGCAAAATTACTTGTACTGTATTTTTATTACTGAGTTTCTTAGTATTCAGCTACACCTGTCCAGTAGCTGTGTAAGGGAAAAACAGCAAGTTTGCTATGAATTCTCTTTTTCAATCTTTTCCCCCTTAATTGTCATTCCTATTTGACCCTTACTCCCAAAATCTGAAGTCTAGTTCTCTCATAAGACCACCCACATGTCAAAAATAAAGGCTGCCAATTATTCTTTCTTGAGACTGTTTACAATGCTCAAAAAAATTCTTCCATACGTATTGTACACGTACAGACTGAATTTTCGTCATACCATCCCTTTCCTACCAACAGTATATACCTTTCGTATTTTCATTCCATTGTTTGCACTACCACCCAAGCTGATTCAGTGGTTTAATTTTCCTCTGTTATTTACTGTAATGGTACAAGTAACAAAAACATTTTGGATATCGGTCAATATGTTATCAATCATCTAATACACATACCTACCTTTCCCAAGGTCTGAACTGATTGTTATTCCACTTTCAGTTTCCTATTCCAAGAATTTATCACCTGCCAAACAGTAACTTGCACAGTATCCCCACCAAAGTTTTCTGCCAGAGGAGAAGTAAAATGTTTTTTTTTTTTTTTTTTTGTTCAGCAAGTACATGACATGATGTGATATGATTTACAAACACTAACTCAAAAACTTTTCTCTATTTAATCTACATCCAAATGTATGAACCTTATAGGAAATATTTGTAGGAAATATTTGTAAGCTTTGTGGAAATATTTACAGCACTTTTGATCAAACAGTTTTAAAATTCATTGATATATACCTGTGAGCTGAGATGATGACATCTTTCAACTGAACATACATTCTACTCTCTAGGGCTAAAGAAATAACCACACTTTTGTGCATGCCATACCTCTCCCATGTTCCCTCCCCTACCTCCCCCCCCCCTCCCCCCCCCCCCCCCCACCGACTGTAAAACACCTAACGTTTCTCACCATGTTTCCATATTTGAATATCTCTTCAACTGTCCTTCCATAAAACTGTTGTATTTATAACTACTCTACAAGAAACTCTTCATTAATTGCCAACAATGCTACTCAAAACAACTAAAATGGCGTAATAATTTTCCATCACAGCATTACTGAAAGGTACAAAAACATTCATTATTCCAATAACAATATTTGTATCACTTAACTAGATGCAATATGCAATGTCGTGACATTCTCATTTTACAGAAGTCAAATATTAAAGTTAAGAGTTAGATGAGGTTCTACGGCTCAGTTTCTAACCAACTGGTTTAAGTCGGGCCGACCACATCCTTTTTTCCCGTTGTGGCTCACTGGCTTGTTTTCCCTACTCCATTGCTTATGCTGAGCACCAAGCATAATGGCAGCAGGTTCCATTTTTAAGGTCTTTGGTATGACCCGGCCAGGAGTCAAACCCCAGACCTTCCGGCTGCAAGTTGGTGGATGCTTTATGCAGTCCGTCAAACATTGGAAAACATGCGAACATATAAATAAGTACAAACCTTTTGTAAACAGCGATCACGTCTTCTTGTTTCAGTGATTTCATTTTAAATATTTGTATTCACAGGGTTTATGAAGTAGTAGTACTTAAAAGTTTGTAAATTGTAGCTGTCCTATTTAATTATAAAATATGACTAATTTCAAGTTTTTAGCCTCAACAGTGTTAATGTAATACAAGTATCATGCAAGAAATATTCCCTTCCCGGTGAGTTTGTGCACACTTCCATAACCTCAACTGTCTTTAACAACTTTATACTGAATTATCAAATACATTGTCCCTCTCTAAAATGCAAAAATCTCACATGTGCAATACGTGCCTGGTAGAGTGGCAGCGTCTACTCTTAACTATCAAATGTGATCAATTTCACAGCCAAGAGAATTTTTCCAAATTTTGGACTATATATTTTGAGTAGGAGCACACCAGTAATTCTGCCCAAGGATAAGGGTTAGGGTATTATGGTTACATCTCTATGATCCGACGTCTTTATGTTCCTACACATGGACGGTGACCCTATACTCTAATCCTCACATCCAATGCAGACTTGTCAGAATATAGAGATGTCACAACATACTGTAGAGGTGTAACCCATGGTACCATTAGAAGCTTAATTGCAAACATGTTTCAAAGGAAACCAGGGGTGCAATTCACTAACCTTTGTGTACATTCTTGCAGAAGTCAAAATACTTATGCACTGCATAAAAACTTTCTTAAGTGGTATTTAATCACGAAACTAACTTACGCAGTTTGTGAAGATACGCTGCATAACTACTGTAACTACTACAGGGTTTCCCCTGGCATTCCTCACAGTTTTTGGCACCACCTCACAGAAATTTGCTATAATTGCCACCTGTACTGTACTAGCTATAGAAGTATTGCTAGTTCTCCCTCACTATTGGTGCCAAAGCTGGCCATGAACTTAATACTGTACCACCTCACACTCTCTAAAACCCATGCAGGGGAAACCCCGTACTATAAATGATTTGTACACTCAAAATAAGAAAATTTAATAGACAGGTTGAGAAATTGGATTTTGCTGTACCATTGTACTACCACAGATCAAGGCCAAGGATAACTGCGCACGGACACGAAGGCTTTGAGAAACTGTTTTTTGTCTTTCACAAGTTTCCGTCATACTGTCCAACCCTTTTGGTCCTAATTAAGGAGATTTACTTTGAAAAGAACTTTTCCTGTAAAGAAAATTCTCTTTGATCCGTGATTGATGTCTAGAGAACCATATTTTAACACTGGAAAATTGTGCGTGATTACACAAAATATCTGTCTTGCACATGCAGTCTCTGTTGTGGTACACTTTCCTTCCCAGCATGCACTGTAGCCCAAAGTTTCCCAACTCGTCTATTTTGTCAGTAGAGTTGTTGATGTGCAGAATATGGCCTCCCTGAGAGTGTAATTTCAGCCACCACTGTTTTTCAGTTTTAGAAGGCTTTAGATAGGTTCTGGGCTGGCCATGAGATGTTGTATAACTACGAGGCAGATTTTGTGCAAGTTTAGTTCAGTATGGCAGTCACCCAGAGATCTTGATCATTTTTACAGTCACTGAAGGTGAAGATCAAGAAGATGCAGACATAGAGGTCAACAGACCTGCATTCACTGAGGTTCCTAATGTATCCTAAGGTAAATGTACATGAACCAACCATGTGTGCAGTACTTTGCATGCATCTTGCTTTGTCACAATTTACGCCAATCACATATCTCATTTTAAAACTAAATTGCAAGGCCACTGTGGTTACATGTGTGGTCCTCAGCAGTGCACAACTATTTTTGTACATGTCTGCCTCTGTATGTGCTGCTATGGCATTTTGTACTTACGACAACTCTGAGGCTTGCATTGTTAAGCACAGGCGCTTATCCAAGGGGGAGCGAAGGGGGCAGTCGTCCCCTCCTTGAGCACATTTTTTTGTATTTTTTTAATGATTTTTAAAAAATTACTTTTTTACTTTAAAAAATTACTTACTTTTTGTGCTTAATAAGTGTTCCTTGTAAATACAGCCCCTGGAGATGAACTGTTGAGCCAGCTGGTCTGAACCAGTAAGTATTATCATCACCCTGGCTACAATTTATACTGAAGCAAAGCACCTTTTAACAGTTGGTTTAAAACCTTCAGTAAGGCCTTAATCTTGAAGAGCAAACCACACTCTGAATATACAGTTGAAGTGCCAACATTTTGTATTCTGCACGTTGGTTGCTATCAAATCCCTTTGTATACAATTCTGCTACCTATACTGCCAAAGAAATATTTGTCATTACCTAGAAGTGTTTCCATTTTCTATAACTGTTGAAACTTTTTGACAAGCATAATGTCGAAATGTTCATGTCCAGAAGTATCTTGAAATGGGGGACAGATAAGGAAATATAAATATTCAACACACATTTTCAATACACATTTTGACATCTACCCTACTTTAAAATCAGTGTCTACAACAGACAGATGGCCGCTGTCTTACCAGTAGCAACTCAGTTTGACATCACATCAACAGAGGCATCCTATCAACTTTCGAACACTGTACACTACGACTAAAATCTAACTGTTCATTCCCTCTCCAATGTCATACTGACTTCAGAAGGAGGACTACAACATTTTTAAAAGTCCATCCAACATTGTATTTAAGTCACAAATGGGTGTTTCTTAAAGCATACGGTCCAACCTTAGACTGATCTGCAAATATTACATGACTTAATGCAATTAATATTGGTCCAAAACATGACATCAGGTCCAATGGGCAAATGTTTACAGGAAACATCACTACTGTGAGATGTACTGTAAGTTTGCTGGTTGTGTACCACTTACCTGCACGCAATTATTACTTTAAGTATAAACAATAAACATAACTTCTGCTATACCTTGTCATTACATCAAAAAGAATCTTGGCAACTGTTGTAGCTGTTTTATCTTTTACATCAGCAGCCTCATGCTGTGTCGAAAAATAACCACACAGAGTAATGATGTATGTTGAATGTTTCCACTTTGTTTCAGGATGAGGCCCAATCACTTCAACACCAACCTGAGAAGGCACAATTTGTAGAAATGAAAGTTTGTGTAAGGAACTGATTTTATGACACTTTTAATACTGTGACTTAACATTTTTAGTGGGGTGTTTATCTTTTTAGTTTTAGGGGGTCTTTAAGGGAGGGGTTTTATTATAAAAGCTGTGCATCTCACATCACAAAAAATTAATGTTGGAAAGGTTGACAAATCAATGTTATTGGTCCAAATCCCCTGTTCACATGACATTTATGTATTGATATATAAAATGTTTGTAAACATTCTACCTCTTGGGGGAAAATGCAGTCCCCCAAATTGCAGTAGTGTACCCATTCAGGAATGACTCCTATCAATCACTTGACAATATTTTGTTTCTTATTTGTTCAAATTCATGCAGAATAAAACTCCTTGGTTTTCTTTCAAAAATCAATATTTTTTATATAGAAACATAATGAAAGATACTTGTGAGCAAAATCCAAGGAGATCTGTACACAGATTTAGTAGACTTTCAAAAATAAACTTGGGGCAACTGCTTTCTCAGTTTAATTCAAAACGGTATAAAGTCTGCAGTAAACAGAGATACTATCTAAGTCACAGTACAATCTTCTTTTATGTAATAAATCAAAGACTGCCAATTGTTCACTTGTTAAAACTGCAAATTTTGCCATACAGGTGTGTGCTTTTGTGCCTTTTTTTTGTGGCTTGGCATATATATGCATGCCAGCGGCCAATGGGTTTTTTATAAGTTACTCAAATCTAATGGGATATTTCTCGGCATGGAGTATAAAGAGGTGCAGACTGTATGAGCAACAAGGAACGACCATGGCCATACACTATCCATCCGGCTGGGCTATTCCATTATAATTGTAGGGGAATTGCAAATTTCACACTTTTATGGTAAATGAAGTGTTGTTCTCAAAATAACTTTTTTTTTAAAATTAAGTACTCTAATACAACCAAAAGCATGTTGAGAACGAGTCTTAATAACTGTTACTTGTTTTCGCAAAGTCTTTATCATACTCATAATAACTTCATTATTCCTAGAACTGGACTGTACTAGTCTGCCAGATGGATAGTGGCCACGATCCGCAAGGATATCACTGTTAAAATACAGTAAGCTGCTACAAACTTGATCAAATCATTGCTGAACACTGGTCACACCTATGTACCACAAGAGGAGTATTAATTCTGATAGCTAAGACATCTACCGACATAATGATGACAACTTGCAGAACAAGCAGAAATGTACACACAAAGTAACCAGGCTGCTTGTCTATAGGAAGCCTTCTTGCCTGGTCGAGATCAAGTCTAGGGGCAGTCAAATGTATTTTATATCCGTGCATTTCTTCCAGTGTAACCTACCTTCAGTGATCAGACAAATATACAGTTCTTCATGAGCTTGATGACCCTGGCACTGCCTGATGTTACGGCAAACCTTTCTACTGTTATTGACGTATCGCTCCTCTGCTGAAAGATGGCTAGCATTAATACAAAGACTGTTGTTACATCTGCGGGATGTCAGAGATCCAGGCTGTCCTGCTACAGTACATGATTAAGTGGTCACATTAAAGTGTCCAGTTGAGTTCCTTCCTTGTCCAATTAAACATTTCACTAATAGGCAGAAAATAATATCAGAAGCATTGACATTTAAGCCAACTATAGGAAACCCTAGCCAGTTGACTCACAGACATGAAATAAGAGAAAGCAGCCAGGTTCTTGGATAAGTTTTGTTTACAATCCTGTCTAATCCACCATGTTATTGTTTGCAACCTACGTGGAATAGAGTCTTGGTGTAGCGATGATAAATGACTCTGGCAATGGGTGGAAATGTGATTTACCACACTTAGGCAACAGAAAAGTGAGGTTTGGATTTCAACATTTTAAGCACCTTCAGTTCTGCATGAACAAGTCCCTTACAAAGATGCTTGCAACGAGGTATGCTAAGACATGTACCCTCCCGTACTTTCTATCTTCACTGCCTGGAAGCTTCAAACGGAGGTAGCCATATGCAGTGGCATTTGACCTAGCTTTCATCTTTGCGCCATCCCAAAGAATGCACCCTGGCTCAGTCCAGTGAGTCTTTTGTCGAAGACAAACAGCCACAGTCTCTGTCCATCTTGCCCAGTCTTCTTGAGTCATTCTTGAAACTGTGAGTAAAAACAATACCAAATTGTTACTAAGGTATCAAACCGAATTCTTTGAGCCTAACTGGGGTATGCTAGCCACAAAAACAGGGGAAATGGCACTTTCCCTTAGGGGGCTCACCTCCATTAGCCCTTCAAGTGACTTACACACTATTTCACTTCTGTTATATCCCCCCAAACCTTGTCAAAGTTCACAGCCCACATAAGCATCCCTCACATGACAGGCAATCAGTTGATCTATCATAGCACTACAAATTAACCATAGCATGACCATTCAGATTTTGAGTTACAAGGAGAATAAGAGGGTGTATATCACACCCATATTAATCCACAAGGTGACAGGAATCACCTCTTTTGCACACCAATTTTTGGAACTGTCTAAATCACCTCCAATCCACCCAAATTTGGCAACACACATGCATCGACAACTCTTTTATATCTATAAAGAATCAACAAGAACTGATCATCCTAACATGAGTAATTCACACATAAGGACCTAAAATTGATGGTGGAACTATGTGTTACATGCCTCCCCAGCCCGGTTCCTTTCAAGCATGCTAATTGATTTGCTTGCTCCGCCGGCCACTTGGCAGCTCAAGTTTCTTTGCTAGAGAGTAATAAATATTGGATGGGCATTACATAAAAAGTGAACTAAAAGTGTAAAATTTGTGAAGAATTCTAGATTCCAAGGCGGGGCTTGCATATTGCAAAAGTGTAAAAATGTTGTAAAAGTACACGAAAAAGGTGTACTTTTACACAGGAGGTGACAAAAAGTGTAAAAATCTCACTTCCTAGTGTACTTTTTAAGAGAAGGCCGTTCCTAGCTAATAGTGGTGTGCCCCCTTATTGTCATTTGCTGCTAATGGTAGCACGCCCCCAATACATCCTCCATTGACTACCACACATACACTTATTCCCAAAAGTAACACGGCATCTAAAACCTTGTGGAACTTTTAGCTATGTATAAGCTACCCCTCTCAAGATAGACAGGCTGGCCATTCATGGGCCTTTCAATTTACAATACCATGATCAAGGTTCTACTCTATAGTTCCCTATCTCATTGGTCCCTCCTCTCACTGGTCCCCTATTTAGTTTGATTCATCTCATTAGTCCCTCGTCTCATTAGTCCCCCTTTCATAGTTCCATCTCACTAGTCCCCCATCTCATTAATCCCCTGCTCCTTAGAGTTAGGGCTATGAAATGGGGGACCAATGAGACAGGTGGTCCAATGAGATGGGGGAATAAGGAGATGGGGGACTGTAGACATAATCCCCCATGATCATGAGTGTTTAGCTACAAGAGCTCAAACTTTTGTAGGGCTGTGAGAATGTGTACAGCAAACCATTCAATGTTTAACCTCAAAATTCTTCGATCATTCAGCTATTAATCGTGATCAGTGTCTAAGCCAGGTAAATTCTTCAATGAAGACATTCTGAATGGATGGCCTAAAGGGAAGGGCATTTCCCCTCCCTTGTGAACAAATGTTTTCAACGGGAGGTGCCTAGATGGCAAATGGTGCAGTATTTGATCCAACTTAATCTTGCAAATGAGATGAGAAGTACAGTACAGTACAATTTGTAATGACTGATTCTTTGCAAGACAGAATCAATGTGATTTCTTTGAAAAGACACATGCGCAGAAATTCAAAGTACTTCTCAGATCATTTTTGTGCAATATCCTTTTGCATATTGTGACATTTGAAGCACAAAGACAGGCTGGCTAAATCACTGATTGTTATTATCACCTATGCAATGTGGGGCCAGTGTGCTTGCAGTTACAGTATGATTCAAAACAATTGTAGAAGATGGTAAAAACCCCACTTACAATACCACTGCCTCATTTAACTCATCATTATCTTATAAAACATGTTTGAAAAGGCAACATGGACATACAGAAAGCAGAAAAATATAGATATTGAGATGGCTAGATAGGTATTTTACAATTAATTGCAAGAAGCTTTTTACTAGAAATGTTTATTTCATATGCAATCATTTTGCGATTAATCACTTCCAGGGATGTCACTACGCCGGGCGGCACTGGGCAACCCCGCCTAGGACTGGTGAATTGCACCCGCCACTCATGTTAGAATAAACACATTCCACCAAGCACTTTTTCCTAATAATGATACCATAATTTTATCATTTTTGAAAGAAATTGGATATACATTAGTCTCAGAATTGAGACGGCCAATTGGAGCATTAATTTAGAGTGTAGAAAAATACCCACACCTTCTGAGGCTCCCCGACAAAACTGGAAAATTTCCCCGATGAAGGGGGGGGGGCAGCCTTCCCTGGGAAAGCTGACGACTGAACGCGATAGTGAGGAAATCAAAATTTTCACCGAGAAATGTTTCTTTTTGGAGACATTTTTTGATCCAAATGAATCATCATTCTACTCAAGTGATTGGAACACACGGTTTGAACATTCGTATGTATTGGAAAGAGGTAAGGTGGATATTAAGATATGAAAATCATGATTCAGTTAGGCGAAGTTGGTACCGAAAGGCCGTGAAGTGCGCTACCTTTCCATTATTATATATGATGGCACAACCTTATAAGGCCACTCTAACAAAGTTTTCGTTTTTATAAAACAAGAAAAAAGAATGTGAACCTGTTTGTGCCAGCAAATCTTTTGGCGAACTTGATCTTATTTGAGAGCTATAAATCTTTACCACAGAATTTTCCTTGCAAGAGATACAATTACAACAAGTCAGAGTTTCCAGATCAAGCCTAACAACAGACGTAACCTAATAAGGCCAGCGGATGCTGTTTGCAGTTTTTGTAGAGAGCTGTATGTACGGGTTCAGTGAAGGCTAGGCAGTTTGTGCGTTCAATCTGAGGCTGCATATCTTAGCGTACGCGTGCTTGAAATGGTATCCAGTTAAAACGTCCCTTTGCCAAAATGTCCCTGCATTTTAGCTACCAAAATGTCCCCGCTTTTTACCAAAACGTCCCCATGGTATTATATATGTAATGCAAAAACGTCCTTGCATATGAATGGTACTGTACGTAACGTTATACTTTAACTTTTAAAGCTTCTTAAAAGTTTTCTGAAAGAAATATTTAATTGTAATTGATTTGTTGCCGATATTAAGAAATCAGCTGTAGTTTTTGGCTTTCAGAAGAGTAATATTACGACAAGAGAAAACTTAGCGCCGCTCTCAACTTGCAACCATAGGCTTCGTAGTTACCGTAATGCATGTTGGCTATACTGTTACAACATGTAACTTTGTAGTTCTGTATATTGTATATCCAGTCTGCATTCCATGCACTACAACACGAAGATCTTCGGCTTGAGCACCGACTCCTTCTCGGCGTAGCGGCGGGCAAACGGAACTCCCGGCGTTCCAGCGAGCCGAATCGGTCAACTCCTGCCGTATGATCACGTACAGTACTGTGCTATATACGAGCAACTCCACACTAACAAACTGTTGCGGAGGGGTCATTTGTACACATTCATATCTACAGTACATTTGTACAATAGGTAAATGTAATGATATGTCTGCTCCAAGGGGAAGTACTAGTGATGCTTGATCCATCGCCAATAAAATTTACTTAAAGAGGGCATGACACGGCCAAAACAACTTTTGTGTATTGCAACATTGAATACAGTATTCTATAAATATAATCTCACACACAGCTAAAACCGGTACCATTCGTCATAAATGAAATTTGAAGAAAAACGTTCAAAATCCAATTTCAAAAAATGCCGCAACTGGTCACACGACTTTCATGACGCAATTGGAGGCACAAACACTGCGCTATTAAGGACGCGCATCTAGATGTGGAACTAATATAACGCTCGATAAAGTTATCATATCTTAGCAACTTCATAAAAAGGATTACGTCACAATACTACCCGCCAAACATACAGAGCACAAAGCGAGGACCACGTTGGGGCTTCAAAGCATATCATTGGCCAATATGTTAGCGTGCATATGCACCCATGTTTTAGCTTCCCTGCATATAATGAACAGCTTTGTTTTTGTGCAAAAAGGACGTACGCCGTTTGGGCGTGCTCTACAGGACAGCAATGAACATGTATGGACAGTCCAAGCGCGCCTTTACTCAGTGGGCTGTTCAGTACCGTTGCGAACGGTAAGCAGTCACCGCGCAACGACGCATAGTTCACAATGTGGTCACTGATCACGCGCGCTGCTGTTGTATCGTAGCACAGGTGTTTGCAATGATGTACCCGCTAACACACGTTAGCATGCACATGATTCGATGTGTAGAACGATGGGTGAGCTGCCTGGTATAGTGTTACTAAGCGTGCCTCCAATGACGTCACGATCTCGAGACGCGCTCACAAACATTTTTTCTCTTTCGGATTTCAGATGGGCTGATTCTGGCCTGTAATTGGGAATTCACAAAATCATATTACTGTGTTTATGGACGTAGTTTAGTCGGGAAAACATTCGCTTTAGTTCAAGCTGTATCCAAAGAATATTTACTGAGAAACGTACTTTGGCCGTGTCATACCCACTTTAATTACCTCAGCAGTAATTCCTATTGGTCGAATATTCTGCATGTTGCGGAGGGGACATGCACAAATCAGTGTCAAGCAACCAGCATGCATCAAAGTAAAAGTTGTCTAATTTGAGAAGAGTGGCAAGGTGAAACTGATACTGGATCTTTAAACCTATTAATACTCTTTCACCACAAACAGTTGAAATCTCTTCACACTGCTCAGTAATGATGAGAGGGTAAATTAAAATTGGGGGTGCAGTGTTGCGGAGGGGACAGTCAAATGTTGCGGATCGGACGCATGCAAATAACTGATATGTTTCCCCATATTTTGAATATGTTATGAAAAAGTAAATCACTGATATACTACAAAAATATAATTTTGTTTCAGTAATGGACCATTCCTGCACTCCTTGCTCCTTTTTTAACTTCAATGAAGACCATGGTCATCTTTACACTATTTTTGCATTAAGATAACTACTTAGCACTTGCTTTTTCTGAGTTAAAATTGTTTTGGTCAAGATTTGTTCTTCTAAAAAGTTTCTTGAGATAAAGTACTCCTTGCAGTTCCCAAAAGTGTCAAGAAGTTGTATTCATTTTAACTCTTTGTGTGCAAACTACCGTAGCATGTGGATCAACTGATCAAGGAAAGAATTGTTCATTTTATAGGAAATTTCATTTTACTGAGCCTAAAAAAAAAACTTACTACTGTAACTGGTCATACAGTACTTACAGGGTCAGTCCAGAAAGGAAGCCTTCAAAAATTTATCATATTCCGAAGGTAAAGTATATGCAGTTTTCAGATTTTAATTTTGCCTTTATTCATAGTGAATATCAGGCCAAAAAATTCCCCTAAATGTCTCCACAGCAATTTCTGTAAAAAAATGCTGTGGAGACAGCAGCTCTCCATGGCATTTTATGGGATGTCCACAGCATTTTTAAAATTCCCTCGCAAGCCACAAGTCGTGTCAGCAGCCCAACGCATTCCATGGAGTACGAGTCTACCATACACTGCACTGTTCATGTGATGTTACCCAGTGCAGTTGATCTAATGTTGAACTGAAACCCAGTGTAAAGGGCTTTCATCAGTACCTTTGTTAAGACAGGGGTGGGGAATGGTGGGGCACAGTGTTCTTGTCTGCTGGTAACTGATGACACCCCCCCCCATATAGCAATGGAAAGAGGATTTAGAGTGGTGCTACATTACGATCTTCTCAGCCCATAAGGAATACTGCCCGAGACCCCTGTTTTTGGCCAAAAACAGGGGAGATTAAGTATCTACCCGAGTTTGTAACATTAGCTTCACTGAACGCTCTACTGCACAAACTGGTTCTTAGATAACCACCACTTGACTTCCAAAGGTAGTGGACTACAATGTTCACAATAGCATATAATGTTGGTCAGTATGTCTACAATCACACATGGCTGGGTGTAATTAATTGTGTTCACTCAAGGGTAAATCCTACTACTGGCAGCACTTTTGGCAGTTAGTTTACTATCAAGTGTCAAATTATTACACCCTCAACGAATCTCAGGACCAATCTTCAATGGGCTGCATTGGCCATCATGTAGTTTCATATGAACTAACTGGGTTCACTTTGCATGCCAGACTTGAAGTCATGAGACTATCAGCTTCTCGTAACAGTGTATGTATGGCAAAACTCAAAAGACTTTCAAAATATTTAGCTAAGTTGGTTTGACAAGCAAAGACCCTATCTTGACCATAAATAAGTCTGAACACTCATATCAACATCTTAGACAACATTTGTTAACATTTTGGAACAAAAACGATTGGGAAATTTCAGACCCTGTAGCTCTACAAGTAAGCAGACAACTTTTGCCATGTATTGTGTTGCTTTAGCATCTGAGTAGGCCTATCCATGTATTTTACACGTTAGGCAACGACAAAACTGCAAAGCCCCTCTAAAGAAATGTGCCTCGTAGGGGGAAACCTCCTCATTAAAAGTTGTCAATATATTACAGGTAGTTGTTTGAGAGTCTTTTGAACATGCCAGGTGAATGTTTTGTCATTTTTGACAAATTTGGTTATGTTTGGTACTGAAAAACGATGTGTTTTGAAATGGTACTCTCTGCAGTACAACATGTATGCAGCAAGCTGTAGATTACTTGTGCAGTCGAACCATATACTTTAGAGCTGAAATCTCTTCCATTTTCGAATCAAAAACTTGCATTCATGGTCACAGATGGCAAAGATTATTTTGGAAGAATTAATCTTTTTTCTGTGGGGTGAGCAGTTAAGTTCTAATCATAGAGTCAAGGCAGAAGGAAAAGTTGATTTTGTAGCCTATTTTCAAACCTATACTGCCCTATACTGCATAATTTAGGTTTGCCGTGAAACACATTTATGGGTATGTGATATGGCGGCTGCTGAAGGAAAGCCAGTGTATTAAACACCTGTACGAATTGGAAGATCATACAGCTATTAGCTAGAAAGAAAATGATAGCTACGTAGCTGTGGATTACATCCAGTTTGTCTACGTAAAATTCCGATGTCCGTGGGAAAGAAATGTTACGTAGACAATGTTTTAAAAAAATTTAATATGAGAATTGCGAATGCAGAGATTTTTACGCATTTTTCGAAATATTTTTGCTTTTATCTTCCAAACCATGCATCTCTCACACTGCGCGCTTTTTCAGAGTGTTTTTGAGGTCTACAGGTACTTTAGAAAAATAACTACAGTAGGTAGACTGTTTTATATGCCCTGAAATAATTTTTTGAAGAGATAACGGACAATTTTGCGCATTTTACCCATTTTTTCAAAAAATAACAAATTCAGCAGCATTTCCTGCAAAATCTGATGGTGTGACCCCCCCAAAAAAATGGTGGAACTGGACAGAACTTTTCGTCAGCTTCATTTTGGTGGTTGAATGAAAGCTGATGGGTGTATGGTGACAAAGTTATGATTTTTTGAAAAAGGTCTCTTTTTCGTGTCGAAAGGGTTAATAGCTTCTACTATTTGGAGTGTCCCCTCCGCAACACACAATTAGTTTGGACCTTGGGGTCTTTACCAATGACTTAATCACCAGCAAATTTAACATTGGAGAAAATACCTTTAAATGCTGTCAATCAGCATTAAAAAAATTCACAATGCTATCTCCAGACAGTATGCATGACTAAGAAATAGGAGGTAAATCATTTTCATGTGTTGCGGAAGGGACAGTCTACTACACTGTAAGGATCGGTGTGACGACTTACCATAGCTTGCCTAAATCCTTCCTAAAAGCATGCAATTTTCTTAATATGGGTTCCAAGGATGAATTTGACTAAACCAAATACCAAAACCTTCCTTAGAAACTGAACCTTTATCCTCCCAACCTATTCTGAATGTCCCCTCGATCTGCAAAAAAATGTCCCCTCCGCAACAAAATTTCCCCTATGCAACAAAAAGTTGACTTGTACCACAGCCCTCATACAGCACTTCTATATGTTGTGAATGGTATTTAGCCAAAGTAGTCAATCAGCTACAATAGAACCCAAAATTTCATTTTGAAACAGTAAGTAACTGAGAAATGACAGGAAAAATCATGTGCAAAATGTTGCGGAGGGGACATTTCACTTGGAATTTGTGCATTTTTTTACCTCTGTTCTCCCTTATCCTTCCTCTAGTCATCTTAAATCAAGTACTTACATATATCCCTTGGCCTTTCCTCCATAGCCATACACAAGTATAATTTCCACCATCTTTAGATAAAACACAGTCCTGTCAAAATTAGGCAAAATATGTCCCCTCCGCAACAAAGTGTGCAGTGAATTTGCCCAAATTTATGCTTTTTTCTGGCAAAAAATGATGCCATATCTCTTTTTAACCTTAAAAACTAAAAAATTTAGATGTTCTTGATTTCCAAAACAACAGAAATTTTGGGAACAGTACTTGAAAATTGAGTGCCATGGTTGACATTAGTGTAGACTTGCCCATACCTGTACTTGTATTGCCGATGCAATGCCTACGTATGTATACATACGTACGTACAATCGCTTAAGGATTGCTACTGACTAGTTCTAACGTGTGAGTACTATATTCCTGTACGTGCATTGCCAATGTATGGTGACCGCGTATGCATCACGTACATGTATGTACCAGGGTCTTCCCTGGGTTTAGAATTGAACGTCGCGGCTCTGCCGCGTCCGACGGTGGATCGCCGGCCTGGGGGTGGGGTATAAGGGGACGGGGTGTCCCCCTCCCCTTTTCGAAATTTTTTGAATTTTAGAAGTGTCTAAACGCAAAATAGTGGCACTTTTGAGGCGAATTAGTCAACAGAATTTCTTTAAGTTTCTGCCAAAATATTCACCATTGGTGCTCACAAACTCGTAATATTTTAACCTCTCCAAATGATAGCGATCATTGGCTATTGTTAGTAGTTACCGCAATTTCTAATGCAGCACAGTTCAGGTACGTCAGAGCGCACACAGTACTTTACTACTGTAGGCTACCCGGGTAGAGTTTTTCAGCCTTTCCCTTTTGATCTTCGCAAAATAGCATGGTTATTGCAACTAACAAAATGTATTTACCCCCATCTCATTCACGATTATGTTGAAATGAAGTTGCTTTTGTCTGTTTCGTACCATGCTTTTGTTACATTGCATTTTTCACCAGAAACAAGCCCCGCGATGCGTGTTTCTAACATCAAGCCGCCCCTATACTAGACAACGAAACAACATAGGCCTACTATACTGTATAATAGCCTAGCCTATCTCTAGAAACGAACGTCGAAAGACAGCTCATAAATTTTTGCACGCAGTGCGTGTGGATGAGTAACGTTCCAAAACTAAGGCCCAGAAGTAGCGCGAAAGACCGACTAGAAATTTTACACGTATCTTTGCCGTATAAACACACATACTCAAATGGATATAGGACACGTGGCTCGACTTTCGATGTTGCTAGATTTCATACTTGTCAAGTTATCCCTAACATTAACATGACATGATTTCATGATCTAAAGAAGTAAATTTTGGTGATACAGTTATGTCTACATAAAATATGCACTTATTACAACCACACTAATATTCTTTTGACTCGAATCAGTCACCAGAACTTCGTATTTTTGGTGGAGAAACTTTTTTGTGAAGCAAAATTCACTCCCTCAGATTTAAAATCGTACAAAGTCTTTCAAGGTGTATTTTGCGTTGTGTGCACGAAAAAAATCTTCTTTCCTGTTACTTCTATCCTGGTACTACCTTACATACTAAAATGATTCCTATCTCAATATTGCTCGTAATTTTTTATTGCTATTCAAACTACTTGCAAAAGTTTTATGTCCAAAGTTTCCTAAATATATGGCAAAATAAGAGCAAAATATTTTCCCAGTATTTTACGTACCCCCCATTTGCGAAAAATGGAACTTGCCAAAGTCATGTGCTTAACTACAGCAGAGAGAGCACTCCGGCCAGCGTACGTACACGGTGTCTGCCGTATCTTACCGTACATTTTTAACGGTGCTGTGCGGGTGAAATCTCGGCTAGGAGATGCATTAGAAAGTTTTTTACTGTCATTATCACGAAGGTGGATTTTTCATAAGAGTAACAAGAAAACAGTGTACGAGAAATTTGATCACATGGTTGAGGTACATTACAGTACAGAAGTTGCAGTGACAAACTGGATGTTATATTTTGGTTCCGATGCACACGTTACGGCACACTTGAACACAAAGCCACAGGAAGTAGTGATAGGACTTGTTTAAAATTTGTACTAACTGCACTAAAATATGGTCAAATTATTAATTCCCGTCTGATTTCTAAACTCACGAGGTTAAGGACCAACGGCACATTGTAGATATAGAAAATGTGACGTATTGTTTTCAACAGATTGATCCCACCAGAGATAAGGGGCCGATGGGTGGAGTCTTGAATTGTATGTGCATACCATGCACTAAACTTAGGCTAGATGTTGCAAGGTTTACGGTCGGGTACCCGACGGGTAATGCTCTTTGGGTACCCGTGTACGAATTTTCTACCCAGTTTCGACACAAAAAATGTGTTCATATTGTGAAGATTTGAAAGCAGCAAGATGCGTAAGTTGAGTAGATTGTTTGGCGGCCCTGATAATGCAAAGTTACGTATTTTTACAAAGGACACGTTATCAATAATATTGTCGGTCAAATGCTGATATTTCATTCATTCGTTGGGTTGAAAATTCTGAGACACAAGCCCCGCCTAGCCTATAACCTGCCAAAGGGGGCATTTGGTTTTGGCTTTGCAAGTTGCGTCCACAGAATTATAATACCTGTGGTTGCGTCTCACGGTATAGTTTACTCCACTGCTCACGTTGGAATGTACATAATCATTACCAAATAATGACATGTAAACTTAAACTTGAGGGTTACGTGTGAATGAACGAGGGCTTGCTGAACTCCGTGTACGTGTGTGGCATGCATACACACCGAACGCTTAGCTTTCTGTTTGCATCTTGAGACTTGCGTGTATGACTGTGGGTACGTATGAGCACGAAAGTATTACCGCGAAGGTAGTACTACATGGCTCGTAATTTTGCCGTGACAAGGTTTCGGAAATAAGCTTGTGGTTTCACTGCACATTGTATTACCAAAAAGGCGATCGTTGACAAAGTTTAAGTAACATTTTTCAGGGTACCGGAGGAATTTTTGAACATCGCGGCTGTTTTTTGAACGTCGCGGTCTTCCTGTTTTTGAAGTTTGAACGTCGCGGCCCGCGACGTTCAAAAGGCCCAGGGAAAACCCTGTGTACACTGTACATGTACGTACGTACGCACACCTGGGTGTTTATTTTAATTAGGGTGCCAGACTGTGACATGACATTTATAGCCCTAATTTCATGTATCATAATTTTTGATGTGAAACCATGGGTGGAATTGTTATATTTACTAGTTCATTGTAGGCTTAGGCCTAAATGATGTAGTACAAGTTGTTTTATGAATGCTCAGATGACGTTTGACCTCAAAATACCCCCATTGCACGGAAATTATAGGTTTCACAGTGTAACATGAAAACCAAAAATATGTTTGTCCCACTAAGACTACTTATTGAGTTATTTTATATCATTTATGGATTTTCTATAGTTAATCTGAGCAGTCTGAAGCTAAAACCTCTTGTGATTACTTAGTCAAGGGTTTCATCTCAATTCTGTGGTAAAAACAATACGTTCCACGTGTAACCTAGATTGCGAGAACACCAAAGTAATATTGTATGATATTTCAAATCATAAACAAGGTGGCACAGTTTTACTACCTGTAAGTTAAAAGCTATGTTAAATACTATAGTTCAGCTAAAAATGACAACATATCAAGTTTAGGAAGTAGTAGTATTTTAACTGCAAAGGTTCACAATGTAACATATTTCCGTGACACCAAAGTGGCCTGTCAAAATGCAAAATGGCTATGTTTTTCTTTTCTGTACAATTGCTTTTGTCCAAACCTATATATGCATTAAACAATTGCACAGGCTTCAACCCACCACTAAAACAAGAAAGATTTAGTATTTACTGTAGGTAATTTTTGGAAAATAAGATACTGAAATTTCACACTGTAACGGTAACACCAAATGTTACACGTGGAACCTCTCTTTCGTCAAATCCCAGGAAAGAGAAAATGTCAGTTTCTCATAAAATATGAGTTTCAAGGGTACAATTGATACCTCATCAACCATTTAAGTTAAAATAACCGAGCAAGATAAGTGTAAAAATAAGGGAAAATCTAATTTCTGCTATGGTAGTTTAAATGTCACACTTTTTGCCCCCAAAATTGCCAATTTTAGCCAAGTTTTTCATCAAAATTGGGAGGATTCACTACAATGATACTTATTTTTTGAAAGATATGCACTTACATAAATAGTGAGGACAAAATGAAAGCATAGCAAAGACCATGTGGATTAAAATAGCAAGACAGTTGCCTTTAAAAGCATATTTTACCATTGGTACCCTAATTTAAATAATCACCCACCTACGGATTGCTATGTACATGCATTGTATATGCACAGTACAGGAAATCCTGGCGTATATCAGCCCAGCGTACATCGGTCCAGCATACATAGGCCCGGCGTACGATCACAAAAACCTCGGCATACCTCCTGCATAGGCCTTACATGGAATGCACCCCAGGTGGTTGTATACACCTAGGCGAATATTTCATTTTCCTTGAAGAAATAGAAAACTAGGCCTAGAATACTTAAGTTAATAAAAAATATTGCACAAACTGATCAAATAGTTAAAAAAAAGTGTCATGAAACTTACAACGATTCAGTGTTTTTATACAAGGACGTTTTGGCACAGGGACATTTTGACCAATGGTGGGGACGTTTTGGTACGGGGATGTTTTGGTAAAGGGACGTTTCAACTGGTAAGCCTTGAAATATTAAACAGGTTCACAAGCATTTGCAAAGGAGTTTGCTAGGCACTTGCTACATCACAAATTGAAGCACTGATTGTGACAGCAGTGACGTGCTTTGTTGACTGTATCCATGCACCTAATTCGATTTCGAAAGTGGCCTTATTAGGTCATGTCACTATAATATAGGCTATGTAGACCTAGTATTTACTAGGAGCAACTATAGAACCATTTAGCCTACTATAGCCTATAACGCACCTAGGACTGCCTGTGCACATACTGTAGGCCTAGGCCTATCCACAGGCAGTTCTAACGTTTATAGCAGGCTAGTGCATACTTACAGTATAAAGGTAGAGCACTTCTTCCACACAACGGCGTTCAGTAGCCAGATTTGGCCTATTTGGCCTTATGATATGCACGAATACATGGCCAAGTTAGTAAAAACTTTGCCAGTTTGGCCCACAGGCGCCCCTTAACATCGTATAGTATACCATATACTATGTATTATATAGACGGAAAGGTATGTCACAAATCTCCTAGCTCGAACAAACAAGTTACGTTTCTGGCACAATTACTGCACTTTTCTCGCCAAATTTGTCTGTGTCGAGACTTTTGATCATAAGGTACCTCAAGGCAGCTCTTTTTCCCGAATAATTTCACTTGGCATTGTCTGAAGGATGAAATTTCGATGGAGTAACAGTATGAGGATGGTAGCTGCTGATAGGAGAGCATTCAGCACTTCCACACTCTGCACTATGACATATGTAATACAATACTCCTAAAATATTCTCTAAAGTTCTCTTAACTTTCTGAATTTCTTCCAAAATTTGTCAGTTATGTTTTGCTTTGATTATTACAAATCTTACAGATAGGCCTACATTTTAGCATTAATATCCAAGATGTTTGAACACAGAAATTCATAAAATTTGAAAACCTTTTGAAAAGTGGAAGGGCTTGCATTTACTATGAGCATTTATGGCAGTTGAA
Organism: Holothuria leucospilota; assembly: GCA_029531755.1. Lineage (NCBI taxonomy): Eukaryota > Metazoa > Echinodermata > Holothuroidea > Aspidochirotida > Holothuriidae > Holothuria > Holothuria leucospilota. Next base: position 50,488,948 of record CM055961.1, read on the forward strand.
GACTGTACAACAGTTACAGTTCAACTGTCACAAGTGCTTGTAGAAAATGCATACTAGCCTATACAATGTTAAGGGGCTCCTGTGGTTTGGCCATTAGCATTTGACGATTTGGCCGTATTAGTGCATCAGCCAAATCTGGCTACTGAACGCCGTAGTGTGGAAGAAGTGCGCTACCTTGTCTAGGCCTATTTATGTATGCACTATATAACGTTAGAACTGCCTGTTGGCCTATGCATCATTATTATAGGCCTAATAGTAATAGTATTAGGCCTATAATAATGATGGATAGGCCAACAGGCAGTTCTAACGTTATGGTAATAGGCCTGTAGGCCACAGGACTAACTCAAACCGCTTCAAAACTTGGCCTATTTCAACACTCTTACGCTCACTGTGAACTTCTCAGATTTCTTTCAACCACGTCGTTTGATGAGAAAGAATATCCAAACATGTTTTCGGGCACAACTAGCCTAGCGGCCACAACCACCACCACATGCTCGGAACGCCTGTGGCCACAACTGATTCCGCGTTCCATTCGGGTCGTACAGTGAGTGGTGAATGCAGCGCGTTTCTTTTTCTGCAGCACGGATAGCTCAACTGAGGCAGATACCAGTCTGAAGCTAGCTAGCACAGGATTCGCCCAGGATTCAGCACAGGATTCGCCCCAGAAATAACCAGTTCAAACTAAAGGCGCCCTCGCTCTGGCGGTATGATTCCCCTGTTGTACGGGGAAAGGGTAATACTTAGGGGGGCGCTACTTTCTTTTAGGGTTCAACTACCTTTCATCACCGTAAGTAGTATCCATTAAAACGAGAGAGCGCCACCAATCTGCTTAATTAATGCGAAAAGTAGCCAAAAGACAAGGGTCACGCTTTCATAGACGCTGGTCATCAAACATACCCCACTGAGTCAAGTGCCTGAGTAAGCCAATGAGTTCAGGCTATTTAGTTCGCTTCTGCCCACATCTGAAAAGGACGTCCCCTGTAAATAGATAAACGATCCCTGTCGTCATCGTGAACAACCCCGGTCTTTAGCAAGCAGACAGGGAGGGAGGAAATGACACGGCCCCTAAACCATGAAGTGTCACACCACACACAGAGGCCTCGTGACGGCATATGCTATCTACCCACTACTAGAGATAAGAATTGGAATTGATTATATAAGGTCACTCACAGAACCATATTAATGTTATTACTGACTATTTTAATCAAAATCCCATGCATCATGAAGGGATTGGGGTGTCTGTGGCTATCATCTCTACTTGTAAATCAACTTTGTGACAATATCTTTGTGGAGATTCTCGCAAATGCAACCAAATAAATGATGTTTCATATAATTTTCTACATTTTCAGCGCTTAATTTAGTTGATGGAAGAGTAAAACGAAAACGTCATATCCTTTTCATCAAGTGTAGCCAATCAGTGTGCTTTTCTGCTTGTTTGTTACTTTGTTGGTGTACCATTGTTTACAAACATAAAGGTCTAACGTCAGGGGCAACTTTTTGTATAAGTTTCCATTTAGTTGTGTCAGTACGAGTAATAATCCTTTGGGGCCCTATTGTTGGTGTACAATAGCCACATTTCCTTTCAATGCAGCTAGTTCATGCAAATTCAGAACATCGTTAAAGCTTTCTGGGGATTTTCTTAAGAGGCGTGTACCTTCGGGGGTTGTTAGTCCGCGTTTGGGAGTGGTTTCAGATCTTAGCCTGTAATGAAGACTTTTCTTAAAAGTTGTAGAAGTACTGTACTAGTCATCACCAATATAACGTTAGGCATTGGCTTTTGCTCTGTTGACAAAAGATACATGCTCAGACTGGTAGCCAAGGTGCCAGTGCAAAGTGGGGAGGTGCCAGTGCAAAGTGGGGGAGGGGGGCGGACTGGGATTCAAGCACCCTCCTGTGGCTAATAGTGATAAAGGGATAGAGCCTACAAATTACTACGAGGTTTTACTCTGTTCCCCACCTAGCCATTGTCCCTCTATCAAACCCACCAAGGTTACTGTGGAAGGTCCTTGGACCATACGCTAATACAAAGAGCTTTTCAATCCATCTGTGTCACTTGAGTTAATGGGGTGGTGTGATATGAAAAACCCTCCACGGCAACATTTTGTCGGCACTCTTGTACAAGCTATCTAGGCTTCCAACTTGTACTGGCATTCTAGCACTGTGTACTTTATATACAAAGTCGAACGTTGCTGTCGTATCTGTAGACAGCTCCCTGTTGCAATTCGGTGAGTTAAAAAGCTTCGCCAGTCTCGGTTGCTAGGCAACGAACTGTTTCTTCATCAGTTGTTGTTTGCGGTCTTTGATGGAATGAAGAAAAGAAAGAGAAAGTTTATAAGGTTCCCATTGAAAGGAGATCCACACATGATTGCGCATGAAAGACAACCCCTATTTAGCTATTTTTTGTCTGAGGTGTCGTGGTCCACTGTTGCAGAGTTCCTACCTGAGACCTGATTAAGTGTTTCGTAAGTCCCGAGCTCTGGATTTAGCACTATTTTGGAAGACTACCAACTTCTTCGCCCCTTTCTTTCCAATTCTAGGCACAATACTTACCTTATTCATTTGGCAATCTGGTGTGTTAAAGGTTAGGTCACCCCACATGTATGCCAAACCCATGGATAAGGGCATTCAGGGGAAATGTTTCCCCCTAGAAAAGTAAAAAATATGAATTTTGTATATAGTGCCCCTCCCCTTAATCATGATTTGCACCTGTACCTGTCTGACTGCAGGCCTGATGTGTGCAGTCCCCCCCCCCCGTGTCCCCCCCAGGGGTGGTGCCAGCGGGGGAAATAGCATGCCCCCCGTCGGGGAAGGTTGGGCCCCCGTCGGGGAAATTTTCCACTTTCGTCGGGGAGCTTAATCCGTACTCGATATAATATGTAATCCCAATGACCTCCTAGACTTAAAATGCGATCCGGAGAAACTCATTCCTCCCATAACTTATGCCCAAGTGAAGACGTCACTTAACTGAAAGCCTTTACGTAAGATTTGGGAAAACCATTAAATCGTCACATCCTTCGTTTCATTTTACTGACATGATATTATTAATTGAAGACCTTCTCTGAATTCTACCTCTTTTTATATAGGCTAAAATAGTTGACATAAAGAGCGGATCCCGTGTTAAATCTTTTCTCGCTTTCATGTCGGAAGTAGCCCATAGTGCTCAGATTGAAGGGACACGAACTTATGTCTGAAAGGGCCCTTGAATGGGATGGACTAACAGCGTTGGTCGCTTAGATCACATATGTGACACTAAAATGTAGGGCTTCTTAAATATCGTGATTCTTTCGTGGCTGCGAGATACAGGTGTAGGATAATCTGTTGTCACTATTCGAATCTTTCAGTTGTAACTCTGTTGTATTTGTATAAAGAAAGAAGTTTTAAAGGCATGGGACAGAAAAATATTTCGATCTATTTCCGTTAAAGCGGTGCTTTTTAAGTGCATAGAAGCGGACACTGTCAAACAGAAAGACCCAAAACCGGACCGGCAAAAACACAACCATGAACTATTTACAACTATTTACAAACTTATCTTACATTAAGCTAGCAAAACAAAATTACTATTTCCGTTAAAGCTATGTTCTTAAACTCGTGGACTTGTTATTGTCCTTAACATTTTGCTTGTTCTGCACAGTACACTTAAAATGCTGAAGTCATCAAGATGAAGATTCACCTGGGGATGATTCACAATCTTTGAGAAGATGATCGGGGAACGTTCTTACAAGCGAAAGGATGATCTTAACTGCTAGACAACATCCTGAGCGTTTTGTAACGACCACACAATGCTTCCCACTTAATATGGACAATCAAAGTTGTACTAGTATTGTACGAAATTAACGTTCGTTCGACGTCAGGAATGCCGGTGTTATTGGTGTGCAATAAATTTTGTTCGGGCGAAACCTGAAAAATATTAATTCAAAACATATTAATTATATATTAATTATACAATAAAAATAAATACATGAATAAATATCAATTAAAGTGTAGTATTAGAGCTATTCCTAAATGAGCTTTTAGGTTTGGACAGGGAGTTGCTGGCAGCTCCCTGGTTTTAAAGGATGCCAAATCCCCTTTGAACTTGCTCCAACTTTAAAAATTTTCCCAAATGGCACAGCAGAGTGTAAACAGAGGCGTCGCCAGAGCATTCTAAATGGGGGGGGGGGGGGTGACAAGTTGACAAGGTGACAAGTAAAGGGAAGAAAATACCGACAAAAAAATGACGCGGGTAGCGCGAAGCAAGCTTGTGCGGGGTCCAGGGGCCATCCTTAGGCCCCAGAATGAGCCCAGAGGCAAAGCCAAGACGGGGGCTAAGGGACGAAGCCTCGGAAATTTTGAAATATGTTCAAAATTATGTATATGAAAATGAAGCATTTAACTATTTTCAAAGCGTTTAATGGACAATGAATAGACCACTGAAATTACGACTGGGACACTTTTTTTATGAAATTGTTACTCGACTAAAGGGCGATCGAGTTGTTGATGCAGAGAATGGTGATTGTGGAGAATTGATAATTGAAGGGGTTGTATCTGGTATCTGGCTTTGAAACAGTGTTACCACTCACGTTGACCTACAAGAAGTGGCCTAACAATAGGAAGTAGCGGTTATGGATGAGCGCGAAGCGCGCCGAAAAAGTATTGCATTTTCAAGGGCAGTTCAAAGTACAGAGTCTAGTACGTTGCATAGCAAGCCTTTTTTCACAAACGGTTAGCCCATATTATGAAGTACCAGATTTAATTGAGGACAGTGGGAAAGGGGCAATATACAGAGGAAATGCCACCGTATACGCCACAACTGTTTGCAGACCACTTTGAAAGCAACTGGATGAAATCATATTGACACTATATGGTTTCAGGAATTTTCATTGGAAAGCTACTCATGTTGTACATGCGGGACCAATGTCGACCTCAGCCTCACCACCGTTATATGGACTTGGGTTTTACGTCAGAAAACTTGTCACTATACCTATTAATCTCTCTCAGGTGCGGGGCGAACATGGCGAAATTTGGCATCTAAAACATTCTCGGTTCACATTCAGAGAAAAATACATCGGCTATCACGGTCGGTCAGGTGGTCCAAATTGGTCTAAACATACTTTGTGCCTCCTGCCTGACGATGGTACCTTCTGCCTGATGATGGCCAAAACCGCCGTCGAAGCTTATCGTACTCTGCGAACAACTACCGGTATATACACGGTTGGAGATTATGTTCCCGTTCTAAACTGTGTAAACCCTGGGTAATTAAATGGCGGCCAGGGGGCCACATCCGGCCCGCGAGGCGATCCTATCCGGCCCGCGAACAAATTAAGGTCTAGTAAAACAAAATATGAGGTTTCTTTCCGAGGTATTTTGATGCGGACAGAAAATCATATTACTTTAAATGAAGTAAAACATAACTAAAATGTGTTGAAAACGTTATTTTTCGGTGGGCTTTGCGCGCACCTAGGCCTGTCATTAGCAGTTACTTCACTATTACTTCATAAAGGACAGCTTCTGTGCAGTGATTATTCTAAACCAGTAACGTGGCCAGGGGTACCCACCCATCTTAGTAAAATTCACAATAACTAGAAAAAGGAGGTCTACAGTGTGCCTGAATCGGTGAAGCTGTACTGCTTTCGAACAGTTTCTGTACTTTCGGATAAAAAGAAGTTGACGAATAGTCAAACTGGAAAATCAAAGTAGAGGGGAGAACTGTAGTGTTAAGGTGGCCCGCATGTATTTCTATGTGTTTGTTCTTTTTATTTCTCCCAAATCGTCCCAAACTACCAAATGTTCACTCGCTCCGCACGCTTTTCCATTTAAGTTCAATCTAGAAGTAAATATAATTCGACTAACTTATCCACACACCCACTGCATAAACAAAACGATGGGCGGTTTTTCCGACATGGGATGGCCAGATCAGTGATGGTTAAGTAAGGGAAAGGCCACTTAGACCAAGTTGTACGGGCTTACGAATTCTGAGGGAAGTATACCTCTTGGTAGAAGAAAATATAGGCCTAAAACGTTGCCTCCTATTTGCCTTCCTTGAAGTGTCTCTTTTTCTAATCATGTGATCTCGAAATGAATAAATATTTACATCTTACAAGACTTGGAAAAAGCCATTTCCAACGATCTGGAAGCTATTTTAGCACCTAAATTCTTGGCACGCTACGTACCAACCACCGATGGTGACGCTCAGAGTGTCATGATTAACCCCCTCATCCCCACCCAAACAATCATTTCGATGTGAATGTTCACCACCGAATCTGGCATGAGTTTATTATCTGCTCTGCATAACATAGGATTTTCGATATCGCAGTAAATAATGTTCAAATTGTGATACTTTTGATCATATGTTCATTGTGTCTCAAATTAAATTGACAGAAATGTACGTATATGTTTCAGCCACGCAATGTTTCACTAATACATTTGAGCTTCTGGGGTTCCACGGGAGCGTTGCCCTGAACCCTACTAGGGTCCCTTCGAAGTGGGGCTTCTAGACACCACGCTGTTGGTGGGGGGCGTTGCGTTCCCGTTGCGTCAATTAGTCATTTGCAAATGGGCCTTCCCCCTCTCGGACAAACTTACTTGCCTGTTTGTGGCCCGCGAAATTTTCATGATGAAAAATGTAGCCAGCCAACGAAAATAATTAAGATCACCTGATCTAGGGTATAGGAGCTCTGCACTGCTTAGTCATATGGAATTGTACTATAAAAGAAATTGAACTGCGAATCCCAAAAGGGCGCGTAGCCCACCAAAATTTTGTAAGGTCTTATAGAAGAATCCACTTAATCCGATTAAAAAAGTTAAAGACGTCCGTTGGGTATGACATACTTTATCGCATTCCCTAAGTTTACTCGACAAAATCGGAAACTAGGCTTTCTTTACAGGAATTCGACATAGCCATCTGTCCAACGGTGCCACTAGGATTTCATAATTGGGTAGCACCACAGGAGATGATGTCATAATTCCATTCCAGTTGATTTCAGAAAGTCGGTGTTAAGTATGCATATTCGTATCTACGATGCTTTGCACCCGGGACTGGACTCTTCCTCTGTAACCTACGAGGAGCCGTCCTGGGGGTCTGAGGGGTTCGAGGGGGAGAGGCTCCCCCTCCCCTTTGATAAGCTTTTATCGTTTAAGGGGGCTTACATGCAAAATGATGATACCTTTGGCAAAGTTTTGAACTGTTCATATGTTAAAATATATTGCTTTTATTTTTGCAGATGGGTGTAAGGAAAGTGGTATGGTGTCTAAGTGGAGGGGTTGAAACTCCTCCCAAAACTGGTCCGTTTTCTTCCAAAGCTTTGAAATGATTTAATTTTAAGAAATTGTCACTACCTTGTGGTATTTTGGCTGTGGCATGGCACAACTCCGATCATGGCGGTACCGTGAGAACGGCACAGGGCCTCCTGGAAGCTCTGGGGTAATTAAACTGGGGAAGTTCGTGTGATGATTTTAATTGACCTCCAAATGACACTTTAGGAGAGGATTGGAAAAGTTTTGAATATTTGAGGGCCCTTGGATGCAATTTGGTGCAATTTCTGAGCAAATCTGAAGGAAAATAGGCGGCAAATTTAAGACATTTTTAAAGAGGAAAATATGAGGGATTTCTTTCTTGAGTTGAGGTAGACGGAAGCATACTTTTGCCCACTACATTTTGACTGTGTGCCTTTCGACCTAACCCCCACCACCACCCGATGCCTACGCCATTGGGTAATATACTTCAAATAATAAACATCGCGCTACAAATTTTGCCATAATACAAGATTACCATTGCGTCTTGAATAACCTGAGGTTGGGTTTAAAGTTCACAGAAAATAGTTCTCGCCCGAAACATCCCGTCCGTGCACTATCGTCCTACTAACGGTTTCTGGCATGTAGTTTATAACTGGGGCAATTGCGCGAGAAAAGAGCCGAAATTTTGCATAGGAGTTGTTACAAAACCCGTTAAAGTACCTTTGAACAAATGCCTTCGGAATGGCATTAAAATGTTAGATCGCCCGGAGCGTAGGAAACTTGGATAGATTTGAAAGGATTTGCGATAGAAAATTATTAAGATAGATTCATCATTCGCTCAGTCAGTCGGAAAAAACACTTCATCCTACCCCCTACAGAAATGTACAGCTTAATCGCCTTTGCGTTTATTTAACAAAGTCGAAAATCGCTTGGGCCATACTCCCCCATGCCCTCAAGCCGGCACCACTGTCCCTGTTCCTCACAAAGCGCTACCCCTAATTCCAAACGTTATACATTTCATAAAGTTGCACTCTAAAACACAAATTGCGACTCAACATCTAACAGCACGCACGGGAAGGCCGCGGACTTCGTATAGCAAGTAATGACTCGAGTTGCTACCTCTTACAATCCAGTTGACTCGTGCAGACTTTCGTGCATTCGATGACTTGACCAGAGCTCAAATGGGGTGTTCGAAGATTTAGACGCCAGCCAGTATGGTAGAAAGGGTGCCTCAAATTCCATCGTCAAACCATGCTTGGCTACCACTCTGTTCGTTTTGCTTTCCTTGTTTTCTTGCCATGAACATTTGGCTTGCTGAGAAGCCTATAAGTTGTAGTGCAGTTCCGCAGAACGAATATGCTTACGTTTCATGTGTTTTTGACGGGATTTTTCAAATATTACGAAAATATTAGAAAATTGAAATAATGATGACAGCCTGCAACTTTCTCCCGTGCGTTATCTCAGACGTCAGCCTCAAAGAGTCAAAGGCTCCTATTTTAGTCCCATAGCTGCATTCATAATGAGAGACAAAGTAATACGGAATCCGTCATCGAGTGGCAGAGTGGCCTATTCCAGCTGCTGTGAACCAACTTACGGTTTCACATGTGCGTGGGTTCGAATCCCGCTTGTTATCCGAATAACACTCTCAAGATCTGCTTCCACTTAACTGCAAACGTACGTAGGAAACAGCCTCACAGACTCTTCTTGTTTATCTAATTAACTTTGTTTCTAAAGCACGAAATCTAACTGAAAGTAAAAAAAAAGGTTTAGATGCAACTTAAAGGTCTAAAATTTGCCCCCCCCCCCTCAGGCTGCAAGACATTTCGACAGAACATTTATTTGCAAGGCCTACGCTACGGCTAGTGCCAGTGGCTTCCTCCAGTGGTGTACCAAGAGCGCTAGGGAGGAGCCCACAACGGCCATGTATAGGAGTCACAAGCAACAGTCGAAAATTCAGTTAAAATGAAAATTTCAGACCATGTAATCAGTCGAAACTTTGCCAAAGATAGCACCATTTTGGATCTAGGATATCTTAGAAAAAATGTCTCACAGAGTAGAGGTGTCATCCCTCCGCTCAGGCAACATCCCCTTCGATTACACCTTACCAAAACAGAAAAAATCACTTAGTAAATAATGAGGATTCCTAAACATATTATCAATTCAACGCCAACGAAACTTTAGTAACAAAGATAGCACTATTCTGGGTCCAAGCCACTTCACACAGACTAAAGTTTCTCAAAGAGTATAGGGTGTTCAAGTTGTCCCCTGCTCTTAGACAGTACCTCTTACCTTACGCCTAGCCCAAGATAGGAAAAAAAAGTAAATATAACGATATAATCACTTTAAAGCTTTGATATAGATAGCACAATTTTACAGTGACCTTAGCCAGGCCTTAAATGTATCCCTCCCCAAGGATGGCATCCCAGTGGAAACAAAACGGTCGGCCCGAGTGTCCACTGCCTGCAGGCATGCCACTTGGTGTTCCGCTAAGACACTGCTAGGAACTGCACCCCTGGGATTTCGCCCAGGCTACGGCCCTGGATTCTAATCAGCAGAGTTTTCGAACTCACAGCCTTCATCCAATGAAACATTAGCTTCCGGGTGTACGAAGCTTTTCGTTCAGCTTATTGACAGAGGCTGTAGTTCCCTATTGCAGAAGCCAAAGAGAAACGCTACCAACTGACCCAGGCGAATGGAACATGGAATTAAGCTAGGTTGGAATTTCCCGAAAATGGAATCATTCACTCCTCGTCAAATATCCCCCACACTTAATTTCACTAACCCCATTGCCTGATAGCCCAAGGCGAGGAGGAGTGTTGCCCCCTGAAGTTGAGTCAAAGCCAATTTCTCTCTCAGATCTCTAAAAAAAAAACTGGCAGTTTGGTCTTTAGCGGGATTAGGAAACTCGGGCCGAATGGCTAAACCCAGAGAAAATACCCTGTATGCCTATAACTGACCATAACGCAATAAAAGGGCTTGGCTGTTCTGATTTCATTTCTAAGAAGATAGGTTGCTTTAAAAAAGGTGATTTCTAGTCTGTTTACTTATGCTCATGACTCGGGTGAATGTCAGCTTCAGCCCTACCTCTAAATGTTAATGAGTGAAAATCCAGCAAAAAAAAAAAAAAAAATGAAAAAAATGAAAAAAAAAATAACTACAGTGGCCACTCTCTGTTTCGAGTGGACAGGGCCGTAGCTAGGGTCATATGTTTGGGGGTGAAGGTCTCCAATTCCGACTGGATGGATGTTTTTTCAACTGAATGGTGGGATGTAAATTGCACCATTTTTTATGCGCCCTGCGTTTATATACAGCAGTGGGGATCCATCATTACATAAAGGTGCCTTCGGGGGGGGGGTTGTCCCCCTCCTCTTTGAGAAATTTTTGTTAATTTAAGGTTGCTTAGATGCAAAATGGTGCTATCTTTGGGATATTTTTGAGCTGATCATATTTGGCTAGAAAATGTCCATAATTAAGTGAATTCTAATTTTTCCTACTGGTTTTTTTTTCAAATGAGTGGTGGGCGGCCGTAAATTGCACCTTCGTTTTTCTATGAGCCCTGCTTTTGTATGCAGTGGGATCCTTCCTTTGTCACTATATAAAGGTGCCGTCCTGGGGGAGGGGTCTAAGAGGAGGGGGATGTCCCCCTCTCATTTGAGAAATTTTTGTTAATTTAAGGTTGCTTAGATGCAAAATGGTGCTATCTTTGGGGAATTTTTGGAACTGATCATATATGGCTGGAAAATGTCCATAATTAAGTGACTAATTTTTCCGACTGGCTGGATTTTTTCCCAAATGAGTGAAGGGGGCCGCAAATTGCACCTTCGTTTTGGTTTCCCGAAAGGGAAAACTTAGGAGCCGCTTTTGCCGACCTTGCAAAAACTTGAGAGGGACCAGAGATTGTAAGGTCGGAAATGACTACTGTAACACACGAATTACAATGCATGTAACTACTGTCAGTACACTGATGAGTAGTAAACAAAGCTCCAGTCATCGTTGCCAGTGTTACAACCGATAATGTAAAAATCAACCGATTATGTAAAAACGACCGATAATGTAAAAAAATACCGATAATCTAAAAACAACCGATAATGTAAAAAAATTAACCGATAAAGCAAAAACTCTTTGAACCGATAATGTAAAAAAAAATACCGATAATGTAAAAACGCTCGTCTACCGATAATGTAAAAAAAATTACCGATAATGTAAAAACTGTTCTAAGGACGTTTTCATATGGATTAGGAACGTGGAATTAATGAGCTGTCCGAAAAACCAGGAGTGTTATTATCGTTATTCTGAAGCTGAAGGAAGGTTATTCCCTCTCACCTGTTCCCCACCCCAGGGGAAGAAGGGGATGAAATCGAAGCTACTCACGCTTGATAAGAGTTGCGTCCTAGAGGTTATCGACCACGCTGATCACAGATCCGAACTTCAGTCATCCCGTCTCTCAGTCGTAGTGGGATGGGCGGGCCGTCAAAAGGCCCACTTTTAGGGTCAGTGTCCCCAAGAGCAGATTTTAGGCATTTCAAAACACCCAGTTTTCATACTAGTCTAGATGGATACCAATTAAAATTTAGGAATATGGTTTCGATTGCACTCATTAAATGTGGAGTGAAAGTTTTCCCTTCCATATATCACCCTTGAGGGTTGTGAGGGTGTGCCCCTCCTGAGAGAGAATTTCAATCTATTTCCACTCGAAAAAAAGAGTGGTCACTGGAGGCAATCGTCGAAGAGTGAACTTCACTCTTTCAATTTACAATAAGAGAGTAACCCTTCCGGAGTTATATTAAACCTATTTCTTTCTCGCGCAGATTTGTGGAAAAATGTTGTCACTGATGTGATAGGCCTACAGGCTTTTCTTAGGCAGTAGGCTACTGCTAAGCCCTCCTCCCGAGAAATATTTCGCACGCTAACGCCTATATTTAGCGTTAAATTAAGAAGGACACCGACACAATATTGCAACGGCTCTTTCCCGACTAGCGGTTTACTTCCTACGTAAACTAGAGAATGTCAACTTGGATTGGGCTTTTCTCAATTGAAAGATGAAATTATTTTCCAAACTCTTTCATTTGCAACCCACATATTCCCAAGAATTGCCTCGCTTCTGTGGTGCATGCACAGATGACAATGTATAAGTGGATCATCACCGTCAGTTTGTGCGAATCGTACCGAAATACCCGGAAATGGTATTTTCCAGTCCTTGAAAGTTGCATCTTTACTTTAGTCTTGACTTTCGAAGACCTCAAGTTGTAGAAAATGAAGCTTCAAAAAGGGTCAATGCGAAACAAAAATAATTAAATTTCGATAAAGAAATGTTTCTGCAACGAAAAATTCCTTGCCCACGACAAGCTCCTCGACTATTCTTTGGGAGCGACCCATATTTGGGGAAGCGCTGATTAAGCCTGCTATAAGCAGGTTATTGTGCGTTTTATTGGTTGAAAAATTCAACTCCTGTAAGCCTGTAAAATGGCAAAGTCCAATACAGTAGCTATCTAGGATGTATTCTACATTTTGAGAGAGCGCCACCTTTTTGGAAAGTATCTGCAGTAGCGTCTGCTTTCACAGTACAAAGGATAGACTGCTGAAGCCGAACCCACACGGACGGCAGGAAACACGAAACAGAAAACACGTTTCGTGTTTTCTCACGCTCCGTGTGCGTTGAACGCAAACAAAAAATAGCGAAGCACTTGTTTGTCGAAACAAGCAGTGCTTGGTTTCGCGAAACGCTGTTTTCAATTTTTGTCCAACGCACACTGACGTCAGAAAACACGAAACGTGTTTTCTGTTTCGTGTTTCGCGTTTTGTCGTCCGTGAGCGTTCGACTTGAGTTAGATGAGATTTAACGACACACCAACACGAATGTGTATAGTGTCAACTAGATAAAAAGGTAAAGTTTAAAAACGGTTTCAAATAAGGTTCAAGTTTGGTTTCAAATACAGCTCAAATACGGTGCAAGTCCTTCCCTTTAGTCGCCTCTTACGACAGGCGGGAAATACCGTGGACATATTCTGCAACCCCCAGCCCACAGGGGGCGCGTTCGACTTGCGATAAAGAAAGGGGTTAATACGTTGCTTTCAATTGGTAACATTCCCACTTTGCTGGTCAGTTTTGCAGACTATTAGTGACTCACTTCACTAAAGCTCAACCGAAAAGACAACAGTGAGTTGGCCTTTGCAGCAGGTGTTGAACATGTTCCAACGTTCGCCGAGGGGGCAAGTGCTCGGCCTTCTTTATCGCAGACACTGGCGTAGTAAACGGGTGGACTGGGTGGACAATGTCCAGGGGCCCCGAGGGTTCAAATGGCCCCCAACCAAATGCGCAAAAAATTGTCAAAAATGAAAAAAATTGTCAAAAATTGTAACTCTGCCTACCGTCTAACCACCCAGTAGAGACTGGAAGGAATCACGAAGCAATCAACAAGTAGTACAAAACTACTTTTGCAAAAACAGGCAAGAATGGGGCAAGAATGGGATACGGGATTGAAACCGGATCTGGTGCGTGCAAGGTCTCACTCTTACCCAGGACCTCCCCATGGAGATGGTTTTATGGAGATGGATTTATGATACCATTGGTTTTGGGGCCCCTCGGTTCGGTGCAGATCTCTTGTCCATGGGCCCCCGATGGTCTTGCTATTCCGCTGATCTCAGATGCGTGTTTTGTGCATTTTTTAAAGTTTTTGTAAGTAGTCGTTGTTTATTATTTTTTATCATTTTACAGTTTTGTCAATTAGGAGAGATGGCACAAGTATGCCGGCCGACCAAAGTTGTACAGGATATGTCTGTCATGTCACCTATTCATCCTATTTAGAATTAATGAGAGAAGGCTACTTGAGACTGCACAAATGTACTGCTGCCACACTAGTATTTTTTGACGGTTTGGGACGGTAATTGTGGGAAGATGGGGTGGAGTGAGAATGCCATACTCCTTAAGTGATGGCTGCCAAAATGCAGGACACCAGTGATAACTTGAGGGTAGTCAGCAAATCTTCCTCTCCCCCTGCTACCCTCCCTGCCTGCTTCATAGTTATGTAATCTTTGCAAAGCACTGCATTTTACTCAAAGTTCCAAGTCATATTACCCAGTGGCGTGTGCAGGATTTCGGAGGTGGGGGGCACAACCTGTGATTCCCCCGACTGACATGGAGGGGTGTCACAAGTGCACCGAAGGTGCACCACGAGCGCAAAGCGCGAGTTTGCGCGCGTGGGGTCCAGGGGCCCGCTTTAGGGCCCCTGGCGGGGTCCAGGGGCAGAGCCCCGGTAGGGGTCCAGGGGGCGAAGCCCCCGGAAGCTCCTGCAATATAAGGTAATAAGACCGCCGTCAATTGGTTGTAGAGGCCTTATTGATCAGGTTTTGTTTGTTTCAGATTTTGTGAAATTCGATGTCAATGACGGAGAGTTCAAGTTATCCTCCATGCGTTGTAAGCTGCAGTATGCTACAGTATGTGTCACATAGCTTACATTGACAGGGTAAGATCACGAGGACTGCAAGATCACGAGGCCAGTCAAGAAGGCTGCTTGAGATGATCGCAAAAGTTAACAGCAGTTTCATCCTTAAACCTGTACAGTTTTACCATTTCAGATGGTTAAAGTGACTAGCGCGAAGCATCCTGTCTGATTATTCACTGAAGGGCGATTGGAAGAGCTCTATCCTTTGGTAAACAACCATATAATGAAAAAATTCTCTCCTAATTTCATTCTGTAGGCTACTTCTAAGTTTCGAAGGGTGGCTAGACGGGCGGAGGCAGCGACCCGAAGCCCTGGCAGCCCCGATGCCGTCAAGGGGATGATCTGAAGAAAATCTGTGTACTCAACCATGCCATTGTGGGGCATATATGTGCATATACTAGAGGAACGTAGTTTCGGGGCTAATTTAATATTTTCGGCCCAGAATGTAAAGTGTGAAATCGCAAAGCGTGAGAAGCGAGCGAAAATTTTTGGGGTTATCCTACACTAAAAAGAATCGGTACTTATTAAAAGACAATTAAGGTCAATTGTCCTGGCAGTTGGTCCCTATCGGGCATAACTTACATTGTACTTTTCTCCTCGTGTCCTATAGCCGTACCGCACTACAGACCCAAGAGAACATTGGCTAAATGAGGTGATATGAGGTGAAATTTCCAACATTTACCTAAATTCATGTATTCAACTTCTTCAGTTACTTCGAAAGGTGGAAATGGTTTGAACTATATTTAGCTGTAAGTAACAGAACTGCGGAAGAGTGGGCAGAGCGTACTGAAAATCTTGGGTTTCATTGCAGAAACAACCCTTTGAAAGCCAAAATAAGAAAAACCGATCGTAAATGCGTAGCGACAGAATTTCCCGACAGAAGGCTGGGCCATGCCAGCGACCCTAAGCTTCGACAGCCCCTCTGTTGAAGAGGTGGTGACAAGGGGATATGGCTTACTATACCATGCCATTTCAGCGCATATTTTGCATAATATCACTTAATTCTTCATGAGTCGAGTTGCGCACTTTATATATAGTGGTCTTTGGAATCTGAAACTTAAAGTTGCAAAGGGGGCGAAAATTTTTGGCAGGCTTACACAAAAAAGATATGTGATCATTATGAGCATAAAGAAAAGAAAGAAGAACTGTAGGTTCTATACCATATCGAGGATAACATACATTTTATCGAAACACCTGGAGTACACCCTATGAAATAGGTCCGTGAGTCGCTCGCAAACTGACCGTACCGCATGACACACACAAGACAATAGGAAATAGGCTTAGCGCCATGGAATGGAACTTTTGACCTCCACATAAACAGTGTGCTCTGCCTACATGTTTCGTGGTAAGGTTGGCAGGACCTGTGCTATCTAGCAATGTGGAATGGAACTGCTGAAGATCCTGGAGTGACTGTACAGCGCGCGTAGCGCGCCGAAAATTTTGGGTTCTTATTAGAGAAATTGTCCTCTCTCAGGCGCCAACAGGGACTGCATACTCTATCGTATCAATTAAGACTCCCCGATGCGGGCCATCCCTGTTGAGTGTTCAGTGCGTCTCTTCAATATTTTTCTCTTCCCCTCAACCCTTAAATCCCCCGACTGAGGGATTTTCCCCCGACTGACTTTGGAAGTGGGGGGCCTGTGCCCCCCCCCCTTTGAACACGCTACTGATATTACCCCACTGTACCCACACCACATTTGATTGCAGCAAATTTTGCACTTGGTTATACAAGGGGTAAACTTCTACTTAGGGCCTACCACGGCCGGTAACCATGCGAGGGCAGCTGGCAGATGCCCCCCAAAAAGTTTCAATTGAATTTAATCACATCAATCTTTAGTTATTAAAATGCCTCAAGATTGTTTAGATGCAACTTTTATGACATGGTATTTACAACAATATGGCAATCATTTTTAACTTTTTCCTTGCGAAACTAAAAGACAACACATAATGGTGATCTGTTCAGTCTATCACCCCCGGCCAAAAAATGTCTGCATGCGGCGATGGTAACCATGAGCAAATATATGATGTCTTAAAAGAAATCCACGATTTTGGAAAGAAGACACAACTAGAGCCAGATTTGATAACATTTTCATTCCATTTTATTACAATTTTGCATGATTGACTTTTTTATGTACATTTATCACAGATACAAACAGCTTGGCAATTATAATACAGAACTGTACAGAAATAGTAATTATCGGCTCGCAGCAAGAAGGCACATCAGTCTTGGGAGACTAAGTTTATCCCTGAAAGCTTCAAAGTAATGGACATCTATTTAAAAATGAAGATAAGACATTATTCAATCAATACTGTGACACCTGAATTCCAAACACCTAGAAATGAAACAAGCTATAAATCTTTGTACATTTGAGAGTCGGTACTGCTCAAATTCCAAATTTTCACTTTTCTTGGAAAAAAATCTTTGATAATTGACAGCAGAAATGTAAAACTCAGGTGTCCAAGGAAGGACAAGACTGAACTGACTGTAGACTCATCTGGGCTGGTTTTTTGTTTGTTCTGTGAAGATTAAATATGTATGTAACATATTATTAATACACTCCCTAGCATACAGATCTCTGCACACTAGCAACTGTGAATATACATCTTAGGCCAAAGATGATCTATCAGAGCTATCTATCATACCAACAGCGTTCAACTGAGTAGGCTGAGCACCTTTGCCCAAAATTTCAAGCAAAGTGTCACACATTCCCCAGAAAGTTGGAACATGTCTTTCCCAAAAATAGCAAATATTCTGCCCCAAAAGAGAACACCAGCCCCCAACCCCCACCACCACCTCTTACACCTGTGATCAATGCTGTGGGTAACACTGATGAGACACTGTAACATTATCACTGGTACACAACATCCGCTACTTCTAGTCCTCAGAGCCGACAAAGAGGTTCATTCTAAAAAAACATTAAAGTTTTACCAAAAAGCGTTCTTTTGCCTAAAACAATGAATAGAGATGTACAGTAGTTACTGCCAGACCCTCTATATCAATCAAAAACAACCAAACAGACCAACTCATTACTTTCTAAAACAATCATTTAAGACTTCTAACATGTATTTATCCTAGCATCCTTAATGTGACAAACCATTTAATTAAAGCACTTTTATCACTGAACCTAAATGTTGCAGCAAACTGTATGGGTAACAAATTCTTTTTTTATAATTATTTTTTCTTTTTTTTTGCAACTCCTTTTGGTTGCAATAGCCATGGAATTATTAACATTCACTAAGGAAGTCTTTCTGGTGAATTTTACACAAGGGGACATTTCATTAAACCATGAAACAGACCCACTATAACCAACTGCAAATATACAAGTCTTTCTTTCCATTCATCTTAGAGATCAATCATCATCCTCATTCATTACCTAACAATCAGTACTTCTAAGCCTCCAATACAACAGTGGCATAACCATCAACAAACTGTGAAAAAAATCTCTCTTTAATAAGTAAAAAAGGCTTTCATGGAGGGATTCCATGCAACTAGATGAATTTCAATGAGTATGGCATCGGATGATGAGTTAGTTAGATAAGATTTAATGACACACCAACACGAATGTGTTATATAGTGTCAACTAGATAAATACGGTGAAAGTTCGGTTTCAAATATTGTTCAAGCACAGTGCAAGTCCTCCCCTTTAGTTGCCTCTTACAACAGGTGGGGAATACTGTGGGCATATTCTACAACCCACAGCCCACAGGGGGCTCGGATGATGAGAACTGGAACTTTAACGAGTATGCCGACATCTGATGCCGTAATCATTGAAATTCTTCTAGTTCTAAAATCTTTCTTAAGACCTTGCAATGACCCAGCCCTTAGTGTGTTGAAAGGGAAAACCTAGCACACTTACCACTGTCTAAATGTAAGCACTTGACCAAGCAAACCTTAACATCTGACTAAAGGGTGACTGTTAGGGTTCCTGGCTGGCAAAGTGGTTTCCACTACTGACATGCACCAATTTGTTTCCCAAGTGTGTAAGTATGATTCCAGTTTGAGGTACTTGAGTTTTTCTCAGGGAATTCCAGCTTTCTCTCCCACTTGGGGGGAAGATGGAGCACTCTCTGTCAGTACCTGTTCACTATTTGACTTTGCTATTCTTAACTACCACTATCACTTTCTTCTAAATAACACTTAAAGGTCACTTTCACAATATTTGTAACCATCACAGAGGTCTTAAGAACAGATACTGTATATGTTGTTTTCCTGTGGTACCAGAACAATTTTTTTTTTTTTGTCAGTTGGACAAGTTTACAATGTTACACTTCCCTTGAGGGAATAAAGGCCGGTTCAAACTTCCAAATTTCTCGCGATATAAAGCGATCAATAACCATATATGGTCAAAGTATCTTCGCCGCCAGCTCAATTCACGGTCATCGCTGGGAGTTGAACATTGTTCAACTTTTCTCTCAGCCTGTCGAGATATCGAAAAGGAAACGGCTTCTGATTGGCTGCTTGGTAGGTGAACGACCTTTTGAAACGAGCTCACGATCCCACTCGACAACAATGGCGGTCCTTTTCAGATACCGGCTCATTACATGTATTCGGGTTCCGTGCGACTATCGGCGGCCTGATTGTGACAGTGAGAGTTGTCGGAATGGAGGGAAACAGTTATTGCTTCCCACGAATTAAGACATAAAGGTTAGTAAGGCAGGATTTTCTTGTATTCCCTAAAATTATCACAGTAATCAATAGTGTACTTTGTCGTAGAGCCGATCAAACCGCATACACATATGTACTGTACTTGGCCTTAGCATAGGCAGGTATTGGGAGACTGTGCATTGCATGGCAGTACTGCGAAAGTTGAGCAATGCAAGAAAACTGAAGTATGAATCAATTTTACATCGGCATATCAAGACCCACCTAACATCCTTAAACACAGCTTTATAGCGCTGTAATGAAGTACGAACCGGCCTTAAGTCATGCTACGCTTTCTTTGAAAATGGAAACTTCATTTAAGACTAAAATGAACTAATTCTCCTCAGTAACTGGTAGATTTGCTACAAAAACATATGTACCTTTGAATTCCAAACAAAAACTACAAATGGAATTCCACTTCTTCATCAAAATTTTTATGAAAAGTAAAATAGCAAGTGCAACAATTCCAATCACTTAAACACATGTATGTCTTTTATTTCATACAGATGAGCAAACAGTACATAGTACATTGCAAATTGGTTAGCAACCCTTTCAAATATTCCATTACAGAGACATACTACTATTTTTTTTTTCCAAAAGCAATAAAACGTTACACAGCGAAACTAATGTAAGACCTGATACAATACAAATCTACAGTAGTGCAACAAAGCTTATCACACCCAATATGGAATGTTTCAAATCATTGACTAAAATAGTATCACACTTATTGGTTATGCAAAGGGATGGTTGGATGTCTTTTGAAGAATTAGCTGTTAAACTATCATAGAAGAAGTATAATTCATTGAAGTTGGCAGTGTTAATTAAAATATTGACGCTATGGAAGCAGGGAAGTTAGAATCGTAAAGTTTAGAACAAACTTGATGGAGAGAAGGAACAGAACAGTTTAACATGAAATGTTTGTGTTGGAAGAAACATGAAAAACCATGACTTCAACACAATTTCTATAACACACTGTACTAATCACACTTTTACCATATATACCATTTTATGAACAATGTAAAATATATTCTATAAAAATAATACAATAAAAAATTTTACATTACAGAACAAATCACAGCCATTGATATATAGCACAAACATACCTTAAACACCCCTATTATGCAAAAAATAATTACTGTTACTTCGGACAGGCACTTTGTAGCAAAACCCCCTCTTTTCATACCTTCCACCCTGCCCAGCAGACCCCCAAATTATCCTACCCAGCAGGACCTTGTGCAGGAATTGTAAATAGTGTCCTCACATGAAGTAGACATCATATGACAAAGACTTTGTTGGAATTGCCATGAAGCACAGCCATGAAACATAGCTAAGACCTGCAGATAAGTAGCACTCTTTGAGACTGATGTATACTTAGTACAAAAGATAACAGCTCCATGGCCTGCCTTGTAGATTCACAGTTCACACTAGCAGTAGGAGCACCAATGTAACACATAACTAGTACTGTTATGAATGGCACACTGTTAGCACAACCCTTCGACACATAACAGACTGAAATACACTCAGTATGGACTGAGATTAAACTACTAACCAAATTTTGCAATTCAAAAGAAAATACTGGAACAACCTGTAAAACATGGTACTCTACACCAGAATTACTCAATCTTGCTAGCCCAGGGGTCCACTTCTTATCCCCATAAAACATTTGCCCACCACCCCAAGTTGGGTCTTCAGACAGCCCAATCCTTTTTGGTGGTCCATTATTACTTTTGGCAGACCCAAGGTTGTATAACATACCTACGTACACAGTAGCTATGAAGCACAAAGCTGGTAGCCACTTTTATTATAAAATGAGCAAAGGAGATTATCATCTGTATAAAACAAACTATGAACTCCAACCAAACCAAATTTTTTACATTTTCTTTCTTTTCTGCTGCTTCTGTGAGTACTTCTGAAGGTCAGCCATGACTGCACATCTGTGTACCTAACCTAAAAGGGAAATACTGTATTTACATAACATTCCCTGGGCACAGACAAAAAGATAGCTGTTATCATTATTACACCATTTAACCATCATTAATGAACTCTTGCAATATACAGTTCTTCTTTCCCAAAATATTATGCATGACAAAAGTTAAAAACATTGCATCATTTGAAAATTTGAAAGTTTGGGTGGAGAAATATTAATGAGAAAGAATTTCTTTTAAGTCGAAACCTCTTTTCTTGAAAATAAAATTACCTGGCTTTGTATAAACCTATAATTTTGCATCTTTAATTCAAGGTTTCAAGACATGAAAATTTTCTGTACCACCACATACCAAATATTCCCTTTTTAAGAATTCACAAAAAAAAAGAAAAAAAAAAAAGAACTCTTAAAGTATGATGCAAATGAGCAAGGGTTATGATGACACAATGATGTCATCAAACAACATGAATTCTATAATAAAACTCTAAAAAAAGGAGTTAGGATATATGTAAATGGAGTTTTCTTGTTCAAATTTAATGTTTGCAAAAGTATCTTTCTTTGAAAATACTCAAAATTGTAAGTAGTATACACGAAATACTTGTGCATTTACAAGGGATGTGTAACAAAGCAACATGCCACGTCACAGTAAATGTCCAAAGTATGTCTGAAACTTGTTATGACATTATGCTGAATACATTAAATCCATTCCTAAATTGCCTGAACCTTTCTCAACTTTTAAGAAAAAATTTAGTCAACATAATCTTCCAATTTAAAATAGAGTTTGACTTGAAAAAATATGACGACTTCAAGACTTCCTTATTTAGTGATGAATGGGTATCAAAATTTCAACCCAATCTGAAAAAAATTACATGTACATTGTACAAAACCTACAAAAATTATTTCAAGTAAATTGAAAGGATCACCACATAGCCTCAGGTTATATCTTTTCAGTAAATGTAGGCAAATAACCCTATGTACATTAAGGAATTTAAATCATTCCAGCTGGATATTAAATATTCACGTTCATGACAGCTGGTATGAATATTCATAAACATTTGTGAATAGGAATCAGAACGAACAGAAACTTCCTGGAATATAAATATAAAATAAATATTAAACAGGAAGTCTTACACAGTTAACATTGGACAACAAAGTTTGTATGTGACTTAATATCACAATGGTGCTTCTGAAAAATTCAAAGTACAATGTCCTTTCTGTATTACACTTAGGAAAATTTTCCAAGTAAATTTTTTTTTTTCTCTCTCTTTTCGGTCACCCTACTGATTCTACACAAAGGTGTCAGGATTGCCATATTAACAGCTACAGTTTAGTTCAAGGTAATGTTTTTTAAACTTAACATGAAATTTTAACAATTTGATTGTATCAGAATGTCAAATACCATTTTCACAAGATCATCTGCAAAAGATTTTTATTTGTAAAACTATGGTTAAATGTTGATTTTAAGACAATAAAACTGTTTCTGATGACCTTAATTCCAAATTTTTTTCCTCCTTCAGTTGTAAACAATACTAAAAATCACTGCTTAAATAATGTTGAGAAAGTTTAAAGCAACGTAAAGACATGAGTGAAGCCATCTGATATCACATCACAACTGGAATCAAAAAGATATTCTGTACAAATGATAAGCTTACATATTTTGCATTGTTGAGGGAAAAGTTTCCATCCATCACTATACCACCGAAAGGAGCAGACAAGTTTAAAAGATGTTTTACTGCCTTAAAGTAAGATCTGAAGTTTCTTAAGCATCCCTCAAGTGTTGATACTATGAATGTGCATGCCAATTTAGGTGTGGTATTAATAAAAGAGTTGGTATTAAAGTGGATTCAAAACATAAAACCCACACTTGTTGCAATTACCCAAGCTGTACTGCACCTCAATATTACAGCTCTTACCCATCTCTATCACATAGCTACTGTACCTATATGCTCAGCTATATATATCCTTTTACACACCACACAAGGTCCATTTAAGTATTTATAACATGTTAACTAACATAAAATTTTTGCAGATTTTCCATAGGAGAATACTTATAAATGTCGCCCTCTGTCAAAGACGGCTCATTCTGTTATTGTCACATAAATGCTGCCAACTGCTTAGGTTGCTCTGCAACACTGAAGTGGGTATTGGCTAACGTTGTGACTGGACTTGTGTCAAGTCCTAGAATTCGGCTGTTGACTGACTGTGAGTTGTCCTTGTAGGGAGAAGTATCAACGATAGTAGAGGCAAGCGTCGTGTTAATCAGTGATGTTGTGCTGGGGACATCAAATGGCAGGATTTCCACAGTGTCGTAACACAGAGAACTTGACAGTTGGTCCTAGAGAGAGGAGCACAAAATAAGTAAATATTATGAACTGACAGCCATTCACAAAGTATTTCAGAAATTCCAGGGGTAAGGGTTCTCCTTGCTGACAGCTTACCCCCTTCCCCTTGAAGGCAAGAAATTTCTATCAATTTTTCTAAAATTACAGAGACTAAGCAACAGAGATGGGGACAATATTCCCTCCCCCTTAACTTTTGCAAATGCCTCTGCAAGTTGAATGTCTTAGTCAATACGAGGACTGACATTTAAATGGTGTATGTCTATCAAGTCTTCCATTAGCTCAAATATGTACTATATCCATTGCACAAGCAGGCCTCCATTTTAGAAAGTTTTATGGTTGTCCATTGGACAACCCGTCTGCCTTTTTTGGTTGTCCAAAAGGAAATTTAGTAGTACATAAAGAAATTTGCAGTAACCCTAGAAGCAGTCTGTTAACTTGTTGTCTGAACTTTGGTTGTCCAATGGACAACCAACCCATCATTTCTGGTTGTCCATCACAAACTTTGGTTGTCGTGGGCTACAGGACGACTGATAAAATCGAGCCCTGACAAGTCACAACATTCATGACCAATATTTATCAAAATATGTATACTCTACAGCTATTACAGAATATAACAATTCATTTCATTTCCACAATGTTGTGCCTTTTCAAGGTGGTTAAATGTAAGGCAACCTTGCATTAGTTCTGCTTGACTGTACCCGAGTATAGACATCGTATCAAACTACAGAAAAGTTAAAACATAAAGCAGGCCTGATGTTTGAGAAAATGTTTAGTTTGTCCATCAGACAACCTAAAGCCAAATATTGTTCGTCGACAGACGACAATAGTTTTGGGTTGTCCAAATGAAGCTAACACAAACGATGTGCAATCACATGCCATTGCCACACTAGACGAATGTTTGTTATAAATTCTTATGCTTCCCAAGGACCTTTTCTTTTTATTTTTGTTGCAATGATGAATGACAATCATACCACAGTTTACCACTGTCTCAATAACACTTTTTAATGGGATTTTCATGACATACTCTAAATGCTGATGTACACTGTAGTGAAAATTTTACAAATAAAGTCTACTCATTCATCAGAAAATTTCAAAGAGAGAAAGTGGTTGTCCAGTGCAGTTTTTACTCCTCTCAGATGACAGGACAAGTGTAAAATTTCAGTTGAAACCAAGTAATCTCAT
This sequence comes from Holothuria leucospilota, assembly GCA_029531755.1. Lineage (NCBI taxonomy): Eukaryota > Metazoa > Echinodermata > Holothuroidea > Aspidochirotida > Holothuriidae > Holothuria > Holothuria leucospilota. The sequence goes on from CM055961.1 coordinate 50,513,691, forward strand.
GGTTCGTTGCCACAAAAGTAATGCCCAGCTCATCTACTCATGATATTCAGGAAGATGGTGCTAACTTTTAATTAATTTAGCTCCAAATCATGCCCCACCTCCATCCATATTAGTGTTCGACCGATTATGCCATAATTGGTAATCACCGATTACCGATTATTCAATTACACAATCGGGCCGATGCCGATTACCGATCACCGATTATTTACATGTATAGGAAGGTCATGTTTTCTCGCCGTCAGTCGCATATTTCTAACTTTGTTCACACACCATAACATAACCTTCACACTGGAAATGAGCGATTAAGAACAGTACCCCACGTTCCACGAATGGAATATTGTTTTTTGAAGGATTTCCTCTCGAAATACTGAGATAAAAATCAACCATCATAAATACATGCTTTCGTACGATGTCACAGGCTTAATATTAACCAATGAGTCTGTCGGCTTACATACGGCTCTGCCTAAAGTGGTTCAATACACCGATCATGTTGAAAGATTCCGTGTAAAGGTCTGTACTGGACTGTAGTAGTGCTATATAGTAGCCTATCCACCCCAGTTTTACGCAAAACTATCTACCTTGGCACTTAAGGGCCACTAAACATTCCACTCAATTTACTTGATTTACTCATCTCTTGGTTCCATAACGATATGGAAATATATATTTTTAAACCCTTTTTAAAGCGTCTTGCCCAACACTTACGTCTTATGTAAAAGATTCTCCAAATGAAATGTAAAACTAATTCCCGATAAATTCCCGTGATCGAAAAACTGTTGCCGTTCCAGCGTGAATTTAACACGGGCCCGTTTCCCTTCGTTCATCAGTTAGGAGCACGGAGTAGTTCATGACCAACGTGCTACGTAAAAAAGCGCGGGCAATGCACTTAGCTTGCATTATGTATTACACACTGTACTGGTGTGCTTTCGTAGGTGAACTTCAACTTCGCAAGAACTGTACGGCAATTACGTGTGCGCATGTGCGGGTCATAGGTAATTAAAAACTTAACGAACGGAATGTGGGAAGTGGCATAATTTATGCAGGATAATAAGCCTCGAGTTTCCGAAGTTGCTACAGTACGTATGTGCACCAAATGTGTACAGATGATGTGGTTAGCACTGAAACTTGAAAAAAACGTAGCACGAAGTCATTTCTTCCTGTAGTACAATTTGTATGCAGATTGTGGCATGGTCCGTGGCATGCACACCTTGTAGGTAATACTGTGTGCCCTTTCACGCACCTGAACTGTGCTGCACTAGAGTTACGGCACCAATTACGATGATCGCTATCATTTATTGGAGAGCTTAAAATGTTGCAAGTTATGTGAGTATCAGTGCTGATATTTTGGGCGGGAACTTAAAGAAATGCGTGTTTTGGCGAATTATAATGATTTTTGCAGAAACTTTGAAGTGTATTTTAGCCCTGTTTCCAGTTTTCAAATAATCGGTGGTGGTAATCGGTTGAATGACAAAATTTTACCGATGCCGATTATTTACCGATTGTGCGATAATCGGCCCGATGCCGATTATCTAACAGATGATCGGTCGAACACTAATCCATATGGATAAGTCATAATGAGATATTACAGCAATTTTAACCATGCAGGGCGTGATTTTAACAGTCATCTGGTCACCCATGACTACCAAAAATTTGTGAAGGACAACCAAAACATGGTGGGTTGGTTTTCCATTGGACAACCAAAGTTCATGCAACAAGTTAACAGACTGCTTCTAGGGTTACTGCAAATTGCTTTGTGAACTATTTAATTTTCTTTTTGACAACCAAAAAAGATAGACAGGTTGTCCAATGGACAACCATAAAATTTTCCTAAAGTCGAGGCCTGTGGCATGACAAGACAACGGCCCAATCAGGCAATTACCATTTGGACCATTACCCTCCCCCACCAACATTCTTCACCATCAGAGAAGACCACCAAGCATGACAACTGCCAAATGATGAATTTCACCCGCCAGAATATTCAGAATTGTCAATGGTGAAAATTGTCCAGGGGAGAGGACAATCTAGATGCAGGCTTCGACAAATCCCCCGCCCGACAGTCCGGGACAAGTAAAAACTTACTCGGGCAAGTGCATTGTTCAATATCACAACCCGCCGGGCAAGTACCCTTGCGAAGTCTCCTCCACAAGGAGTTCAAAGGCATCTTAAAAGTGGACAAGTAGATAATCATGCGGACAAGTAGACTAAGAGAACAGCTAGCCCGATGGACAAGTAATGAAGAAAGAATTTATCGAAGCCTGCTAGATATGGTCCATTACCCTCGCTAAACAACTCCCTCCCCCTGACAATGCCCTAGGACAAGTAGGCCTACCAATCATGACAACTGCCCTGTGTATAACTCCCCCCACCTCCCGAAAATTCAGAATTGTCAGTGCAGGGAATTGTTCAGAAGACAAGAGTTGTCCAGAAACCATTTTGACTGAAGGAAAAAAGAGACTAAGTGACAGACTGTACCTGTAATCCTAGATCACCATCAAGAGGTGGCAAGTTTGAATCCAACAGACCAAAGTCCTGGTGAAACAGATCCTGGCTCAATGAAGCATTTGGATTCAGTCGTTTCAATGACACAGGTCTTACTGCAGGTTTTGGAGTTGTTGTCAATGTAACAGCAGCAGATGACACTTTCATAGAGTTGTTGGTAATGTGGGAATTTGGGTTGGACGCTCGTTTCTGTGAGGAGCTGCTCTGTCGCTGTTGCACCTTGATGGCATTCTTGAGATTCTTTGGATGGGTCAGACGTGACAAGGCTTCAATTTTGGGAAAATCCTCTGTTGGTAGGAGGAAAATTTGTTAATCAGCAAATGCGTACATTGATAAATGTACTTACCTGATTTACGAGCTTCTATAGCTTTGCCCAATATTTACCCAACATGATTCCCATCACATACGATGAAATGTTCAAAGAACATAGATGTAACAACTACTGCCATGACTGTTACCACACGAATCATGCAGTTACTCACTGGATAGTAAATATGTCACAATGTGACTTTTTTATCAATTGTGATCCCCGCTTTTTGAATGTTTTGCAACGTTTTCAAACTCATCTTCGGGATCACATGAAGCACTTGCCCAGTCGGGCAATTTGAAGCAAGAGAGAACTTGCCCTGCAATTTTTTCACTTGCCCGGGGCAATCGGTCAATTGTTAATGTCAAGACCTGAGTCACCTGACAATGTAGTATACACTCCTTATGCAATCCTCAGGTAGACTGATGCTATCAGTATCAGGTATGGCCAAGAGGAAACTCACTGGCAATGACACCTGTAATAAAAGCATTTTGGTAACATGCTCCCAGATGAGATTCCCAACCTCTCTCCCCACCCCACTCCAACACATTTTCAGTTGCTGAGGTTTAGAATGGTCCATACACTGCAAGTACAGAAGTGCCCTTCCATTCTTCCAAGTATCCAAACATTAATACAAGCCCCACAATCCATGCAGCTAGCTATGGTCCCAGCTCTCACCAAGAAGGGGTAATAAGATTTACCTGGCTTTGCCATGCTCATCTTGATACCATTAGGGTCCCGTTTTGTTGACTTGTGAACCTCTTCTTCCATCTTGGCTGCTTTCTCCGGGTTCATGGCCCAAAGACAACCTTTCTTGCCCGTCTTGGCATTTGAGACAGGTGTTTCTACTTTGGCAAAACATTTGTTCAGGGAAAGGTTATGCCGTACTGAATTCTGCAAAGGTAAATGATAGAGAGACAGTCAATATTACTACACTATTACAACTTTGGCCATAGAGTAAGTAAAATTGAGAAAATGAGTCCTTGCCCAAAAGTTCAATCCCTAGTTTCAAACCTCTCTGTCTGATCCACAAATTTCCTTCCTTATAATTACAAGTTGTTTTTAGAAAGCACAGCTAATTTCACTTTTTCAATCTTTAGAAAGCTTGAAATGTGGTCACATAATACACTTTACTTTGTTAGCTCTATAAAGATCATTTTAATTTTCAAAACACATTTCTAGGGATTAAATTCCTCTTGCTTGTAAAATTCAGAATTTGCTATTTGCAAGTACCTTACAATACAGAGTGAGGCCCAACCAGGGATTATGAATGGTGCAGATAAAGGTACTCAATCAAGAACGGTGTAGGAAAATAGCAAATTACCCTGCAGGACAGACCTATTTATGGATGGCAAGCATAGACTTAATGTACAGTAGTTTAAAATTTTAAACCATATTGCATCGCTTTTATCTGAGAATACATGATTCCTGAACAAAAGTTAAACATTTTTGAAGGGAACAGTCTTGACAAGAGTGACCATTCCACATTTTCATTTTTTTTTTCTCTCACCTTAAAGGACAATTCCTGCTTCTATAGCACTATAAAGTTATGAAAGTTGGAAAAAAGGTTGGAAGTGTAAAGCTGCCTCCACTTTCAAATCTTCATGTGCTGTTAATCTATAAGGACCACATATGGCCATCTCTTGCTCTTTCAGGCCAATCAGGACTTCCAAATTTACAGGCCCTATAAAGCCAGGGTTTCCCCTGGCATTCCTTTTGTGAGGTAGCCACCTCACAGTTTTTGGCCACCACCGCACAGAAATCTGCTATAATTGCCATCTGTTCTGCACTAGCTATAGAAGTATTGCTAGTTCTCCCTCACTATTGGTGCCAAAGCTGGCCATGGACTTAATACCACCTCACACTCTCTAAAACCCAGGGGAAACCCCAAAAGCTATAACCATACATGGTCATCCATTGCCCTTCCAGGGCCAATCACAGACATAGTTCAAAATTGAGATTGGTGTTCAATTTTTGTAGCTTTTATAGCACTACACAGAAGTACAGTATGAAACTATGATCGGCCTTTACAGTGCACAGGCGTTAAGAAGGCAATTTATAAGTAACTGTTATATTATTATTATTCTAATGACGTGACCCAAATCTAAACTCAGACAATTACCAATTACATGTGACAATTGCCTCTAGACAACCTACTGCACCCCACCAAATTTCTGAAATTATTTTTTAGAGATGATGCGTAGAAATTCAACTGTCTAGTCAGAGGATGATGTGAGTATTCAGGTATTTTGTGTACTGCTTGGGCAATGCCTTCAGAGTAATAAGGTTTGCTTACTGATCACCATTTTAAAAATAAGAAGCAAGCTAAGCAGGGAGAATAGAACAAAAGGGATAGTCGTCTGGGTGAGTTATCCAGGAAGTCATGGCACTCCCCAGATTCTTACTTTCTTTCATGAATGGAAGTTGTCACAGGAGAAAAGTCCACTGACAGAATTATAATCTTGAGTTGCATAGCACCTATCTATCCCTCACCATCTCCTCGTAACATTTAGCAATGACCTTTGCCTCCTTTAAATGCTTTCATCTACACCAGATGTTCTCAAGTGTTTTCACCCCACGCCCCACGGCCACTTTTACTTTGTTTTTACTTCGCATTCATTGTGGTAGCAAGGACTGAATAACTTAACTAAATGCTTTCTCATTTAAAAATTTGGGGCTACTGAAACTTTTCGTGGGTCATTCTAGAGCTCATTATGGGCCATAGATGGCCCACTGGCCACCACTTGAGAACCTAGGACCAGGGCTCAAAATAACTGATGGTACCGATAGCCCAGATTGGAAAGTTTGCCCTGTGCGGGGGATTTATCCCCTGTGCAAAAATGTGAATTTCGAAGTTGCCAGCCGCACAATTTAACAACTAACAACTGCAACCGCGCAAACTTGTTGGCAGCAACCAAGCAAGTTGCCTGGGAAAGGCAATTTCTTGCAATCTAGGAGGTAGCTTTGGCTTAAATTTTCTTGGCCATTATTAATATCCCCTGCGCACCATTGCAGGCGTTCCAATCTGGCCGATAGCCATGGCTATATATTGGGCCCTTACACATGGTGCCCCTCAGAAATGTCCTATGAAATAGCATAGACCGATGGCCAATTTGCTCATTTTGGCTATGCCCTTTTTGAACTCTTATTTCAAGCCATGTTGGACCTACATCTTGCTACCCTTACGTTTTCTTAAAATTGTTCTTGAAAATTGCACATTACATACAAAGTAGTTTGGAATTTCTATCAACAAATTTAATAATTTAGTGGAGAAAAAAGTGTCACATGATCAGCTTTGTTACAATAAATTGACAATTTAATGTAGCAAGGGTGGGGGTGGGGGAGGTCTGAAATAACAAACTGGGGCTACTTATTCATTTGGCTGTAAAGTGTAAACAGAATTAATGAGTTACCCTTGGCCAGTATTCCTTTACATACATGTACAAAAATGCATACAACTGTAACACAAGTTGTATGAATCCAATTTACACATCCATCACCATCCAAAGCCTAACCTACATGACAATTATACCAACAGGTACTACTCCCCACTTAATTACATCTATTCAAAATGAACAACTGCACCAAATGTTCTTGACAGTAATGCAATTATCCTCTTCAACAAGGTGATCCACTTTTCAACCAAAACAAATTCCTCCTTTCACTAACTGTTATTCAAATAAAGAGATTTTCTCACCTTTTTAATCAAATCCTATTACACCACCTTTATACAGCCTACTCTCTACCACACTGTCTATGACAGTCAAAAACCCTTCATGGTACAAAGTCTCATTTATTACCAACACAGTACATGTTGCTACTTTAGTACACACAAAGCCCTGTACAGCTGCCATTCACTATGCCAACTGTGTGGGTGTGACCTGGGTGACCTTTTTGTCAATAGAAGTGGGTAAATAATAGTAATCAATAATTCATGAGCAGTAACTGTGCCAGACACCTGTATGCAAATTGCTACCTTTTGAAAGAGGCCATCACACTGGAAGGTTTCATTTTTGCATGGGGGGATAGATGTTCTTGAAAAATAATTCTACTTGTCAGTAGTTCCCTCTTTTATCAATTTTCTTCAATTTCCAAAGCAAATCTTTTTCCTCAATCTTATTTTCCTTAAATCTTTGGGTCTGAAGGCTACAAATTTCTCACAGAAAGGATAAGAAGTAATTTTTATTGAAATGTTTGTCCAGGTTAAAATGTGTTTATCACCTGTTGAAGTGATTGGTCTATAGTGAGTCACTGTTACAACAGAATGGAATGTCAACTAACAAGTCAGGCACAGTCAGATAAAGGTGGAGTCCAAATTTCCAGGGTAGCTGGAAACAGGATTTAAAGGTACTACTTGCAACTAAGATGAATAGGTTAGACTGGGGTGTGGCTCTTTGACTAAATCGGCCTCATTACAAACTGCAGAGGATGAAACTGACTCAATGAAGTTGTAATCTATTGATTCTTTATAAGATGAGAAATGAGTTCTCCCTTTCTGAGTAATCTCTTATAATCTTATTGTTATCTTCAAATCTGCAAGTTTAAACTGGATGTCAATCTAACTACTGGACTTCACACCTTTCTCTGCAGGCTACTCTAAAGATTCTTTTACTCACAAAATTATCATACAATATTTTTCAGTACAGTAATAACAAGTACTCAAGTCAACAATGATCCAACAAAGTAGTGAATAAAGTTTCAAATCGACAAGGAAACTTCCAACAAATTACAAACTAACAAGCTTCACTTCAACAGAATTTTAATGGGAAAAGCCTATACATCATAATAAACCTAATTTGGGTAAAAGAATCCACTGCCTAATTATTTTTCCTTTAAAATTTGAACTTAAAATGGATTTTTAAACTGCAAATATTACTAACTAAAGAATTATCTAGACTTAGCTTGATTTATGACATTACTGACAATTATCAAAATCTGATGAAATTACAATCATCAGAAGTTTGCAAAAAAGTAGTCTGTGGTGACCAAAACTGCGATGGACAAACAAAAGTGATAGGATGGTTGTCAGACTGACATGCAAATTTGATGAAAGAAGAAAACAGAGGACACCATGGGCAACTTAAAAATTTCCTTCCAAGCAGCTAAATTTTCTTTCAGACTACCAATAAAGCAGACAGGTTGTCCAATGGGGAGCCAGTACATTATTTTCTTGCATTTGACACCTGCTGTGATGATGTTCTTCATACAAATATTTTTAATGGTAAGCTCAAAGGATGCAATAAACAGGAACCAGGGATGTCTATAAATGGTCATTATGGTGTATGAAGTGACTTGTCTGCTCTAAAGTGTAGAAATTATGCAACAGTATGTCTAGGAAAGTTGGTAACTGAACTAATTCAGATTGAAAAGCAACAATCATTTCATTGTTTAATTATTATTTAAAACGATACAAACTTTTACCTGTGTGCTATAATTTTATTCAATTTAGAATGCAGCCAGGCTACTGAGAAAACTGCAATCCTAGCATATCTTGCAGCTTATGTTTCTGTGAATTCAATACACCACTGAGATTCTGAATTCTTTCCATGTCTACCCTGAATCGCAGACATGTCCAATATATTATCAGTGTTAAATATGCTGGTTATCCAGTTACACGCAAAACTGGCACTGCTTTCTATAACTTGCGATTTACACTGCAGTATATCTATTTTGTAACTTTGGAGAACGCAGCAAATCTTTGGTCTCAAAATATGAAACTCATTATTAACATTCTTTTTCAGGTACCATATTGGAAACTGTTAACATGTCCCAGCCAGAATTTATTTGACTGGTAATGCCATAGAATCAAAATACCATCATTAGTAATGAGTCTGGGAAGTAAACTTAGGTGCAATATCTTTGGTTGAGCTACTTGTTATTTACTTGTACATGTACATTAATAACAACACATATACTTTGTACAATGTACAGTAAGGTATTGTCATGAGTAGGTAGGTATACAACAGTGTGCACCTGGTACTGATTCATTTCTAAACAAACCACTGAACACCAGTCTGTGAAAATGCTGTAAAAAATCTGTTTTAATGAATACAAAGACAAAAATATATGCAGGAATAGTAATGTTCCTGAACAGGGATATTATTTTACCCTAGACAAAGGGGGCATTTTGAGGAAATTGTTAAGAAGTTTCCATAGAAGCCTCATGGGAAATGAAAAATGAAGTTCATGTTCAAGTAAAGGTTAGGGTAAGGATAAAAAAATTGTAGTTGCTAGACATTCATCCTAGCAGCCCCACCCCAACTGCCACTTAAAAGCCTTTCCTCAAATAGAATGCTAGCCTCACATAAAGCCTGCTGAACATTGTAGCTCTCCAGGTCTGGCCTTGTTTTCAAAACTGTGGGGGAGGGGTTTCAGTGCCACTATGGCAGGCTGCAACTGATTCTGAATGTCTCAAAGGGCAACTACCATCTTCTTTGGGCTACAAATAATTAATTTTACTTGCTTCATGGGACTTTATATTAACTATTCGACAATATACAACTGAACAGTTAGCTTGCAGCATTATACAATTAAAAGCAACAGGTCACTTTGTTCAAAAGCCATCATTATGCAAAACATCTTTAGAAACACCAAGTAAGAAATAAAGGTGAATATGATTCATCTAGACTTTCAGAAAAAAAACAAAAAAAGAAAAAGGTTAGGACTGGAAATAAACCAAGACCACAAAGGCCTTGGCCTTCGTATTTTTGGCCATGGCCAAGCTTGCTGCCCTTCAAAACAGCATAGTTTTCAAGGCCATGCATGTACATTGGCCCTGGAGCCCTTCCTAACAAAATACAACAAAATATACTAGATAATACAACATCTTCTGATTAGCCTTGGCATCCTTTGAGATGCATGAATGTGCCCTATTTCCCCAAAAGCTAATATAAAAATAGCCATGCCCTCATTATGTCATCTTTCCTGGCTGCTCTGGGAGGCCCTTTCAAAATGGCTGGCAATTTTTTTGTCAAAATTGTCACTCATGAGCTCAGTGTTCTCTCTCTTGAGCATATATGCCTATGGTAAAACTTCAAAGTTGTAACAAAAAATTAAAAACATATTCAGTGGGGTTGCAAATGAGGAAGCAGACAGAAATATGAACTATTCTTTTGTTTTACTTGGCCTAAAATGTTCTTAAACCCTTCCAAGTGTGTGTTATTTTAACCTTTTCCCAGTATGCTACCTGTAGTGATCTAATTACATGTACTTCATGAAAGTTATTGTACTACCTTCAGGTAGTACTTCCATTCAGTCTTCAGTACACCATAGATCAAAATGTTTGTATTTTTGGACTGAATGTCAGAAAAATTATTTAAGATCTCCATATAAGGGTTAAAGACAGGCAGTCATCACCCCAAAGTATATTTTTAGTGTGGGGGTATCAAAATTCTCAGTTGTCGACTGCTCTTTGATTGACATTTCAGTTTGAACATTTTTGAAAGATGCAGAGTAGCTCACATTCCACACAAGGCAGAGAGAGTGCTTTTATTACAATTTATAGCCTTGCTCACCAGGACATGGCCTTAGTAAGCAATAAAACAGGTTTATTCCTGCACAAGGAAGAGTTTCATACAGTAATGGGAGGAGCTAGAAGTTGCATAGTTGGGAGAATTGGAACTGTCTGGGATCATGAAAATTCCCCTTTAAGAAGCTTGTAAGCTGAATAATAACTAAAACATGAATGACAATACCTTACACTATACCCAGAACACTATTTTAATTAAATGAAATATGTCTATCTTACCTTCCAACCATCTTTAGCTGTCTTGAAATAAGGAAAATTTTCACTGCAAAAACAAGAGAGAAACAATTATGAATTCAGAGAAATACAACAGATGAATTATCCAACTTTTTATAAAAGTTGACTTATTTTTTTTTTTTTTTTTGACCTCCGGAGTTGGGTGCCTGAAGTAGTAAATTTGTCAAGTTAACTACATCCACAGTTGCAGCTGTCCCAGGAAGAAATGTGGAAATAAGTCACTACACATCCTGTCGCCATCCCCCCCCCCCCCCCCTAGATAGCTTTTGAAAATTCATCATTTAATTGGTAAAAAATTGGGTTGCCAATTACAAGGCTCCCCACTTTCTGCCCACTCATTAAATGCATACATGTACTGTACAGGGTTTACCCTGGGTTTTAGAGAGTGACAGGTGGTATTAGTCCATGGGGGTAATATGGTACCAGCTTAAGCACAAACAATTAGCGAGAACTATCAATACTTCTATAGCTACTGTAGTATAGTACAGTGGCAATTATAGCAAACTTCTGTGAGGTGGTGGCTAAAAACTGTGAGGTGGCCGCCTCACTAAAAGAATGCCAGGGGAAACCCTGCTGTAGACAACAATACCAACAGAAGGTACACATGTACAATGGGGACCTACTAGCCTGGCAAAATCTACTGGGGCTGTACAGCCTAGTGTAAGTTCCTTTTTACACCTTTAGAGTAAATTCCCACTTGTACCTGTTTAGACTAAAGTTGACAAGCAATTCCATTTGATTTGGATTTATTTTGCCCAACAAAACAACAAGAAGGAACAAGGGGAAATAACATACAAAAATATAAAACAATTAGGAACAGCAAATAAGACATGGGCATGTTGAGGGATGACACAGAAATGTCTGACAAGCAGACTTATTTCCACTGCGGTCCCTAAAAACATAAAATAATGAACCATGCACTCACAAATAAGCTAGCCTAGCTAGGCTATAGACTAACAGTAAATAATGATCTAAATATTGATCATTAAACATCTAACATTTAATGGGTCTCACCAAATCCAACAACTTCCACCAAAACAATTACAGAAATGGTATGAAAAAAATGCATTCTATTAATATGGTGACACTTGGTCATTTCATGTTCTTGACAGTTGACCCATGTATGTGAAAGCTTCCAAGAGGGTGCTCACTGCTCAGGATGCTTCCTGCCTGAGGCACCTGGTAACACAGCCACAAAACTACCAAGTGTCAAGTGTGTGGGGATTTTGGGGGGTCTTCCCCAACCCCTTTTCTTTGGCTATGGGCTTGAATATGGTAGACCAATAGTCATCAAAGGCACCACACTTCCTGGTTTTCTCCAGAAAGAGTGGATAGAGTAGCCACTGCATTTAAAGCCTACAGGCAATTTTAGGTACAAAGAAAAAATGGAAACCTATGGCCTAAAAATGAAGGAAAATATCAAAAACATGTAGGCCTAAGGCTAAAATGTAATAGGCTTAGAACTGAAAAAGAATTTTTAGAATACTTACCACATAAAATGATATATCTCACTGACAGGCAGACAACCTGCCTTACTGTTTTTTAGTGCCATGGTTATTAAACAGCTGTATGAGTAACAAGGTTTGGGAAAAATTTTCTCTTTAACACCCGGTTCCAGTTTTATAGTCTTTGAAATATTAGACTTCTTCAAGTGTGACTTGGATCCAGAATAAGGCTGATGTCGGGCTGTTTTGATGGATGGACTGTGTACGCCTAACCGATGTGTGCCATTTTTTCGCTCTGACACCACTGTCTGACCTTGTCCATTTTGGAGCTGGTAGTGGGTAAACTCTCTCCTTCTTTGATTATGTCCATTGCTAACATGATTAAATTGCTGAAGGCTAAAGCTATCAGGTTGGTCGTAGTCCCTTTTATTCAGTCCCTGCTGTTGCAGCAGAGCCTGCTGTTGCAACTGACTTGTTCCACTGTTAACAAACAAGTTCACTTGATGTGCATGTATATGTGTACCCCCTAATGTAGTTTGTGTTGAAGGTAACCCTGTCTGCGGATCAACAAATATGTTCGGACTTGAATCGAGACCATATTTATCAGGGGAAAAGTCCAGTATATTATTAGACGAACTAACAATTATGTCCGAAGTGTTTAAACCACCATCGATTACAGCCTGGTTGAAACCGTGGTCCCAGGCTTGCAATTCTGTGATCTCAAGCCCCATATCAGCTGATGGTAATCCGGTGCCCAGGTCCATGTTCGTGACCGTTTCCTGTGCGAACGGAGTTGTTTCCGTGTTGAGCAACTCGTCAATCTCAGTTTTGACTTCCGACTCGAAAACATCCCGTACGGAAAAATCCGACACCTGCCCTGAGTCAAAGTAATCCATATCGAATCTCGCGTTTGCTGAGGTAAAAATGGTGTTACTTTCAAATCATGTATTAGCTAAACGGTAGCTGTAACGTTACAACCAAATCCACTACACTGTACACTTTGACTGGTAGAAATTCAAAACAAGATGGTGGCCGTCACACAATGAATTTGTGTTAACAAAGCTGCGGATCTCAAATTTGTTTACCACAAAGGGCTCGACGAGTTTTCCTTCTCTGGATAAAAAATCTCCTTTGCCAGTTGTGCTGTGCCTTCTTTTTGATCGCAAGCTCTGCAGTATTTCTCCTTTTTACCTCAGGCTAGCTCAAAATCACACGAAACTGGGTAATTTCAAACAAAAACAAGGTCTTATCATGTGGTTTAAATGGCCGTAGTACTCATTCGTAGTAAAAATTCCGTTGACTGAACCTTGAACAAAGACAGTAAAGAGAATTCCGCTGATTGGCCAATATTATTTGAATAGTCAATAGATGACGTATATATACTCTGATTGGTTAGTCTATAATTAGTTGTCAAAGCAAGTCTGCAAGGGCAGAATGTTTGATGACGTATCTTATAGTGGTATAGCCTGGACTGCCCCTTCGCAAAAGAACTTTATTTTTGGAATGGTTGTAGGATGAAAACAGTTTGCATTCCATACTGGAGTAAATAACATTGAGTGAATGAATCGTAAGATGATGAAAAGCTAACTTTTCTGCATGGAATTCTGTGTTTGCTCGTAACATTTTTATATGCATTGTGAACTAGATTACCTACTAATTAGCATGTTAGAGACCGTCGGTTTCGGCCCCTGGTATCAGTGGCTAGGAGAGATTGGGCAAATATTTCCCGCTTAAATCGTCCTCACGCCTACTTTTAGGAGACCTACCTACTAAGTCATTCAAAATTCATGAGAAATTGGGAGCTCAAAGTTTGTAAACACGATCATATGATTTTACTACGAACCGAAACGTGTTAAAATGAAGCTAAAATCAATTGTTTTGGGAGGTTTCCGCTTGAAAGTATCACACTGGACGAAGACAAGCAGGACCACAAAAAGCCAATTGACACCGGCATACTTCGTGATTTGCCCACCCAGGTCTACCCTGTCCTTTTAAAACAAAAAGCTGGAGGTATCATCAAGTACTGTGGACTCTTTGGATTGTTTTGAGTTGTTGGAAGCAAGAAACTTACCGGATAGGCGAACGGAAACTGCGGAAGAAGGAAAGATGTTGGTTTATAGAAGGTGATTGCTATAATTGTGAAGGGATAGTGTACAGAGGTATGAATTGATGAGGGGACAATTTCAGAGGAAAGAGAAGACCTGAATAAGATATTTCATCACTTTCGCGTGAATTCTGCACACCCAAGGAATAAAAGATGCAGCCAGAACATGTCCACTTTTAAACAAAAGTACCGCTTGGGCTCCGAGATGGCGTTAGTAAGTGGGTCCAACAAAAACAGGGGGATAAAAAATTGTACCAGTACAACAGTAGCATTTCTGGGTTGACTTGACTAGGGGCAAGGAAGTTCTGCTTCAACCGTGACTGTGTACACCATGTTAAGCATGCGTAAACAGAACTCTGTCCCCCCCCCCCCCACCCTCCCCTTTCAAGTTTAAAAATTTGACTCCAGTGGATCAGTGCATGGCGTTCATGAAAACCAGTAGTAACTTTGTTTTGGAAACTAGATGAGACTAATTAAATGCTAATCATTGTAGTGGATGAGGTGCCTTCAGTGACGTAGGAACCTGGGCCAGGGGACCATGGCCCCCTCAATATTTTTTGTGGGGGACCAAATGTCATTTTGCCCCCCCCCCCCCCAATCGCGATAGTGTTCATTACATATAAAATAGATATGTACAGATTTAAATAAAGTAGGCCCTGTCATCTGCTTAGATGATGCCATGAAAACACAATCGTGCCGGCATCATACTCTAATACAATCATCTGATCATTTTTCAGGGAAAAACCATCAATAACACATCTATCAAGGTCAAAGTCAGTATTTCAACTTTCAAGGAAATTTCCCCATAACGGTCAATTTCTGGAATTCACATTGAGTTCGAGGTATTTTTTAGGGAATCAGACATTTTTTTTTTTTTATTTATAAGTTTAATTTGAAGTCAATTATTAATTTCCGATTTTCAACGACTTACAAAACTTCCTTGGAAATTACACCAGCTCCTATATATTCGGTATTAATTCACCATTGTGTCTTTAATGGGTAAACTAACATTATGATTACCAGTGGTGTAGAGTGCCATTGGGCCATGCCCCCTCACTGATGCCGACTTACCTGATATACGTAAAATTTTTAACACAAATTTTACTTCAGAGGTAGCATATTATGTGGCATCAGATTGCATGCAAGGACAACTAAAATAAAAAAAATATCAAAGGGAATGAGGACACCCCTCCCCTTTGAAGGGGGTGGCCTCTATCCTCAGACCCCTCCCCCAGGCCGGAGATCATACAACATAATCCATGCCCCCACATCCGTGAGGGAAATCCTGGCTACGCCACTCATAACTATCATTATTATTGTAACGACTTCCCCAAAATTATTATCAATATGGAAGGGTAGTAACATGGCAAATGATTGTATGTAACTGGCATGCGGTGTTACAACCGATGCATGCCTATATGATATGTATTGTTGTTGTTTGCTTTGTCTTTGAAAATTTTTATTTTTTGTTGCTCAAATTAAAATCGGAAAAATCAAATTAATCAAATATGATGTTTTGGTGTGGAAGGGGGTCAAGGTCGAGAAATCGCGTCTGATCTGGCCTAGTCCGCAGTCTGCTGACCAGGGTTGTTCCCGTTACACTTTGAAAGTAACTCGTTATAGTTACAGTTAATTCCATAAAATTGCAGGCGCTGATCTAGACATATCGAAAGGGGGGCTGAAAGCCCCCTTGAATATTTTCCTAGATTAACATTATGCTAACTTTAGCTTATTTGTTATTGTTGATGTGGCGAAAAAAGGGGGGCTGAACCCGAGGAAGACCTCCCCCCCCCCTTGGATCAGCGCCTGAATTGTAACTCGTTACAGTTACTAGTTACAATGTTGAAAAAGTAACTAGTTACAGTTACTTTTGACTGAAAAGTAACTAGCTACATTTCAAAAGTAACTAGTTATTTCAAGGTGAATATACGGTACCTCGGTACCTGAAGTGGAGGGGGCATAATTAGAAAGTAAGAAGGGGGCACATGAAACGACCGACACCTCATTTGTGCCGGTTATCCTTAGGTGTTCCCCAGAGAAAGTCAATGATGCCAGCTGATCTTCAATGGGCATTCTCGCAGAGGCTCCTAACGCTCATCATGAAGCAGCAAATCATGATACTGTGTCGGAGCTTACGCAAACTATTTGTTAGACGAATATGGTTATAACCAAAACTTTTCCAGTTAGACCAGTACGACAGTACTTCTGTGAGGGTGAAAATCTTTATACTCCCATCACACAGTCGGCTAATTTAGAGAGGATAGCGGCTATGCCGGAAAGGGGTAGAGCGTTGTTTCCAGCAATTAAAGTCTTCACCCCTCAAGAGCATAAATATGGTATAATACGAGGATGAATACATTTGTTAACAGTAAAATATTAAAACCTCACCGCTAATGTTGGGCTAAGTGATATTTCCGCATAAATTTCAAGTTTCACATTGTGTCGATATAAAACAATACATATAAATGGTGACATATGTAGTTTATACATGCAGACCATGTGTCCATAATTCACTTTCCCTTTACAATAGGTGAAGCTTTAAGTCGGACACTTCTCTTCTCTTTCAATTAGCTTTGTTAGGATACTTTTAGCGCCATTGACCATTTCAATATTCTGCTGTTTTTTATATTAACCTTACTATTATTCCAGTTTAAGGAGTTACGGACATTGAAAAGAATATGATATAGCCTAAATTCATACGTTTGATTCATCAAATAAGGACACCATACATGTTAAATTAGATACATAAATGGATGCACGGTGTTTACCGACGCTTGGCACCGTAAATTTACTGGACTCCAACGCACGAGTCCGGATTCGGTTAGCTTAATGCCGGTCTCAAGAGCGTTTTATAGATTAGGAATTTGCCCGGAAAAGAAGGTTCCGGAATCGAAATTTTTACGGAATGTGATGTAACTGGACTTGGACTAGGACTCGGAGTTCATTCCAGCCGAGTTCTTAAATATGAAAGTTACATTAAAAGTGTTTAAAGTTCCATTTGTGCACAATGTACAGATGTAAAGTATTGTCACACATGATCAACTAAATTACCGAGGAGGCCAGACTATGGAAGTGAGTACAAACGATGACTTTATTAATGGTGGACATGTACGATAGAATTAAAGATCTGTATATGTTTGATATGCTATTAATTTGCAAAAAGACATGTCTTGGAAGTGGTGCCATTGGAATCAGAACTCCAACTCCAAGCTCCGACTCGGATAGGGTGGACTCGGGTCCAGCCCTAACGCCTCAAGAGGCAATGATTAAACTCTCAAAGAAAGCCTAGTATTTGAATGCCTATGGGACAACCCGTTTCTCACGGTGCACTATCTCCACTGTGTCCTCTAAAGGACAATATGAGTAAACTAAGGCCCAGCTGACTTTACTTAGTACATATACTATATAAAGTCAGCTGGGCCTCCTTAGTTAGAGGACCGTTCAGTATTTTTCAGCGAATCGCACAAAGATTCGGTCTCACGGATAATAAGCATTTTGATCTGTCTAATAAGTAATTTGATACATAAATGATCAATTTTAAACTTAGTTCAATAGACAATGAAGTTGCCCTGTAAGCCCGCAGCGTGTGCATCTAATATCAACTTCTGACTCTAATCGTGAATAAAATTGATGTTGGCGAGGGCGATGTCGATAATAGCGATGAATGATAAATATATCGAAAATAATTTTACATTTTACTACCAAAGTGTCATCAGTTTGAAAATTTTCTGTGTACTTCTTCGAGTAAAATGCAATTTGTGGTCATTTTGACTATTTGTAACGGGAAAGTAACCGGACCCAAATGTAACGCCGTAACAGTTACTTTTACTCAGAATTGTAACTAGTTACTTGCTCCGTTACTGAAATGCAAATGTAACTCGTTACAGGGTTGCGTTACACAAAATGTAACTCGTTACAGTAACAGCGTTACTTGTAACTCGTTACTTCTGCAACCCTGCTGCTGACCTAGTATTTGGGTCGCCTTATAGCTTCCCATACTAGGTCAGCAATATACCCATTGGCAAAATTGGGCTACCGCACCTTCAAAAATTTTGAATGGTCTTGATCTTTCTCAAATTCACGTATACTCCTATGTGAGTGACCTCTACGGGTCCTCTATATGTTTAAGACCCTTCATTCGAAGATTATTTGCACTTAGTGTCCAAAAAGGGATCAAGAATTTTGATTTACACAAACGATCCTGTTTTGTTTTTTAAACATTCTATCAAGCTGCTAAATCTTGTTACTAGGACGTTCACACTATTTTATGCTAAATAACACGCATTACTGTTCAATTGTGACATAGTCCATAGCTATGGTTACGTTCATACACGCGCATACGCGTATATATATAGCAACAATCACTGCAGCAACGCACGCAGACGACGTTACTCTCACAGTAACATGCGGTCAAAAGTTTGTGTTACAATAGCCTATAGGCCTAGTTCAGGGAGCAAAGTGTACGTGAGAACTAGGCCTAGGTACCCTAGGCTAGTCTGCCCCCCCCCCATGTCAAACATCTTCCTACGCCGCTGGTGTTGGGTGGACAAAATGAATGAAAAAGAGCCGACCGGGTCTTAACTTTCGGAACATTAATTGTACGGTATTCCAACAATTGTTAGGAGGCACCAGGAGTGGGGGTGCTGAGGGCACCGAACAACTGAACAATGCACTTTCAAAACCACCGACAATGTTGGTGGGCATGGGGACCCGGGCCTAAAGATTTAGGTTTCCGTATATGCGATTCTACTGAGTGGATGCGATGCCCTTAAGTCACGGGTTGCGGTTTTTCGTTTTTTTTTTCTTTTTTTTTTAACTTTATAGGTTATCAATATTGTTGTCTCCTGGTTTTCTAGCTTGGGGAGGAAGAGACAATACAATGGGACAACTTGAAAGGGACAAAGAAGTTTGATATCATGACTTTTTCACTTTCATACTCTCAGAGCCATACAATGGTCCCCATCAGACAAGTCTGGTACCCATGCAGTGATAGATGTGTGTGAAGCAGTGCGCCTAGAAAAATCAGTGCATTGTGAAATAAAGTAATTGGCTCAGTAAGAGAAATTACAAACGTGGGGGACATGAAAAACTGTCTCACCATCACAATATCCACAGAACATTTTAGTGCCCGGCTACTGCATCCTTCTCGGGGGGAGGGGGGGGGGGAGGTATTGCAAGCCTGCTTATTAAGGACATCCCTATTAGGTGCGGTAATTTGACGTTCCCAGCTGTTGATGTGTTATGGTGTAATGTTTGTTTATGCACTGTAAAAATGATTAACACTTTTTGTAACAGATAATAAACGCGTCTTGGCGTTTATGTAACCGAAAAAACAATAAAATACATAAGGAAATTAAACGTCTAAAACGTCAACTTTAACACATTGACGCCACTTTAACCCCATCTCGTAAACACTTTTATGCGTTTATTTTATGATTACTAAACATCAAGTTGTTTTTAATAAAGAAAAATTAACATATATATCAAACATATAAACGTGTTTGCGGAGTGCACTTTAATTGATGTCATTATCTTTATCATGTGTTAATATTCGTTCAGTCATTTACTGTGCTTATCCATTTTGTTGTTCGTTTTCTAATTCTTAAACGCCATATTGTGTTAAAAAATGAAAAGGTCTCTTTTTACAATGTGTCTGCACCAATGTCTTAGTCCTGTAAACATTATTCATATATATGTAATATAGATGCGTGCGAAGCGCGCCGGAAAATGCCATGGTCTTCCTTTCAACTAATAAACAGTTCGGTTGTAAGATTCTACATATTAATTTCAAAAGTACGTAATCGATTATGCCAGGCTTATTTGCAGTATTACCAATGATATATGATATCTGATTTGTCCCTTGCCTACGTAGCAGGTTGTGTTGCATTTCCTTGTTCAGTCATATCCCTAACGCTGACGAGCTGAGCAAACAGAGTCCGCTCAGCGGGGTTATTTGTCCCCTGACAGAGGGCAGATGTAGGGTTATCAGTTTTCGAGAGCGAGGTGTTTATTAAATTGGTTAATTTGAATGCATAAAGCACAAATCTCACATAGGCAGAATTTTTAAAATTTAACAGCTTACGATAAAAGAAATTAATTTAGTTATGCTCTTATATTCATACCACACTTTTTGAAACAAATGCGGGGGTATCGAAATCATAACAATGCCATGATAACTGGTTACAGAGTACGAGAAGAAAATTTGAAA
Organism: Holothuria leucospilota; assembly: GCA_029531755.1. NCBI lineage: Eukaryota > Metazoa > Echinodermata > Holothuroidea > Aspidochirotida > Holothuriidae > Holothuria > Holothuria leucospilota. The sequence goes on from CM055961.1 coordinate 50,534,013, forward strand.
CCGAAGGGGGGGGTTAGAAAATGCTTAGCCACCCTCCCTTAAAATGATTTTCAGTCCGAAGGCTTTTTGTCTTAAAACGTTGATTCAAACTTACCCAACTTATCCAAAGGTCAAAACTCTAGAAAGTTGAATGATTCTGCCCTTTCCTTCAATCTTAAAACGGTCCCATCCCTATCAGTCTACTACTCATGTAATATTTTTGCGACTTTTGGAACTCGGTTAACCTCGAAGTGCCGCCGCTCGTGGCAGCCTGATTGAAGTCTCAACCCCCCCCCCCCACCTCCCCGAAAAAGTGCATTTTGTAATTACGTACAGTACTTCACTTGGAAAATAGCCATAGTGCGTGACGACAAAAGCCCACAAAGCCGCGCAATTTCGTTCAACTCATAGTCTAAAGGCCGATTAAGGAAAGTTGATTATGTATATATATATATATATATATATATATATATATATATATATATATATATATACCACTAGATTGAACAATAGGGGGAAATTTGTATATCTTGGTACGTTTAGGCGAAATAAAAAACAATAAAATACATAAGTGTATATTTTGCCTTTAAGTAAAAAGGTATACATGTACGTAAATTCAATGGCCTATTACTTGTACGTGTTAACAGATACGTGTCCGTAATTTGGTCAACATTGAAGTAATTACGTATACTACGTACAGCCATATGCATTTTACCATAAAGGCACGTATTCCCATTAAAACAGTGTGTGAAAACGTTAAGGGGAAACGAATTTTTCCCCCTAACGGCAAATTCCCCCTACCGTTGATATTTTGACCAAAAATTTCCCCTTTTTCCACAGTTAGGTATATATATATATATATATATATATATATATATATATATATATATATATATATATATATATATATATATATATATATATAGCTGAGCTATATCTGTGATTGCTTGTATGTTTAAAAGTCCCAAGAAGTTTAACATCATGTTTCCACCTTTATTCATAATCTCAGGACAAGGATTATTTAATGTTCGAACACTGTTATATTATGGTACATAATGTATTATGAGAATTAACCGTCACTGGGTGGACGGCTGTGGTCCCTCCGTGGAATCAGACTAGCCATCCGTCATGTACTTTTTTCAGAAATGTCGGGTGAGTCTTAGAGGGGGTTAGGGGGTTAGATGAGGTTTTACGGCCCAGTTTCTTACAAACTGGTTTAAGTCTGGCCGGCCACGGCCTTTCTTCCAATTGTGGCTCACTAGCTTGTTTTCCCTTCTCCATTGCTTATGTTGAGCACCAAGCACAATGGCAGTAGGTTCCATTTTTTAAGTCTTCGGTATGACCCGGCCAGGTGTCGAACTCCAGACCTTCCGGCTGGGGTGAGTCTTAGAGGGCGCAGTAAAGTGTTATCCTCGAAAACGATCAGGTTCCCCGACGGTTTCCTATTTTTACCCTTAGCAAGAATGCCAAATCATTTTAAATAAACCCAACATTTCTTTCGAGCTCTTCGAGGTGTGGAGTATCTTTGCTTCACTTTTTCCATATACTCCTGTCCGTTTAGCTAGATAATATAAATTCATCCCTAATCAAGCCCCTTGAAAGTTGCAAACAGATTTTTGTAAATGTCGGGTGAATTTTATCCCAAATCGTATATAGTTTATCTTTCGCATTTATCATAATGTACGGCCGGGTAAGCGACTCGTGGCAGGTTTGACCAATATACAGTGGAAGTCATCCCGGGAAGGGGTAAGCTACTACACAGGTGATGTATTTCTGCTATCACTGAGCACAGATTGTTCCATTGTCAGATTGTAGGCTTACCTAAAAATATTACACGCGCTGAACACGCTGTGTAATTTCACCAGTCACATTTTTCGGGAAAAAAACACTAAATCTGCCTTAAAATCTGTGTATGCATGAAGTAACGTGAATACGTATTTGGTGCAAAGTATGCTCCTATGCTCCGTCATGGAACGCTACTGTTATTTACGAAGACTTTCTTTTAGTCTCCTCCTTAACCCCCCCCCCTTCCCTCCGGTCGCCATCATCCGCGCAAACCGTCACCGCTTGCGGGGACTCTGGTTACTGCCCCTTCTTCTTCTGAGGATCCTATCGCCACGCCTGATCACGATATATCCTATGTAACTCAATTGCGGAGAACGTTTCAAATGGACTGGTAAATATGACTTTTTCAACGACTACTGAATAAGTGAATATTAACTCAGGGTTCCTCATTCGTATAATGGCCTAGGGGCTAACACACCCTTAATCCTCCCTGAATACAGCCCCCTTTCATTTTGTGGGTTTTCGTCGAAAAAATATTTTTGGCTGTGTCTGAGAAAAACCAACATTTTCCTTAGAGAATAAACTGTATAGGAGATAAAAAGTCTCTGGCTTAGTCCCCAGTGACGGCCGTGCTGTTATGGACCTTTATGAGAATCATTTAAATTAAAAGCATGCGTAGCTGCAAAAACTCTACAGAGCCAAATGCTTTCATGCAATGGAATATAAAATTTCATGAGAAACTGCAAAGAGAGTGGGGATGAACCATTTCTTGCTGGAATGACAAATCCATAGCCCCCTGCATACATAACGCGAAATGCGTTGCCACTAAATAATTTGGCATGTATGTGAGTGCTCAATTTGAATCTTTCCTTTTGAAATATAGCACGATATACCATTGTTGAAACTGGGTTTTATGTATCCTTATAAACGAAAAGAGGGAAGGGTGTTACTTTCACCCTGGACATTTCCTGCGTAAAGGAGATGTAGGGGCAAAACTTTCGTAAGGGGTGTCGAGCCTAAAGAGCCCCAGCACCCGCATAGCTATGCCGCCGGTCCTCTGATTGCAAGGTCCATACACACAGCAAAGACAAAAGTAATCGTATTTATCTTGGACTAAAGGCCCCTGTACAAGGTAATTCAGATATTTCCGAAAAAGCAGTGTTCGAGCGCCACTCACTATAAGGTAGCTAACAGTTCCATAGTTTACGGTCTAATGCGAATAATAGAATTTTAGTACTTAAAACGATTGCTGTAGACCATAGGAATGGTGAAAACATTGGCAAGTCATAAGATTTTGTAGCTCTTTAATATTTTGCTGGAAAATTGATATTCTTTATTTCTTTTTCGTAAGTTTTAACACCGCTCTGAAAAAGGGGGTCTGACTTTGTAAGCTTTAAGCTTTTGTGGAAATGCTAATTTACAGTCTGACAGTACTAAATACACCACATGATGATATAACGCAAAGTGCAATAATAAGACACAAAAAGTATGTGAGGGGACGTATGGAACATCACCATTCATCAAGAAATTCTCACATACAATATAACATTCCATCAAACGTGGGGGGTACATTTTTTTCTAAAACGCAAGTTATATATTTTTTCTGATTCAAATTATTTTACATTTTTTAAATAAATTTGTACTTAGGCCTAATATTCAAAATGTCCGCTATTACAGGATATCTGCATGTGCCTCCTTCCATAGGCCCTTACTTCTAGGGTTTTTGTCTTTTAACCACTGCAGCTGGAAGTTCTTAGGCTGGCCCATGGACCCAATGTCGGAGAGATTTACTTGTGTCCCCCAATAATGCCTGGTTTTCCGTAGTGTTTTTCAATTGTTTAGACCGCCAAACCAGGTAGAAACAAAAAAAATATGCCAAACGGTAGGTTTGTCTGTGACAATTTCCCTTATTTTTCAAAAATGGCATCTTTATTGGATCCTGGACCTCCACTGTAGAAACTAAGCACATATAATAATGTGTGTTTTTATCTTGCGAAGCGGTGCCATGAGATTCGCTTTTAACATCAGAAAGGTAATTATTATCACCTGCCTGTTCACATTTTGACGCTCTCCCGCCTTCTACACCCAACAATATTCGATAGGCTGAATGAAGAATAGTTAAGACTTTCTGTATACTGTGTATACGGCAGGTGTGTGTTTGAGGGAGGGGTAAACGTACCCACTTCCCCTGTTAATAATAGAAAAAGAAAATGACACGTGATTTCGGGTTGTGACAGCTCGTCTCCGACTACCACAAGCTGACTGTCACCGTTAATACTTGCAGAGAAGGAACCAACACAATACCATAGGTAATTGTAATCTAATGGACTACTAAAATATCCAACAAACAGAGGGGCACTCGACGCATTACTTTAAGGCATATTCTATTGGCTTTTCACAAGGATGTCAATATAATAAAGAAATTCAATGCTATGTCAAATGTGCCCCGATGACATCACAGATTTCCCATAATGCACTTTATCTTGGGAAAAAATTGCATTTCTTTGAAATTAGTATCTTCCAAACCAGTGGCGCCTCCAGGATTTGGTGATAGGGGCACCACAAATGACGTTGTAATACCACCTCCGTTAACCCCCCAAAGTCTGGGTAGATTGCAGTGTAGAATTCTTCCTTTGTCACTACATAGAGGTGCCGTCCTGGAGAGGGATCACTGTAAAGATAGAAGTCTTTATTTTTAACACATATATGGCGTTTAAGAATGAGAAAACGAACAACAAAATGGATACGCACAGTAAATGACTGAACGAATATTAATACATGATAAGGATAATGACGTCAATTAAAGTGCACCCCTCTAACACGTTTGCGTGATTTATATATGATGTCAATATTTCTTTATCAAAATCAACTTGATGTTTACAGTAATCATGAAATAAACGCATAAACGTGTTTACGAGATGGCGTTAAAGTGGAGTCAATGTGTTAAAGTTGGCGTTTTAGACGTTTAATTTGTTTATGTATTTTATTGTTTTTTCTGTTACATAAACGCCAAGACGCGTTTATTATCTGTTACAAAAAAGTGTTAATCAGAACTCTGTCCCACAATCCATTGCAATTGCTATTTGGAAAAGGGTCTATGACAAAACCTGCATTCATGCTCCACATCAAGACGCTTTCAATTCCTCAACAAACCTATATACCAGTCATAAAGCCAGTCTTTACCTGAGAATTAGTAAACAGCTTTTAACTTTTGTTACTGTGCTTCTGCGGGAGTTGCAGCCGGAAATTATTGGTTATAAGGACAATACTGAGGTAAGGTTTGAAGGGCGCGGAGCGCGCGAAAATTTTTATAGTTTACGAAGGATTTGCGATAATTCTAACAGTTTGATAACCATTTGTGATAGAAAATGATTACAACAGATCCATCGCTAGGTCGAAAACATATCGCACCCTACCCCCTACATAAATCTATAGCTCAAACGCCTTTTGGGATCATTTGAAAAAATTCAAAAACATTTCTGAAATCGATTGGGGGCACGTGCCCCATGCCCCCGTGCCGGTGCCACTGTTTCAAACGCTTTGAGGTGCAATTTTCGCCGCCTAAAAGAGAAAAATTGTCTTAAATTTTTGAAGTCATTGAATTTTGTCTCTGGCAAATACCTTTAATTAATACCAGTGGTAAACCTCTACATGCAAACGATCCAGTGGCGGAGCTTCCACATTATCAGGGGGCAATCCCCAACCCATCAACAAATTGACTCCTTGCGCCCTCACAGTGCTATTTGCTACTTTTGTCATTATTTTTCCATTAAAGTAATTTAAAAGGATTTGCCAGAGACAAAATGAAATATCTGAGGCTAGGTAACAAAATGTTGAAACTGTCAAACGACGGTCATTATCGCGGCTGTATGATAGTAGGGCAGGGAGGGTCATTTCCCGCGGCATAGGAGGAGGTATCTTTATAGGGAAGCATAGGATATCCGGTACGACCGGACTATCCGGCCAGATAGTGAAAAGTTATCTGATTCCGGTTGCGGCTGGATCTTTGAAGGAATCCGGCAGTATTTTTCTCGAATTCTTGCCCAAATTACCTCCATCATTAAAAGATTGTGGTAGCTTCATAAATTGATATATCTCTGCAGAATATTTTCCTTTAATCCGTCCATGTTACATATAGGAGTAAGACATTGCCCCATTCAGGTATTGCAGGTTAGGTGTTCCCGTTTTGACTTCAGATATTTCGCCCTCCCAAACAAAACTTCTCACAGCCACTTTTGGTTAGGACGCATGTTTTCACGGTGCCCGATGACTGTGTGCTAGGCTCCCGGTGTGAACTAGTTTCCAGTTATGAGAAAACTGAAAATTTAGGGCGCTAGCCAAATATGTTCGTTTTGCAAATCTTAGTAAGGGAAACTATTCTCCGTTTATCGCAATCACAGAGAATCGGTTCTTCCATTTGACAAACTACAATTTAAGGCAAATCTGTTAGACAATTCTCTTCCTACCATTCATCCCCACCCCAAATATATTCCTTCCCCTTAAGTGTATAAGCTACACCTGATTTCCTCATTGGAAGAATGTGTCATGGAAAGGTCAGGCCTACATGCAGCCAGACAACGCGGTAGCTTTGGGGGTGAGTATATAACGATGTATTTAGAAATAATGATTTCTGTTCGAGAAAATTTTCTACACGGCGAAAAAATATTTCTGGAAGATAACATCCCCTGTTCCCTGACTCCATCTGACCACTGACCTAGAAAACAAACGGTAGGCCTATACTAAACCTAGGAATTACAATCTTCGTTGTGAATAAAGACCCAAACCACATGATTTCATGATGTATTTCAACTAGTTTAATGTATTCACGCAAATATTTCACAAAAATTGAAATTTTTAACAGAATACAAAGCTTAATAGTTAATGTACAATAGTATTTACACACAAAACTTCAAAGGGTTTCAGAATGGATTTACATATGATTTTACATCTACTGAACAAGCGATTTTAAATTGTTACTGATAAATAAGAAGTTTACAAAGTTCTCAGTGACACTTAATGGTGAATATATAACTTCTTTTAAATAACGAATTATATCTATCAGTTTCTTACTTTCCTACTTCACTTGGTCCACGGGGGGCAGGGATAGTTGGTAGCCAATTGAAACGTGTAAAAGAGAAACCTTTACATATAATTTCCCTGGTTCAGAGGGCCTTTATCCAGGAAAAGGTAGGACAATAATACTCTCAGCTTTCTCATCAGTATAATGAAATGCGAAAAAATGAACGCTTCGAATGAGCCGCCATCCTCTAATAGACGCATATGATGTTACAGAAGAGACAGCACTGTGAAAATTGATTAACACTTTTTTGTAACAGATAATAAACGCGTCTTCGCGTTTATGTAACAGAAAAAACAATAAATAAAAAAGCAAATTAAACGTCTAAAACGCCAACTTTAACACATTGACGCCACTTTAACGCCATCTCGTAAACACGTTTATGCGTTTATTTCATGATTACTGTAAACATCAAGTTGTTTTTAACAAAGAAAAATTGACATATTTATAAATCATGTAAACTTGTTTGCGGAGTGCACTTTAATTGACGTCATTATCCTTATCATGTGTTAATATGCAACTTACATCAACAAATGCAGACGACTGGTCGGATACGCGCGTGTGAGTCTACTACACTCGCGGGCCAAATCTACCTCGTGCGTGCAGTGTCTCCTAGTTTTGCAGCCAAAATAACGTCGCTTGACTGCAATGCGTAAAAGTCTATTTGCGAACATATCATACCAGGGAGCATATCATAACAACTCCCTGATCATACTACTCCGCATACTATAATGTTTGCGTGTACAAAGTTGTTACAAAGTTCACAGTGACTGCACTTAATGGTGAATATATTTCTTTTAACAACGAAAGATTTCTGTCATTTTCTTGCCTCCCTATATACTTCACTTGGTCCAGGGAAGGGGGCCAGGGACTGTTGGGGGTAATTCGTGAAGAAGCCGAAAACGTGCAAAGGAGAAATCTCTACCTAAAAACCCCCCGTGTTCAGGTGAGTTTAGTCAGGACAAGGTAGGAAAGTATACTTCCACCCTTCTCATCAGTATAATAAAATGCGAAAAAATGAATGCGTTCGGTCGATCTAGCCACCCTTGTAATAGACCTTATCATATGACGTCACAGAACAGAAAGTGGGCCCTTCAATAGAGGTAAACGTATGTCATTGCAACACATAAGAGTTCTTTGCGAACATAATACCATGCTATGTCGCATAATAATGTTTGCGTCTTGTTCTGTTCGCAGGTTGATTTTGCTCTTTTGTTTGCTCAGAAGTCTAAATAAAGGGCTTTTTGTTTGCTGCATTTCTACTGCCCTCAATTATGTCTAACAGCTTTGTTTGATGGTACCACTTGACAGAAGTTTGAGCTAAAGTAATTTTCATTTTTACTTAAACGTGGGATAGGCCCCTAACGATCAAATTTACCCAAGAGTATACGTCTCACCCAACTGTGGTGACGTCACAGCCGGAACTGTTGTACAAAAATAGCCCAAGGCCATGAACTTTGTTCATGAACAAACTATGAATTCAACGTGTACAAACCAACATGGAATATTAAAAAAATGTAATAATTAAGGTTTTCACGCAGTATAGCCACAGTGGAAAAGGTCACTGTTCCGGATGACTCCACTTGCACAAAGTTTTATGTACCGAACTTTCACTCATATACCTCTTGCGATTGGCGTCACTTCCGGTAAACTAACGTCAAGTGGAATGAAAACAAACATACTTCATCAACGCTGACTACCAATTGATGCACTTCACAGGGGCGGTATTTGATGACTGAAATTGGGGGGACATACTAGGTTGGAATACCATAACAGCGACGAAGGCTTCGCGGGAGCGCGAAACGTTCCTGCGAAGGCGTGAAGTCCAAGAGCATGCTGTAGCGCCCCTGGTGGGGTCCAGGAGCAACGCTTCAGTGGGGGTCCAGGGGGCAACGTTCCCGGAAGCATTGAGGTATTTTAAGAATTAAAATGATTAGAGTGAACATTTTGCTCTCTTAAACTCATCGTTTGTACACTAAACAAATTATAAAAAAATACATTTTGACCATTTAATAACGGTCTTACTTAGAAAAAGAGGTCACTTTATGATGGAGAGAGTTTAACTTGTGGGTGGTTACAATGATAATGGAAGAGTTTGTACGAAGCTATGGAAGAAGCAAGATGTTCTACAGGAACATCTTGCTTCTTCTACAGGAAGTAAACACGAAAAGTATTTAAAATGGTTGAGCGCGCGAAGCGCCTCACAAAACAGCTTTAATTAAGACATTTTGTGGTTGCTTATTGTTTTTCTTTTTTTGAATGCAACATTATCCATTACATAAAATATTCTTCTTCTTTCCCCAGCCACATAACCTTTGTATTTCATGTTTGTCGATGGTCTAGGTCTCTAGGACAAGGGACCCCTAAGTCACTTATTACTCTGTGAAAAAATAAGAAAATATAATTTTGTAAGAACGATCAAAGTTTGAGGGTTATAAGTATGACATACTTCTAAAATCAATGGAATGTTGTTAATAGGTATAGTTCTTACAGACACATGGCAAAGGGCGTCCGCAGTAAACATGCCAGGGAAGCAATTTCATTGGAGTCTGCATCTTCGTTAAGTGTGGGCCCGGTGTGGCCGGGGAAGATTTTAATAACTTGCACCGAAGGCTGGGTACGCGGGTCCTCCACTAGCATTTCCTGAAACTTGATGGCTTTTTTTGGCTATTCGGGGCCACTTTTAGAGAAAATCCTGCGTCCCGAAGGTATAATTTGAAATGCTAATGAAATATTTTTGTTATGACGATTGTAAATTTAAGATAGTAACCGTCGGTCACTTTGATGAGGATGGTGGTAGTTGGTGGGGAAAGTGAGCAACGGGAGACGTTGCAAGGGAGTTTGCTATCTTACAGGATGTTACAACGAAGCAATTCCGCTTAGTTTTCCTACAACAGTGCAAACATGACACCTTCTTATATTGTGCATGTTCAGGCGAAGAACACTGAAAATTTTAATGAGAATTGTGGTTCCCTACGGTACGGGTAGGTTTCTATAAATTGTGTGTGCAATGACCATGGTGCGTGTAATGACGTACATCTAGTACTGTCAGTGACCCTTATTTCATGGCCTAAAGTCACAAACGTGTGGCAGGTGCCGATGAACCATGCTTTAATATTTTTGTATTGAGTAACCAAACAAATTTTTCAACAACAACTGCCCCTTGCCTTCCTGCCTTTGAGCCCCCCCACCGTATTAGTTAGTTTTCATTGCGAGTGCGCGCGAGGAACGCCGAGAAAAATCTGGCATCTTTATGGTATTTGATATAAATATTTTTCTTTATTTTACATTGCAAAATTTACTGTGATATTAAAAATTCCCTTATTATTCCTCTGGTCTCGCTTCCTTTTGTTCATCTTTTTATTGTTTGTATCATTTCTTAAGGTCGAAGTGCCCCCACGTCTCTTTCCCCTTAATCCCGTCTACGGCACTAGTGCACATGTACTGCATTGCATTACGATCGCCTTTTAGCTACTAATTATGTGTAGCATCTGTTCCTTTAAAGGGGAATTTTCATCATCCCAGACAGTTCCAATTCTCCCAACTATGCAATTTCTAGCTCCTCCCATAACTGTATGAAGCTACTCCTTGTGCAGGAATAAACCTCTTTTATTGCTTAAGGCCATGTCCTGGTGAGCATACAAGGCTATAAAATGTAATAAAAGCACTCTCTTTGCCTTGTGTGGAATGTGAGCTACTGTGCATCTTTCAAATTTTCAAACTTTGATGTCAATCAAATAGCAGTCTCCAACTGACAATTTTCATACCCCTACACTAAAAATATATTTTGGGGTGATGACTGTCTGTCTTTAAGCCAGTCTATAACGGGGCCATGCATGACAGAACCATATTGCCGAGAGTTGTTTTGTGTTCTTTAATGGCATGATCCTTCGGCTTCAGTTGCTCCGTTGGGACTTTATAAAGGAAGTGTTCTGCGATACGAGACATCGAACATTGACAACAGCGCAGATAACATCGATTTGATTCTATTAAATTTTTGTCATGTTCACAGGAAGTTACGTCACACTTACCAGTCTGCACTGAACTATATGCTAGGAAGGATTATTCTACAATGTTGTTTTGAATCCTTCACAAAGGGTCACTTGATGTAGGAGAGCTAACCTACATCACTTGATCCCCTATGCCGACTTCAGTTTCTAGGCATATTCCGCAATGACTTACGTCCTTCTGTATATATTATAGCTGAAACCTGACGTTACCACAGTATACACAATCAGTAAAACTCCTAAATATGAAAACCGAATATCTTACTGCATTACATTTCAGGATTTCCTCTTTCACTTCCTCTTCTTATAGCCTATGGAAGGCCACTGTCTTTAAATGTGCTTATTGTCATCATTATCCACGTCAGTGGGGTTATGTTTTGTGTTCTATTTGTGATATATACTTTCGTTACCAAACGTTGCTGGCCGCTTTATAAGGTGACCAGACGTCCCCGATTTTCGGGGACAGTCCCCGAATCCATTGCTCCGTCCCCGATGAACAAGTGTCCCCGAAAATGTCCCCGATTTGAACAAATGTCCTTGAAATTTGAATTTCCCAAGATATTAATTATAATGTAAAAAATAATATTTTGTCGATTGTGTAGCCTACTGTGTACCTTTTCGGAAGTGAGCTGGCCGGCCAGCTGTAGTGTTATAGGCCTATAGTCTTACATTAGAAGGGCAGATAAGTGGAAAAATCATTCACTTCCGGAAAGAAGCACCAAAATTTGACAGATGGGTCTGTCTTTCGAAAAATACCGTTAGCCACGTGAATTTCAAAATGGCCGCCATTTTTCAAGATGGCCGCCATTTTGGCCAAAGAATAATATAGCTTGCCATAGATTTTCACTTTCCAGGTTGATTTTAATAATTCTGGTGTCAAATAATAGGTTTTAGACTACAGAAAACTCAAATTTAAAAACGTAGAAACCTTGTTAGGGCGGGATTCAGGTCAACCAAGATGTCGGAAAAGCAAAATGGCCGCCAAACTGAACGAAATATGTCCAAAAATTAGCTTAAAACATTGTAAATTTCCAAATCCCCAATCAAAATGGTGTGAATTAATGTTTTATAACTATGACTGAATTTTAAAATCCTTGGCACAAGAGTACTTGACAGCCAATATGGCAGAAAAACACCGAAGAAGTAAAAAACAATGCAGTAAAAATTCCACCAAAAATAAGAAAATAATAACAAAAAATGCAAAAAACTCAGAAAATAGTCGTTAAACATATATTTCGAATGAAAACCCTAAATATCTTTACAGCAGATTGTAAATATAATTCAAAGCATAATTTTTGATATTTTATACTGGACTTCAAACTAACCAAGATGGTGGAAATAACAAAATGGCCGCTAATATAACGATCATAATGTATTAAAATAATATGAGAAATAATCATTTAAAATACTTTTGATACAGTTTGATACTGTAATAAATATTGAGAAAGTATTTTTCTGGACATATTTTGCAGGATCCAGGTCAACCAAGATGGCGGAAATAGCAAAATGGCAACTCATACAATTAGGATAATTATAATTAAGATAACTATATGAGCGGCCATTTTGCTATTCCCGCCATCTTGGTTGGCCTGGAACCTGTAAAACATGTCCAGAAAAATAATTTTTTGAATATTTAGTACAGATCATGGCCAGAATTTAGGTTTAAATGTGTTAAAAATATTTTTACGGATTATTTTCCTTATTAATATAAAATATTGTAATTATACAAGTGGCGGTCATTTTGCTTCTTACGCCATCTTGGTTGAACGGAATTCCAACAAAATGTTTTGAAAAAAATGTTTGATATATTTGGCTCAAAATGTGGCCAAATATAAAGAGCAATTATCACAAATACATTTTTAAGGTTTATTTTCCCTGTTATTTTCATTTATTGAAATTTTAACATTAGCGGCCATTTTGCTATTTCCGCCATCTTGGTTGACCGGGATCCTACCAAAAATGTCCAGAAAAATACCTTAAGAATATTTGCAATAGAATATGGGCACAGATTAGGTTTACCTGTGTATAAAGTATTTTTTAATAATTATTTTTCCTATTATTATAATATATTGACATAATTATTGCATTGGCAGCCATTTTGCTTTTCCGCCATATTGGTTGATCTGAATCCAGAAGAAACATTTCAAAAATCATTTTAGATTATTTGTCATGAAATATGGCCAGATGTTAAGGGAAACTTTGTCAAAAGTATTTTTAATGATTATTTCTCATTATTTTTATACATTATGATAGTTATATTGGCTGCCATTTTGTTGTTTCCGCCATCTTTGTTGGACTGAGGTCTTGCATTACCTATCAGAAACCATGCTTTGAATTTTATTAGCAACATTGAATAACGATATTTAGGATTTTCAATTGAAATATATTCTTAATTATTATTTTTTGTGAATTTTCTGTATATTTTTCTTAAATTTTTCTTATGGAGGGGGAGTTTTTTACTCTTTCGTGTTTTTACTCTTTCGGCGATTTTCCGCCATATTGGGTGGCAAGTACTCTTGCGCCAAGGATTGTAAAACGCAGTCTTAATTTTAATATCTTAATTTACACCATTATGGATTTGGATTGTGGAAATTTACACTGTCTTTTATACAATTTTTGGAAACATTTCATTCATTTTGGCGACCATTTTGCTTTTCCGCCATCTTGACTGGCCTGAGTCGGGCCAAAACAGTCCCAAAAATTAATATTGGAAGTTTTGTTAAAAATATGACTGAATTTTAAGATTAGATGCCTCAAAAATATTTTTAGGAATATTGTCTGCACAAAATTGTGTCTGAAATAGTATTTACAAACGGAAAATGGCGGCCATTTTGAATTTTGAGTGGCTAACGGGTTTTTTCAAAAAAAACAATCCCTAAGGAGCATGTATGCAAATTTTGGTGCTACTTTCCACTTGTGAACGATTTTAGCAAGAAATGCATTTATTTGCCCTACTACATCAACATCACTGAGATATATATCGTAGCGCCCAAGTACGTGACAACGTACGTAGGCTAACAAATAACATATCTGCAATCACAGAGATCGAAAGTCTAGAGCATGATACATCACTGATTTTCTATTACTGCTGTGATCACACACATCTACTGTAGCCAATTGCACACCAACAATGCCAGTTTTTACACGGTGTCTGGTCTAATAGCGTCCCTGATTTAACCCTCCAAAATATGGCCACCTTCCTTTACCTTCTATCATTTTGTAAAGATATTCAGACCAGGGAGTTGTAAACAACAACTTCCTGTTCAGACGGGATTTCCACAAAGGCCCAGTGCATGGGCGGCTAAAAACGGGCAGATGATAGGGGCTTGATCCTCGGAAATTTTGTTGGGACTGAATGCCCCCGCCCTCTACACTGTGGAAAAATGTTTAGCTATTTAATCGTTCAGAATTTGACACGCAAGTCTGTATCATCTAAAAATGTGGGCAGATTAGGGTTAACAAATGTTGCTGACGCTTATGGGGTAGGAAATACCTTACGCTAAGTTCACGCATAGGCGTAGAAAGTGGGGCTAGGGGCTAAAGTCCCCTTCAAGAATGCAGGTGCTAAATTATGCTTCCGTCCCTTCTGTCCTTCTTTTCAAGAACAAAAACCTCTTTTTGTCCATTCTGTGAAATTTATCAAACTCTTTCCACAAATTATGTAACTTTTCCAGTAAATGTACTTGCAAAATGCACAAAATAAGGACCCTCTCAAATTTTCAAATATTTTCCCAAGGGGGAGGTGGCAAACCCTCCCCTTACAGCGGCGTAGGAAGATGTTTGATATTGGGGGGGGGGGGGGAGGGGCAGACAAGATGCGATTTCTCGATCTTTAACCCGACCCTTTCCACACTCCAACTTAATGTTTGCTCAAAGTAGTATATTTAAAGAAAAAGGAAACAACAATACACCATCATTGGTGTAGCTAAGATATTTTTTGGTGGCTCTGTAGGGCTGGGGATTTTTGTTGGCGGTGGCTCTCGTTTACTATCTAAGCGGAGCGCCACCATAGGTTGGCGCGGAGCGTACCAAGAAAATTTGAGATTTTAATGCATCCCAGATCGCCGGAAATGGCACTTGCCGGCATCAATAGCAGCCATCAACATGTGCAAGTTTTGTAGAAAATTTGTGAAGGTTAGTTTGAATTTATTCTAAAACACATTAAGTTTGTCACAATCTATCCGAATTTATTGAAAATTATTCAGAGTGGAGTTATCCCTGTGGATTTCAGTGGATTAATTGGACTGGAGATTTTCCACAGCCAGAGTCTATAATCAAGTTGAGTTGGCGCCAGGATTTGCTCGAAAGGGGTGGGGCAGCGACCCGAAGCTCCGACAGCCCCAGTGCCGTCGGGTATTGGTGAGGTGGAATCTGAAGAAAACCTGTGTACTTGTCACAAGTAACAGAGGTAACTTTCTCATTATCTTACGTTTCTTTGGACTCTTTAATTAAGGCTTGCACCCGCAGTCTTGAAAACTTTAGAGAATCATTGAATGGCCGGAAGGATCTTGAAATAGTTATGGGGATTAGTGAGAGGCAGGTGGGCAACGCACAATGCAGTCGGAATTATATTGCTTTGTTTGGAAAATGAGCGTAGGTTGTAGCAAGGGAGTGGCACCTCCCTTGGAATTAGCCTGTCTTTGAGTACGTACGAGGAGTGCCGTGCCGCTGAGGGTTCGTAGCCTCCACGTGTAGAGGGACCGTAGTGCTGGCCGCTGAGGGCAAAGTATCTACTGGACGTAATGACAGGACCTTGGAGGGTCAGCTAAGCTATTCCTTGTCATGGAACCAGGTTTAGTGCAGCAGACTAGCCTGTGAGTATAGAGTAATTTTCTTTGACTGAAACCTCGGCAAACTGGGACAAAAATGGGAATATCACAAGGGGAAACATTTATGTAAAATTAGGATGCAAAATGCAAGGCAACCGTAGAAAAAATAGGAAAATTAAAAGCCTTGTGATAATTAAAAGAAAATGGGCGTGACGGGAAGGAATTTTGAAAACATGTCTATAAGTGTAATACAGGAGTGAAAGAAATCTGAACACTATTTGGACCTGTGTCTTTCCAGAGGGTTTTGTTTGGTTGATTTAATTTCCGGCCGTACGTGGTGTGGGCCATTAACATCGAAACGGGACCTGTTGAGGAGGACCGTGGGTTATAGATTAAGCCGCACCATCGAAGAGATGCCGAGTTATATTTAGCTTACAATCATAGTCGAGAAAATTACTCGCTTTAAGTTGTAATGGATAAATTTAAGTCAATTATTTTGTCAAGAGGCCTCCAATTGAGTTCATGTTTATTTGTATATATTTAAGTCAGTAATAAAGTAGATAAGTTGAAGCTGAAGCTGAAAAAAAGGTGTTTGTATTTCATTACGAGTCCGGCTCCTTACTCAGCGACCAAGTATCCTCTAGACCAGGTGTGACAGTACTAGACCATGTCATTCGGGGCATATATATATATATATATATATATATATATATATATATATATATATATATATATATATATATATCGCATAAAATTTGTGTAAACTAGAAAAGCATAGTTCCGCGTTCTTTAAATGTTTTTCCAGGAATCTAAAGTGAAAAATTGCAAAGCGCGAGAAATTTATGGTAGGTTTTCACAAAAAACACATGCAATGATTAAGAACAAAAAGAAGAAAGAAAATCTCTTGGGGTTGACAGGTTGTAGACCATATTGGAGATAATATACATTGTACTGAAACCATCCTTACTACCCGATGAAATAAGGTGGCCAAACATTGCTCCGTGAGTCCCTCACCAACTGAACGTACCGCATGACACACACAAGAGAATAGTAACTAGGCTTTGAGATATGAGATGAATTTACGACCTCTACATTACTACTACTTTCTCTACATGTTACTTGGAAAGGTGGAAAGGACTTGCCCTATCTAGCTATGTAGAATGAAACTATGAAGAAACTAGGGTCGCTCTATAGCGCGCGTAGCGCGCTGAAAATTTTGGGTCCTTATTAGAGAAATTGTTCTCATGAGAGCAAAAACGGGTAAAACGAAACTGTAAAACTATCGCGATTTCAGGGGGTCCAAAATGACATTTGGCCCCCCGTCAAAACACACTGGGGGCCATGGCCCCCCTGGCCCCCCGGTTCCTACGCCACTGCCTTATAATCCTCCCCGGAAGGCGGTCTAAAACATTCAGCCCTATCCTCCCCCAACTGAAAAGAGCTCCCTAAAAGTTCACAGAAAGGCTTATTTTCGGTATGCACAGTATGCACCTTTTACTACCACTATGACATGTACACATACAAACATTTGTTTACGTGTTCGTAAACGTATATATTATGTACATAGTAGGCTAATAAGGCATGTAAGCATAGGCACACGGGATAGTTTTCCTAGGGGACTGAGCCATTTTTCTAGAGAAAACCCCTTATTGTCCAGAAAATTGCCCGATTTTTTCAAAAATCTACCCGATTTGAATTTTGCTCTTAACTCCGCGGAGGCGGGATGCCGCCTCTCCATTCCCCCTACCTCTCGCGCCTATACATGTAAGTATATTTTGAAGTATACGTTTACCCCAATCCAACACACAACAGATCGTACCCTTGACCCAGACACCACCTTTCTATCCCCACCTCCACTCCTTCACAGTTTCCTGTCCTGAAAATCTCCAAACATTTGTGTTAACGTCAACTCAGTCAAGGTAAAACTGAGAATTTGAGCACCCACGTCGATCACTTTCACATGGCTTGATAGTGTACAAGCATAGGCGTAGGACGCGGGGCCTGGGGGCTAACCCCCCCCCCCCAGTCAAAAATGAGGTGGAGCGGAACTATGCTTCCGCCCCCTCAATCCAAGGACGAAAACCCCTTGTTTCTTCTGTAGGAAATGTCAAAAATTTGCCGTAATTTACCTTAAAAATTTGTCCAAACTGTTGCACTAAATTGCATCTAAGGACCCTAAAATATTCAAAAAATTTTTCATAGGGGAAGGGGAACCCCTTCCCCTTAGACCCCTTCCCAGGACGGCGATCCGAAACAACGGTCATCCCCCAGTCTCCAACAGCTTCCTAAGCCTATGTGTACAAATGAGTGCTGACGTGATTGCAATACAAGTATCAGTCATTTTTCCATCCGTTTTAGGCCATTGGAGTTTAGCAAAATGTAATATTTTCCACGATCGACTTACCACAAATTTTAATAAGTTGAAAGAACAAAAACATATGTTCTGTCACTGTCGTGACTCGTGAGTAATAATCAGTTTCCACACAGTGTCTGTGCAACAAAATCATACGAAATCACCACATGTACATTAAAGTATACTCGCAAGGTTTCTTTATTAATCATATTCGTTTAGTACTGCTTGATCATAATGTCAGGCATTGACAGGAAGAGAATTAACACCTGACGCAAATAGGTGTTATTAAGAAACTCATAGAACAAGAATCCACCCGGTCAACTATTTGATTTAGGGGGTAAATAGTGCTTATTCAAACGGTAAACTTGTCATTTCTTCTTCGGAGAGTATTTTTTCACACGGCCACTCTACCCAAACTTTACCCCTAAACTGACTTAAACCTAACCTAATCTCTAACCGAACCCTTGTGACCCCCAACCGAAACCTCGCCCAACCCCATAATATACATCATACGCATGAGCAAACATGGTGACGATTTTTCCACAATGGCATTTGTGGAAATGCAGATGACTGCCACCCGTAACCCTTTTGTCATCAGGCTATATTAGGGGGTTTCTTTGGGGTGGTTAGGTTGAAGTTAAGTTATGTTCAGGGGTTAGAGTAGGGTTATGTTAGTTCAGGAGTAAGGTCAGGGTTTAGTGGCCATGTGAACATAAAGTCACATAAGTGTCATTCAGCGTTCTCACAGCTGCAGAGGGAACAAGTACAATTCACCTCAATTTTTGGTTTAAATGTTTCGGGGCTACATAAAGCCCCAATTCCAACCACCCGGCCCCAAGATATGTGTCTAATGATAGACAGAGGTGTAGACATGTCTGGAGGTGCCATCTCTTATGAAGCTGATAATGTACATACATAAACAGTATTAGTTAATTTTATACACTTATAAGTTATAATACATAAATTCTAATATCCAACTAGATACAGTAAACATCATAGGCCCAAAAATACCCATGGAGACAGCGATACGCGTCCCCTTCAACTCTGTCAGTGTTGGGAACATGATGTAACCTATACACATCACTTGACCGATTGTTTTTTTTTTCAAGGCGTTGTATCGGCTACCGCAGTAGTGAGCTTTGACACAATTAGATTGTGCACACTGTGTGGTAGTGGGCCTACACTTTTCATCGCACCAGGTACATGGACTTGGTAAGAAGGGCTTGCAATTAAATGTGATCAATGTATAGCAACAAATTCTTTGTACCATAAGATTTGATGTAATTTTCCTTAGCAAATCAAGTAAAAAACATGTCGGAAAATAACATATCAGTCTGACTTTCAAATGTAAGGGTGCCCGGATCAAGACCCTCGAAGTTCGCTTCGCACCTTCGGTGCTCGTGCAGCTTGCACCTTCGAAACCTGCCTGGCATTTAGTCCCATATGCGTAAGAAGCGGGGTGCGCATGCCCTAGTCAAAAGAGGGGGCTAAAGTATGCTTCCATCCACTTTCTAAGGACGAAAACCCCTTATTTGTCCATTCTGTGAAATTTATCACGCCTTTTAATTAAATGTAAAACTTTTTTCCATTTATGTACAGTATAAATGTTCAAGGCTTCAAAAACTGCTCAAAAAACAAAATCATATTGCATCTATAGGAACGGTTAAATATTCAAAAAAAAAATCCCAAGGGGAAGGGGAAACGCCTCCCCTTAGACCTCTCCCAGAATCAGTCTAAAAGGATCAGCCTCCCCAACCTCAAACTGGAACCAATTTCCTAAGCCTGTGATTGTCCCCAACCCTCTGTAGAGGGAATTTGCACCCATTCCAAACATAATTGCAAGTAATTTTCTACACAGACATAAGACTACAACATAAATGTGTATTCTTGGTTGTTGTTTTTTTCGTCATTCAAATTATCGATGAAACAGTAATATTTGGATTTTCTATAGTGTTCATTCACACCCACTTTGGTTGATTCAAAGTTCTTGCGAAGTTTTGGCGTAACATTATTCTTGGATTCTGAATAGTGACCCTATTGCCATAAACCCATTGCTCATTTTGTCGCTGGAGAGAAGCCACAGGATTCAGTGGCGTCGCCAACGGGGGACTGGGGGAATTCTCCCAAACGTTGGCTGTCCCCCTCCCCCTAATAACATTTTTGGTGCTACAAAATATGCACAAATCCATCGTTCATATGTCGATATGAAAACGAGGACCCACTGTCACTTTAAAAGTAAATCATGGGGCTAAAATTGCCCAAAATGTTCTGAAAACTACAATTCTGAGGCCCGCTTCTGGCGCATGTATATTTTGACTATGCAAAGAACTGGGAGATATAATCTACAGTCATCGTTTCAACGTCTATTTTCAACAGCTATGTGACTACTGTGGCAGTGAGTTCTCTCCCTTCAATACAATTCTTACATCGATTATCTTTTAGTAAGATTTTATGTTCGAAATCTGTAAAAATTACGATTTCCGTTGCCTTCATCAACCCGTATCCAATAAATATGAGAATAATTATATAGCTTCACTCTCATATGCTAACGTCCGTTTATTTTAAAAACCGGTGCCTTAAATTTTGCAACCGGAACTTGATCTCTTGAATCCTCGCAGAGACGGGGACAAGCACCACACCAGGGGTCATAAAGTGCGATACTCTAAAAGGAGTATAAGTACTTCCACGAACTTTTTATAGATACTAAATACCAGGATTTTCTGCTCGCTTCGCGCGGGCACCATGGGTAGTCTCAGCGGGCACTATAGCCTATGGCAAGTCAAAGGCCCAATAATTCGAGAAACTTGGTTTATCGATCGATAAACCAGGTTTATTGGCCGATAAACCAAGTTTATCAACAGATGAACCAAGTTTATCGAAAGATAAACCTGGTTTATCGGTCGATAAACTTGGTTTTTCGACTGATAATCCAAGTTTATCGGTCGATAAACCAAGGTTTTCGAATTATTGGGCATTTGGCGTCGATAAACCAAGTTTATCAACCGAAAAGCCAAGGTTTTTGATAAACTTGGTTTATCGCATCGATAAACCTAGTTTATCATCAATTCGATAAACCAAGTTTATCACCAGTAAAATGATAAACCTGGTTTATCAAATAGAAAAACCAGGTTTATCGGTCGATAAACCAAGTTTATCAGTCGAAAAACTAGGTTTATCGACGCCGAATGCTCAATAATTCGAAACACCAGGTTTATCGAATTGATAAACGAAGTTTATCGATCGATAAACTTGGGTTATAGAGTTTCTCACTTAAAAAGTCGATAAACTTGCTTGATCAATTTAATAAACTTGGTTTATCAATTCGATAAACTTGGATTTTTGATTTATTGAGCATTCGGCGTCGATAAACCTGGTTTTTCGATAAAACAGGTTTATCATTTCACTGACGATAAACTTGGTTCTTCGAATTGATAAACTTGGTTAAATTTGGTTTATCAATTCGATAAACCAAGGTTATCATAGGCCTTAACTTGACTTATCAATTGATAGACTTGGTTTATCGACGCCAAATGCCCAATTATTCGATAAACCAAGTTTATCGACCGATAAACCTGGTTTATTGAATGAAAACTTGGTTTATCGGTCGATTTACTTGGTTTATCGAATTATTGGGCATCTGGCGTCGATAAACCAAGTTTATCAACCGATAAGCCAAGTTTTTTGATATCGAGTTGATAAACCAAGTTTATCGCCGGTAAAATGATAAACCTGGTTTATCGAATCGAAAAACTAGGTTTATCAGTCGATAAACCAAGTTTATCAGTCGAAAAACCAAGTTTATCAGTCGAAAAACCAAGTTTATCGACGCCGATTGCTCAATAATTCGAAAATTCAAGTTTATGGAATTGATAAACCAGGTTTATCAAATCGATAAACCAAGTTTATCGACTTTTTAAGTGATAAATTCGATAAACCTGGTTTATCAACCGATAAACTTGGTTTATCAAAAGAAAACTTGGCTTATCGGTCGATAAAATTGGTTTATCGACTGATAAACCAAGTTTCTCGAATTATTGGGCATTTGGCTTACCATACTAGTCACCCTTTTTCATTTATTGCTGACGAAAATGCAGGAAATATATTTGTGATAATTATAATTTTAAGGCACCAAAAATCCAATGAACCACGTTTAAGGGCTTCCTTTTTCTTTTGAATTTTTCTAGCTAGCCCGGATCTGCAGCCGCCATAGCAATGGCGGCACCAAGGGGGGGGCATTTGCCCCAGTCAGAAGCTTTCCCCCAGATGCCCCACCCCCCAATCAGCTCCTGAAGTAAAGTGGCCTGACGGGAGGACTAGCCTAATACATTAAAATTATTTGAAATCTTTGCGTTGGATGATGAATTATAAACCAAAATATACCGCCTATCCTGAGGCTTAATTTTTTTACCCAGAGATATGCTAAAACCTCAGAGCTCCCGCGGGCTTCGCCCCAACCAGTGGCTCTATACGTGAACTGGACCCCACCCGCTTAAAGATATAGTGGCCTGGCGGGAGGCATAGCCTAGCACATTAAAACTAGCTGGAATCTTCGCATTTTATGATGTATTATGAACCAAAATATATTCATCCTGAGACTTAATTTTTCACCCAGAGATATATTAAAACCTCAGAGCTTCCGGGAGCTTTGCCCCCTGGACCCCACCCGCTTAAAGGTATAGTGACCTGACGCTAGGAATAGCCTTAAACATTAAAATTATTTGCAATCTTTGCATTTGATGATGCATTATACACAAAAATATATCCTTTCTGAGACTTATATTTTCACGCAGAGATATGCTAAAACCTCAGAGCTTCCTGGGGCTTCTCCCCCTAAACCCCCACCGGGCTTTGTCACTGGACCCCACTCGCTTAAGTTCGCGCTTGGCGCTCGATTTTGCGCTACGCGTGTAAACTTTTTTGCCCCCCCAACATTTCCTTTTGGCCTCCATTTGCCCCCCCCCCCACTTTGAAAATCCTGGCGCTGCTACTGCGCCGTAGATGCACCTTCGATGCTGTAATGTGAAAGCATCCCCTCAGTGGCATACCTGAAAGATAGTTGTCTCAATATGAATCCCTATTGGGCAGTCTGAGTGGGTTTATTTTAAAACCCACTGCAACCTTGGCATGAACCCCTCCCTCATCGTTAGATCGTTAGTGCGAGTAAGGCTATAACAAAAATGGTCAAATTGCGATTTTTATTTTGTGTTCTGCTTTGTACGCATCCAATGCTATTGACAGATAATGCTTCATTCTTATGGTCACAATTTTGTAAATACCCCAGAGCTTCCGGGAGATTCTTACCCTTGACCCCACTGGGGAGTCTTCCCTGGACCCCACCAGGGTACTACGGTAGGCCTCTGGGCCCCAACGCCTAGGGAAAGCGCTTCGCATGATCACAGCCCCTCTAGCGTTCATGCTTTCATTTTGGCATGCCCCTCCGGCGGAACTTCCCCCCCTGCCCCCCACTTCGAAAAGTCTGACGAAGCCATTGTACAAGATAACACTATGTGAGCACTACACACGTCACATTCTTTTCGCTCCAGGTATGGTTACCTAAGCGGAAGTGACGTTTATCCAACCCCGGGAACATATTATATATGCAACCAGACTGCTAATGAGCACACGTTACTCATGTGCACTCTTTGTGATATTTGCTTGAACTCCATACACTAGAAGGACTGGAGTAGCGTGCGTGCTCATATAGTTTGAACAGTAAGAATGTGTACTATTGTAAACGTTCTCATGTGCAGAAAAAACGTGTACTCGTACTAGTACTCATATTAAGATGCACTTCACCAAACACGCTTCAAGTCTGCACGCCACATAGTTTCAATTCTATATACAAACATTGCAAACCCCATACACCAGCAGAATATTATTCTACTGGCATCTCTTTTAAATTCTTTAACTATATCTACAACACCGCCTCAAGCATATTCTCTGTGCCGTCCAGATTTGCATTTTCTACGGGTGTCACAGCTTTTCTACAATTTCGTATGTATTTACTATCATCTAAAATGACAATTTTCTCAGTGCCATCGGTAGGGCTCTCCAGTTTAACAATTGCGGCTGGGGAGTTAATTGTGACTTCGGCAGATATCATGGAATGGCAATTGCTATTTAAAGAGTTTGCCGAAGCACTTTTAGATGAGTCATGCGAGTCGCTAATTTCTGCATATTCGGCGCTCCTTGCACTTAGTTCAGATATTGGTCGACAACATTGATCATCGTCGTCGTTGTGTGAAGTTTTTTCAACATGCTCCTTCGTAAAGTCTGAAGTCACGTTGCTTTTGCCATCAATATTTGGCGACGAATCCTCGCCTGCACATTCGGCCAAAGTGAAGTTCTTCGACTTCGGACGATTGTTCGGCGTGGCGTAATCGGACTGGGAACCGGGCCGAGACGAACCAGTGCCGTTAGATGGTCCCGAGCTTTCCCCCAAGTTTTCCATATTTTCAAATCGTCTCTCCTCTTCGGGAGTGATCAAGCTGGTAACGGCGTATAAACTACTGGGAGAATTAAGCGGCACTGGTAATGATGTTTGCCGACTTGCATGTGAGTGTTTCGTTAGATTACTCGGTTGATTTTTTACTGAGAAAGTACGACCCGATTGGTTCGGTGCGAATGCTTGAGGTGTGTCACGTGGGCTTGAGGGATGTTGATGAACATCTTTGAGAGCACAAAAGTCTAATGAATCCTCACTTACGACGTCTGGATCTAAAATTGTATAATCGGTATCTTGAACAGACCAGTGCTTATTATCATCGGAAATTTGTAGACCTGTAAGACCAGCCATTCCAAAGGAAATATCTTCGTTGAAGAGTTGCACTTGTTGGCATGACAACTGATTTTCATCTTTCGAAGGTACGTTATCATAAAATGAAGGCTCGTTAGATGAAGGAGGACAAGAACATTGTGGAGTTGGAGATTTCAAAATAATAACGTCTCCTTTCGAATTTAATTTCAAGCTTGGAACCCCCTTTTCTATATCCCCTACATTTTTTTCTCTTTCCATAGTGAGATCACTCTGCTGTCGTTTTTGCCGTTGCACTAATAGCACAACGATTATTAAAAGTAGAAGTAGAATTAAAATCATCCCCAACATGAAAAATAAAAATTCTATCGGTATTCCGAACAACTTTGTTTTTGCAAAAGATTGATCCATTATGGGAGCTTCCGACGGTCTTGCCAGACCTGGAAATTTACTACTCGGCAAATCTTTTTCAGCTTCCGTCAGATCTACAACTGCTCTGGTTGGTTTCAAAGAATACGATATGATACCCTCTGCAGACACCATTTGATCATCATGAGAATTATCTGTTGCCGTGGCAACTAGTAGGTGTATGCTTTCAGATCCAACATATCCCTGTGCATCGCTAACAACACAAGTCACCACTGAATTATTCATGCTTTCATAAATGTTAGTAATAGAATAATGATTTTCATTTTGTAAGCGGCTCACTGCTGTATCATTTAAAAACCATTGGTATTCATAATTTGTTCCGTAATCTGCCGTCCAGCACAACAACTTCCCATTTGAATTTACTTCAAGTATTTTTGGCACACTTTCGAGATTTATTTCTTGCCTTTGACGTAATGGCGTTATCGTACACTCTTCCTCATATACTTCATTATTTATCTGCGTCCCACATATAAAACGACTGTTTATATCCACAAGACTTAATGTATATTCAAATGAGCATGGCACGTGATCACACGTAGCTATGGGAACATTAATGCCACTCTCGTGTCCATTTTTGACGTATAAAGCTATATCCCTGGGGAGCTGAAGTCCATTTGGTGCCTGGCAAGTAAATCTAACGACTGACCCAACAGTAACGCCGTCATTGTCTGAACCAGAAACTTTTGTTACAGAACAAGAAGGAAACCAAGTCTCTGTTGTTCTCGGTAAAATATTCAAATAAGCCTGTTCTGAATAATGGTTGTAATTATTTTCGTCCAGATGCCAGCAAACATAATATCCGGCATCTTCCAATTCTAAGTCAGAAATCTGCAGACGAAACTCGTAAGGAGCCTCACTTATTACAGAAATACGCTCTGCAAAAGATCTGTGTAATTCAGCGTACTTTTCTACGTCATTATTTTCACTGATCAGGTGGCTATCTTTAAGCCTCGTCCAATACGAATACTGGGGACCCTGGCTAGTGTCAGTGCTTCCCACTCGACATGGGAAAATAGCAACGCCGCCCTCAATTGCAGTTGTGTTCAATGGCGACTCTAGAAATTGATAAGAGTGTGCAATGTCAACCATAAAGCACAGTAAAAGAAAGAACAATTCAAAGTTAAGGATAGATGCAATTGCCATGGTTGCCTGTCTAGTTTTACTCACGAGATGCTCATTAAAAATTAGTGTAAAACCAATCAGAAATCATGCGCTATGTCTCCAAAATATCGTTACTTTTGAAATATTTGCACATCACATGTTCAAAGAAAGGGAAGTAGATTCCTTATCAGAGGGAGACAGATCTTATAAACATGGCTTCAGATATAGTGTAGTTGATAAGGAACTAGTGATCGTTCGTTTCTCCTAGAAGAAAGGATCAGTGAAGAATCTTCCCAGAGCAATAAGCTGTCATAGATCTTTGTTTATTTACAATCACTTCGACACGTATACATCCAACAGATATAATGATCATATGGTAATATTTTTAGCACATTTAATGAATCACTGTGGAATCCGTAGAAATGGAAACAAATTCAACTTTTACTGAATGTTCCTTCTATAGATCAGCACTCGGTGATAACTGTCCAAATTCCTCATAACACAGCTGCTACGTCACGAGGTACAATTCCTTCTGTAAAGTCTTTAGTCTTATTTTATCCGACTCGGCTACAACAATCGATGAAAAAGTTTGGTAAACACACCAGAGTATGAATAAAAGATACTGTAGTAGGCTATGATAATTCCACCTTAGATAAACAGAAACAGTTACCCTCCAAAAGGAAATGTTAAATTAAAATTTATCGAGAAACCGACGTGAAAGTAACCATCCCCTAGGTACGTAAAGCAGACATGTAAACTGCGCTGTTCCCGTGGTATGTATTTATGCCAGATCTCAGAAACGGGAACAACGGATTCCTTTAGGAGTGATCAACTCCGAACGAATTCAAATATAGTTTCCTGTCTCCTGTTTTAATGGCGGTATAGTTGAGTCCTCAATTATGTTTTTGTTGTATTAGTATGCCTTGGACGGTATTGTATGATGATCTCCTTGCCTGTATTTGAATCTGATGGTGGGTTTGCAGCCTATATGGCCATCGTCCTCCACAAGTCCTCACAAACTTACAGTATGCAATTTTGGCTTTCAGAAACTGACACGTGTTAAGTGGACATAATCCTTGTATAGTCAGGCTGTAGTTTAACCGATGTTCCTTATTGTATAACCTCCCTTCCAGTTCCTTATTTCTTTTCTGTGAAGAATCAAAAGTATGAAGTCAATTTTAAAATGCAATCTGATTGTTTCCTCCACTTGGTCAAATATCTTTACAGATTGTCGGCAGCTTTAGATCACCATAAGTCCTGTAGCCAGATACCGTCCCACACTAGGAATTGGTCGTATTTAATACCGCTATAGGCAGAAAAGGCAATCACACGAATGCACTTATATGTGAACCACACACGTGACCTCGTGATAAGGCCAAAAAGTTCCATTAATGTCTTTTCCTGTGAAAAGGAAATGTAGCACATGTTAAAACTCATTGTAAGACAACCTTCCTAACGACAGCGAAACTTGTGGTTTCGTCAATTGCATTTGATGAATTATAAGAACTTAAACAACCCTGTTGTTGTCTAGCAAGGTTAATCGATATCGGTTTCTGAGAAAATTTGTATTGCATTTGGTTTAGATGTAGGCTATCGTAAGTTGAGACTAAACGTTATGTGGTCTTATAGGCACTTCCGCTTAAAGTTCATAAAAGTAGGGGTATGGTTGTTAGTGAAAAAGAAAACTGGAATAAATTCTTGCTAGAATGTGACACTAGACGAAAGTTATCTCGCAAAACATAATTTACTACACTGGATATCTGTATAGATTGTAGGCACTTTAGGCATTTTATTTCGATGCGCACGCAAATTCGGCCGGTCAGAATTCGGTTTGGGTCCTTTAATTGCAATGGCATATTAAATCATATATGGTTAGATGGTCTTTTCATGTGCCGTTTTACAAGTTTGTCCTCGTTGCAGCTAAAACTTCCCCAACACTATGAACATCCTATGTTAATGCCAACTAATTGTTTCAAATTAACCATAAACTAAATAGGTAAAAACTGTTAGAATATGCCATGTCTGGCCAATGCTGATTGCACAGAAATTTCTAATCGAGTTTCTTTGACGTCCAGATTCTGATAACACGACATACATCATCCCTGTATACAAGGTACATACCTGCGCTCTGCACCACCTGTGCACAGTATTCTGTACATAATTCAGTGATTGCTCAGTGGTAGCCTTCAGTTCTGTCACCACTTTGCATTACCGCTTGCACGGCTCGGACGGAGTATCCCCTCTAAGCAGCTTCCTTTCTCTTCTTTTTTGTAAATCTAAATGCAGAGACAAATGTTTACAAGATCATTTGCTTCGAGTCGTCCAGGTGGTATACTGCTCTGATGTGAACTGCCGATCGACACATCCGCACTAAAACTATTGGAGTGTGTCACAGGAAAATACAACTACTAATCGAGAGGTCTCTTCCGGAATAACTCTGCAGATATGAAAAATGATTGGGGATTACTAGGCGCTGAAGTGATAATACAAAGAACAAACAAACTACGTCCAACGTATGACTCTTTGGAAGTAAATTATAAAGTTTGCTTTAAGTTAATTATCAGTGGCAAATTATCAACTATTGTTTCGAAAAGTGGGGAAATTAAACTTCCTGTAGAATTCTCAATCGTTTGTGACCAGGTAACCCTAGATATATCATAATTTCTCAGTTCTTCAATGTATAGTATTAGATGTAGGCTAACTGCAAAGCGTAGTCGTAATGCATATGGCCATTAACCTTTTGGTTTTTAGAATTTGAACCGATAGTAAAGGGTGATTCAACTGCCATCCGGGCGTTGCCTTTTAACAATATTGTATAGTAGAGTAGTAGTTATTTTCTCTTAGGTTTAACCAGTTCAATAGCTAATTGCAGTTAAATTAAATTTATGTGAGTATGAAGAATACATATGAAAATTTCAAAATCATCAACATTGAGAGACTAAGTTGAAAAAGATGAGTTTCTATGACAATATAAGGTAACAACGCATCATACTGGGTGGGGGGGGGGGTTCTACTTGTGATAGAAGCTTTCTGTTATCTATAAAGGACCTGAGATGAAAATTCCTGAAAGGTTACATAAGTCGTTACCATTCTTACAAAACGCTTTTCGTTTTCATAATATAAGCCTTTTCAAGATGCACTCACTGCATGTGGCTATACTTTTCGACGGGAGGGAGTTTCTCCCCCCCCCCAAACGGCCATGATATGGGTGGCCGGTTGTAGAATAGTGGGTGGACGGAGATTATTTCGATGGTCCTTCTGAAATTAAACTGACACACTCTCTTTGTTCCTAGCCTGGCCTCTTTACTGTGATATAATCGTTCACTATAGGACCTTGTGCGCTAGATATATGGTCTCAAGTGGAGTCTACATTCATTTGAGCAGCAAATGAATAGTTTCATTTAGTAAATTTATTTTCGGGTTTGAATCTCTAGTAAGCTGTTTTAATCCGTACGACCGCTGTGTATTATTCATAACATGAAAGATGTATATACTACTGAACATGAAATCAGGAATTGAATAGATACAACTGTCTCTAAAGGCATTTTCCAGTGGGTTTCCACAAGGGTCCCATGTGAAAGAGAAAAAAATTCAGTTCATATCCTCTAAACACCGTAGCAATACTCTTTTCCTAACTCGAGATATCTAATATTAAAGACTACTTATTTTTGTCAAAAAATACCTCCAGTTTTCATCAAGGTTCACATAATGTTATGTAAAGTGGGGACATTGCCTCGGATTTCTTTTGTTTTCCTTCATAATTGAATGTCCTGTTGTCCTTGAAATTTGATACTATTGGAATGTTTGAATATCTTTCCATGTAGGTTTAGCATAAATCTACACCATATGTACAGCATAACAAACAAAAATTGCTAAATAGTCCCTACAACAGTGTCAATATCATAAAGAAATTCAATGCTTTGTCAAATTAATGTGACGCAATAACATCACAGATTTCCCATAATGCACTTTATCTTGAGAAAAGATTGCATTTCTTTGAAAATTAGTATCTTCCAAACGCTACAAGCTATTGAGATGCGGTTTTCACCTCCTAGAAGAGAAAACTTTACTGCATTTTTTGAAGTCATTGATTTTTGTCACTGACAAATCTCTTTAAAACAAATAATCGATACAGTTGCTTCCGTGTTCAGATTTCAAGACATTCTTAAGAAGATGTCGCTTGTATACCTTTGTTTCCAAGAATGCTACTGTTTATCCCATTACACCCTTCTCTGAGTTTAATACAGCTGTTTACCCCATTAAACCCCTCACTGAAAAATAATCACTGTCACACGGTACTCTGTCCCCCACGTCGCCATTGTTTCAACTAACTGTTTGTCTTTAAATGTTTATTCCAGATTTATATGACTGATCGGTCGTGTATACAATGAAAGTAGTTACGCGTTGCATCACATCCTGTCACAAGGGAAAGTGTTCATAAACGGGACTATACCGTCATTGCTATTCTACACGCCGAATTGTCACGCAATATTATATCACACTGTGTAATAAACAAATCACCAAAGCGTGCATTGTCAAATCAGCAAACAGCCATTCACAGATAGCCTGGTAACTTTTGATAATGATGAAATATCTCCAGTAATTTTGTGAATTTGTCTCATATTTGATCCAAAATGAGACTTAACCCTTGGACCAAGGAGATGTTCTTTTTCTCACTAGGCTACTTAATAAGCCTACACAAGATGTCATGAACAGACTTGCAGTTTCAGCACAATGTCATGAATACGAGAACAGGTGTATTGTCTTTGGCTGTACGAGTACGAGTATATACGTCTTTTTCATGTGTACGAGTACCCTTTTTCCATGAGTACGAGTCAAAAATTTTGCATTCGGAGCATCGTATTACTCTCAAAGTCTGTGAGTTCGAGTATGAGTACGAGTACAAATCTACTCTCATAAGTACGAGTACACATGGGCGTCCGGAGGCAAGGGGGGCACTTGTCCCCCCCCCCCCAGAAAATCAAAAACTTGAACAAACGAAGAAAAAATAAAGAAAAAGTAAAGAAAATATAACATCAACATTTCTTAACAGTTCACTCAGTGTGAATTTCTACTCTCAAAACAGGAATTGAATAAAAATATCAACACTCAGGCCCCAGCAGCCCCCCCCCCCCCCAGCATATTTTTGGTATTTTTTAAAGTTTATATTTACGATATTGCTAGTGTTTCCCCTTTTTATATGCGGTAAACAGGCCTTGGAAGTGCCATTTCCAGCGATCTGGGAAGCATTTTGGGCCAACTGAAAATTTTCTTAGGCTGAGGGTATGTCTATGGGCTTCGCCCCTTCCTTGACAAATTCCTGGCTACGTCTTTGTCAACACTGTGTGAAAGTAGCATCTAAACTCTTTTCTGGGAGTAAAATATTTCCCATGAAAAAAGTTTTCCCCCTAAAAAATTTTGCCCGCTAAATTTTTTTTCTGCGGACGCCCATGCGAGTACAGACTCGGTATTCCAAAGCATTATTCACCTGTTCCGGTTGTTACATTCTGTGACAGAGTTTCCCAGAGGTGGGCCTTGGGGCACCGTATGAAGGGCCGCGAGGTAAGAGTGGAAAAACAAAAATTAATCTATAAGTCTTGATTTATATCATTTTTTTTAATTTAGTTTACTTCATAGGCGTAGGAAGCTGCTTCGAAATTAGGGAGAGGGGGCTGAACGTTGTTTCGAATCGCCGTCCTGGGGGAGGTCCTTAGATGCAATTTGGCGCAACATAGTGGACAAATTTTAAAGTAAATTTCTGCAATTTTTTGACATTTCTTATAGCGGAGACAAATAAGGGGTTTCGTCCTTGGACTGAGGGGCGGAAGCATAGTTCCGCCTACCACATTTTTGACTGGGGGCTTTGACCCCCTGCCCCCCCCCCCCGCCACTTCCTACGCCTGTGGTTACTTCATCCTACACAGAACTAGTTTTACACGTATAAATTGCTTAGTATTTTAAACTTGTTTTCCGGTATTAGTAAAAGTGTATGTGAAACTATATTTTTTCAGGTAAAGGTGAAAGGTGTTTCTCGGGTAATTCCAACAAACAATAGTGGCCATAGAATTACAAACGGTTGAGTAACCCTTCAATGGCCAACGGTTGAGTAACCCTTCAAAGGCCCGTATCATTTCAGCTCAACGTAATCTTCAGTATAATCGTATCAACTTCGTAAACGTTGGCAAAGTGTCCATTCTGTTTGACCAAATTATTAAATTCACCATTGACGAGTGAATTATGTCAACCGTAACAAAGCTTACTTCACTTTAACAACGCATGTGAAGCATAATTATGACAAGAGCTTCGAGAATCACAATCCCTTGCCTCCAGGCAATAATCGTCCGGGTTGAGTCATTCGTGCCCTAAGGAGTATTATGATCTTCCTATGTTAGGAAAAGGTTTTGCTTAGGTTTTCATTCCTGTGTTAGTATATGTATTATGGGAATAATATCCCATTCTGTCTGGCTACTTCTACTTTCGATTTGAAATCATCAACATAATTCGTCATCGTGAGATCAATGAATGGAATATCCGTCACATACTAACACATAACTGACCAGACAGGTCTCAGAATGTAATGTTTTGCTCCACAGTCACGACACGAGCAGGTTATCGACTCAGCAAAGGCCCCGGATAGAACCCTCCTGCTTTGGACACGACTAGGGAAACGTGCTCAGTCTGCCTGCCTGCTGTAGGTTTACAATGAATGTTTATAAAGGAGCCATAGGAACGTGGCATTTGAAAATGTAGTCATGAAAAGTGAATAGATCCCGTGTTGTTCACGAAATAGACATTCGTGTACTTGTGTTCAATAGGTTACATAAACCACACTGAACCCTTTGAAGAAGTGGCAACACTGGGGCCACAGGAGATATAATAATTTTAAAATTTTCGATGACTGACACTGACAGTATTATAGTAACAGATGAAACTAAAATCGTCCTAAGGACTTCCCGAGATATAGCAAGAAAGAACCATTGCCACCTCTCTCTATAATGGTTCGACGTCTAGAAATACAAAACGAGGAACAGCTGATTAATGTCGGCAAAGTATCCACTAGCCCAAGAGTGGTTATTGGTATTTAGACCCCATCTTTAACAGCGTCCTAGGTTGCTCTGCTTCGAAGACACGGTCTTCGACATTTCTTTCGCTATTTGTCTTATGGTTGAGACCATAGGCGTACGAGGCGGGGATGGGGGGTCTGGGGGCTGCAGCCCTCCCAGAGCAGGGAAAATGCTTATTTCAGGGCACTGGCACTTGTATTTTTAGGGCAAGGTTGTAGTGCAGTGCAGCAGTGCGGCGGGCAGCGGCATTTGCCCGCAACAGGGCAAAATGCTTATTAGTTGCACAACGAAATAATATCTTTCTTTATAGTTTGTGGTGCTGTGGGACTCATCCGTACCCGCTGAGGGCGTCCTATCGTGGTAAAAGGGGAAAATCAGGGCAATTTGCAAAATTTTCAGGGCAAACACCCTCCGCCCTCCCTGTGAAATGTCTTCCCGTACGCCTATGGTTGAGACCCAGTCTATTCTAAACGTGTAGACGCAGAAGGTGTCATTTGCAGACACGAACAAATAGTTTGGCCCTCTTTGCACATCAGGAAAGTTAAAGGAAGGTTTTAAGCAACAAATGATTTTTAACATGTAAAAGAGAAACTCTGGAGAAATTTGTCATTCAGATCCGAGTTTTCGAAATATCAGCAAAATGAAGTTACTACATTTGCGACCTAAAGTGAGCTTGAAGAAAACGTTGGTTATATCATCCCCTATACATTGAAGATCAATGTTTGTTTTCTTTTCTTTTTTTTTCAATCTGTTGTTTTGACCTATATGAGCTTCCCATTGGGAATTTGAAGTTAATAAAATCCTTATACCTCTCATGCATTTGAATTATGATAATATGAAATTATGGAGGAGAAACTGGCTCATAAAGTTTAAAGAAAAGCAGAAAAGAGCTCATTAATGTGAGTTTATGATGTCACATGTGCTTGCTTCAAGTTCACGTTGTGTTGAGAATGTGACAGCTTTATCTGCTAATATCTTGAGAACCACACACTGGATTTCAATGCAAGGTTCACCAGGATGCTTAGATTACTTTAAGTACACCTAGGCTTTAACATATCAAAATTGTTTCAAGCCTAAACCCTTCTTTTACATGTTACAACAATAATACGATATTATCTACTTATCACTGTACCATCCTTACACTGTTGACTCATGAAGGGTCGTGTACTATAGCAAACTTGAACTCATGTGAAACTAGTTTTAATACCATTTCGAGGAAATAACGGAAACTTTTACATACCAAATAACAACAGCTTATATAGAATCTGATATAAAAGTGAGTAAACAAGCTATTACAACTTTACCATTGATTTCCGGTGACTTGCGAGAATCAGCAAATAAAGCGAAAGTTGAGAGTGATAGGTCAAGTAACTATGCATGCGTACTGGTATTAATACATGGCCTAGAAATATCAGCTAACTCATACAAACTGAAGGTTTATATACTTAAAACGGTATAAACAACAGATTAACAAATGGTATCAGGTATAGTTTCCCATTTAGTGTAAATTGATACGGCATCGCTAATATTAAAAGGAACTGGTATGAAAGAACCATCAAGAATCAAAATGTAGCATCATTTTCCACGTTGATCAAGTCATATATGCGTAGGAGTCGGGGGCTGGAGGCTTTATCCCCCCAGTCAAAATGTGGTGGGCTGAAGTATGCTTCCTCCCCCTCAATCCACGGACGAAAACCCCTTATTTGTTTCCTGTGAGTAAAAAAATTGTTATTAGTAAGTTTTCTTAACATTTGCCCAACATGTTGCACCAAATTGCATCTAAGGACCCTCAAATATTCGAAAATTTCCTGAGGAGAGGGGGAACCCCTCCCTTTACATCCCTCACCCAGGAAGGCGGTCTGAAACAATATTCAACCCCCGGTTTCGAACAGCTTCCTACGCCTATGGATCAAATGGCTACCATATGTTTCTTGGGGTACACATCGTCCCTCCTCCTAAGCTTGTAGTTTGACGCCCGGCCAGTTGCCTAACTTCGTCAGTATTACGTAACCCAGACCCAGAGCCTGATTAAGGCTTTCCAAGTCCGTAGATACTAATTGTTTTGAGTTTTCAAGATCCGATGACATATCTTCGCGAATTACGAGGGCATGGATCGACGCGTACCGCACGCATCAAGGATCGAAGCGTAGCGAACGCATCATTTATCTTCAATTGGATGAGATGATCTGAGAGCTAATGTATCCTCTAGATCATTTAAAGAGGTTCATATGTTGTGGAATTACTGATAAAGATGAGTACCGGTAACGGTTTATGGCGGTGTGTAACAAGCAGACTTGTAGTGAGTACGTGCTCATACTCACAGTTTTGCAAAATTGCCTGTACTCGTACTCTTGAGAATGGATTTGTACTTGTACTCATACTCACAGATTTTGGAAGTTATGTTTTGGAGCTAATGCAAAATTTTGTACTCGAACTCATGAAAGAACGTGTAATCGTGCACATACTCACAACCAGATACACTCTACTTGTATTCTTACTCATGATGATACTGGTCCCTTTTTGGATAATCCATTGTCGGCCCTGCCCACAGGCCTATCTCGGGGATAAAATAGGTAATTCGCGTTGCGATTGTTTTGTCTCGCGGTGAGAACGCTATCCTGTAACTTAATAGACGAGTTGGGAAATTCGGTACTTCCGGTCGGGTCACAAGGTCAAGTGTACCATGGCAACGGCAACGTGTTTGGCTCTGCGTGCTCAACATGCAACACCCGCGCTGAGACAGTGTGAGCGTGGTACACTTCACCTTTGACCCATTACCATAATGCATTGCGTAGAAACATTTCCCAACTCGTCTATTCATACCAGTCTTGTATCCATTTTTGCAATCGTTAATGCAAATAACACTCATTTTGGTCCAGTCTTTATATCAACCTAACCCACACATACAGTGTTGTCACTTGAGATAAAGCTAGGCAGGATGCTAATGTGATTAAAGTTATTTTGTCTGAAAACGAATAAACCAATAAGTGGAGAGTAATTGCTCCTTGATAACAGGGTTACAAATAACGTCAGGGTCATAGCCTATATCTGTAGCAATATAAATATTGGTTCAAGCAGGCTTTACCTATGTCGCCAGCGTAGCTGGCCGTGTGATATCACTTTGAACCAATTGGGTCCCTGGAAACGATGTTATAATTATGCAGTCATGACGGTGTGTTGAAGAGAGATTATCAGCCCAAGTAGGTTATATCTCATAATCTCGATCTTGCTTTCACATTTTGCGTAATCTTCAACATCTTATCTCTGTAATAACTCTATAATAAAAGAAAAAACAATAGGAATGTTTAGCCCCTGGTAAAAATCAAGGCTTTGATCACGTTTAGTCGAGAACATACATCTTGAACGTGTATTATTCTTCTAAAAGTGGTTATTTCCTTTAACCTAATTACCACAACTTGGAAAAGTGATTAAAATCTGTACTGAGAATTGCTATCTTTCTCTTTTATGTAGTACAAATGCACCGTAATGGTTTTGCTTTGACGGAAGTTTCGACAGTTTCGAGAGGTAAGTATCCCAGATATAGCTCCCTGTTAAGGTGATGGAATGTTTTGGAAGGAGCTAGTTCATCCGCCGCTATCACAATAACTTAGATTGGCTTACTCCGTCCAACAAGGAAAAAGAGGAAGGATTAAATGAGCGTCTGTATCCTTCTTCGTTTATCGATGTTAAACATTCTGAATAACAATGAAATGTTTTTCATGTAGCCATAGAATGTTATACATACAATGAACTCTTGCTTACTTATTTCTAAAGGACGTTAAGGTAACCGCGCTAACAGAGCGAATGCAGTCGCATAGCCTTAGCGACCAGGTTAGTAACTAAAGGTGGCTCGATAACTTCCGAAGGATATTTTTAGGGGACGAGAAATGCTTAACTGTATTGAGGCAAGAGCACGGTAAAGTTTTTTTTTATTTTCTAGGGGCTAGGAGAAAATAAATGTGATAGGGGCTCCGTCCCTCCCCCACTGGATACGAGCGTAGGTCAGGTAAGCTGGGGCTACACCTCACCTTCCACCGGTACGGACTCGAACGACGTACTTCTCTGGCGGGTTTAAGTGGGAGGAAAATCTAGCGAATTTGTCTACACTGTAAAAAATGTCTACAGACGTCCGTTGGATTACAGAACAAAAAGTAAAGAAATACAAAGAGCAAACGGAAAGAGTGCTGTCAATTTGTTGCAACAAATTGACAGCACTCTTCCGTTTCCTTTATGTATTTCTTTGTTTTTTGTTCTGTAAATCTACAGAAATTTTTTTCGGTGTAGCATTACAGAATTTTCTCACACAAAAGCAGCCCTGCCCTCCAAAAGAAAAAAATATCGCTAACGCCTATGACTAATCGTGGCAATAAAACCCCATTATAAAAGAGAATCACCCTGTTTAAGATTTCTTTCATTAAATTGTCGATATTGTTTACATCTCTTGTAGCCTACATGATTAAAACTTTTAGAGCTTGAATAAGGTAATTGCTGAAAAAGCTGGCACTGTGAATACTTATTAGTGAAAACTTCACGGTGTGTGAACGTCAACAATGTTTAACTTTCTGAAAAACTTGAAACATTTTTAATTAATTTTGTGACTAACTAATACACTACGTCTCTTTTACTTTGCAATAGAAGAACGTTTCACTGATCGATACATGACCAATCGGAGTGCGTAAGTTTTGAAGTGCAGCTTAAATATACCCCTTTTGTTGTGTCAGTCAAAAGACTGGAACCAATAACAAATGTAACTTGTATCGAAGAGAGACTGCCTTTAATGTGCCACGTGATAAAACACAAATCACGTGACCAATTACGTACCTATGAGAGAGAAAACGTAATTCTGACATGGCCTTAGACCCTGCTGGGTCGGCTCACTGATATCGCAAATTCTAAAGGGGGTACACCATGTTACTCTTATAATTATTCTCTTTCATACGGTACGTCAGGGTTATGAGGCCGCCAGATGAGAGGGGGACGCAGATGAGAGGGGGACGCATATCAGAGAACGGGTAGCTGAGTAGAGGAAGTGCAGATAGAGAACGGGAATAATTTAGATTGCATTACATGTTATGTGCAACAAAAGGCCGAATAGCCCGAACAAGAGCTAACTTAGCCTATATTGTGCAACATGTACGGTCCCATAGTACATTGCCCTGGGGGATACTTCAATAGACTGATTGTCACGAAATATACTCCAGACAGGCATATACATAGATTAAAACGGAAGACCAGTTTCAACAAATTTGAGTTATAAATATGTCAAAATGTAAGATATCAGCTAGATATTGTAATGACCACACTCTAGGAAAAGATCTTTCAACTGATGAAAATTTATCGGAGTCTTTGGTACGGAAGTCATCAAGCGATATTTGTAGAACAATATAGACGCCGGGTCATTTTCATGCGTCTGGTACGTTAACACCTCGTGCACCGTACCATCTTATCGGGAAAACCACAAAGGTAGCATCAAAATAAAAACAGGACTATCTACCAGGTGTTTGGGTCAGAGACCACAATGGAGGATTTTCGCTCAAATTCGTCATTATCTTTTGAAGGTAAATGGTCAAACGTCGATTTGGACGATGATGACCATGCAGGTGTAGGATATTGTTATTATTGAGTCCTCAGGTTGCAGGTGCATCCATCATACTTGTTTGATCTATTTGTCTGATAATAATTGATAATCATAATTTTGCAACTGACACGTTGAACTTCACATGGAGTTTGTGGGAAATTAGTTGCCTTGTCCGTCGATCTTTGGTTTCAGAATGTAAGGTTCACATACACATAATGTCATTGCTGGTTGACAAATCATAAAACATTCAAATGTAAAATAAGCTGAAGCTGTGTGTTTGTTGTAGTAACGATTAATTCATACAGTATCACCATCGAGCTGCTACTTGGACAGCCCCCCGGTGCAATTGGTCTATTTTCTACACGCATATTTGTCTGCACGCAGTGTCCCGCACAGCGAATTCTTTCACAGGACGAAGGAGAGCGATTTTTTTTTTTGAAAATTTCCACAGAAATTATGAAAAACAAAAAAAAAAATGCTCAGGTTAGGGTAAGGGTTTTAGGGTAGGGTTAGGTTAAAAAAATTGTAGTTGGACCCACTCGTCCCAGGAAAGAAATCACTCGTCCTGCACTCACTGTCATAACTAATTCCCCTCCTCAAGCAATATTGAAATGTGACGGCCCTTCCTTTTGACTTAACTCTCTTTTTAAGTCTATATTAATGGATAAGTTGTTGCTTTTTATGTAATCAGGGGTAATAACGTTATATCATGATATTCTTCTATTTCGCAAAATGGTGTCTTCAAATTACAATTCCCGGCTTTTAACTAACTCTTTAATTTTATTTGCTTTAATTCCCTCTGCTGTTAGTTTCCATTCCATATTTGTTTCAATTTGAGAGGAGATTTGTACATACAATTAATAGCTAAATTGTACGAATGATTGCTCTATTCAAACATGTATACCTCATTTACTATTCATAATTGACAACATTTTGATCTGTACGATCTGTTTGCAATATAGAAATCACACCTGAGTGAATTCACTCCCAAGAAAAGTGACGGTAGGCTTAGGCACTAGAATTTAGAGTGCCTTATAACCGTTGCTCATTGTTTTTTTTCTTTCTGGAAATCATGACATATGGTCTTCTCATTGAGAACATACGTTACGAAATTGCACCACAATTCTTTAAAATTGAGAACCGTAAGCATCGTGTGATCCCTTCTCATATTTTGTTTGTAGTATAACATTATCAATATGTTAACTTAAAACTGTAGGCCAAGTCTTTGTAGGAATATGAAAATAGCATGTGGGCGTTATTGAGCATTTGTGCAACATCACCTTTAATTTGGACTCATAAAAGAAGGTAAAATGCTAACGTCATACATCATAGTCAGATGTACACATACTAATACAATTAAAGTATATTTAAATATAGAGCCTTCAGATATCGCGTAGGTCGGACGTCACAAATGGAGGGTAGGTTTTACGGCTAGTCAAACGCTAGTACGTATGCGACGGCTTTCACCGTGTAGTGCCTATACCAATATTCATACCATTACTGTGTAATTACATGAGATACTTACCGCAGGGACTTGTAACTTTATCCCTGTTACCGGGTACCGTGTTCGACGCGAATCGCATTGTAGCTCAACAAGTTTGTAAGGCTGACAATGGGAGATGACGTAACTGAGCGACTCGTAGATATATTTGAATTTTGCTTTCTAAACTATTTGTCAATGGAAGGGGCAGCAACTAGACACTCCGAAGAAATTGACGGGTTGTCAAAAGGGTGGCGAACGCCAATATTTTCGGCGTCCAAAGCGCGTCCGGAAACCTTCCCGACAGGTGCTATGGCTCCTGCCCCCTGGCCCCACCCCGGTGACGTTTTTCAAAAATATGATTGGTTCTCTTTTAAACTGTTTACGTTTTAAGATAATTTGGCGTGCACATTACTTGCTGTATATGCTCTTTCCAACTTTATAGGATTTGCTGTTCAATTTAATAGGACATAAACAAACATTTACTCGGTAAAGTTCGGTAGGTACCATAGAACTTAAGGTAAGGGAAAATGGCATCTAATTATCTGGCCTGAAGCCATGCATTGATTTGGCTCTCTGTGCGGCAACACAGAAGCGGCGCGTAATACAAACATTACTTCGTTGCTTTTCCCCCAGTTATTGGCGGAGAAACTACAAGTTTTCAAGCTAGGAGTATAAAACAAAACACCTTATCCCTGTTGTGAAAATTACTCATAATCTTTCGAAAACGGATAAAATGACATTTAACTTCTAAAGTTGAATGCGTACTGTATGTACGAAGACGTACCAATGAACCGGCCTTTTGCCGTGTAGCGGAAGCGCCCTCACAATATTTCTCCCTTACTTTTAATTTCTATGGTAGGTACACAGAGAAGACACTTCACACCATGGCATGAAGTTTGCCATAAAAAGATCCATTTCCCATCCACATTGTGGGGGATCATGGGGCTGCCTCCCAAGACCCCTCCTCATATGTAACACATTACAACAATATATCCCAAATAACCGTTATGAACATTATTTTTCAACTTTCGAAAATAGGGACTGATCAGTATAAAGGCCTAAGTTACACTCGTTAATATTCACGCGCTATAAAGCCAGGCCTGTAGCCAGACAAGGTGCCGAAGGGAGGCGAAAAAGCTTCTAGGGGGGTGAAAAATTTTCCAGAGGGGGCGAAACATACTAAAATGCATTACAGCAATGGTAATTTTTGATCTTCTAGGAGGGCGAAAAATTTTCCAAGGGGGCTTCGCCCCCCTCCCTGGCCCCCCTTGACTACGGGCCTGTATAAAGCTATGAAAACCATATATAGTCACCCCTTGTTCTTCCTGGTCAGTCACGGACATAGCTTAGAGTTAAACAATGTTCAGCTTTGATAGCTTTAGCGCTATGCTGAAGTATAAATCGGACTTAATACGTAAGGTAAATTTCGCCATGATCTTTTACAAATTACAAATAGAAGAACTCTCCACTGAGCGTCGTACTAATCTCTTCCCTACCTTGAACAAGTTTTTATTAATGATTTAACTTAATAACGTCACATACTTTATCTGATTGCGTTCATACATTCAGGCGCGGTTCTACCGGGGAATAGGGGGATTAACCCTCAAACATTTTTCCTCGCCCCCCAAAACTGCGCAAAATTTTATATAGGCTAGTAGTAGTGAAGACATAGATATGCTCAGAAAATGTTCCACATGGCTCTTTATCCGGTTTCACCAGGGTCAGTGGCAACATAGTCCCTCCCCCTCACAAAAATATGTCTCTTCAACCGCGCCTGGATACAGCTTTTCATAATCCGTCATAAGTGCCCGTGCACGCTAGGATAGGCTAGGTTAGTGCAGTACACTGCTGTCGGTTATGTTAATGTATAGTGTAATTTGATTGTGCTCAAGTGTATGCTACCAGTACCTATTCGATGCCATCATGATGGTGTTCAAATCAGTCAGCATACAAACCGACGTCTCTTTCTTTTCTTTTTTTCCCGAAAGGGGAAACTATTAAGCCAGTAGCCAATGACCTTGTAAACCGTGCGTAAGATCGATATAGTGTCCTCAGGAACTACGGTCGCCAAACTCTTTACCCGACGGAACACGTCGACTTTGTACACAAGGTCGAGGACAAGTTTTTTGCCATGACACCCCCACCCCAGACCCAACCCGTGAGTCAGGCTTTGCAAACCAGTAAATCAACAGGAATCAACAATCTCACGTAATTTATCCGGAAAG
This sequence comes from Holothuria leucospilota, assembly GCA_029531755.1. Lineage (NCBI taxonomy): Eukaryota > Metazoa > Echinodermata > Holothuroidea > Aspidochirotida > Holothuriidae > Holothuria > Holothuria leucospilota. Next base: position 50,576,617 of record CM055961.1, read on the forward strand.
TCTATAACAACTGAGTTGTTGGTATGAGTAGACGTATGAGCAGGGGGACTGAGGATACAGCCGCCTCCTCCCCTCTGCCTACCCCCCTCACCCCACCCCCAGTTCGAGCAAACCCATTTTCGGACACTTTCTGGAGAAAATCAGGTATTTTTCTAATACAGGCTTTTCTAGGGCAAAAACGGTTCAGCCCTGAGAGAAAAGTTCCGTGCGGAAAAAGTTCCGCACGGAAAAAGTCCCGTGCGCCTGTGTTGGCATCATCAGATTTCCATGTAGCCCCCCAAAAAACATCAATTATTGAGAACTTACACTTCAAAACAAAAAGGCTTCATGCAGCCTATTTCGGCGAAAAACCTCTCATGTTTAGTGCATGGTTTTAATAAAAAAATAAAATAAAAAAATTGACCTTTTGCGACCTCCGGAGAAAAACAAACCTCTAAGGGCCGCCATTCCGAAGGAAGAGGTGTTAAACGAATTAACTTCATGGACTTTCAAGAGCATAAATAGTGCTCACCTTTATATTTTGAAGTATCCTATAAATCAATTAAATCTCGTCACAGTGCAGCTTTTCAAGTATACTTCGAGCTGCTTCAAATCAATGGGTCTTTTACTTTGACGAGCCTCGTCTACTTCAGTGTAGGATGTCTATGGTTACATGGATTTTTCGAGCTGTTCCACAGCATAAATATCGCAAAAGTTAGGTAGAACTAATATACTGCAACTTTCAAAATCAAATTAAACAATATTGCCTTCATATAAGTAAAAATAAAAATAACCACCCATGAATATGCATGGCGTATGCTGATTCAATTAATGGTTTAATGTTTCAGGGTCAGGCAGCCAAGTGTGGGCTCATCGAGGAACCTATACCAGATTGATAGTTGCCCGCCCGGCGGACGTGTATTGTTCCTGCACCCACACTGACTGCACTAGCAATACCTATGTACGTCAAAGAAGGAGTACATATTCGACACCTGCTACGAAGGTTAGATTGATAGTGGATGAACACCGGTGCGATTCGTCTGTTTCTTTTACAATTAATGTTCAGAGGGTAACGAGGCAGGGGTGTACTAATCGCACCCAATCCTACTTCCGGGACAGCCATGAAGGGGGGGGGGGGCAAGTTATGCAAAAATGCGTTACGCCAATGGTAACTTGAAATTTTCTAGTGGACGAAAAATTTTCTAGGGGGCTTCATGCCCTAACCCCCCCCCCCCTTTGGCTACGGGCCTGTGTTCAGTGCTGCATAGTCATACAAGAAGCCGGAAAGGGTTAGAAAGCTTTAGCCTAAAGTCAAAATTGTGGGGGTTTAAAGGCGTCCTCAAACCCACTCTTCAAGGACGAAACCCACTTATTTGCCAGATCAGTAATTCAAAAAGAAAATCCCCAATAAAATATCAAAGTGTATCAATAAATGAACTTCAGAAACTCCCCCAAATGTAACATCAAATTGCATCTGCTGACCCTCATATATTCAAAAATATTACCATCGGGTAGAGCACACCCCAGGTGTCTCCCAGGGGAGGGGGTGACCCTTCCTAGGACAGCAGTCTTAAACGTTAACCACCCTGCCCTCGCGTCCCCCCCCCCCCACGAAAAAAACACGTCTTTCATGTCCAGTTTGTTCACTTTACTTTCAAACTAAATCTTGTTTTTTATTTTAGTTTCAAGGTGTATCATATGTCAAGCTTATATCCAAGGAACTGATCGCCAAAGCGATACCAAAATCAAAACATCATTGTTTTGAGATCCCGTAGCAAAGGTCAAGGGTTTGGCCCAACGTTGTTTTGAATTGTGACCAATTAGGGAAGTACCTGGAGATTCGGGGTTTGTCGGTTGGCTTGTGAGTCAAAAACATCTTTAAAATGATCTCTCTCTTTTGTCTGTTTGTGTCTATCGTATCGTGTATAGTCATGTTAACTAGGATGGTATTAACCAAACGCTTGCCTTGGATTGAAGTAAGAGGCGGTTTCGTCACGGTGCGTATGTGTAAGTATGTGTGTGTGTGTTTGACAGTTTCAGTAAGGAAACAGGGAAGCGGGACTTGCAGAGATGTGGCCCCACCCCTTTCCGATAATTTTCAGTTTGATTTTTCTCACAAAAACTATCATAACCGTGTCTAGTTTTTGTAATGGGGGCCCGAAGCAGGTTGTCATAAGACGAGCGAAGGGCACGGACGAGTTTGATATCTTATTGATAAAATATTGCTTTATTCCACAGAGGGAAGAAGAAAGGAGTTCACGTCGCTGAACGGTGAGGGCAGGCATACTTTAGACCCCCCTATATTTGAATGGTGTTAAGCTCCCCACCTCACTGCATGCCCGCTTTCTACTCCTATGAGAATTATGAAGAAAATTATCTTTGTAAGAAAATTATTTTTGTAAGAAATTATTTTTGTTAGTTTTCAGTCAAGTCTGAAGCAGATCCCTCACAATAGACTATGCTGAAAAAGAGGGCAGCGAAGTTTAGATCAGTGCCGTTTTTATAGGGGCAAGGTGGCGCCCCAGCCCCAACCCCCCTCGGTTGTTAACCCTAGAGGGGTACCGTGACGTAGTCTAAAATAAAACAGAAACAATTAAGAAACATTCACTAAAAAATAAGAATTTCTAGAAATATCGGCTGTGCAAAGTTTTTCCAAAGATAGCACCATATTGCATTTAAACACTACATCAACCGAATTTCTCAAAAAAGAATGACAACTCTCCATATATATATATATATATATATATATATATATATATATATATATATATATATATATATATATATATATATATATATATATATATATATATATATATATATATATATACTAAATCAAAAGATCCCACCTATTACACCCAGAAAGAATAAGGCATTTACTAAACTTTTTACTGCTTTGCCAAAGATAGCATCATTAACTAATCCACTTTACTTCACTAAAGATTTCTCAAAGGGATGGAACGGCTCCCGGCCCGATAGACCCCTCCCGAGGACTGTATTATATGAAAAGAAAAAGTTCCGCCGGGAATGCTAACACTTTAGGGACGCACTGGTCAAATACGAAAATGGTATACCAAAGATCACCTTTTGGGGGCTTTCCCCGGTCCTCCAATGGAGCCTTGTGTCTGGGCACTGATGGTGATGGCCTCTGAGCACCACGCCTATAGGGGGGGGGGGGGGGCTTTGCGGGCCAACGTTATTGTGTTAGTATGGTCTGAAACCCTAAGACGAAAGCTTTGCTAAATGCTGGATAGTTACAATAATGAAGCAAACCAGTCATATGGAAGACTTCTTTTATCCAACTATCTTGTGCAGTCATGTGTCACACATGCCAAGGTTGCATTGCACCCTATTGAGTTCATTTGAAGATTGTTGGTATTTCCGCTTATGTCAATATTTATATAACTTTCAATGGATATTTCCTTTTATAAATAGAAGAATTTACACCATCCTTTCCGATCCTTCTGCCTTTTACCACATGATCATTGTCACATCATGATATACTTCGGAAGATATGAGGCTGTTACAATAGAAGAATTTTGATTACAAATAATAAAACATAAAACTGAAGTCTAATAAGTATATAAATGCCAGCGCGACACAAACTAGTGGTGGGGTCACCATGGCTATACGGGACTGTTTTTCTCAGGGAGGGCGGTGATTTTGGCCCGACTCCAGACCCAGTTTACCTCCCGGCTGAGATAAAATATCTGCCCGATTTTGTCAGGTGTCTGACATTTGGGGGCGACCGCCCCCGGCCCGTACGGCCATGGGGACACAGTACCAGCTTTCCACCACATTACGACTGAAATCGCCCGGTTCCTTAGCTTAATTCAACTAGTAGTTTCCCGTTGTTATTTTTAATGTACATATTGACAAACTTGTATGACCTATGTCGTATATACTATACCTAGTGTAAAAAAAACGGCCTCATGTTTTGTTCATGGCCGTGATCAGGTGATAAAGGCTTAAAAGTTGTTTAGTTTTCTTTCTCTTTCTTTCACCTTTTGTTTTTCTTTTCTTTTCATTCTCTTCTTTTCTTTTTTTTTTCTTTCTATTCTTCTCTTTTCTTTTTTCCTTTAGTTCCTTATTTTCCCTTTATCTTTTCTATCTCTTCTTCCGTTTCCTTTATTTTATACCTTTCAGGTTTCCCTTTCCCTTTCTTTTTTTCTTCCCTTTCTCTGTTCTACTCTTTTTTATTCCAGCTCTTAATGAAAGTTCTTGCAACTTCCTTGAAACAGATTCCCTGCATTGTAACCTTTTAGTGATAGTATATAATAGCAGAAAAAATAGCACACTTGAAAATGTTCTCCACCAAAAATTGCATCCAAAATTTTAAAGAAGATTTTGTTACGTCCTGGTACTAGTTTGTACTAGAAGTCTTGTAGGGTTGACTGGATATGAGCGACCCTCGCATGTGGCTTATGTGCTAGTACGCGGTAGGCTAAGTATATATGTCTCTGACAAACGTCGGGACTGCTGTGTTTTTGTAATCACGAAAGGTGTTCCAATATAAAAGAGCTTCATGCACAAGAGTGAATATGACCCCTGTCTGCCACCCTCTGGCACACAAAGCATGAACCAACACTATCATAATCCTATGCAAACTTCAAAAGTGTATCCAGGATTAACCCCATGGCCTGTACTTTTAATAATCACTCGGGATTAGATGTATCCAGCTCCCTGGTTGTATCACTAATAAATATATGACAGATTTCCATGTACCACCGGATATTCTAAATTGTTTGGGCCGGTAAATCTTCAACAATAGACGTGTTGTGAAACTTCGATATACAATGCATGCTGGGAAGGAAAGTGTACCACGACAGAGACTACATGTGCAAGACAGATATTTTGTGTAACCACACACAACTTTCCAGTGTTAAACTATGGTTCTCTAGACATCAATCACGGGTCAAAGAGAATTTTGTTTAGAGGAAAAGTTCTTTTTGAAGTTATCTCCTTAATTTGGACCGAAAAGGTTGGACAGTATCACGGTAAATTGTGAAAGATAAAAAGTTGCTCAAAACTTTTCGCATCCGTGCGCAATTGTCCGTGGCCTTGATCTGTGCTACCACAATGGTACATCAAAATCTCATTTCCCAACTCGTCTATTCCTTTCCCATTCTTTGATTATCTTTCTATTGTCTTCTTTCCTTTTTTTGCTTTTGTCATCTTTTCTTTCATTGCTTTTGTTTTCTTTTAGTTTCATTTCTCTTCTTCTTGTCTTCTTCCTCTTTCACCTCTATTCTTTTTTAACCTTTCTTTTCTCTTTCATTGTTTTTCTTACCTTTTGTTTTCTTTTTGTTTTGGTTGTTTCCTCTCCTTCTTTCTTTTTCGGTTTTGGTTGTCTCTTCCTTTCCAATTGGTTTTTGATTACTTATATTGACCAGGGATGCAAGGGTGCGGACGAACCCACCAAGGGTGGCACCAGGATATGCTCCACGGGGGAGGGGAAAGCTCCTCGACGGGTAAGCAACTCAAAGCTCCGACAAAGGCGTTAGGCTGCCCGAAGGATGGCAAAGGTCAAAAGTTTTCGTCGCACGAAGTCGCCCAAAAGTTTGTTTGTTGAAGAAAACTGGAAAAATTGGGATTGTTCTTGTGAAATTTTGAAACTTTTGGGGTTCTGTTGTAGAAGATTCGAAAATTTATCGTTCTTACTGAGGGAATTCTGAAATTTTTGGGCTTTTATTCAAGAATCTATACTTTCTATAGAGATCAAAATTATTTGAACAGTAGGGAGGTTGTTGGGGATGACGGACGGCTCACAGACGAAATTAGAAAATTTCCCCGAAGCCGAACCCAGCCTTCCCCGACAGAGGGTGGCCCCCGTCCCCACCTTGTACCAAACGTAGAACCCACCCAAAGTAGCCCGAGCTCTGCACAAACTATTCGCAAGGTGCTGTCTACTCTTTTTTGTTAGAAATAGCCTTTACCTTCAAGATTGAGCAGAAGCCAAGGAGTGTGCTCAACTGAGAAGATTAAATCATGTGGTCGAAAATGCTTATTTTAAACTTGATGTAATTTATGGATAAGACTTGGCCTGAGACTCTAAAATCCTTCAAATGTGAAAAAACATCACGCCATAGTCCTTAAAAATATTAACTAGTAGTCAACTCACCAAGTCCCTTATACTAAAAACCACCAACTTGGGCGATTTTCTCCTGTCTCCGGTGTATGGGTCTCTTTGACATGTAAAACCAATAATGATAACTCTAACAATTCACCTACACCTAAACTGACATCCCAACTCCGGGCTTAGCCAAGACTATATGTCATGGAGTTCTTCCCATGTCACGTCAACTACTCGCTACCCCGGACCTGCTGTAAACAGCTGCGCCTCCTGTACCCTAATGTCAGGACTCCACCCTGTCTGGCGTAGCCATGAGGGTGGGATAAGGCTCCCTCCTCAGAATATATGAAAAGGAACATTACGAACTAAGAGGGAATTGTAATTTAATGGATAAATCTTCCTGTAGTGTAAAACATAACTCAAATGCACTAAAAACACTTACTTTCCAAGTGCTCTCCATCTTACCGTTTTTTCTTTTCTTTTCTTTCTTATAAATTTCGGTAGGACAATTGAAGTTCTGTTTTTCTCAGCCGAGTAACTTTATCCGATAGCTTGAGTTTTCCTGACCACCACCTCTCCTTGTTCCTGATGTTCGTGATGGGACGCTCCGTGCTAAATGATGATGGAGCTTTCCACAGAACTGAGATAGCGTCGAACGTATTTTATTGACTACATTCCCATGTCAAAATGGCGGAAATGTCATTCATGGAGGTAAGTAAGGTGCTGATTTGAGGTGTCTCGACCAACTACATGTTTCTGCATTTCGTACGCACGTCTGTACAACATGTGCGCAATGAAAATGTATATACTAAAATGTGCAGTGGTCGCAAATTTTGTAACAAAGTGTAATGACGGGAAAAACGAAGTTTGAAATACCTTTCTTTCGAAACTTATATCTGCCTCCAAATTGAATAAAGTTTTGTGACGGACTTGGAAATCTATCAGACTTAATGAATGACCTTTAAGAGACCTGCTGGTAATTTTGGGTCTTTTGTTTGGTTGAAACAGTCAAGGATTCAGACTTATGTTATTCAATCATATATATGTCCATGGATTATGTAAAGATGGCTCCACCTCAATCAATCGGTTCTCTCAGCTATATAAACATATTCGATTGATCTCTTTTAATCGTTGCTGGCAAGGTATTCTACAACAATTAAATTGTTTTAAGCAGTGACAGAAACAGAATTTTACAACAGGGAGAATGAGGGTTCCAAACTTATCGGAAGAGATCACGGTGTGGTGTGACCCAAAGGAGCTATGGCAGCTCCGAGCGCTTCTCCCTTTTAAGGCATGAGGTCTGGGGCCCGCTTCAGTGCCGTAAGTCGGATGAGATCAGGACAGTGGTGAATTCCACGGAGCAAAGATCCTGGAAGGTCTGATATTTTAAAAACTGGGGCCTTAAAATTAAGCATTTTGCCAATCTTCGAACGAAGTTTGATACGCACTAAACAGACCATCAAAATCACATGCTACAATTCGTTGTGTTGGGTAGGTACCCACATTTAGTTGGGAGAAATTGAGGAGAGAGAGGGAAATTTGGAGTGAGCCCCTCCCCTGCGTAACACCATCACCGATTTCAAGGATAACAACGAATCCCCCATAAATGAAACCATTTGATACAATGGTTTGCCCTTAACACCTAACAAGTTTGCTAACAATGCATCAAGCACGAGGAATAGACGAGTTGGGAAATAAGATTTTGCTGTACCATGTAGTACCACAGATCAAGTCCACGGACATTTTCGCACAAATACAAATGCTTTGAGCGACTGTTCTTTTTGTCTTCCACAATTTACCGTCATTCTGTCCAACCATTTCGGTCCAAGATAAGGACATTAATTTCAAAGAAAACTTTCCGCTAAAAAAAATTCTCTTTGACCCGTGACTGATGTCTAGAAAACCATAGTTTTAAACTCGAAAATTGTGCGTGATTATACAAAATATGTCTTGCACATGCAGTCTCTGTTATGGTACACTTTTCTTCCCAGCTTGCGTTGAACATCGAAGTTTCGCAACTCGTCTATTTAAGTCAGGGGTGAGGAACCTTTTTCCTCTGACGGGCCGTTTTGATAGACATAATCCACTCGCGTGCCGCAGACAGCGAGGGAGCAACAAGCTTTCCCCATAGTTAGACTCAGGCCAAGTGGTCCCAGGTGGGGCCTATGCCCTAGGGGACTAGGGTAAAATTAGGCAAGGAGGCTCTGGAGTTTTTACAAATTTGTGAGCAATAGAATCTTCATCCAATGCCTTTAAATGACATCGAATGTGTGAGGCTGCACATTTGTCTTTCTATATTTATTTAACCAGAATGCGAGGCATTCACACTCGCGAATGTAAAACTGAAGGGAAAAAAAGTATTCGACAGATTCACGTAGCAATAGGGAGCGAACCGCGTACTACCAGCGTCTGAGTTTTATGCTCTATCCAATGCGCCAACAGGAGAAATTGAACAATTGATATTTAAATAATATATAAACTCTTTAGAGCACCTTGCGAGAATAAATGCTAACAAATGTGATGAAGTTATGCATCTAGTGGAGGGTTGTCTTTTATGTTATTGTCTTTAACGATGGGAAGTGCTCACTCGAAGGTAGTATGTTTAACTGGGGATCGTTCAACAGTTCAGCAATTACCCTTTGCTGGCGATGAACGACACAGAAGGCCTAAGTACTGTGGATAAATTGAAGTTTATAAAAATGACAATATTGTACAAGAAGTGCAGGACATAACAAGACAAGAGAAATGTCACCATATTGGACCTAACGACTGTTGCAAGTCAAAAACACGACAGATATACTTCGCTATTCGCTCGCAATAATAGACTATCATTACTCCAAGTGCACAATTAACTGTATCAAATGTCGGGTCACGTGGGAACCGGCAAAGCAAGCACCTGTTTGCAAGGGAAATTCAAGTTTCAGAAGAAACTCCTGTGCCAGAAGATAACTACGCAGTTAGTATTGCGCAATTTTTTCATACGGGACCCTTCGTTATCTTATCCGTTCACTGTGTCATAACCTACTGGAAGTCTTCAGTTCCAAAGAAAATAAAACGTAACTCTGTAGTTTGTGGTTCTTTTTCCAAGTATGTTTGATCTATTGTAAGGAGAGTTCACTCGTACAATTTGATGCCCACAATAACACATAAACCTTTACTTCAACAGATCGCTCAAACGTTTCAAAATATGAGCAGATAAGGGTGTGCGTCCTTTCTAAAATAACAGCTGTTGACAAAAACCATAGAAAGGCCGTTTAAGAACGTGATACAGTCGGTCCAGGAACCGTACAATTAAAATATCTGTCACGGAAAATGCCTCAAAGTGTAGTAAAGCTAGAGACACCCTAAATAAATTTACTGTATTTATTACTAACATCTATTAATCTACAAACACTTATATATTAACAAAACCAACAAGACAGAATGAAAACACTGTGACAAGTCCATAAAGCGACTGCTATACTTCGCATTCGCTCGTAAAAAGTAATAATGAAAGAGCACATATGAAAAGTGCGCGCAAAGCTCTCTGGAAAATCTGCGTATTTTGAAACCAGCTTTATTTTTCCCCACTGTTTGTTGCTAAAATCATCTACTTTTTGCGTTTAATTCCCTCTTTGGAGGGATGGTTCTACCCCCTTGCCGAATTTTACTCCGAGAATAAGAAAATTGTTAGCAAGAGATCGACCTGTACATGTGATAGTGCACTTCTGTTCAATGCTATGTGTGCCTCTCACGCGGTTTCCGTTATCAGGTTACTACAAGACGTATAACAAGGATTCTGCACCCTAGCTTTGTCTTAAGAAATGGTGGGCATATTAGATTGTGCATACTAGGGTTTCAGCATTACAAAAACTCCCTGATATCGGGGAGTTGCCATTAGCATAGCAACTCCTGGGTAATATACTGGAAGTGCTTCGTGGCAGTTTTACGTGAAATATCCGGAACGTGATATTAGCAGGATAAACGTGGGCACCGTTGGTTCAAAGATTAATGTTATTTTCTTTTCAAGTGATTCTGTATTTGCATGTATGAATTTCCTCGCGCGCCGGATAAAATGGTATCGCGGACCTCATACGGCCCGCGGGCAGGAGGTTCCCCACCCCTGATTTAAGTAGACGAAATTCAATTCACAATGCGGAGAAATAATGTTACGTTGACAGACTGACAGCGTTTCTCAATCGGTGGACGGTGGAGGGCCGTCTGGTGGTCCACAAAGCAGGTCAGAGAAAGTAAAAAAAACGGATGTATTTACCTCTATAATTACGTGTTTGTGTAGTTATTTCATCCGATACAAATAGAAGTTTAGTAGTATACGTTGCTTACTTTTGGATTTGACAGTTGGGTTTAAAAGGACAGTCGTTTTCGTTTTAAATAGAAGGAAGATAGGAAGTAATCAGAGAACTGTTATTGGTTTAACAGTCCTTATTAAGATTGGTTTAACTTGTGTGAAGTGTTCCTCTATTAATTACTTACGCAAGCACTATATTACCTCGGGCGACTTTACAATAAACAGTTACAATGACTCGACACCAGTGTTTCCAATAGACATTGAAATCAACTTGTCAGCCCCCCACCCTGTCTTTCTGGGAATAATCAAGGGATTCTTTTTACATTTGGTTAATTTTTCCTTACATTTGTTTAGTAACTATTCACAAACGAACTGAGTAAAGAAAAAAAAAACAGTTTCTTTGTGTAGCATATGTCACAGACCTGCCGCTCAGTATCACGTATCTTCATGCGAAAACAACTTCCTTAGTGGCGTCCGTCGAAACCGTTTCAGATAAAGCTATAATATCCTACTCCCAGGTTCTTAGTTGGCGGCCCGCGACGTTCATGAATGTGACCTGCGGAAGATTGAAGGAACCAGAATGTGCTACTTTGGCGTCGATTTTCTGAGTGCAGTCTAGAGCAGTTGGATGACACATTTTCTCCCATACGCCTACTGGTGATTCACACATCGTGGATGAAAATTTCTAGTTACAAATTTTCAGGCATAAATACAGAGGGAGATTTTTCGGCGTCAGCTCCCCCCCCCCCTCTTCCTTCTTGGATGGTAACTCTCTTTTTTGAGACAGTTTCAAAGCTGCACTGCAAACTTTACGTACACATATTTTGATGCTAGATTCCTGGAAATACCATTTAATACTGTCTAAATTCTGCCCCCTTCGAGGCTTCGTACATTTGAGGCTCTTTGCTTCGAACTTCGCCCTCACGGAATTAGCCCTCCCCCTTTTTTTTGTAAAATTCTGGATTTTGTGCTTCAAGTGAGACTCTCTCCAACCTATAGAGCATTTATTGTGCCAATTTTGCTCCTGTACTGGTTACCTGCTTATGGTGGAAGCAGAGTTCTAACGACAAACTTGCGTTTTAAGAGCAATTTCCTAATCAACAGTGATTGGAATGCCATATTTTCTTTTCATATACTGGTGACTACGGTGTGGAACTACGATGCAAATTCAAGTTGTAGAGTGCGTTTTCCAACTATGTGAAATTTTCTCTCCCCAACCTTGCCGGTGCAGAGGTCGGCTTTCATCCCGTAGGGCGCCCCGTAAAAAAGAACCGCTACCCAAATCAAGAAACTCAAACTCCCTACCACCTAGTGTGCAGCAGTCAGTCTCGGAGCTCTTATGTGTGAGCTTAGTCCTCAAGAATGAGCCCTTTCTCCAAACTGGATTCACCACTGTTGGCTTCTGTAAAAGTGCTAAAGCATAAATTCAAGGACATGCGGCCCAAAGCCGAACACACTTTAGAACCACTGACCTACTTTATAGGACCTGCACAAACATAGCCGAGGAAAGATTCAAGGACCCATTTTTCACATAAAAAAACTCAGTACGGTATGGGAGTCCTGGTTGTTACAACAAACGACAAACTTGTAGTCGAAACCCAAGTAAAGTGGTCCTTGGTCAAAAACTCGAAAACACCTTCTAAATGGGAACTCTGTCTAAAAGACTGCCTCATATTAGTCATCCCGGCCCTCAGCATCCTTTCCTCCAAACGTTCCCATATCACAGCTAAATTATCGTGTGTATGATAACAAAATCCGCCGCAGATAATCACATATAAAAAAGCTCCACGCAGAAAGTTATCTCAACTTTGTTAAATTATCCCCCCCCCCCCCCCAACATTGGGTTTTACAGTGGTCAACAAAATGTAGAAGCTACTCGTAATTTGATAGTTATCAAAGGTCTTCTTCATTCCCCCATTTTATCCCTTTATTTTATATAACTTTCTGTTTTTGCGTGCGCAAAGAGCGATAGCCACCACCAAAAAGAATTAGTTTATTACAAAGAAGATATATTTATCACGAAAAACGATAACCACGATAAGCTTGTACATCTTTTGCTACTACTGTACTTCGAGCTCATTGAAATTTTAGTACTTGTGATACAATTGTGTAGCTGTAGAATTGGTCACCGTCAGAGCAGGGGGTCTCAGATCTCATATCCTCCCTGGTAAGAGTGCACTACCCTTGACATGGAAGGGTGTCTACCCAGGGAACTGAAAGACAGTCTTCATATGTTCAAATTTTCAGTGTCTTATTGACAATTTATAAATATACGGTACTTATCTTGGAGGAGTCCCCCACAGCTTAGGTCGAAGGGCTAAAATAAATCTCCAGGGAGGACCGCGTGAGAAAGCCCTCTCTTAAGGTGGGTTTGTACCCCACAATAATTTATCGTCATGTATAGCTCGCTTATATTTTACAACGAATTTTAAGTAGGCATCGGCCTTCAGTTTATAAATATAGGTTTGTACTAAATTTTGTCTGTTGAGGACTGTATTGAATAAGAGGTGGCGCTTTTCATGTCTTCAAATTCATCACACCCGCTATTGAATCTGCTTGGTTTCACCAGGGAGTTGCTATGTCAAGTAGCGACTCCCTGGCTTCACTTATAAAATATGGAAGGGTACAAAATGTGTAACTTTGCATTGCAACGAAGCATTTTATACTTAAAGGGTCAATTCCTTGGTCTCAAACTGTTAAATCTCTCCCACTTCAGCTTTACTTCCGTCCTCAAAAATGTCTACTGCATTTCGCATCCTGGCGAGCTGAGTTTAATTGTTCTATGCCATACTGAGTACACTACTGTGTATAAATGTAATGTAATCTGAGTTGTCTGCCGTGTAATGGGTTACATTGCATCTTATTTTATCCATTTGCATATGTCATAATTGACCAATCAGAGTACTTTGTATTCGAAGCTGTAGTTGGAATTTATGTCCATTAAAGTGCAGTCACCAATTTGTAATACCCTTAGGTTTCCTGAATATACTTGGGGTCGTACCGTGACGAGCAGCTTTAAAACTATCGATATTCTCCTTTGCGTATGACAAAGTTGGTGAGGTGCCGGACTGAAGCGCCCTCGGGATAACCTGTTTTAACTTACCAAATTTGCTGTTCTTTGCGAGAATAACTCTAATGACATCTGCAAGGTGACGTAATTGTCATCTCACCAAAGAAATTTTTGTTTTCTCCGAACGACTCATATAGGTCAGTGGAGATTGTTGAATACTACCGGTTCTTTGAAGATGGCGTCATCATGAATCTCATTTACGAACCTTTGACAACAAGAGGACGTCTGTGCGACTACACATTGTTATTTTCGTCGACATATGACACAGCTCTGAAGGTAACGCACCTGTGGCACGAATTCGTTTATTCTCCGTTGATTTGCATTTAAGCTTGCTTCGTTTCGCACTGTATATATCCTTCCCCACTTTAGACAGGGGAGCAAATTTCTTTTACAGTTTAGTCGCGGAAATGAAGACTTAGCCAAACGGCCACAAATGGGCCGCGGCAGCTCAAGGAGCTGCCCTCTCTGACGTGGCGTCCAGCTCAGCCTTAGGGCTTTTGCTGACGTCTAAGGTCAACATCTGACCTTGGGGATTCGGAGACGATGCTCCCAGAAACTTTGGGATATTTACAACATTGTGGACATCAGAATAAATCATTTTACTATCTGAACATGATAGCATTGACGTAATGTATGAAGTAAAGGCGATTTTTTCATGATGACTGGGAAGATATAGGGCAGGTCTTCCCCGGCTTCCTTTATTTGGGTTCTATCCCTTTTGTCCCGTGGCTTTAGATCCGTTCCGGGTAGATGTGTTTGATATTGCCTGCAACCAGCTCCTCCAAAACTCGGCAATAATCCACTAACAAACGCTAAAGATTGCAAGCTCCTCGAACGTGTAGGTCAGTTAGGCATTCAAACATAGTTACAGAGTGGGTTGGGGCAAAAAGGGTGTTTAGAAAAAATTTTTAATTCCTCGACACTGTGATGATAAAGGGGGTGCCTTTAATTGGTGGCTCATATGCTATCTTTTTTCTTTCAGATCCTTGAAGAAATTGCCCTTAGAGTCTGTGAGATAGTTTTGAATTTAGTATGAGTGACCACACTGTAACGTCCCCTTCGCGGGGTTGTGGACACGTGGCCGTTGTGGCCATGTGGCCACCACGACTTAAATTAAGTTTCTAACTTTTTAGTAAATTTGGCAAAAAGTATTTCCTGCGGAACAAAGTCTGTTGTTCAGTCCCTTATTAAGGCCTCCCAAACTAACTGGCAAAGGAGTATGCTGAAATATCTGTCTACGTAGGCAAAACAAATACAAAAAAAAAAATCCTTGAAGTTTTGTGGGGAAGAAGAACAAGGAGTAAAAGAACTCTAGTCAACCTGCCCACAAAACTTTGAAAAAAGGTGGCGCTGCACAAAAACTCCAAATTACTGAGTTTTAAAAACATCAAATGCATGATTAATTCTTCAGGGGACATGTATGTGGAGTTTCTAACCATGGAGAAGGGTGGGGGCTGTCTCTCACCTACTGCATGCAGCTACAAAGCACTAGTTGCAAATAGAGTGAATTTTTGCAAGACCTTTTCAAATTTCTGATTCATTATTTACAAGTTGAAAACGGACTTCAAGTTTAATCGTAAGTCTTACCGCAGACGTCATTCCCCCAACAACCTACTTATAGGCTTCCCCCACACGGAAGAAACATGTTTCGCGATTAAACACATTTCACCTAACAAAGTTCATGAATTTTTAAAGTCTGCTTAGCATGGTTAACATGTGTAGCAAGTGGAAACAGAAGAGTGTTACTTGGAGATATTTTTAAAATTACTAATTCAGGAATCAGTAAACTGAACATTCACAAGGTTTATTATGAATTCAATAATACCTTCAAATGCCAATATTTACAGTTCGTTATTCTTAATTCAGCCCTAGAGGCTACCGCCCCTAGCAGCCATGTGTTGAACATAAAACTTTATTCAGGCTCCGGGGGTTACTAATCCTCGAAGGATCTGCATTTTACACCACATATTCCATCTGCAGTCTTCCAACAATCGAGAAGTAAGTGCGGTTACCCTGACTATATCCAAAATATACACTAGAAAGGTTGGCCGTGAAATGCCAATACCCAAAGATATATTAAGATCTTTATTGAACATGGAAGGAAATCGGAACCATATTTCATCTCATAAAACACATAGTCAAAAACTAAAAATACAAAATGATGAAACAACTACATAAGACGACAACTGAATGTACCAACAGATACAAATTAAAAATTGCCCTTACTTCCTTTTAAAATTGTTGCAAAAGTTAATGTGGCCCGTGGTAAAAAGGATTTTCTTTATCTTTCCGTTTTACATTTGTTAACAATCGCTCTACCCGTATGTGTAATGAATTCAACTTAATTTCTCAGAGGATGATCAGAAGACAACGATTTAATTTTGCAATCTGTTACTCTTCCAAGCTGCTCTACAACTAAACTTAGTACCTGTGCTTACACACTGTCCTTGCTTTCATAAGACTCTATTAAAGAGAAAATACAGTACCCCGATCTGAATTAGAGTACCCCGTCACCCTAATTCAGGAATGGCTCCTTTCAATCATACGACAATATTTTTGTTACTTATTTGTTAAAGTCATGCAGAAAATCTGGTTTACCTCAATATTTAATGCTTTTAAACAGAAAAATGATGCAAAACGCTTGTGAGCTAAAAAAGAGGAGATCTGTTAGATTTAACAGATTTTTGAAAATATACTTGAAGCGACTGCTTTCTTCCTTTAAGTTTTTTTTTCATGTTAAGCAGTTGCATTACCACCCCAGGCGGACAAACAAGTAGCAGTAGGGTCTCGATTGTCGTTTTGTAAAATAAGGAAATGAGGGTGGGGTCAAATATGCATGTTTTAATCTTCCGTAAAAGAAACATTCGCTGCCAGGATTTGTTTTCGAAAGAACTATGTGTACGTGTGTATTTCACTGTAACTTATGAGTGATCGTCAGCCCCAGGTAGAGGCCTACTTGTAAGACTGGACTTGCTCGACTTTTTCACCATATAATTCAATGCCTACTGGGCTAGGGTTACCTTTTGAACTCCGCCGGAAGTCGACGATAAGTTCTTTGTTTTTTTTTTTTTTTTTTTTTTAAAGTTCAGCATTAACTTATTTTTCATTTCACCAGTTTGTAAAAGTTGATATCTCACTTTTGTACCCTGTCTCTTCACCATCCTTACCAGTAAGATCTGACGCATGTGTCGTCTGCAAATTTTACGGTACGTGTATTTGGTTGTCTAAGTGGCAGCTCCCTGGTTGTGTGACGCGGCAGTCGGATGTATAGAGAATAAAAAACCTGGCCTGGCGATATTACACAACCTTGTGGAGCGCGTACATTAGTTGCAAATATCCTTTAATTGAAAATACCCCATTTATAAATACTTTTTGAACCTTGCTAGTAAGAAAGTCTAACAAAAAGTTGATCCCATAGTCACATATTTTATCGATTAAGATGTGCGAGAGGATAGTGTTGAATGCATGAGATGAAAAATCTACGAATTTAACCTTAGCAAAGTAACCAGAGCTATGGTCGAGATGTCTATACATAGAATCAAGCAAAAACAGAATGGCATCAGCATTTACAGAACATGAGAACAATCTTCTCTGTATGCGCAGTGTAGGGGGTCTTCATGTCATGTGATTAAGGGACGTAACTTTGAAAGGACAAGACGTCATCCAATGTTTTCACAGGAATCGACTTCAGGGCTACAAGCTAGGTCTTTCAACACAGTACAGGCAGATTTTTTTAAGGAACAGTAACCAAGTGGGAAGTGGGTGAGTTGGCTCGGTGGTTGACTGTACTGCCTTGCATACTAGAGGTCCCTGGATCAAATCCTGGAGTGGAACCACTTGGAAATTTTCTGGGGACTAAAATTTACCTGTTCAGCATAGCTGTTCACAGTGATGCTGAGGGGGTTTAATTAAATTGGTGAAGTTGAATTGGGTCTCTGATTGTCCGTTTCAGGGAGTTTTCCGTTTCAGGAAGATGTGACCTTTGCTCGGTTCAGCTGTCGAGCAGTGGTGCAGAGCAAGGAACCTCCACCGCTCCCAGCCTTTGGGAAAGTGGCTAAAGACTGGGATACACTCACTTCCGTCGGATGGGGAGCAGAACTGGCCGAGCGATTAGTACACGTCTGCCTCCGCCTCTGAGCACTGTAGTCGAAAAGGGAAGGCGAATCTCGCCGGTGAGTTTATCCACACTCACTCTGGTATAGGGTCTCAGATGAACCAATTGGCTTCCTGACCCTCATACGTTTAACTTAAACATGAAATGATGAGAATACGATAAGAGAGCGGGAACATGTTAAAAATGTATTGATAAATATATGACAATTGTTTATAGCACAATTTCAGAATTTTACCACTGATACCATCAGGACCAGAGGCTTTGCTGGAATCGATACGCTTAAAATCTCGGGAAACCTCAGTCTGAGCAGGGAGTTGTTAGGGCACACCTCCCTTATGTGAGTAAATTCAATTTTGTGACTTATCAATAGCACTTAGCCTATGAGCAACACGCTGCGTTTCGGCTGAATAATCATTATCATCAAATCTAGCATAAAATTGTTCAATTCATCAGGCATATATATTCTTTATTATTTACAGTAATTTCATTAGTTTTCTTCTGCCCCCAACCAATTACACTCTTCATGCCCTTCCAAACTTTGCTAGTGTCATTCGATTTGAAATTACATATATCTTCTCCTTATAATTGTCCTTAGCTTTTCGGATTTCACGTTTTAACTCCTTATTTACAATCTTACGATTTCTTGCTGTTCTCTATCGCCCTCCCTAAAACAGACCTTCTCATTCATTATTGTTGCAGTTCCGATGTGATCCATGGTTTAATGTTGGGATAAATTGAAAAGAGAAGAGAATTCATCTGTAGAAAGAACCATGAATGCATCAGTTTTTTTTAATATAAATATGGATTAGTAAAATGGCCTCACCAGGGGTGGCGCCAGGATTTGGCCGAAAGGGGGCTAAGCTCCCCGACGGGGGGGGGGGGCAACCCAAAGCCTCAACGAGGCCGATAGACTGCCGAAACTATGTTTGAAGGAAAATTTTGGCGCACGAAGCGCGCCGAAAATTTTGGGCACCTTTTGGAGAAAATCTGAAAAAAAATTGGGCTTATACCATGGAAAATTTGACAAAAAAAGGGTTTTTAAAGAAGAAAATTGGAAAAGTTTGGGGATTTTATTGAAGAATTTGCCCTAATTTATATCAAAATTAAGTAAATCGTCGGGGCGACTAGCCGTTGTCGGGGACTACTTATTTTATCATCACTACATAACAGGTCCCCGACGAAACCGGAAAATTTCCCCACCGGGTGCCAGTCTTCCCCGACGGGGGCCATGGCCCCTGCCCCCACCTGGCGCCACCACTGCGCCGCGCTCAGGATAGTAGGCGGGATTCCTTCAAGTTTAGAAGTGCTCTTTGCAATATTGTTTTTTGTTATGTATTGAATTGCTATTGTAACAATCCTTTTCCTAGTAATTTTTTCATACTGTACAAAGGAATCTTGAATTCTCTTACTCCGACTGCAAAGAGCCATTTTACGCTAATATGAAATTGACTTTGACTTGAACTCTTTTGACAATAGGAAATTTGGCAGGATGCCATCCTTTTTGGCAGCCGCGAACCGCCGTTACCATACTCTTTACGAATACGTTTGTCACAGTAGGCACCAGTTAGTAGCACTTAAAGTGGTGAGATATCATCGAAGGTGTAAGTCACATGAACTCAATTATGATGTCTTTGTCTTAGCTACTATTCCGCATAAAATGAGACCCAAGTGAAAGTCACGAAACAAAACAAAAATTAACTATGTCATATCCGTCCACTTTTGTGTGGAGCGTAAAAGCTTCCGTACTATGCTTTGTTGTTAAAATGAAAGTTCAAAGGTCATTGACGCATGTGACTTTGAGTGTAGTTCACAACGAAACGTGTTAGTGTACCGGTTTGGTTAACAACGTAACAACTATAGATTACACATGAACAGTACAGCTGATCGTGTCAACGATAACTGCACGCAATGGCGATTTTAGAAGTTGTATTACTTACAGTCGGGAGCATATTCTTGCTTTTATTTTTGGCAGGGTTGTTCGTATTACATAAGTACAATGTTATTTATCAATTTTTCCATCCGGTAAGTTGAAGTTTATTCTGTCAGTGGCAAAATAATTGAAAGTTCGATTTAGACTACGTCAGTGACACTGTCTTAACATATTAGCTACAGACACTGTATGTAGCATGCCAACCTTACTATAATTATGTAAATTACTACTACGTTACCGTTGCGTTTTGTGATGTTTATTACTTCGTTAGTACACTTTGTGCAGAATATACGCACAAGCCTAGCGTTACTCTGTCGAGATAACAATTGTTTTTCTTAGTGGCCTATCCGACTGTTATTTTCTTATTTAAGTTATATCTTTTGCACAAATGAATACAGGCCTAAAAGAATAAAAATACTGTAAACAATTTACAAGTTGCATTTTAGGCATTCTTGGTCTCACACATACTGTAGGCACACAGTCAATGATACTAGACTTAAGCATGTTTTTTAAAGTTGGGTCAAGGTAAAATCGGCATTTTACAGTAGCCTACCAACAGTTTGATTCCTTCAATGTTTGTGTGTCAGTGTTTGTCACATATAGGCCTATATACTTTACACTATGACTGGTTTTGCATTCTACAATAACTGTAACATGTTACTCCCAACCCCTCATTCAACCCTGTTCAGTTCTCTGTTTAAGAGATACCATCAAAGATATCATTTCCAAATAACCTATTCTTTTTAAACCTTGAATTGTTCTTCGGTTCCCATATTGTTGTAAATGGCACTTACCATGTCATAAAAGTTGCATCTTAACAATCTTGAGGCATTTTAATAACTAAAGATTGATGTGATAAAATTCAATTGAAACTTTAAGGGGGCATCTGCCAGCTGCCCTCACATGGTAACCAGCCATAGTAAGTAGAAGTTCACCCCTTGTATTTAACTAAGTGCAAAATTTGCTGCAATCAAATGTGGTGTGGGTACAGTGGGGTAATATGACTTGGAACTTTGAGTAAAATTCAGTGCTTTGCAAAGATTACGTAAGTATGCAGCAGGCAGGGTAGCAGGGCGAGAGGAAGATTTGCTGACTAACCTTAAGTTATCACTGGTGTCCTGCATTTTGGCAGCCATCACTTAAGGAGTATGGCATTCTCACTCCACCCCACCTTCCCACCAATTACACGTTCCCAAACACGTCAAAAAAATACTAAGTGTGGCCAGCAGTTACATTTGTGACAGTCTCAAGTAGCCTTCTCTCATTAATTCTAAATAGGATTGAATATGGTGAACATGACAGACATATCCTGTACAAAACGTTGGTCGGCCGGGCATACTTGTCGCCATCTCTCCTTAAAAATTGACAAAACTGTTAAAAAGCTGATTGAAAAATAATAAACAACGACTACTTACAAAAACTTTACAAAAATGCCCCACCCAAAACAAAGCCCATCTGACGATCAAGCGGAAATCAGCAACAAGACCATCGGGGGCCCATGGACAAGAGATTTGCACCGAGGGGGCCCCAAAACCAATGGTGTCATAAACCCATCTCCATAAAACCATCTCCATGGGGAGGTCCTGGGTAAGAGTTAGAACCTTGCACGCACCACATCCGGGTTCAATCCCATATCCCATTCTTGCCTGTTTTTTGCAAAAGTAGTTTTGTACTAGTTGTTGATTGCTTTGTGATTCCTTCGAGTCTCTACTGGGTGGTTAGACGGTAGGCAGAGTTACAATTTTTGAGAATTTTTTGCGCATTTGGTTGGGGGCCCTTTGAACCCTCGGGGCCCCTGGATATTGTCCACCCAATCCACCCGTTTACTACGCCAGTGTCTGCGATAAAGAAGGCCGAGCACTTTCCCCCTCGGCGAACGTTGGAACATGGTCAACACCTGCTGCGAAGGCCGACTCACTTGTCTTTTCGGTTGAGCTTTAGTGAAGTGAGTCACTAATATTCTACAAAACTGACCAGCAAGGTGGGAATGTTACCAATTGAAAGCAACGTATTAACCACTTCCTTTATCTCAAGTCGAACGCGCCCCCTGTAGGCTGGGGGTTGCAGAATATGTCCACGATATTTCCCGCCTGTCGTAAGAGGCGACCAAAGGGAAGGACTTGCACCGTATTTGAGCTGTATTTGAAACCAAACTTGAACCTTATTTGAAACCGTTTTTAAACTTTACCTTTTCATCTAGTTGACACTATACACATTCGTGTTGGCTGTCGTCGTTTTTAAATCTCATACTAACTCAAAGGGTCGAAACCGCTCACGGACGACCAAAACGCGAAACACCGAAACAGAAAAAACACGTTTCGTGTTTTTCTGACGTCAGTGTGCCTTGGACAAAAAATAGGAAAACCAGCGCTTTCGCGAACAACCAAGCACTGCTTGGTGTTTCGAACAAACAAGTGCTCGCTATATTTTTTGTTTGCGCTTCAACGCACACGGAAGCGTTGAGAAAACACGAAAAACGTGTTGTTTCTGTTTCGTGTTTCCTGCCGTCCGTGTGTGGGGTTCGGCTTCAGCAGTCTTATCCTTTGTTACTGTGAAAGCAGACGCTACTGCAGATGATACTTTCCAAAAAGGTGGCGCTCTCTCAAAATGTAGAATACATCCTAGATAGCTACTGTTAGTATTGGACTTGCCATTTTACAGGCTTACAGGAGTTGAATTTATTTTCAAACCAATTAAAACGCACCAAACTAACCTGCTTATAGCAGGCTTAATCAGCCTTCCCCAAAATATGGGTCGCTCCCAAAGGAATAGTCGAGGGAGCTTGTCGTGGGCAAAGGAAATTTTTCGTTTGCCAGAAAACATTTTCTTTATCGAAATTTTAATTATTTTTGTTTCGCCTTGACCCTTTTTGAAGCTTCATTTTTCTACAACTTGAGGTCTTCGAAAGTCAAGACTAAAAGTGAAGATGCAAACTTTCAAGGACTGGAAAAATACTCATTTCCGGGGTTATGTCCCGGTACGATTCGCACAAAACTGACGGTGATGATCCACTTATACATTGGCCTCCTGTGCAAATGGCACCACAGAAAGCGAGGCAAATTCTTGGGAATATGTGGTGTTGCAAATGAAAGAGTTGGAAAATAATTTCATCTTTCAATTGAGAAAAGAGCCCAATCCAAGTAAGTTGACATTCCTGGTTTACTTAGGAAGTAAAACCGCCTATTAGTCGGTTAAAGAGCCAACCAGATTGCAATATTGTGTGTCCGGTTGTCCTTCTTAATTTAACGCATTAAATATAGGCGTTAGCGTGCGAAATATTTCTCGGGAGGAGGGCTTAGCAGTAGCCTACTGCCTAAGAAAAGCCTGTAGGCTTATCACATCAGTGACAACATTTTTCCACAAATCTGCACGAGAAAGAAATAGGTTTAACATAACTCCGGGAGGGGTACTCTCTTATTGTAAAAGAGTGAAGTTCACTCTTCGACGATTGCCTCCAGTGACCACTCTTTTTTTCGAGTGGAAATAGATTGAAATTCTCCCTCAGGAGGGGCACACCCTCACAACCCTCAAGGGTGATATGTGGAAGGGAAAACTTTCACTCCACATTTAATGAGTGCAATCGAAACCATACTCCTAAATTTTAATTGGTATCCATCTAGACTAGTATGAAAACTGGGTGTTTTGAAATGCCTAAAATCTGCTCTTGGGGACACTGACCCTAACGGTGGGCCTTTTGACGGCCCGCACATCCCACTACGACTGAGAGACGGGATGACTGAAGTTCGGATCTGTGATCAGCGTGGTCGATAACCTCTAGGACGCAACTCATATCAAGCGTGAGTAGCTTCGATTTCATCCCCTTCTTCCCCTGGGGTGGGGAACGGGTGAGAGGGAATAACCTTCCTTCAGCTTTAGAATAACGATAATAACACTCCTGGGTTTTCGGACAGCTCATTAATTCCACGTTTCTAATTCCATATGAAAACGTCCTTAAAACAGTTTTTACATTTTATCGTTAATTTTTTTTACATTATCGGTAGACGAGCGTTTTTACATTATCGGTATTTTTTTTTACATTATCGGTTCAAAGAGTTTTTTGCATTATCGGTTAATTTTTTTACATTATCGGTTGTTTTTAGATTATCGGTTTTTTTTTACATTATCGGTCGTTTTTACATTATCGGTTGATTTTTACATTATCGGTTGTAACACTGGCAACGATGACTGGAGCTGTGTTTACTACTCATCAGTGTACTGACAGTAGTTACATGCATTGTAATTCGTGTGTTACAGTAGTTATTTCCGACCTGACAATCTCTGGTCCCTCTCAAGTTTTTGCAAGGTCGGCAAGAGCGGCTCCTAAGTTTTCCCTTTCGGGAAACCAAAAACGAAGGTGCAATTTGCGGCCCCCTCCACTCATTTGGGAAAAAATCCAGCCAGTCGGAAAAATTAGTCACTTAATTATGGACATTTTCCAGCCATATATGATCAGTTCCAAAAATATCCCAAAGATAGCACCATTTTGCATCTAAGCAACCTTAAATTAACAAAAATTTCTCAAATAAGAGGGGGACATCCCCTCCTCTTAGACCCCTCCCCCAGGACGGCACCTTTATATAGTGACAAAGGAAGGATCCCACTGCATACAAACGCAGGGCTCATAAAAAACGAAGGTGCAATTTACGGCCGCCCACCACTCATTTGAAAAAAAAGCCAGTAGGAAAAATTAGAATTCACTTAATTATGGACATTTTCTAGCCAAATATGATCAGCTCAAAAATATCCCAAAGATAGCACCATTTTGCATCTAAGCAACCTTAAATAAACAAAAATTTCTCAAAGAGGAGGGGCACCCCCCCCCCCAGGAAGGCACCTTTATGTAGTGATGGATCCCCACTGCTGTATATAAACGCAGGGCGCATAAAAAATGGTGCAATTTACACCCCACCATTCAGTTGAAAAAACATCCATCCAGTCGAAATTGGAGACCTTCACCCCCAAACATATGACCCTAGCTACGGCCCTGTCCACTCGAAACAGAGAGTGGCCATTGTAGTTATTTTTTTTTTTTTTTTGCTGGATTTTCACTCATTAACATTTAGTGGTAGGGTTGAAGCTGACATTCACCCGAATCATGAGCATAAGTAAATAGACTAGAAAACACCTTTTTTAAGCAACCTATCTTCTTAGAATTAAAATCAGAACAGCCAAGCCCTTTTATTGCGTTATGGTCAGTTAAAGGCGTTCAGGGTATTTTCTCTGGGTTTAGCCATTCGGCTCGAGTTTCCTAATCCGGCTAAAGACCAAACTGCCAGTTTTTTTCAGAGATCTAAGCGAGAAATTGGCTTTAACTCAACTTCAGGGGGCAACACTCTTCCTCACCTTGGGCTATCAGGCAATGGGTTTAGTGAAATTAAGTGCGGGGGATATTTGACGAGGAGTGAATGATTTCATTTTCGGGAAATTCCAACCTAGCTTAATTCAATGTTCCATTCGCCTGGGTAGCGTTTCTCTTTGGCTTCTGCAATAGGGAACTACAGCCTCTGTCGAAGAGCTGAACGAAAAGCTTCGTACACCCGGAAGCTAATGTTTCATTGGATGAAGGCTGTGAGTTCGAAAACTCTGCTGATTAGAATCCAGGTCCGTAGCCTGGGCGAAATCCCAGGGGTGCAGTTCCTAGCACTGTCTTAGCGGAACACCAAGTGGCGTGCCTGCAGGCAGTGGACACCCGGGCCGACCGTTTTTTTTTTCACTGTGTATACGGGGATGCCATCCTTGGGGGAGGTACCGAGGGGAGGGCTAAGGTCACTGTAAAATTGTGCTATCTATATCAAAGCTTTAAAGTGATTATATCGTTATATTTACAATTTTTTCCTATCTTGGGCTAGGCGTAAGGTAAGAGGTACTGTCTAAGCTGGGACAACTTGAACACTCTATACTCTTTGAGAAACTTTTTGTGAAGTGGCTTGGACGCAGAATAATATAATAACAAATATAACAAATATAACAAATATCTTTGTTACTAAAGTTTCGTTGGCGTTGAATTGATTATATGTTTAGAAATCCTCATTATTGAGTGATTTTTTTCTGTTTTGGTAAGGTGTAATCGAAGGGGATGTTACCTGAGCGGAGGGATGACACCTCTACTCTGTGAGACATTTTTCTTTTTCTAAGATTTCCTAGATCCAAAATGGTGCTATCTTTGGCAAAGCTTCGACTGATTGCATGGTCTGAAATTTTCATTTTAACTGAATTTTCGACTGTTGCTTGGGACTCCTATACATGGCCGTTGTGGGCTTCTCCCTAGCGCTCTTGGTACACCACTGGAGGAAGCCACTGGCACTAGCCGTAGCGTAGGCATTGCAAATAAATGTTCTGTCGAAATGTCTTCTTGCAGCCTGAGAGGGGGGGGGGGGGGGGCAAATTTTGGACCTTTAAGTTGCATCTAAACCTTTTTTTAGTTTCAGTTAGATTTCGTGCTTTAGATACAAAATTAATTAGATAAACAAGAAGCCTGTGGGGCTGTTTCATGCGTACGTTTGCAGTTAAGTGCAAGCAGATCTTGAGAGTGTTATTCGGATAACAAGCGGGATTCGAACCCACGCACATGTGAAACCGTAAATTGGTTATGGGACTAAAATAGGAGCCTTTGACTCTTTGAGGCTGACGTCTGAGATAACGCACGGGAAAAAGTTGCAGGCTGTCATCATTATTTCAATTTTTCTGCTATATTGGATTAGTCATTGGAGGTTAGTTCCATTCTTGTCCCTCTCAATATGCGTAAACCACATAACATAACATAACATAACATAACATAACATAACATAACATAACATAACATAACATAACATAACATAACATAACATAACATAACATAACATAACATAACATAACATAACATAACATAACATAACATAACATAACATAACATAACATAACATATAACATAACATAACATAACATAACATAACATAACATAACATAACATAACATAACATAACATAACATAACATAACATAACATAACATAACATAACATAACATAACATAACATAACATAACATAACATAACATAACATAACATAACATAACATAACATAACATAACATAACAGGTTAAAGGGCAAAGGAGGGCTAAGGCCCCATAAGATGCCCTGAAGTCCATACAACCTTAACTGAAAACAAACAACCAACCAACACCAAACGAACCCAGCACAAATTAGATCCTACCACAGTCAGTAGCGTAGCCAGAGGGGGGGGGGCAGGGGGGCAGACTGCCCCCCGGGCGAAAAATCGAAGTAAAATCGGGACGACGGAAAAATGAAAAAAAAATAAACGAAGGGAAAAAGAGGGAGGAGGAAAAGGGAAGGGGAAGAGGAAAGGGGAAGAAGGGAAAAAAGAGAAAAAAGGGAAATAACAGGAGAAAAGGGAAATAAAATAATAACAATAGGAATCATTATCGATGGAAGGAAAGGATGGAGAGAAGGAAACGGGCTTGATAAGGTAGAGCACTGGTTCAAATATCGACGGGACGAGTATACTGATACAGGTAGGGCTAGGGACAGTGGAAAAGACCAAAGGGAATGAGAAAGAGAAGGGCTAAGAAGGCAGAAACGGGACGAGGGATGAAGCGAGGCAGATTGTGCATGAGAAAGAGGAAAAGAACTAGGAAAGGGAATAGAGAGCGTTAGCGTTAGGGAGTCCGGAAGGACAGACTATGAAGCAGAGCAGTCAGAGTAAGGGGATAGAAAAATGGACGTAAAGCAAGGCTGTCAGTGTGGGAGCTGTAGGGATAGTAGCTACCGTCCCGATTTTTATTTTTAATCACTATCAAAAAGAGATACTTAAAATAAATGTCCCGGTGCAGATTTTCTTTCAAAGTCACACAATGAGTGGAAAGTATCCAGTTGCGTTGCCACTTATTGGGGTTTGGTGTCAGAACCCTAATGAGTGGCCAAGAAAAATTGCCAAGACAAACTATAAGCATGAATTTGAATATAACATGGGCAAGCTCCACCCATATTTTGCTTTCCCAGCTGACTAGATATAAAGTGATAAATCTTAGCTCTATGCACTTACATTTTATTTTGTTCTCAGGGGACCTCCTGGTGTGGCTGACTTTGGCAGCAATCCTCCTAACATCTTAAAACCCAAAACATGTAGTAATTTTGGAGTGTAACGTAGTAGCGTGCGCAATGGGGGCCGGGGCCATGGCCCCCACCGTTGTAAGTAGTCGGGGGAAAATCAGCTAGTCGGGGGAAATCGGAAGCAGTCTGACCGAGATTGGCCGAGCATCAGGCGCACTCTCCCTCCCCCAATTGGCCGTTATGGGTGTTTTAACATGCTTCAGAATGTTCAAATATAGCACCATTTTTCATCTCAGCGAGCTTCTAAAAGCAAAAATTCCCCTCCCCCGGGACGGCGAACAATCAATTTTTTGTCTCTCTATTATAACAATAATCACTAAACAAATAGCAGTCTGAAGAACGGTCAATCATCTAGTTATAAAGATGACTACCTTTATACTGGTCATTAGGCAAGCGTGAAGGCAGGGGGTGGAGGAAGGGGCAGCCGCCCACCTTATTTTTAGTATTTTATTATGTTTACTTTTTACAATAGTGCTGGTGTTTCCCCTTTTTATATGCGATAAATAGGCCCGGGAAGTGCCATTTCCAGCCATCTGGGAGGCATTTTGGACCAAAATTTCCTTGCGCTCCGCGCCACCATCGGTTGGCGCGGAGCGCTGAGAGACTCTCTATGAGCTGCGTCCCTCCCACTTCCTTGACATTTTTTTGCTACGCCCCTGTTAACAGTTTGCGTCTAGCCAGTTGGACTTTTCTCTGTGCCAGTCGGTGGAATTCACAGTCTACCCCCACCTCACAAATCCTGCGCACGCCACTGGTGTAATGTACAACACCCAGGGAAGGATCATTTCCTCAGTGTAGTTTAGGAAGGCATTTTGGCCAAAATATTACCTGTACGCTTCGCGCCAACTGGTGGTGGCGCTCCGCGATGATAAAGTCTCAAACGGTCTCTCTCTGAAGAAAGGCATTGATCCCTCAAGAATGATTCCTCCTCGATCTTGCACCGAGTTTACCACTGAGAGTTCACCCCGTCTCCATCAAATCGAGTTATGGTAAATACTTAAATCAGAGGTGTGCAACCTTTTCGAACACCGGGCCAAATCATGTTGCTGTGACCATCTGGGGGCCACAGTGGAACAGAGATGTGTATAGAGGGTGGCGTTTCACCCTCACCCCTTCCCCACCCCTTCCCCACCCCTTACCCCACCTCTCCTCCGTTAGTGACCAATGTGCCCATCTAGGCAGACCCACATGCACTCGAATAATATTGTAGTATGGGTCTACTAATTGTTGGCGAAACTTGTCCCGTGTATTGCATCTCTATTTTGTCGACAAATATGTTAATTCAGATTCAGAATGCGTTTTACAAGTGAATTCTTTAATTTATCAAATAATGAAATGGTCGAGAATATCCACCTTACAAAGGAAGTGATCGTTTCTTTGTTTTCATAATATCCTGTACTTACCTCTGGTTAAATTACAAGACGTACAAGGGCCAAAAATTAGGCAAATCAAAATTGGTTCGCGGGCCGCACAGGAGGAAGTCGCGGGCCGCAGGTTGCACACCCCTGACTTAAATTGTGATCATCGTGACTATAAGTTCGCATACTGATAAGGCCATTTGAATATCAAGTCGATAATTTATTCTCATCCCCCCAATTCTATTCCGAAGCTTCCGGACTTGTCCCGGGGTGATAAACTGGACCCAAAAGAAACTGTGGGGGGGGGGGGAACCCACCTCTGCAATTAGTTTGAAAAATCATGAAATCGGGACGAAAATTTTCATTTTGCCCTCCCCCCCCCCGGGCCGAAGACCCTGGCTACGCGCCTGACCACAGTTATGGAAGGGCTTGTTAATATGAGCTGGGCCCTGGGCCATTTGGGGCTGCTGTCTAGGGCCCTGTACAAGAGAAAGTTGCTGTCGTTAATGTTTCAATGTTTTACTATGTGGGTATAGTCATTTGAGGGTTGGTTTCATCCTTGTCTCATTTCATATGATGAAATCATATTAGGGCCGTGAACTCTTTAGGGCTGCTGTACCGGAGAAAGTTGCTGTCATCAGTGTTTCAGCGTTCTACCGCATTTTTTATAACACTCAGTGTTTTCATCCTTGTCTCTCTTCATGTGAACTTTAGCATTTTTGGGTCCAGCAGGCCAGTCGTACAGGATGGGCCCCGGCAGCAATTCTTCAATTTTAGACACATCCTAACATCATGAAACCATCAAACCTTTTGTCTCTTTCTATGTGAATAACTCGTCCGAATTGTACAAGTTTACATAGCCAATCACACAACGCAGGATTTGTCAAATGAGGAAAGCTACTCGTATCTGTCTGCAGAGCGAACGTACGTTCTTTTGCTTTATATTACCTTGGGCAGCGTGTTTTCGCCTACGAGACGACATAGATAACAGCGCAGGCTACAATCATGTGCCAGTCTGAAGCTAGCACAGGATTCAGCACAGGATTCGCCTAGAATTCAGCACAGGATTCGCCTAGGATTCAGCACAGTATTCGCCTAGGATTCAGCACAGTATTCGCCTAGGATTCAGGCATCAGCACAGTGTTCAGCACAGGATTCGCCTAGGATTCAGAAATCAGCACAGGATTTGAAATTAGCACAGGATTCGCCTAGGATATATAGATAAAATACATAGTATATGGTATATACCACAACGTATGGGGCGCCTGTGTGCTGAACCCTGTGCTGATATCTGCACTACCTCTATGCGCCAAAAATGCTTATAAAATTCAACTGAGATCCATCACTGCCTTGAATCTTACACAAGCAAGCCTGCTCTCCTCCAAAGTAAGCTGACCGTCGCAGGCAGCAGGATTTTAATCGAGCTTCTTACTATTATTTATGTTACATGACAAAATGGGGAGGGTCAGAGTCGTCCCTAGAGGGGGCGTGGGAAGTGAGGGTGTGGCGTCCCCCATTGACAGATCCAGTCGGCAAAATCCTGCACCAGTCGGAAAAATGAAGGGAAGGGGAGAGGGAAAAGGAAAAAACAGCAAAAACGAAGGAAAAACAGCAAAAACCGGAAGGAAAAAAGCCGGCCCGGGAGTGTGTAAGGGGGCTCCGGGAGGAGCCATTGGAATGCATGATGTAGACCGTTGACAACCCGCCAAAAACACCTGAAACGTAAGCATATTCGTTCTGCGGAACTGCACTACAACTTATAGGCTTCTCAGCAAGCCAAATGTTCATGGTAGTGTGATATCGTGTCAGGCTGAGACGACAAACTATCTTACATCAGTCGGCAAAATGAAGGAAAGATGGGGAAGGAGGGAGGAAAAGCAAAGAAAACAAGGAAAGCAAGACGAACAGAGTGGTAGCCAAGCATGGTGTGACGATGGAATCTGAGGCACCCTTTCTACCATACTGGCTGGCGTCTAAATCTTCGAACACCCCATTTGAGCTCTGCTCAAGTCATTGAATGCACGAAAGGTCTGCACGAGTCAACTGGTTTGTAAGAGGTAGCAACTCGAGTCATTACTTGCTATACAAAGTCCGCGGCCTTCCCGTGTGTGCTGGTAGATGTTGAGTCGCAATTTGTGTTTTAGAGTGCAACTTTATGAAATGTACAACGTTTGGAATTAGGGGTGGCGCTCTGTGAGGAACAGGGACAGTGGTGTCGGCTTGAGGGCACGGGGGAGCGATTTTCGACTTTGTTAAATAAACGCAAAGGCGATTAAGCTGTACATTTCTGTAGGGGGTAGGATGAAGTGTTTTTCCGACTGACTGAGTGAATGATGAATCTATCTTAATAATTTTCTATCGCAAATCCTTTCAAATCTATCCAAGTTTCCTACGCTCCGGGCGATCTAACATTTTAATGCCATTCCGAACGCATTTGTTCAAAGGTACTTTAACGGGTTTTGTAACAACTATGCAAAATTTTGGCTTTTGCCACAGTTATACACTACATGCCAGAAACCGTTAGTAGGACGATAGTGCACGGACGGGATGTTTCGAGCGAGAACTATTTTCTGTGAACTTTAAGCCAAACCTCAGGTTATTTCAAGACGCAATGGTAATCTTGTATTATGGCGAAATTTGTAGCTCGATGTTTATTATTTGAAGTATATTACCCAATGGCGTAGGCATCGGGTGGTGGTGGGTGCTTAGGTCGAAAGGCATGCACACAGTCAAAATGTAGTGGGCAAAAGTATGCTTCCGTCTACCTCAACTCAAGAACGAAATCCCTCATATTTTCCTCTTTAAGAATGTCTTAAATTTGCCTCCTATTTTCCTTCAGATTTGCTCAGAAATTGCACCAAATTGCATCCAAGGGCCCTCAAATATTCAAAACTTTTCCAATCTTCTCCTAAAGTGTCATTTGGAGGTCAATTAAAATCATCACACGAACTTCCCCAGTTTAATTACCCAGTGCTTCCAGGAGGCCCTGTGCCGTTCTCACGGTACCGCCATGATCGGAGGTGTGCCATGCCAAAGCCAAAATACCACAAGGTAGTGACAATTTCTTAAAATGAAATCATTTCAAAGCTTTGGAATAAAACGGACCAGTTTTGGGAGGAGTTTCAACCCCTCCACTTAGACACCACACCACTTTCCTTACACCCATCTGCAAAAATAAAAGCAATATATTTTAACATATGAACAGGTCAAAACTTTGCCAAAGGTATCATCATTTTGCATGTAAGCCCCCTTAAACGATCAAAGCTTATCAAAGGGGAGGGGGAGTCTCCCCCCATCGAACCCCCTCAGACCCCCAGGCAGTGGCGTAGCCAGGAAAATTTCCATGGGGGGGGGGGCGCTGGGAGGGCTAACAAAATTCATGGGGGGGGGGGGCTTGACCAAAAATGTTGCAAAGCTTATTAGCCCGTAAGTTATGAAGGTGATGGTTTCCAGACACCCGGGCGTCCGCCTATGACGTCACGCCCTGAGCCCCCGCGCAGGCGCAGCCAGTCGCTGTGTGCCCCGTCAAGCCCGGGTGCCCCCGGCGCCTACATGGAGAGCCAAATCGGGCAGCAGCTCATGCATGAAGGGCCGCATGGGAGATTGAACGTCGAATGCGGACTGTCCTCGGCGGCTGGAGAGCGCCGTACGCTAAGGGTCAATAACGTTGCCGCTTTCACTGCTCTGTGACATGGTCACCCTCATTGAGTCAACGCAGCTGGGTTGCCGGCAGTTTTTTCCAGGGGCACAGATTTTTTATTTATAGTGCCCTGTCCTGATGGTAAAATGGTAAACCATGCCATCCATGACCCACCTTTTCAGTGAAAATAATCGATTACACTGACTCCATCATACACCAAACATACACCAAACAAATCAAGCAATCTAGATTCAAAGTTGCTTCTATAAAGTATAAGGAGACCGAATGACAGGAATACTAGAAAAATATATTTTCAAAATCGCATGTCATAAAAACATGTCCTCTACAGCCTGTACGGGTATTTTGGCAAGATATGGAATGGATACACATTATAACAACTAGTCTTTAGTGATGATTCATTAATCCTATGTGATAGAGAATAATCACACCGACATGATGGATACTGCCACACCACTCTTTGAATACGGTCTACATTTTGAGGATCCATCCATCACGCTCAAACCTGTCAGGCCAGAGCTGGAAAATTATTCACACCGGCTTTTATTTCAGCATTCGCAATCACATGACTTAGAGGCGGAGTGTCTAGAGAGTCACTGTTCTGTAAACAGTATGAGACCCACCTTCCAGAGAAATAAGAAAATGACAGTGCAACTCCAATTCCTCCGCCGTATCCAACAAATCAAATCAACTACATAAAAAAGTTGCAGAAGATTGCATGACAGGAACACAAAAAATATTTATATATATATATATATATATATATATATATATATATATATATATATATTATATATATAAAACCTCTACTCTATAGAAAAAAAAAATATTTACTCACTCTGAAACATATATTACATTTTCATGAATAACGTTCAACTGCACAATAATGGAATGGATAGGCCTACACATGGAATGGATACACTCCACTCTATAAAAATAAATATTTACTCAGTACTCACTCTGAAACATATATTACATTTTCATGAATAACGTTCAACTGCACAATAATGGAATGGATAGGCCTACACATGGAATGGATACACTCTACTCAATAAACATAAATATTTACTCACTCTGAAACTGTGAAACATATATTACATTTTCATGAATAACGTTCAACTGCACAATAATGGAATGGATAGGCCTACACATGGAATGGATACACTCTACTCTATAAAAATAAACATAAATATTTACTCACTCTGAAACATATATTACATTTTCATGAATAACGTTCAACTGCACGATTTTGGAATGGAATGGATACACACACACACATGTATATATATATATATATATATATATATACTATATATATATATATATATATATATATATATATATATATATTACAACCCTCCCTTAAGGTGCGTTCACACCAAAACCGAAATCTGCTGCGTTTTGCGGGCGGGGCGCGAAAATTTTTTTCCGAAGACAAGTAGGGGCAATTTTACGCCAATGAAAATTTTGAAAATCGCCCCATTCGTTCTGAGATAACAAATTTCGCGTCCCGCCCGCAAAACGCAGCAGATTTCGGTTTTGGTGTGAACGCACCTTTACTCTTGAGTGATGATCCATTAGTCCTTTGTGATGGAGAATAATAACACCCAGAAGATGAATACTGTCCCACCACACATTGAATAAGATCTTGAGAAAGGTTCAAAACCGTCACTCATACCAGAACTGGAAATCTGTCCCACAATTCTTTTCTTAATTTCAGCATTTGTATCTGCCTTCTCAAGACTGAAATGCAGATTGTCTATATAGTCCTGCTCTGACATTTAAATGGTAAACCATGGTACCCACTTTCCAGTTCCATAACAAAGGACAATGCAACTTCAATCTTATCAAGCAAACTACATCCAAAGTTGCAGACACCTAAGAAGATCGAATGAAAGGAACACAATGAAAATACACTCTAGTTTCACTATGAACAGTAGACCAGATGTTTTTATCCCAAAATCTGTTAAAGGTTGATTAAAAGTACCAATGTTTAACTTTTTAACCATCCCAAAATCTGTCCTGTGTCTATTTTAACCAGCGCCAATTTAGGAATCTTTACACGAAGATTTGAACTAACATTTACCCATTCTCCCTGCATTGAACAAAAACCAGTAAAGTTCTTTTCTATCACCCATCAGGTGAGCACACTAGTGGAACTGAGGTTGCAAATGATTCGTAGAAACTAGAAATCCGTATTTTTGATCGAGTGGAAAGCATCAGCATCGCTCTGTGCAGACAGTCACGCTGGGTGGACTTCACCAATTCTCGAATCTCGAAGTCGAAGCATGTGTGTCTCGGCACCGTGATCGAGAATTCACTTTTCCCGTACTGGAATCCAAATTTTCCTGAAATCGCCAAGTCGGCTCGGCATTTCCCGAAATTAGGCATTTTTGTATTGCAATAATTTCTCATCCACATTCATTTGTTCCGATTCCCGCACAAGAACTCAGCCAATATAGCACATGCATTGCATTGGCAGGAGGACTGGAGAGGGCGTGAGCTGTGAAAATTGCACTCCCAGCGCCAGCGCGGGAACTTCCCCGTATTTCATTGTTCATTATCAACTCAATCGAAATCGTAACTGAAAAAAAGACATCTCGATGATCTCGCGGGAAATTTCGATCCACGGATTGTCGTGAGAAGTGGAAACACTGTCTCGAAGTCAGATATCTGCCAGTTTTACAGCCGCTACTGTCCTGCTAGGACTCCGAGTTAGGCCGCGCCGCCGCGGAACCCCGGCAACGCCGGCGGGGGGGGGGGGTCAGGGTCATTCTTCACATTACCCTTTTCAAATTGCTATTTCGTACCACGGTGCTGGCCACTCAGTCAGTCAGAACTGGTCTGGTGGGCCTAGCCCCATTTGCCAATAACTGTATTTTTTTTACATGCCCCTGATTTCCAGTGGGGGGGGGGCGTCTGGGAGGGCGTGGGATTTTGGTGGGGGGGGGGCGTGCGCCTCCCAAGCCCCCCCCCCCCATAGCTACGCCAGTGCCCCCAGGACGGCTCCTCGTAGGTTACAGAGGAAGAGTCCAGTCCCGGGTGCAAAGCATCGTAGATACGAATATGCATACTTAACACCGACTTTCTGAAATCAACTGGAATGGAATTATGACATCATCTCCTGTGGTGCTACCCAATTATGAAATCCTAGTGGCACCGTTGGACAGATGGCTATGTCGAATTCCTGTAAAGAAAGCCTAGTTTCCGATTTTGTCGAGTAAACTTAGGGAATGCGATAAAGTATGTCATGCCCAACGGACGTCTTTAACTTTTTTAATCGGATTAAGTGGATTCTTCTATAAGACCTTACAAAATTTTGGTGGGCTACGCGCCCTTTTGGGATTCGCAGTTCAATTTCTTTTATAGTACAATTCCATATGACTAAGCAGTGCAAAGCTCCTACACCCTAGATCAGGTGATCTTATTTTTGTTGGCTGGCTACATTTTTCATCATGAAAATTTCGCGGGCCACAAGCAGGCAAGTAAGTTTGTCCGAGAGAGGAAGTCCCATTTTCAAATGACTAAATGACGCAACGGGAACTTGAAGGCGAAATCTCCCACCAAACAGAGTGGTGTCTAGAAGCTCCACCTCGAAGGGCCCCTAGTAGGGTCCAGGGCAACGCTCCTGTGGAACCCCAGAAGCTCAAATATATGAGCGAAACATTGTATGACTGAAACATATACGTATATTTCTGTCAATTTAATTTGAGACACAATGACCATATGATCAAAAGTTATCACAATTTGAACATTATTTACTGCGATATCGAAAATCCTATGTTATGCAGAGGGAGATAATAAAACTCATGCCAGATTCGGTGGTGAACATTCACATCGAAATGATTGTTTGGGTGGGGATGAGGGAGTTAATCATGACACTCTGAGCGTCACCATCGGTTGGTACGTAGCGTGCCAAGAATTTAGGTGCTAAAATAGCTTCCAGGTCGTTGGAAATGGCTTTTTGCAGGTCTTGTAATATGTAAATATTCATTCATTTCGAGATCACATGATTAGAAAAAAGAGACACTTCAAGGAAGGGCAAATAGGAGGCAACGTTTAGGCCTATATATTCTTCTACCAAGAGGTATACTTCCCTCAGAATTCGTAAGCCCGTACAACTTGGTCTAAGTGGTTTTCCCCTTATTTAACCAGGGAGTTGTTATTTGGAAGGAGATACATCGCTTTGAAGTGAAGTTTACCCCGCCAAGGTCACACAGTAATCTGTCTCTTGTATCCTTCTTGGCATTTCTATAAGACTTACACTGGATTACGTAATTCAAACAAAGGGGATTTGTCTTCTGCTACATCAACAGTAAAACTGGGGGTTTGTCGCTACTGCCATAGCATTGCCAGTCGCTGGAATATTAAAAATTATCACAATCTTTGGACGCTCGAGGACGCGGATCAGAGTATACCTGTAAGGGTTTATGTAAAAATCTGAATCTGATTGTATACCCGGTTATTTCAGGAAGCTTCCGGAAACTTTCCAAATTGTTGCGACAAAATTTAGACTTCTGCCTCTGCAGCTCATTTGCATGACGTTCTTTCTTTAGGAAGGGGGAGACCTCATTGGTTTATTTCAATGAAACAGTCGTTTCGAGTTTTGTAGCACCTGCCCCTAAATTGGTGGCGGCGTAAACCTACTCATCAAAGCATTGTCCAGAGTAATCCAATTGTGGTGGGAGTACTAGACCTGAATGATGTTGCTAACATATCCATGTCACATTGAAGCGAACGAATAAAAGAAAGAATTCCCCATCAACGGAATAAGTAGCTTATCATTAATAAACTCCTCGGTATTTAGTGGATCGTAGCGTATTAGCATAAATTAAACTTTCCGTTAAACCTCCTTCCGAATAACAACTCCCTGATTTAACCATCACTGATCTGGCCATCCCATTTCGGAAAAACCGCCCATCGTTTTGTTTACGCAGTGGGTGTGTGGATAAGTTAGTCGAATTATTTTTACTTCTAGATTGAACTTAAATGGAAAAGCGTGCGGAGCGAGTGAACATTTGGTAGTTTGGGACGATTTAGGGAGAAATAAAAAGAACAAACACATAGAAATACATGCGGGCCACCTTAACACTACAGTTCTCCCCTATTCTTTTATTTTCCAATTTGACTATATCTGTCCAATTCTTTTTAATCCGAAAGTTACAGAAATTGTTCGAAAGCAGTACAGCTTCACCGATTCAGCACACTGTAGGCCTCCTTTTTTCGATAGTTATTGTGAATTTTTACTAAGATGGGGTGGGTACCCCTGGCCACGTTACTGGTTTAGAACAATCACTGCACATAGCTGTCCTTTATGAAGTAATAGTGAAGTAACTGCTAATGACAGGAAGGCCTATAGGTGCGCGCGAAGCCCTCCGAAAATATACGTTTTCAACACATTTTAGTTATGTTTTACTTCATTTGAAAGTAATATGATTTTCTGTCCGCAACAAATACCTCGGAAAGAAAAAAACCTCATATTTTGTTCTTTAGACCTTAATTGTTCGCGGGCCGGATAGGATCGCCTCGCTGCGCCGGATGTGGCCTCCTGGCCGCCATTTAATTTACCCAGGGTTTACACAGTTTTTAGAACGGGAACATAATCCCAAACCGTGTATATATCTGGTACCGGTATTGTTCGCAGAGTACGATAAGCTTTCGAACGGCGGGTTTGACCATCATCAGGCAGAAGGTACCATCGTCAGGCAGGAGGCACAAAGTATGCTATGACCAATGTTGGACCACCTGACCGACCATGATAGCCGATGTATTTTTCTCCTGAATGTTGAACCGAGAATGTTTTAGATGCCAAATTTTGCCATGGCTCGCCCCGCACCTTGAGAGAGATTAATAAATATAGTGACCAAATTTTTCTGACGAAAAACCCAAGTCCATATACGGTCCCCCCCCCCCCCGACCCCCCCCCCCCGCCACCCCCCCCCCCCCCCACCCCCACCCCCCCCCACCCCCCGCAACCCCCACCCCCCCCCACTACATTAAAAGTATATTTATAATATTAAATGGACACTAGTTCCCTTTCCTTCCCCTTATTCTTAATTTCAGAACATATAATATGCTAACCCTCAGAAATTTCTCCAAAATTGTTTAGGCCTAGTAGGAGTACTGAAGATTTCTCAAAATTTCTTTGAGGATTTTATGGAATTTCTATTGAAATTTGAACAATTTCTAACACTTTGAGGATTTTATGGAATTTCTATTGAAATTTGAACAATTTCTAACACTTTTTTCTGTAGAATCTCTGAGAAATATGTAAATAATCTGTATATAACATCTAGAAATCGCTATATTTTCTGTACAAGTTGAGTTTGGCTACATTATTTACATAGGATTCGATAAAACTTAGAAATTCTATGAATTTGTACAGAGCTCTATAAAGAATCTTTTGTGAGGGGAACAGTATAAAAATAAAAGAACTGTTAATCATCCGAATATACAACGTTTCTATACAAGTAATAATTTTTTTCAATGAAAAGAAAAATCAATTATTCATAAGCGTACCAGACAGGGATGGGATGGCAGCCCCGAAAGGAAGTGGCATTTTATTTTAAGGACAAGTTAGCTTAGCGTTTAATTTAAATGCTAGGCTGAACGGATTGTTTGCCCAATCAAGGAAAAATTTAAGGACTAACAGCCTCAGACCCTATGCTATGGAACTTCTTTTCATATCCCAATGCGAGTATTCTTTGGTTCTTGTGAAGATAGACGGTAGTTATGTTTGAAGAGTCAGTACAGCATATCAATGATATCGAATATATACAACAAATGCATACATACAATATTTACATGGTGCTAACTCCAAACGATTCAGCAGAAAAGTTGACTTTTACTAATCAGTGTTGGGTGCAATATCTCTTCGAATTCGGCCTGCTTCTTCTTTCTTTTCACGGTCATCGCATGCTTGTAGTAAACTTGAGCTTGTAGAAAAATTCATGGCAAACTTTTACTCATATTGCAGGGACTGTAATCAATATGAAATCATCTAATATAGCAACTTCGACCCAAGTTGATAACCATCATGTTCTATTCCAAACTTTGTTTCTCCTGCTAACACATTTTATTGTCGTTCCTTACTGAATTTTCGTTCCTCACTAACTCTGGACACACAAGTTTTAGTTTTTGCAGGAGTATATGTATTTTTACTCTAAGTAATGAAGCCAGGATTAGCCTCACGGGGGCATGCTGTATGTTCTGTGATCGGCGGCATGGGGGAGGGTTCTAACGAGTGGGAGTGTTCACTTCACCTCAAACTTTCTTGAATATTTAAGTATACTAAAATGCAATCTGGTACTATATATGTTATTTTTGAAGTAAAATTTCTATTAAAAATTTATGTATTTTAGATAATTAAATTAGGAAAAATCAGCATCAGTGAGGGGAGGGTCATGGCCCAATTTCTTTTTCCTAAGTACACCACTGTTTAACCTGCATATTACACGACTGGTTCATACACACCAATATATCTGTCTTTCGAAGACATAAATGTGTTGTTTGGTTAGACCTGCTGCGAGTGAAAACCTTTGCTTTCTGTGTCCACTTGTAATCTAAACATGCATGAATTACAAAAAGTATTAATAGTTCACGAAAGAATAAAGATGTCTATTAGTTTTTCAAAAACTAAATCTGATCCAATGCTTCTATTGAACCTGTAACTGAAACGCCTTAAAGGATCATTCTCGCCCACCTTTCTTGATCCTGTTTTAGTTTCCATTATGTGTACATAACACAACAATGAAACAAATCAATAAGAGGGCTTTTTATCTCCATTATAACTTGGTTTAAGAAACCTTTACTTTGTCGGTTTTATCATGTTATAGATACCTACTTGCAGTGTTATAACGAGTCAGACTCGAGTCACTAATTTTCAAAAGGGAAATGACTCGAGCAATTGTATCACTATTTTCCTCATAGAAATAATACAATGACTCGAGTCACTGACTCGACTCGAGTCACATTGAAAATACTCAATGACTCGACTCGACTCGACTGCAAAACTGAGTGACTCGTTACAACACTGCCTACTTGTCATCTTACTAGTCATACTAGGTGTGCAGCTTAGACCATTAGCAGCCATAGAACACGTGGTTTGCTTATCTTGTTTTAAGCAGGGAGCTGTTATTCGGATAACAGCTCCCTGTTTTAAGCATTGCACATTGTGTGCGTGATTGGCAATTTACAACTGTGGCTGCATACTTGCCCCCTAGCTGATGTGATAGTAAAGAATCTATTAGTGGATTTCAAGTAACTTATACCAAGTAACATAATAGACGAGTTGGGAAAATGTTTTTCACGCAATGTATCAGGGATGGGTCAAAGATCAAGTGAACCACTTACCTTGACGAACTTTTGTCATGATACAACTGACCTTGTGACCCCCACCGGAAGTACTGAACTAGCCAATTCGTCTATTATAAACATGACGGGAACAAATCTTCATTGAGAAAGGGACGTCAGATGTACATATAGCATTTCTAATTTGAAAAAAAAACTACGAAGAGTATTTGAACTAAATAAATAATTGTATCTCCAGTTTCTGGTCGAATATACTTAAAGTAAGAATTACTTTTGTTCACTCAATTGACAGACCGAAACCACTTAAACGTAATTATGTACAAAACTTGTTTTTTACAACGTTTGCTTGTGATAATGTAAAGGAACGGGTTTATTGCAGAATTCAATACTGGTAGAACTTCAAGCCATATTGTCCAAAGAATTGCCTCACCCCACTTTAAGTTGTTGAATGCAGCAAACACAAAAGAAATGTGATGAGGTAACCAGCAAATCAGAAAAACAAAGACGATGAGGAAAAGTTGTACTCCGGCTTTACGAAGTTTCCTCATACGAGAAATTAGGCTTTCTAGGGGATTTGATACCGGTGGCGTGTTAAGAGACGTGCTGGCTTGATTGTTAGCCTCCCTCTCCACTGAATGGCCACTAAAACTAGTGTGTAGCGTATTTCCGACAACAGTTCCCGTACATATAATGCTAATGTTTGATTTAGATTTTGTTGGTTTCTGTGTCCTTAATTCACCTTCCACTTTCTTCATTTTCAAGCCGCCATTTTTTCCAAGATTACCCGACCTGTCTTTCGGCAACTGATATATCATTGCCTGTCCTTGGCGAGAGAAAGCCTTTGATCTAACAAGCAGTTTGTAGAAAACGACAATGTTTAAAAGTAATAGAACAGAGAAAGGAAATACAAATGTCACCATTGCCATAACAATTAGAGTAATAATAAGTAATAATGCTTGTCCACAGTTTAACAGTAACTGGTGACTTAAAAGATAGGAAAGTCCTTGAAAGAAAGTTACGATAAAGCTGAGAAGCCACATAAAAATAATCTCAGTCCTCACTCTTTTCCGAGATTGATTTAACGTATATTTCACTACATCGGACATAAGACGATATCTATCCAATGTCATTAAGATGGTTAACAATATAGTTGTGTTAGCAGAAACATATGATGCATAGACAATCGAAGTTGTACCGACACTGTAGTCGTGTTCCTCATTCCTTTCTAAAACAATTCTGACTAGATAGAAGGTGTACACAGATCCCACCAAACAGTCTGTTATCGCACGATGAAAAATATAGTTGTTGAAATGAACATTTCTAATTTCTTTGCTAGTAATGTAAGCTGCAAGAATCAAGCCATTCCCGAATATAGCAATGCAGCCAACACTTACTAAAGTTACAGATAATACAAGACGCATCTCTGACGGAAAGTGTAGAAATTCATTGATACTGCCGCTTATCTGCCAGAAGCAAGTCTGGTTCGTCCCAATTGAAGTATTCATGGCAAGCGGAAAATTACTAAACTTTGAACGAAACTTTATGGCATATACGACAAAAACGCTTTGTATATCTTTGAATTGACGAGATTAGCCCATGGTAATGATGATCGAACAACGAGAATGAGGTCTTATGCCATAAACCCAACAAAACTGCTCTATTATATCGTAGACTGTTGCATGCAGGGAATGGCATGTTCTCTTCGTGATCTGCGGCTTATCGTCATCTTCCTCTGCAATGGATAGTCTGAGAAGACTTTCTTTATTGGGTCATTTCATAGACGCATACGTTGACGGTGATGAATATTCAACGGCATCAGGATAAATGAACTGATACAATATTTTGCAACACAACTAGGAAAAGCAGATTCTGAGTTGTAATAAAAAAAAACTACTGGTTACACTGCTGTATTTTCACCATTTTAGCAAAGGGAGCTTTGCTGTAACTTTGCAGTTTGCTGCTGGCAGTATATTACTTTAGAAGGAGTAAGACTACACTTCCGAAATTCAGGTGACATTAAATAGACACAGCAAAAGACAATGAA
The DNA here is from genome assembly GCA_029531755.1 of Holothuria leucospilota. Taxonomy (NCBI): domain Eukaryota; kingdom Metazoa; phylum Echinodermata; class Holothuroidea; order Aspidochirotida; family Holothuriidae; genus Holothuria; species Holothuria leucospilota. The sequence goes on from CM055961.1 coordinate 50,619,547, forward strand.
AGATGGAAACTCGTTATCATATTGGAAAGTATGACAATGTATGGCGGTTACAACACGTTGAAGTGTCTTTAATGACTTTTTATATACCCGATTGACCATAATCCAGATTCGCACAGGTATATGAAGCAAAAGACTACGCGCCACAGCCCCGGAGTTGCTGCAAAACCAGTTTCGCGGGCAGAATATTGGAGGATCTTGCTCAATATTCTTGGTTTTCCAGAGTTTTTCTCGGGAAATACGGCACCCTTCCCCTGAAGAAATTTCCCATAAGCATATTTAATATCGTACCTGTAAATTACTTTTTGAGAACCTTTCTCACGGGCATTCGTGAAACCTTTACAGGGTGTCCCTGCATACCTTAAAAATAATACGTTATGTTAGGAACAAATTGTTTTGAATAACATTTTAAATGACCTCATATTCTGCTTTGAATCGCATATTTCATGCCATCATTTTAAAAGGGTGATGGTCTCTGCCTACCGAGTACCTCAATGACACGAGATGACTATTTTGAGTCGTACCTTAAGAGAATGTGGATTAGCTATAGAGGAAGCGTTCTACCATAAATTTTTTCACCAAAATTTTAAAATTATTCAAAATGCAAAAATCGTACAAGCTAATATTTTTGCTGCAAGGGTTGACATTGTGTTGACTTAATATTTGTAGACCTCTTTTACTGGTTGAATATCACAAGGCCATCGCAAACTTCCACCGTTGTAAAAAGACAATTTTCACAGCTTAGTTTTGACCCATCGATTTTCTTTTCGTGGGTCGAAGAATTAAGAAGAAAGTCATTGGAAGAACAGAAACAGAAGGGGTTATGTAAGGTGCAGTTCACGATAACGATTTTCATGGTTCTCCAACTGACCAAACTTTTAGGAGACAGCTGATCAATTAATTTTTGCGGATTTGCAGAAACTTAGATAAGAACAGTAGCAACAGAGTCTCTGTCACCAGCCCCAAATTCTATTTGTCGCTCGGACTAAATTTTCTTTGTCTTCATTTTCGATTGTATCCGTCGGTTTTCGCTGGCATCATTTTTCTCGTATCAAAAAAGGGAAAGTGGAATTCCATTAAGAATGGCCTTCTATACTCTAATTAAAACCGCATTGTTGGCTACAACTTGTTTTAAACCTGCTCTGAAGTCATCATTTTCGATTTTTATACTTGTCATTGTTGTTTTCTGTACATATGTGGGTCTACTAATTCCTCATATTAGATATCTTTTCGGAGATCAATTACACCACACCATATTACACCCAATTAATTAGTACGTGTTTTCATATATCATTTTGTAACGGTTCATGGAATTTTTTTGGAACATGTAAGAATAAATTTTAGCTGTACCGGTATATCTTGCTTCCCTTGAAGAGCTTAAAAATTACTTTCAAACAACCTAATTTGCACGCTTTCAAAGATATGTCCCTTCGATATCCAAGGACGTGGATACATCTCCAAAGGTGAGGGGCTTTGAAAAAAATTAGAAATGGTGCCACATTTGGGGGCAATTTAGCTCTTAAAATGTAGTGTCAATTCGTAATCTATGTTATATTGCAATTTATCACAGTTTTTGTTTTCATTATTTTTGAAAAAGTGGAGATGTAGCCCCTTCCAAAAAGTGAGGGGGACGCGTCCCCCACCCCATGATCCACGCCTATTTCGACATCAATGACACTGCAAGGTAATACCATATATATTTTTGTTAGGCCTATGTTTTTCCTTGACATCTGGTATACATATCTTCTAGTAATAAAACTTTTGTACTGGGAATCAAACATTCGTTCTTATATTTGCACTCAAAACCTTGTTCTCATACTCAGGAGTTTCATTTCCCATTTTAAGTCCTTCAAACAATGGCTGAAAATACACCCCCATCCATGTGCTTTTTAGTTATTTAAAGAAACTTACATTTTTCTACTTTTAACCTTTCATATTTTATCATTACGGTTAATTCTGAAATTCACTTAGGAGAAGCTGACTCATGACGATTACAATGGAGGAAAGTCAAAGATAACGTGAGGCTACCAATTTTTAATAGCAGTGATCTGTTCGTTTTGGTAGATGTAATTTTAAATGTCTTCTTTAATCCAGTGCCTTTTCTGTAGGTTCCCTGAATAGACCTACATCTTAGATAGATGTTGGGTACTCACAGCTAAGAGCTAAAATGTTATCTTGAAAAATAAAAATCATTACGCTCTTAAGACTTGTCAAACATTAGCAAATGACAGAGGATGCATGACTGGCAAGCACTATTATAAGGAATCAAACCAACGGCTCTTTTAAGAGAATAAAGGTAAATAAGTGATGTTTGCACGAGATGTCACTGATTTCCAGATAAGTGCAAATTTTGTGTATATCCTTTCTCTAAAAGCAATAAATATGGTTCGAGCAAAGTTTAAAATTATGAGGTGAGCAACACAAAATTCAAAATTTGCTTTAATAAACTCAGAACATCATAGCTTCGATTTAATTCCGTACCTATCGATACATACATAGAGCATTCACTTGACAGAAGAATATAATTATTGCACCGAAAGTCATTTTTATCTCATCGCTCATCGCTCCGTGAGGAGGATGAGATATTGTAGTTACTTTGCCAGTTGAGCTGTAAACAAACGATTATGCCAGTTGAAGTACCAAACGTTGCCATGGTGACGGTTAATGTTTCCAAGTTAGTAGTCTCAGGGTCTAACGAATGGTGGGGTAGGTCAGGGTGACCAGAAGTCCATGACCGAAGGATGGGTAAATTGTGCCCGTGTGTGTGTGTGTGTGTGTGTGTGTGAGCGTGTGTGTATGTGTGTGAGTCCAATTTTGTTTCACGAATATCTCCTAAACCAGAAGACCAATTTTCTTCAAACTTGGTAGGTGGGTCCCCCGGGTAAAATCTGTATGTTTGGCATACTACCGGAAGGAAAGGTCAAAATTCTGAGTTCAAAGGTCAAACCTTGTAAAAATCAGTTTTTGGCTTTAATTCCAAGAGGTAACATTGCACTGACATGAAACTTCACACATATAATGGGAATGCCTAGTTCTACTAAAATATATTATTGTAATGGAAACCAAGGTCAAAGGTCACGTGATGGAAAATTATGGGTATATTTTGGACTCCAATTTGTGCCAAAAACTCCTTGTGGGCTGGACTGATTCTCTTCAAATTTGGTAAAAACGTACCCCGGGTGGAAAATTGTGTCCGCAGAAGTAAAAGTCGAGGTCAGATGTCAAGGTTCAACAACTGTAAAAATGGTTTTTGGCTATGTAACTCCAAGAGGAAACATTGCAATGACATGAAACATATGATGGGGGATGTCGAGTACTACCAAAATATATGATTGCTATGGAAACTTAGGTTAAAGCTCATGTCAAATATTATGTTTTGAATGCAAATTTGTGTCAAATATTCCTAGTCGGCTGAAGCGATTCTTCAAACTTGGTGGGTAGGTGCGCAAGGGTGTGAAATGGTGTCCCGCAGATCTCGGAAGTGTAGCTCAGAGGTCAAATTTCACATTGTGTAGAAATCGACTTTTTGCTCGATCTCCAACGGGAAATATTGAACTGACATGGAAACTTCACTCCGAGCCATAAAGCGACTGCAACACTGAGTAAGCAAACTGTTCATTAGGAATAACTAGTCTTGGGACTAGATACAGTTGGCTCGAGTTGAAATGTTCTTGGCAACTGAAGAATGTTAAATTCTATATGTATAAGGCACATTTGTGATGTGAGTTGATATTTGTTGCAGTCATCTTGTTGAACGAATGCGTGCTAGCTATGTGATATGCAACTCCGTGGATTGTCCTGTTGTCTTCTTTTCTGTGTATGACTTACCTGGTACTCCTGCTCGTAATTTTTTTTATCATTTCCTCTCCTGTCAACTCTGAATGTCTAACGACTAATTTTTCCTTATCTCCTCTCCCAGCATGTAATGCATAGGGAGGTGAGGTATTATTTTTTACCTTATATAAAAATGTGAAGCTATTGGTGACGGAGTGTGTGGGTGTGTCGGTTTCTGATTGTGTGTGTGTGGGGGGGGGGGCACAAAGAGTGCTGCCAACTCCTCCTACACCGCAATTCTGATCAAGTTTAAACTTAGTGGGTAGATACCTGACCACTGAAATTCTACATGCGTAATTGATGACGTCAAAGGTCAAAGGTCAAGTAACCTAACAATTGGTTTTGGCCATTACTTGCCCATCAGTACGTAAGACAAAGTTTTTTAAACCATATGATATGTAGAGAACGGTGAGACAAATTTTGAAGCATTGTTTTAGTTTCTAATGGTCTGTGTCAAATTTTTATGTAATAATAATTCAGGTCTTGAAAGTTGTTCTACGACGCCAAGCGACCAGCAACGTGGAGGAAGCCTATGGCTCATGAATTAAAACTTTACGTCGGGTGGCAGCCAACCCAACAATTTAGATCAAATTCGGTTTCTTTAAATTCAAAGGCCAGTTCAGATGGGGAAACCGTAAATTTCTCTTATATGAAATACGGTAGGTTGATGGTCAATTGGCCTGAACTGTTCGAAAAAGTTTCTTTCGACTTCTTCTAAATCTGAACTTCAATCAAGTTCAAATTTGGTGGATATTTACTTGACCACAAAAACTTTTATATGCGTTGTCAATGGCATAGATAAGCCATAGTAAGCAGGTGCATGGGAAAGACAATCTTACCAATGTATCCTATTAGATCAATGCTCCGGAAAGTGGAGCCGCCAGATTTCAAAAGTGTGTGGAGCAGGCAAGTGAGGGGAAAGTAAAGATTCGGGAGTAAAATGTATTCGTGTACATTGCTCCGCTCTCGTATACCTTTGTGCAGAACTGGGCGGGATGGGAGGGGAAAAGACTATGACTGGGGAAATTCTCACATGCCCCTCCCCCTTCCTTTGCGATGCAACCGGCCCCGACACATGAAATCCAATGATTCATGCGTTTCATTGGTAGCAGTACTCTGTTCATGGCCAAATTTTTGTCATGAACAGGTTGAGAAAGAAGGGAAACTTTAATTTCAATAAATGGAAACTTGTTTACCGAAATTCAGAAACCACTCTAGAGCAACGCGAAAAAAAGCAGGGTATTAATTTGTCAATTAATTTTTGTAAACTAATCTCTTAATTTTTTTCCCATTTCACAACATGATAGGATGCCCTATCTTCACAGTAACGGCATGAAGGGGAGGGGGTCTTCTTCATACAACATCGTCCTTATCTCTTGTACTCATTTTCATTTTACCTCTCCTTCATTCTTCACTTCGATATTTCATGAAATTGTAGAATTGATTGGCTTTAGTATTTGGCTTGTTTCTCTTCAGGCTTGAGTTAGCAAATGCCTTCTTGCATACGCTTATTCACTTGCTGTTCTTTAAAGCAAAGCAAGGCGTCAGTACATTCCAACCCAATGGGGTCTACTAAAAAGTCGATATCAGGTTTAAAAAGTTAATGTGGTGGGGCATAGCAATCTCTGTTCCTTTTAGGCTCTGTGTTTAAATGGCTGATATGTCGTGAGTTATGCAACGATTTACACCACATCTAGGAGAAGTTAAGGTCATAATGATGCATTCTTGTTTTGTTAATTTTATAGAAATTTAACATCAGAAGAGGTCATATTCCGATAGGCTAAGAAAGATTTTCAAGATTGGGGCCGAGATTGAAGGTCTAATATTTGACATAATTTAAGGGAATTGCCACCATATCAGTTGGCGGGTAGGGTGCCAAGCAGATTTTTGCCAAAAATGCCTCCCAGCCTCAGGAAATGATACTTCCCAGACCTTGTAGGCTACGTCTGAACATTTTGTAAAAACTTTTGCCTCCAAAAAGAAAATAAATAAAAAAAATCTTAAAATCTCTTTGCAAGGGGTAATAGCACTGGATGTAACTCTGTAAGTTAACAGGTTAATATAAACTTGGTATACTCACTAAAAAATAGAGACATGTTTTGATTAAGTAATGCTGGTTAATGAATGGTGTGTATATTTGTAGATCTGGGGAAGGTGTATAGGAATTTTTTTAATTCTGATAATGCTTCCATGCAAAATGGTAGCATTTACAAAGAACTTGACACACACAATTGGTCTAATTTTTCTCAAAACTGTTTCATAGGCCGGGCTGAATTTGACAGGAAGATACGGTAGCCTATTGTCATGTTTATTGAATCGTCCATATAGCAAATACAGGGAACAATGATGTCATAATTGTTTTTTGTAAGGCCAGAATCTTGAGTTTGATAATTACAATGGTGTACCTAGGATAGTTGGCCCCTGGAGGTTGACATCCCTGAGGAAGGGTCACATTGGTGGGATATCCTCCCTTTCAAGAAAGTTTTGTTCATGTATGGTGGTTAACCTGCAGATTGCGCTATTTTGGTAAAATTTTGCACTGATTATACCAGTAGTGCTGCGAGGAGTTGGTGGTGGTGGTGGGGGGGGGGGACACCACAGATGATGATGTCTCAACTGTATATTTGCAGTTTGGAATCCTTTGTCACCTCGTGCAAAGGTGTCGTCCTGGGGGATGGGTCTAAGAAGAAGGGTTGTCCCCCTCCCTTTTGAGAAAGTTTTGTTCATTTAAAGTTGCTAAGATGCAAAATGGTGCTATCTTTGGCAGAATTTCATACTTCTCATAGTTAAGTGAATATTTTGGTAGGAGGGTGTAAGGGAAGGGTGTGCTGTCCAAGAGGAGAGGGTGACATCTCTTCCTCTTACGGAAGTTTTGTTTATGTTGGATGGTTTAGAAGCAAAGTGGTGCTATCTTTGGCAAAGCTTTTGAACTGATTACATTCTTAAAAATTTCTAATTATTTGGTGATATTTTGGCTGTGACATGGCACCCCCTCCTAGGCTTGTACCTAAGATTGGCATATTGTTTCCTTGAAGCTCTGGGGTTAGTACAAATTGGTACACGAGCATGATGCTTTGAAATGAAATTCAAATGACACTCTACGAGATCACACCAAGTTCTTCACAATATTCTAACTTTTTCTAACTTTGAACAAGGGTCCAGAAGGACAGTTTCCAATGGAGAATGAGCCAAAGGGCGTACAGATATAACAAAGGTATAAGCATGTTTCATAATGCTCATTCTCTGGAAATGTATTATTAAGCAGTTAATGAACTTTGAATAAGCTTGTGTAATGAATGAGTAACATACTTCAGATGCAGACCATATATATATATATATATATATATATATATATATATATATATATATATATATATATATATATATATATATATATATATATATATATATATATATATATATTTTAAATCAGTTTGATTTATTCTACATATATATATATATATATATATATATATATATATATATATATATATATATATATATATATATATATATATATATATATATATATATATATATATCAGGCTACAAATGCGGCTTATAATGTACCATTACCACATTGTCCCCTCTTGAAGCAGCAAGCATGAGGTTGAAATTGTACCTGTATTTCGGAAAACCTTTTCAATCCATATCTTCCTAATAATGGTCATCAGACGTAGAGAATAAAGTGTGGAAATTGCGCGTAATGCGCGCAGCAATCTTGCTTTAGAATTTGCTGTAAAATGTAAACCACTTACTGTTGAATTATTGCGAATACGTTTTAGACCGCATTAAAGAAAAACAACAGAAGTGAAGATAAAGCGCCTGGAGCGCGCAGAAATTTTAATAGCTTTCAAGGATTTGCAAACATTTGATATTTGTGAACGACCTGGGTAGGAAATAAAGTATATCTATCAATCAATCGAAAACACACCTCATCCCACCTCCTACAGAAAGCTTTTGCTTAAACGCCTTTTGGGTTATTATTAAATTTTCTGAAATCGATAGAAGAGGACACGCGTCCCCCAATCCCACCGGCGAAGCTGTCACTAGATATCGTATTGTATAGAAATTCTTATCATTTAGAGAATTTTTAACACTCCCCAAGGCTGGTACCAGGAAAGAACTGCTCCCCTTAGTACCCTACTGGGTAGACAAAACAAATCATTGGGCGACACAAGTGAAGTGACCTAAGGATCCGTCTCCGGCCTTTAATGTGTGTCTAGGGGTAAATTAAGATACCTTCAAATGCATGTGATCATTGTGCACTGTTGCACCCAATTTCATAGCCTGTACAGTTAAATCTGAGAATGGTTTCAGAACCATTATTAGTTTTAACTGTACAAAACGTATGGTTGATAGTATACTTTAAACCATCATCAGTTTTAACTGTACATAAATTATGCCAGCAAAACTGAAAAATAGATTTATCAAGTTCAAGAAAACGTTATCCAGTTTTAACGGCACATGGTTTAATCTGTGATTACCATAAGTTTTGTACAGTTTTTATTGTTTCTTAATCATTATCAGTTTCAACTGTACAGGCTATGAGAATCGGTTGACTTATAAGACCACAAATATCACAGCTTGATATTTTTGTTTTCCCAGCTTGACTCAGACTAAGGCCTGTCGGTTTGATAACTCATGAGAATTGCACAAACTTTGGGGACTCCATCAGTGATGGTACGGGTTGCATGGGGCTTTGGAAAAAGCTTTTTCTAATAGATTACGGAGCTACAGATATGAATAATTTTTGGAAAAGTTCTATATTTATTTGGAGGAAGAGGGGGCAGGGAAAAATCTGAGGTGACCCACTCACCCTCATGATCCCGTACGTAGTGCCTCCACTGTTTACTGTATGGTTAATCGTTAGTGTACATTTTGCGCGCGAAGCGCGCAAGCGCGCAAAGATTTTTTGACTTATTCACACTTTATTACTGTTAAAATGGGTTAAATTTGTCACCTTTAAATACAAAAATAAAAATACAAAAACGATTATGAATATTCAATACCATTCAAGCTACTTGTTTATATGCCGAGACACTCATCCTAAAATATTGGAGGACGAAAGTACCTCGGTCCCCTGAGTCAAATTATGAAGTACCCGGCCCCCTTTTCTCTCCCTTGCTTTCCCAGCCTCTGTTACCAAAATTGTAAAACTTGGACTCTTTCTTCAAATTTTCTGAAAGTTTGTAGATTGGTAGTTCAAAGGGGGATGAAGTAATCTTCTGGAGGAAACGTTTTGTTTCTTGAAAGGGCCTTAAACAGTTCCTGAAATGCATTAGCGGCTCGCCATAGGGGCACGGGGGACACTTGCCCGCCCCCCCCCCCAAATCTTGCAAAGCATGATCTTCAATTTTTCAAAAAAAAAATAATAAATAAAACTTGTAATTCGAGATGTGTAAGGCCCTCCCCTTTGATTGACTAGGGTCAAAATTAAAGAAGGGAATGACTTTCTAATGCAATGCGAAGGTTAACATTAATAAACTCCTTTCAAAACGACATTTTTTCGGCGCGCTTCGCGCGCGTTTTCTAACTTGCTTGTTTGCTACTATATGTACTTCAGACATCACAAATGGACCTACCATTAGTGCGAGCTAAGGTATTCAAAACGAATGATCACGCTGTGATATTTTTAATCTGATTAGCTTAGGCATCATAATGTCATTTACAGAGGGTAACGGTAATGCTGGAGTTAAATGCCCATAATTTTGCTGACACTTCAGAGCTTTCGGGGTCATTAGATACACAACCAATTAGCCGTGCTGATTATCATCTACGACTTAAAGTAGTTTTGCCCGGGTGTCACCTGCCAGATTAGCATAGGTATGTCTACAAAAAGTTATAGCCTAAACGTATTGTGTTTCCAAATTGACAGCGCCGTTGGCTCACTAGCGGTCTTATGACTGTCAAATGGCATGTTATAAGCAAAAGGTTCTCCACCTCTGTGCTAAAGTATACCGTTTCAGTTGATTTAAAATAAACACACCAAACAGTCAATCTAAGCTCAGTGTAGTGAGACTTTTTGGCCGTCTTTCTGAGTTAGGGGAATCCCCCCCCCCCCTTTTTTTTCGTTTCGGAACTTTACTGAGATCCAAAAAAGTGCTATTATTTCATCGTTTTCAAGTGTCTTCAATGCTCGAAATTTTCATTAGTTTAAGAAAAAATCCAGAACACCAACATTTATGGCCTCTTGGCAAAGCTGAAACATATTGTGACACAATGAAAGAAACAAAAAAATATTTAAAGGTGGGACTTATTTTTTATACGAATGAATCAAGCCGCTTTGCCCATTTCACCTGCTTCTTACCCCCCCCCCCCATGGAGTAGCGATCGGCTGATATGGTTGTATTTTTATTTTTAAAGTAGTCAGCTAATGACTGACTGCCTGAAATGGTTTTTGAAGAGCTCTTGAAAACTACATGGGGCATCGCTGTAATACATAATAATAACCATACTACTATTGTACTTTCCGGAGCTGACAATTAATATAGCCGGGGCGTATTCCGAATCTCCCTGAATACGGACTTGAGTTGCCCCCCCCCCCCAACAAAATTTCTTAGAGCCGCCCATGCTGAAATGTGAAAAGGCCTGCCACGGTGGCCAGCTGCAAGTTGTCATCATAATAGGTAATGACGGCACGCAAATAGGTTGTTTGTGAAGATGTGTTGCTGTTACATGCTGCGTACGCGGTGAACCACTTACTCCAGTGTTTGTATGCGTTAAAACCAGGCAGCTACGGTAGCTAATTGCTAGGCCAGGTCGGCTTGACCTGCGATCACCGATTGGCTGGACGAGAGCAAAAGAGGTGTTATTTTTTTAAGTATACATTAGACCCCCAGGGTCATTAAACTGCTCTCGTGGTTGGTGTTACAAATATATACAAACTTCTTTTTGCAAGCATTAGTTCAAATTCTTCTGTCTGCATATTGTTTGCCAGTAAGAGCTATTTTAACTGGCTAATGAAGCCTTAAAGGCAGATTTTCATCACCCCAGACAGTTCCAGTTCTCCCAACCTACTTACTTCTAGCCCCTCCCACATCTAACTAAAACTCTTCTTTATCCAGACACAATCCTAGTGTATTGCTTCAGGGCATACACTAGTGAGCATAAAAGTCCTTAATGTGTAATCAGAACACTCTCAGTGCATGCTGTGTAATATGAGGTACTCTGCATTTTTTGAATTTGATGTCAATCAAAGAGCTGTACCTATTGAGACTTTTGATGTACATAGGGTGAAATTGTAGTTTGGGGTGATGAGTGACTGCCTTTAAGGATGCGTGTTTTGAGATATTTTTTCTGAGATGTTCAATTAGCTCTGTTCCTGTGCTTAGGCACTTTTGGTGCTTTTTGACATCATCACCTTTAATGGAAGTTCAAGTAAGCACGTTTTTTATTTTAGTTTGTGAACAAAATCAGTTCTTTGTTGACACCAGATGTTACTAAAATAGACGTTTTACGGTAAATTTATATAAGTTAGATTGATATTCATATATAGGGGGGTTTCACTGATGTCACGTGATCGCGCGTCTCTTTGGTTTTGAAGGGCCTGCACGAGTCCATTGTATCACAGTAGTATTTATGGTTATGCCGTGCGCGTGTGCTGTAAATACGCTTACTGCCTGTGTGTTTTGCCCTCCAGTGCCTGGAAATCCCACGCACGTGACGTCACATGAAACCCTTCTATTGATATAAATTGGCAAATGTTGGATATTTTGTGAGACTGAACCTTCATCTTGTGATAAACTGTTTCTCAAGTTCACAAAAAAAAAAACCCATATTGGTAAAAAGACCGTACATAATAACAGAAAATATAAAAATGTTGCCTAACCGACATCTATTTCCACTTGAAAATATTACAAATCAAAACTAACTTCACTCAAAAAAACCTCACAGTCATCGAAGGAAAAAGGTAAACTTAAGTTAAAGAGAAATTTCATAAACATTGAAGAAAACAGGTACGAACCGCCAAGAAAAAAACGGTACGAACAGCTTCAGAACATAGGGGCGGTTCCTACCGTTTTTTAGGTGCGGTTCGTACCGTTTCAAGGCAGTAAGTACCAGGGACGGTATGTTACGGTACCGATTCAGGCCTAGTACACATTTAAACAATATTTCTAGGTTAACAAATGATGCTGCTGTTATGTCAAATGCTCTCCCCTGAAGTGGCAACATCTGCTCCACCGGCCACATCATGGAGGATTTGTTACACCGCAGCCAGCTACACCATTGATTTATTAGTCCCTGGCTTTTGACAGGGTACCGGCATTCCATAATTTAATTGTACCAAAGACCACTTTGTAATTTATTTCCTTTTTAGGGGTCACCTCACATTTCACTATACATTTTAGGGGAAAGCTAAACACCTTTCTACTGCTCACCACAAATCTACTGTGTTATGAATGTCAGTGACCTCATGCCGATTTCCAGAATGGGGGGGGGGGGGGACGGTGGGCATCTTGTCAGTGTAGTGCAAAACTACTCCAGTTGGAACCCTTCGCTGCATGCATCCTTCTAATATAAGCACTTGCACCTAAGCTGGAGCAATATGCTCCAATTGATTGCCATAAACAGTCATTCACGGCATTCCATGAACGACTAGGGATTGAAACGACCTACCTGCAGAAATCACACCCCTCGAAAAGCTGACCACTTTAAAGGGAAAATGCAGTCACCCCAATCAGAGTTAGAATGCCCCGTCACTCTAGTTCATTAATGGCCTATTTTGATATGTGACAATGTTTTATTAGTGAATTGTGAAATTCAAGGAGAATTTCTCCCTGCTTTAAGTACCTATTGTTTGTAATAGTTATGTTCAAAACGTCTTGCGAGGTGCTTGTAATGCCATAAGAGGAGATTTGCAAGAGTGTGGTGATTTTCAAAGCAAATTTTGGGCGACTACCTATTGCCTTTAAGACTGTCGTCACGAAACATCTTAGTTACATACTGTAGGCTAACTGATGCGCACTCAGCGGTCTGGCTTGCCTAAGCTAAGGGCCTAGTAGCAGTGTTGTAACGAGTCACCCTTTGGTCGAGTCACAAGTCAAGTCAAGTCATTCGTCACATTTTCAAGTCAAGTCAAGCACATTTCAAGTCAAGTCAAGTCAAGCACATTTTCAAGTCAAGTCAAGTCAGAAATTTTGGTAGAGTCAACTTGAGTCAGTTTCTGGTGTCTACAAGTCAACACAAGTCACACTAGTACATAATCATAGTAAATTTAAAATTGGTATTTCTTCTTTGGTATGACCTATAGTATAGACAACTGGTTCCTAGTTTCTGCCTCTTCTGAAGTGTACCTGTCACTGACTGCAATCTTTTTTCATATGGTATGTCACAGGTACATTGTTTTCACATATCTTTACATGAAATTTGCCAGGAGTACGTTGCTTATTCCAAGGTACCACACGTGACTTGTGCCCCCCACACGAATGCTATAACTACTCAGGCAAGCAATATTAATGTATATCTGCTGGCCGTGACACAATTTCACTTTCACTTTGCCACGTAGGCCTAACGTTAGATGTCGTCGCACAATGATCCACAGATGGCCAAGCCATGGCGTAACATACACTTTTATCGAACAAGGAGGTCCAGGACCTAGCAGTAGCACTGTGTACTTCTCGGAAATAAACTCTCCGTCAATAACGAATGAAAATGGCCACAGTGACCAGGGGCAAGATTTGATTTCTGAAAATGGAGTAAAACCCGTGTGAATTGCCAAAGGCTAGTCTCGGGGTCTAAGAGGAGGGGGTGACCCCCTTTGGAACAATAATTTTATAAATGTGAGATCCAGAACTCAGGGTAGGTGCGCGCAAAGCGGGCTGAAGTAATCGCCCGAAATGGCACTTGCCAGGCTTGATAGCAGCCATCAAGAAGTGCAATTTTTGTGAACAAAATGTAAAGTTTGATTCTATTTTATTACACATTTCTGTGAGGACGGATTAACTGAGCTAATCGGACGTTTGGTCCAAGGGTTGCAAGTATGAATCCCGTTTTACTCATTGGCGTACCCAGGATTTCTCTCATGGGGGGGGGGAGGCTTGCTGTATGTTGTGTGATCGCCGGGCTGGGGAAGGGTTCTAAGGGGAGGGACGTCCCCCTCACCTTTGAAAATTTTTGAAAAATTAGGTGTCCTTACATGTGATCTGGTGCCACATATGCTGCCTTTTGAAGTAAAATTTGTGTTAAAAACTTTACGTATTTTTAGGAACTAAAAAAAATCGGCATCAGTGAGGGAGGCATGGCCCAATGGCCTTCCCCTGTGTACGCCACTGCGTTTACTATCTAAGCGGGGAGCCACCATAGCTTGGCGCGGAGCGTTCCAAGAAAATTTAAGGTTTTAATACATCCCAAATCGCCGGAAATGGCACTTGCAAGGCTTGATAGCAGCCATCAAGATGTGAAATTTTGGTGGAAAAACGTAAACTTTGATTTTATTTTATTCTCAAACACATTGAGTTTTGTCACAATCAATCCGAATCCATTCAAACTAATTCAGAGTGGGTGAATTTTTTTCGCGCAGGTCACCAGTGGGAGGGGCTCCTGGGGTCGGCGAATTTGTGGGGGGCTCGCACCCTAAGCCCCCTCCCCATAGCTTCGTCACTGGGTAACCGTCAGATAATTTGTTGAGGATGGTAGTGGTTGGTCGAGAAAGTGGACAGCGAGAGTTGTAGCGAGGTTTTGGAAATAGTAATTTACTCAATCTGTCCTACAGGAAATAATAACGAGACAATTCCACAAATTTTTCTACGCACAGCCGTACAGCAGTGCTAATGAGACATCAATTTATTTCGGGCTCATGCAGGGGAAGCACGCCGAAAAATATATGGAGTGATGTGATTCCCTACACATGGTTAGAGTTTGGGATTTTTTTTTTCTTTTGTAAGGACCAGGGTGCATTGAATAACGTACAGCACTTTCAGTGACTCTTATGCCAGAGCTTCAAGTCACAATAGTGTGGCGCGTAGGAGAGGTCCATGCTTTGAAAGAAATCTTACCGTGCAAGACAAAATTTTAAATTGTATTAGTCAGTTTTCTCTGGGGGTGCGCGCGAAGCGAAGCGCGCAGTGAAAAATCTTCCTAGCATTATAGTATTTGATATCAATGTTTTCCTTCATTTAACATTGCAAAATTTAATCATAATAAGCTATTAAAAATTCACTAATAGGTTCTCTTGTCTGGCATCGCTTCGTTTATTTTTTAATTGTTTTTATTATTTTTTCAAGTTTTCAAAAACAACTGCACTATTAGTTAAAAATTTAAAAAGGGAAAGTTATGCCAGTAAGTAAGGAATTTAGGTCCTAGCTTTGCTATAAGAAAAAAAAAATCAAGCTCGACCACCACTTTGCTGAGTGGTCGAAGACCCCAGATTTTCAATGGTCGTGGTAAGGACAATGCGTAGGGAGCTATCGGCGACCGGCTTATACATGTACCTTCACTGAGAACTATATAGTCCCATCAGAGTTGCACAAGCAATATTATTGAGTACTGTTTTACGCAGAGGCAACAAAATTATTGTAGAGAGGAAAAATGAACAGACTCATATTAAAAATCTCGTAAAAAAAGTCCCTGAACCACACTAGGAATCATCCAGATGGCAACCTTGTCTGTGCAACATGTTGTTTTTCCATCGAAACCACTGAGATGGGTGATTGTAATGGTCCATGCCTGGCATGATGTGTACATACTCTGATATTACATACTTCCGCAGCAGTTAGTGCGGATTCGTCAAACTGCCCGGCTCGGCCCGTTTGACAACTACACTATAGGCATGCAGTGCTGGTATTGTCCACACACGGGCACTGTGTGTTGCGGCCGCGTCTACCTCGCGATCTGCACATGTACAGTCCACAACTGGGTACAATTACAAACATCAGAGTCACGTAAAAGGACTCGAGTCGCACCAGGAGACTCGAGTCATTTGTCCTGACTCGAGTCTTCAATTGTACTCGAGTCATGCTATGCTCGAGTCCGAGTCAAGTCAAGTCATTTTAGGTGGTGACTCGAGTCAAGTCAAGTCATTTTGGCCGATGACCAAGTCAAGTCAAGTCAAATATGCGACTCGAGTCGACTCGAGTCCGAGTCAGTGACTTGACTTGTTACAACTCTGCCTATAGTAGCCTGCTAACTTTACTCCCGGCCGCGTGATTTTTTCAAGGACGAATGGGGGCAATATTACTTTTTTACCTTAACCCTAACCTAAATCCTAACCTAACCTAAGCATCATTTTTCATTTTTCATGATTTCAATGAAATTTTCCGAAAATCTCCCCCATTCGTTCTAGGAAAAATATTCCCCCTCCCCATATAGGGACTACTGCCTAGGCCAAGGCACGTTGCACTCACAGGCTACCCACTGAAACAATTTACAAGCCTAGCCTATAAGGTTACTGCTTAACGCTCGACCAAAGACAGGCAAAATGTAAAGTAACTGCTTAAAATTGTTTAGTCCTAGTAACTAACATAGGCCCAACTCTCAAAAATCTGTTGTTCTTTGTGTTAATAGCTTGCTTGTATCTGGCTAAGGTAGTGCCTAACTTTTTTAGGCTTAACTTACTATGGGCTAGCCTATGTGTATTACATAGTTCTCCTTTCATAAAATAATTTTACTGGTATTTAACGGGAATTCATTGATGGATACCATCCTAAGTTACCTTGCATTTTTAAGTAAAACGTCGTACATGTACTTATTTTAACAAACCTTTCCATACGAACCTCTTTTCGTTTTTAATTCAAACTCTTAATAACAGTTCAGATTAGCAGTCTTTCGTTTTAAATCTCGTCTACGTTCGCCATCGCCACGGCACAAATTGGTTTCATCAACGATTTCTATGTACCTCTACTTTGGGACTTGTACGTTAACAAACCAAAGTTATATAGCGCCAACTGCTACATTCGCTGTTAATATTCGGACAAGTCCATTCATTTGGAGGATGTCATGAGATGTATACGGTGAAAACGAGCTTTCTTTGAGTACCGGTACCCCCTCCCTTGTTATGGTTTTGTTTCTTTACGTTTCCAATCGAGCATGGAATTGAGAAATCGCGACTTGGTTTATCCATTCACCTGTTTAACATTGTCCCGTGAACAGAGAAATCGCATCTGAGTCGATTTGTCCTTCCCTGTATTTCCCAGACATATTGTAGCGACAATGCATATCTGATGGTTTCCTACGGCGAACTTCTCGGCTTCCGTACTACTGATTCATTCAAACGTAGAACAAGATAAAACAGCAAAGTTATGTATTCTGCACAATGTTTGCAACCCCGTTGACATTGATCCGCCTCATATCCGGGTGTCGAACCATCAACTTGTTGACGTATAGAATATTGGTACTACAGTTAAGGACGCTCTGTAGTCTACAATTAGAGATCGGTGGATTGTTTCAATTCCTTTTGTGAAGTTCCTGACAGAATTTGTTCAGAAAAAATGACAGCGAAAGCATTAAAAACAATGTCCGTTGCAAGGGCTCTTACATCTGTTCTTCAGGAGAAGTATGACGACTTCAAAACGTCTGATAAGAGTAATTTCAGTGAGTTTCAAGGAAATTTTTCATGACGATTGTAATGATGAGTGAGCGACAGATAACAGTTAGCCTATCGTTAAGCCTAACAATGCACACTTAGAGAGTTAATGCTTGTAGTAAGTTCTATAAAGTTTGAAGGGGAGCTTTAAGGGTAGACTTAGGTTTAACGTTACTCTATCAAAATACGTTTTACCAACATAGGGCAATTGGGGTCAGGATCGTAGATTTATAATGATTTAATATACGTCAGTCACTAGTTCCTAACTGATGATTTGTTGGATCATAGGGAGGTAGGAGACACAACAACCAAATCTCTCAGACACAATGTATTTGATATATTTTCATCCGTTTCAGGTATCAAACTTTGATTAAGAGACCTCTTTCTTCCAATTGTTAAACCGTGTTGACGTCCCCTTCCAAATGATAAACTGCCCTTTTCATACACACTGGCAAGCAAGCCTGAAAAAAATTGCCTTTAAGTTTTTAAAATGCTATGGTGTGAGCATTTTAGCTGTAATCAAGATTTTCAGCCAAACGACTGTAATGAAAGTTAAGATGATGTATTTTTTCTTGTTTTGTAATTGTTATTTGGAAAAGGCTCAATTTGGAACGAAAATTACTTCAAAGTGTCTGCAGATTGTTGGGCCCCCTTCCTAACACCATCCTAAGTTGGATAAAGGGCATTGGGACAATTTTAACATGCATGTTGGTAGAGGTGCCATTAGCCATATGCTGCACCTCTGCAGCACTCTCCACCTATCCCTAGAGTTGCTATCTTTAATTTAATGTCTTGAGCAAGCAAGTTTCCAAGACAATATATTCACTACAACTTCCTTATCAACAAGTTACAGTACTACTTGTAAGCCATCACTACAGATTCTTTTATTTGAGATTAGACATGCATCACTACACAACCGACTCGTGGTCTAATAAACTAAGTCAGAAAACCCGCCCAGACAGGCAAAGGATGGGATTTTGAGTTTTCAGAAGATGCAGCATAATAGTAATGGTGAAATTAGCGGCATGCATCAGTAAAATTCTGTTATTTAACCCATAAACACCACCGCTTATTAAAAACCAAAACGATTGCTAATTTATAGGTGAAGGGTTTCTGCTAAAAACCTTAAAATTCCCATAAGAAACATTTCGTTAAGTTCCCGCAAAAACTGTTAGTACTGATAGTCACAATGCTCCCAAAATTAAGCTCCGAAAGAAATAGCGGCTGTTGCTAATTGCTTGCCTAATTTTTGCTTTTTGGAATAGATTTCAGCTATACGTGACAAGTTACACAAGATTACCTTGCATCACGGACCGCGTCAAATAAAGTATACACAGTGTACTAACGAATGACAATGACTTGGTGCCATATGCTTTCATGTTCCAGTCCTAGGCATTTTATGAGAATACATTTATTAGACGTAATAACAATTCAAAAATGGTTAACTATTAAATCACAAGTTTGCATTAATTATAGTAAACAAGAGTAAGTCGGTCATGGTCTGTGCACAACTTCGTCCAATTTAAAGTAAATGGGGTAGCTTTTTAGTATGGTCATGTGACCACAAGTTCTTTGTCGGGCTATCCCTCACTATTCCCGCTCTCTGTCATAAACCATACGAATGCAGATGAGATGATACAAAAATTCACGCAGCAAATTGGAATTCCTTGATTACGTCAAGGTCCTACTGCAGCGAGGAGTTTTGTTAAGCGTTCTGGTAACATGCTCTGTTTTTGGTTGGTCAATCCAGGGAGTTGTTATTCGGATAACAACACCCTGGTCAATCATCCTCACTGAATACGAATGGAAAGGGTTGAAACAGGGAGTCGTAACAACTCCCTGGTCTGTCACTGGGAGTTTAAATGGAAGTCTACACCGTGGGGAACAACTGGTTAAGGAGGTGGACATGTGATATTGGCTGATTTTTTACATTCCCGGCTGGTTGATAACGTTGGGCAATATCCTTTTGATTCCTTGCCGAAGGCAAAAGTATTCCATGAAATCATGCGGGCGAGTGTTTGCATGTGCTAAAATGAGCGTGTGTAGGCCTGTGTGTGTGCTTATGGGTGTGTTTGCGATGCTTCGCTTGTGAACATGATTTCTCAAGATAGCAATGATGTGTACCTCAAAGATGGTATTTAGATTTGTGATTTTATAGCAAAGGTTCCTAATGGTTTTGGTGGAAACCAAAAGTCTTTTGAAGTCACCATAATCAAAAACCGGAAAACTTTTAAAAACCTTATTTCAATCATTCTTAGGAATGATGATTGCTTTTAATACTTAGTTTATAGATTTATCATGTTAAGGAACGGAATCATACATTGTTTAGTGAAGGTCAAAGTTCATCTGAGGTTACCAGAAGTGGAACTACGAGAGCCTTGTAAACTGCTTGTAAACACCATATCTCAAGATAGAATGGGTACGTTTCATACTTGGTATATAGACTTGTTATATTAAGATAAGTTTGCTATTGTTTTGGTAGAGGTCAAAAAAATCTGAGGTCACCAGGGGTTAAATTACGATAACCTGGTAAAGTGATGGTAAACACAATATCTCAAAAATAATAACACTGAGGGATATCATACTTTTTGTGTGAACGCCATATACTGAGTGCAAGAACCCCAATGTTTTGTGATGGTCAGAAGTCATACATATAAATGCACCAGAGGTCAAACGGTGAAAATATCGAAAACACGATATCTCGTGAAATTTATCCTTGATGGATCTTACAGTTAATATGTGAATGTTTAACATTAAGGCCGTTAAGTTTCTTGTTTTTCATGGGGGTTAAAGGTCACTTGATTCTCACAAAACGAGAAATTTTAAGAAAAAAAAAAACTCATTCACATGGCATTTCTAGAATGACAATTTTCAAGAATCTTACACTTATCATGTAGATGCCCTACATTGAATTAAATATTCCTGTTGCTTGCTTAAATACCTTTTGTTTGTTATAGATAGTTTCAGAATAATCTTCAGAGGTACTTTTAAGTCAAATAAGAGGAGATTTGCAAGAGTTTGCTGATTTTTCAAAGCAGTTTTGGGGTCAACTGCCTTTTGCCTTTAAAGGGTCTTAAACTGTGTGGCAGGCTTCGGAAAGTCAGCTAGTACAGTAGGATCACAGGTTGTGCATTAAACTGTAGTAGGACTGGAGTAAGGCTTCACAGGATCCCAGACACTAATGCGCTCTAAACTATGTACTCATTAGAGCTTAAAATAAACATACAGCACTATCAAGAACTGTCAGAATATTTTAATTATTATTGTTACAGGTTTTGCAGGAGTTGTGTTTCAAATATGTTTGTTTGAAAGAAAAGATCAGTTGTGAAGATTGTTTACCTTAGTGTGTACTTTACCCAGGTACTGAAGAGCTGTGATTAACTACTGTACTGTACGTAGGATATATGAGCTACTGTGTATTTGTGACTGGATGGCTTGTTATACTTGAGTTGCCTGGATGTGATGCTTTTGAGGCAGATGATGTGTACTGTATCTACCATGATACAGTAGTTTCAAGTTTTGCCATTCAGTACAGAGTTGGTAGCAATGTTATCCAGTCTGCAGGTGCACATGAATTCTAAACAAATGAAATGAAATTTGTCAGTTTTGAAAAGTGCTAGAAACTCATCTGCAGTGTCGTCGTACTGTACACTCATATAGGGGACTCGAAATGGTCTCATGTTATGGGCACTGACAGAGAAAGTGGGGGAAGGGCACTGTTTGCAATGTTGGTCTTGGTGCCTTCATGACAGTGGCATATCCAGAAAAATTTGTGTGTGTGTGTGTGTGTGTGGAGGGGGGGGCTACTGGGAGGGGGACTCCGCCATTTCAAGGGGGTTCAAATGTGGAATCAGCATGTACTATTTAAATATACTTGCGAGTGACTCTTGGGGATGCTTAAGTGTGCCTCCCCCCCACTTCCCCACTAGCTATGTCATTTCTGTTTCACAAGGAGCGCTGTGGTATAGGGCTGTGACCGTTTAGCGATTAATCGCTAAACGATCGCATGTGTAATAAACGTTTAGTACAAAGCTACCAGCGATTAATCGCAAAACCTGTTTTTCCGTATGAATATAAAAAACAATTTACCGTCATTACAGAAAATTAGATGTTCCCTGTAACTTTTTGAATTAGCATACAAGTAAACATACAAATTTGAGCCCCTATCAAGACCTGTGTTTGAGGTTCATAGAATTTATGTCCCCTGGACGTCACTAAGGCATTTTACATTCATCATGTGCAATAGCACTTTTTAATAGTCTCTATGTTGATCATAGGTACTTGCGATTAATCGCTAAATGATCGCAAAATTTTGCGATTAAAAGTTTAGTAGTTTTGCTAAACGTTCACAGCCCTACTGTGGTAAACACCAAAGTGTGCCAATGGTACGGTCTGTACAGTACAGTATGTCAAGACTTTCCATAAACTGAGCTAGGTATGCAGCCAATTTGATGTTTGAAAGCTTTGCAACAATTAAATATTATTCCAAGTGTATACTGTAGGAATGTACCTGTAGTTGAAGTTGATACAGTACATGTATAGCACAGTATAAGCATACAGTACAGACAACTTAAACCATCGCTTTGACATCTGTGCAATGCTTTTGCAATCATGATATTTGGCAACTTCCATCATACTGTATACTGTACATAGTATCAAGTTTAAACTGTAAATTGAAACATGTTTACAGTCTATTCTGAAACATGACATTGACCAAGTTAGAAGATTCTGTACCGTTGTCACCATGCATGCCATACACTGTATGACAGGGCTTGATTGAGATTAACAAAGGCATTTGGGGCCATGGCCATTGGTCCCCATTGCTTTGCCTTGGTGCCCCTTAAAACTTATAATCACCAAAGGCACTAATGGCATTGATGCCCTCCTACTTTTATACAATTCGTTTGGCACTGTACGCATTAGTTCCCAATTTTTGGTTTCGATGATAAGAGAAACCTATGCATTCATGATGGCGTGTGTGTGTATGTATGTGTGTGTGTGCGTGTGTGTGTGTGTATGTGTGTGTGAACTTGTCTTCCTATCAGACTGAGGACTTGAACAATGGATTTCAGGTCCTCTGAAGGAAATTCAATAGATTTGTCAAGTCCTCGAAATTTTGAACAATAGAGAGTCTATTGTCAAGGTTAGGGTTAAGAAAGTAAACACAAAGGAAATAACAATGAGGTCCTCAGATTGTATGTAAAATCGACTTGGGTGTGTATGTGTGTGTGTTTGTGACACTTTGCTCGTTAACACGATATCTCAAGAAGAGAAACTCTGACAGTTCTCAAACTTGGTACATAGATGCCCCATATTGAGAGGAAGAACCCTATTGTTTTTGGTGGGGTCAAAGGTCACCTGGGGTCACCGGGGGTCAAACTCTGAAAACCTTGTTAACACAATATCTTGAGGTAGGAAGCTTGGATGAATTTCATACTTTGTATGTAGATGCGTTATGGTATGAGAAAGAACCCTATCATTTTTGGTGGAGGTCAAAGGTCATCTGGGGTCACCAGGAATCAAACCATGAAAACTTCGTTAACACGATATCTCAAGAAGGGAAACTCTGACAGTTCTCAAACTTGGTACATAAATGCCCCATATTGAAAGGAAGAACCCTATTGTTTTTGGTGGGGGTCATAGGTCACCTGGGGTCACCAGGGGTCAATCCCTGAAAATCTTGTTAACACAATATCTTCAGTTAGGAAGCTTGGATGAATTTCATACTTTGTATGTAGATACGTTATGGTATGAGGAAGAACCCTATCATTTTTGGTGGAGGGCAAAGGTCATCTGGGGTCACCGGGGGTCAAACCGTGAAAACTTCGTTAACAGGATATCTCAAGAGGGGAAACTCTGACAGGTGTCATACTTGGTGTATAGATGCCTTATAATGAGAAGAAGAACCCTATTGTTTTGGAGGGGGTCAAGGGTCATCTGAGGTCACCAGGGGTCAATCTCTGAAAATCTTGTTAACACAATATCTTGAGTTAGGAAGCTTGGATGAATTTCATACTTTGTATGTAGATACGTTATGGTATGAGGAAGAACCCTATCATTTTTGGTGGAGGGCAAAGGTCATCTGGGGTCACCGGGGGTCAAACCGTGAAAACTTCGTTAACACGATATCTCAAGAAGGGAAACTCTGACAGTTCTCAAACTTGGTACATAAATGCCCCATATTGAAAGGAAGAACCCTATTGTTTTTGGTGGGGGTCAAAGGTCACCTGGGGTCACCAGGGGTCAATCTCTGAAAATCTTGTTAAAACACAATATCTTGAGTTAGGAAGCTTGGATGAAATTCATACTTTGTTTGTAGATGCCTTATAGTTAGAGAAAGAACCCTATTATTTCTGGTGGGGTTGAAAGGTCATCTGGGGTCACCGGGGATGAAACCCTGAAAACCTGGTTAACACGGTATCTCAAGGTAGGAAGCTTGAATAAGTTTCATACTTTGTATGTAGATGCATTATAGTAAGAGGAAGAATCCTGTCATTTTTGGTGGAGGTCAAAGTTCATTTGGGGTCACTGGGGGTTAAACTCTGAAAATCTTGTTAACACGATATCTCCAGGTAGGAAGCTTGGATAGATTTCATACTTAGTATGTAGATGGGTTATAGTGAGAAGATGAATCTTAGTGTTTTTGGTGGAGGTCAAAGTTCATCTGGGGTCACCAGGGGTCAATGTCTGAAAACCTTGTCAAGATGATATCTCCAGGTAGGAAGCCTGAATAGATTTCATACATGGTAAATTCGATGTGTTATAGTAAGAAGATGTACCCCATTGTTTTTGGTGGAGTTCAAAGGTCATCTAGGGTCATCGAGGGTCAAACACTGAAAACCTTGTTAACACAATATCTCAAGGGAGAAAGCTTGGATAGATTTTATACTTAGTATGTGGATGTGTTATGGTGAAAAGATGGCCCCGATTGTTTTTGGTGGAAGTCAAAGGTCATCTGGGGTCACCAGAGGTCAAAGAGCAAAATTTCCCAAGAATTCCCGAGATCATCATCTGGGGTCATTAGAGGTCAAAACAAATTTCCCAAGAATTCCCAAGACAAAATAGGAATACAAAACACTAGTTTTCCAACATGTTAAGATAGCATTTGACCATTGACTGAAAGGTATGGGACATCATGGCTTTATTTGGAATAGAACATATATCATCGAAACCTCAATGCATTTTTGCATTCTGGTTTGTCTTGATGCCCTTCTGGCATGGCCTTGGTGCCCTGACAGATATCTGCCAGCTGGGGGCCATGCCTTTCTGATTCAAATTTAATTTTATATGGGACTATTACTGCAACTAATCTGTCAGTATTTTTTGGGGGTGGGGGTGGGGGTAGGGGTGTTGGTTTGCTCAGTTTCTGCTTTTCCTTTTTCTGCTTTATGTTTATATATGTTTATTTTAGGGAGTGTTCTCTTGACAAACCCTCTGGCTTTTAGTTGCACTTCCTTTCGCTTCTTATTATTTTGTAAATATGTTTACTTGAAATTGTCACTGTTGAAGTGGAAAACAAATAAATAGATGAAATGAAATGAAATATGAAATAGGGCCCTGATCAAGTACACTTCTACAGTACAGGGCCCACATTGCATGTCATCCTACAGTAGACAGTCAAAGTTCTCCCAACCAGGTTTACTTCTAGACCCTCAGCACTCTTATCCAATTTCAAATTTACTGTCTTTGGCACCATGCATCAATACATACAGCTTTCATATAATTGTCCACTTGAGGCCAGTTCTACTAAAAACACTGCAGTGTCGATCTGCTTTTAAGCATATTCTCTAACTTGTTGCCTCTATATGTGCATTGCAGTAGCTCCCATGCAGTGTAGTGTAAACATATCACATTCTTGCAATATAGATCTCCATATGGCATTGACCAATTACTACTATGGCTTTGTACATGCATCATTTTACATGTAGTTAAATTCTATCACTCACACACTTCCTTATGTGTCCTTACGTGTCAGTCACAGGAAAGTTATCTACTCAGGCTGTATTTCTGTGTAACCTAGTACGGTATAAAAAATTTGGGGTGTTTATGTACTACTCTGCTGTAGGTCTCAGGTTCTAAGGGATGGCCCTAGGCCATGCAGCGTGTAGTTTGCACCAAAATGGCTATCTGTGGAAGATTTGATGAGCCCAAAATTTAGATTTGAAGAAAAGAAAGGAATGAAGTGAGTTTTGGCTACTTTTATTCTGCAAAATTTTACCTATAATCTCTCAAGTCCTGGTCTGGAGCAATTACTCCTGTACCTATATTGGCTGCACTCATAATACCAACGTCCGCAAACTTTCGCAAGAATTCTTCGTCAAACTGTGTAAAAACTGTATGCTATATACGATCACAACAAACAGAGTTATAAATATTCAACGAAAAAACGACTAAAACAAGTCGTGATTATCATGCACAAACGGCAAATGTCAGTGGGTTTTAGTGTGTGATTTCACCCGCTTAAAGCTCACACAATGAACTCCCATTGACTTACTGTGTAAAAATGAATGCTGCAGCTGAAGCCTTTTCGTGCAGTATAAATATTCATATATTGAAGAGTAGTTTAAATTAACAGTGCAAATTGTTTCATTGTCAAATGTTGTATTTTGCAATCTTGGGAACACTGGAAAACTTTGGTATTTTTCTTGATCCATCTGTGTATTCGGGTTTGCATTTCCTACATTTTTATCCCAGACAAGCTGTCAGTTGGTACTGTACATACAAATAGCTGGAAAAACATCATTGCACATCAATCCGTCAAAGTTATCTGAATTGTGTGTGCATTTTTTTTTTTTTTTTTATATTTTTTATTTTCACTGTACTGTACTTTACCTTCAGGTCTGTGTGCCATATACTGTACTGTAGTAGATATCATTAAAGTTTACTGTTTCAAGCAGTATAATAAATTAAACAATTCATAAGCAGGTAAATGTAGGCCTTTTATATTTTGCTGTGCAAGCCATGATGTCATGAAATGCATTCTACATTATTTAAAATGTAAATACCTGCCTTTTCCTAATTGACATGATTCTCATCGTGATCATGAACAGAAGTTTGCAATTATCACACCCTGTGCTTACATTTCAAATTCTTGTTTCCATGGTTATACTGAGGCAGCCATTCAGTTCTTGATGAAGACTATTTTTTATGCTTTTTGTATAAATTTAGGTAAATTCATTTACGTAGATGTTCCTTATTTAAAACAGACTTCTCGTAATGGCTTAAATACAGATAATGGCCCCTGTACTGAAATTTACAATGCACTATTTCTTTTGTGCGTGAGCATGACTTTGAACTTTAGAGTGAATTAATGCGAAGCCTGCCATTAACAAAGCAGCAAATTGCATTAGCAGTGAACAGATAACAAAGAACACCTAGTAGTATCTTGAAGTGTGTGTTCAAGACATATGTCAGCATTTATTCTCAGTTTGTTTTGTGTTAACTACTACAAGTGGCTGTCTGTATCAAATGTGATGACTTGAAGTAAGTCTGTTATGACATCATAGGGCCATAACAACTGATATTTTCTATGTTATTCCTCATAATAACATGTATACCTCGTAAAGTCTGTGTAGCATAACTTTGTTTTTTGTACAGCCAACATGATAAAATGATTCTATCCAAATTATTGATGGTTACAGATTCATGCAGTGTGTGATTAAATTTTGACACATAGTGATGAGGCACCCATTAAGTTTCATTTTAAAGGAAATTTTGATCATAAAAGAAAGTAATACATAGGCTACAATTCACTTTTATCTTATAGTTTCTTTGTAGATTTGTGAAAACAATGTGGACTTGTCTCAAATCCTGTCTGAATCACAATGAGCAATCTTTTAGCCAGTATCTTGAACCAAAGAATATTTTAGTTTGTTGTACAGTATATACAGGATCTGGGGTCACCTTTTAAAATAAATCTGTGTGGAAGGCAGCTGTAAGACACTCATTACCCATAAATGCAAGTTCAAGGGATTGTCTGGTGGCAATTTGTAGGGTTCCTACATGAAAGAGAACAAATTTTCAGCATACAGGGGTCGAAATAAGCCTTCAACCTTTGGGGCCAGCCGGGCCCCTAGTCCATGGAATCTAGGGGCCAAATGAGAAATCAAGGGGCCCAAAACAAACCAAGAAAAAAAGACTGTTAAAGTGTACGGGTGCTTTTCATGTGCTTGGAAACGTGTAGTGTAGGTACAATTAAGGTAGGCTATAAGTACTGTAGATGCTGAAACTAGCCTGAAATCTGTCCACACCCTCTTAGACCAGTACTTAACAACTGTACATGTTGCATGTAATGTACGTTTTCAAAATTTACTTGTAACTTCGGAATTTATTCCCCGGTAAAATGAAGGGCACTGTCCAGTTCCCGCCAACCAGTCAGTCATGGAGGCTAAGTATTTGCCTGAGCAGCCTACCCGTAGTACGGCAGGTTTTGCAAATCCCCTCAGTCACTCAATCATGTTATTGTTTACTGTAATCTGATTGGATTAACCCAACATCATGTATATGTGCAGTCAATAATCTAGGCCTACAGTGTTACGTAACCAGGGAGCTGCCACTGGCAGCTCACTGGTATAACAGTACACAAGCCAACTTGCGATATTAGAATACCACCTCAGAGGTATAACTCCATGATTAGAACCCAGGGAGCTGCCACTCTAACAGCTCCCTGGTTATAGCTAATTTACTATTCTACCTGTGAGGCTCTGCCTACATTACTCATAAATGACATCGCTGTGCGTCTGCGTGAGTGATCTTCCGTGTTGTGACAAAGCAGAACGTTAAAGAGCGATGTGAACTGATTTCAGAAATAATGTGTTTCGCAGGTTTTTAGTGACTGTCAGGGTACGAAATACTGTACACAGGCCGTGCGAGATACTGTATAAGATCGTTTACTTGTGGGTGGAGAGATTCATGTGCAGACTGTACAATTATACTTGAAATATTTAGGAGCCAGCCTGGGCCCCTTTCCCTGTAGAAGCTACGGGCCCGAGTGAATTTCTAGGAGCATCGGGCCCACGGGCCCCCGTTATTTCGAGCCCTGGTATATGTCATCTAACCCCCAGACCAAAACTCCATTCCTAACTCAAGATATGGAAATCCTTTTTGAAAATATTTTACTTTTGTCAATAAATCCTTTTAAGTTTCCTCAAGGTCACAGTATGTGATGGCAAGTGGGCTAATTGCTTCAGATTCCTTTTGTTGCTTTTTATAATTGAATACCTCCTTTGTCTAGATTTGAAATTTGATAGTGTTTGATAAGGTATTTTTCTGTGGAGATCTGGCATAAAACTACCCCACTCCTATGGACCATATGGTAAACAAAGTTTTTGCTGTATGGTTATACGTATGGTTTCAGCCAGTGTTTTCGCTATTAAAGCTGCTATGACGTGATTTGGACGCAATGATTTGCCAATTTGACGCATTGATATCAGTGGGAGAAACGAAGAAAGAGGGTGTCAGATGCAGTGTGAACAACAACCCATGCCATACCCATGCGCAGTTCCACTAAACTGACACTTCTCGTGAGCCAAATTTCTTACAGTACAGTATATGTAGTACAGTATATTGACCCAATGGATTATTTCTTGGAGGAAACACTGGTTTCAACATTGTACAGAAGTACAAATACTACAGTATGTCGGATCAGTTTGTCAGATAACATCACATATTTCCCATCATGCACATCAAAAGCTGAAAAACTAGCATTTCTTCAAAATTAATACAGTACCTTCCAAATGCAGCATTTAAATGAGGTGGGGTTCATATCACTACCTAAGACATAAAATTTTTGAAAACCTCACATTTTGGCACCAGAATATTCTGAGGAAATCGAAGGTAGCCGGGTTCCCCTGGCCGTCTGAAGTAAAAGGTTTTGAAATGTTACTTTTAGGAAGTTTTTACAAATTAAAAGAAATATGAGGTTTCAAATAAAGGAACTGGATTTTGAAATGTGGAAGTACTACCCCAATCATTAAATTTGTGATTGATCATGGTACTTGAATTGGCACAAAAAAATATCAAATTCAAACTACTGTAGGTCTTCAAATGTAGTTACTTGCCATTCTGATTGCATAGTGACATAACATCTGTATCAATCTTGCAGTCGGTGATATATACTATACAGTGCACAAACACTGAGGTTCAAGAGAGAGAGAATAACAGAATGTATTCTCAGATAACAGCAAAATAAACCATAAAGGGTATGCAGTAGATTGTTTGGGAAGGGTTGAACATTTTTGCATGCTGCTGTGTTAGTGTCATCAGCAGTACAGAATTGCATTGGGTAGTAAATGCTGAATAAACTTGATGGAGCGTAATAGCGGAATATACATTGTTTGGAGAATCTGAACATTTGAGGTCAGATGAGAATCAACCATAAATCTTAGGTTTTTGTAAATCCTTTAAACTGTGAATTCACTCATTTTGTTTAATACTCAGGTGACAGCAGTGTTTGCTGCTGATGCTGTTGCCAGGATGACTGGTACCATCGGTGCTGCAGTGGTGACCGCTGGCCCAGGTCTCACTAACACAATCACTGCTGTCAAAAATGCACAAATGGCAGAGTCACCGGTATTGCTTATGGGGGGTGCTGCAGTGACCCTACTAAAGGTAAGTAACTTGTTAAAGTACAGTATCTTAGAAACTAAAGCTAGAATAATTGAAAAACCAATTGTGGTGGCTGAAGTTGACTTAATGACATTTAAATATACAGACTCCA
This sequence comes from Holothuria leucospilota, assembly GCA_029531755.1. Taxonomy (NCBI): domain Eukaryota; kingdom Metazoa; phylum Echinodermata; class Holothuroidea; order Aspidochirotida; family Holothuriidae; genus Holothuria; species Holothuria leucospilota. The sequence continues at coordinate 50,649,618 of CM055961.1, forward strand.
CCCTTTTGCATGTGTTGAATAGCTTATTTCGGTATGTGCAGTATGAAACACACACTTTTTATGTGCCAAGCACTGACTGCAATGTGCACAAAATTCAAGTACAATTGAACATGGAAGGTCAAAGTATTATATTTGTGCCTACTGTTGGTGGGGCCATTGTCAGGGTGGGTGGTAATTAACCCTTTCCCCAAGAAAACAAGCAAATGCCTGGTTTTCATAATAAACCCTCAGCATGGATCCATGCACATCTCACCCCCCCCCACCCCCCTCAAAAAAGTCTCTTCCAAAATTGATCAAATGGCAGTACTGGTGTAACCCTGTTTGTGACTTTAAGGTTAAGGCAGGCATTTACAAAATGGTGAATTCCTATCTTTACTTAAAGGGTTGTTCTTACTTTAAAAATATTTCCCTGCTGTTATGCCTGAATCAAAGCACTCAGGGGGTATGGAATGGATCCAGCTGATGACCCATTTCTTTATTTTCTCTACTTAAGTATCTTACCTCCAAATTTATGTGTGACATTAATGATCTGAATCTGCAATGTACACATTAAAATAATTACAGTATTTATAAGCATAAATTTTTGCTTGTTAATGTTCTTTTCTTGCTCAATTTTCTTTGAACAACAGGGCAGAGGTGCATTGCAAGATATAGACCAAATGTCCCTCTTTAGACCTCTTTGTAAATATTGTGCTGCAGCTCAGACAGTCAGAGATATAGTACCCATCCTCAAGGAGGCCATTAATATTGCTCAGTCAGATACACCAGGTAAGCCATCTTGGAAATGGTTCAAAATTCTGCATTTGTCCTCAAGTTTCCTCAAACCAGAGTTTTGTAGTCTTCACATGTTAACTGACTTCGTTCTCAAAAGGGTCGACTTGTACTGTAACATACATTTATACTGAAACCTGTGGTTGTACATACCAGGGGCAGGGGGGAAGTTTGCCTCCAAAACAACAGATAGTGTTAAAATATAATTTTGTCTTATCCCACCCCCCATCCCCTCCCCCAAAATAATGGTTCAAAAAGTGGCAAATGGTCCCATTTTGTATACAGGAAACCATAGATCTCCAATTGCAAAAATATCCATTTCCCTTCTTCTTGGACCACTGTTTCACCGCCTTTCCCCACACCTGCAACCCTCACCACCTCCCCCAGGAGGTAATATTCAGGCATCAATTTAGAGGAAATGTTATGGTTTTTCATTGCATAAACTGTCTGCCTTTTTTAATTTTTGAAAAGAAAATTTTTAAAGTTGTTATGGGTGTCATCAGTTTTCTTCTTCTTACAAATGGCCTGTGGCCCACCACAAGAGAACCAATGCCCTAGGTCTTTCACATGTTTTGTGATACAAGTAAACTTCAGAACTGCTAGATACAAAATTGAACCCCAAATTATTCCCGAACGTGCAGATAAAGCAAGCAAATCAAAGGGAGAAAGCATTCACCGCAACTTTATTTGAAAAAACCTGCTAAATCTTACAGATCTCACATGTTTATGTATAAAAGCACTGAATATTGAAAGTAAACCAAGAGGTGTAATTCTTATCGTTCATTTGTTTTTGTACATCCTTCAAAAGGATGGATACACAATATTATAATTACATATAATATAAATGAAGTTGATGGAAGTAAAACTAAAAACCAGAGGGGCTTGTGGAGACTTTTACCCCCATTACTACAAAAACAATTCTGCATGAATTTAACAAATAAGTAACAAAAGTATTGTCACATGGTTGATAGGAGCCATTCCTGAATTAGGTTGACAGGGTACACAATTCAAATTGGGGGGTGGGGGGCTGCATTTTCTATTTAAGCATGGGGGACCCTGTACAAAGAACTGTAAGTGGAAATGTTTGAACAAACAGACATTTGAGTAATTTCTCATTTGGTTGATTGTAAGAGCTTTGTAGACTATTTTGGGAAGAGTAGGTTGGATAATTGGTCAGAGGGTTGGGATTCTGGTCTAAGCGTTACTGGTTCAGCTCCTGTCCTGTACATTAATATATTGTGTCCTTGGGAAAGATATCCTGTCTCAATTGCTAATCAGATATTATTTGAGATAAGATACAGGCTAGGTTAAATGCTTTTCAGAGAGAAAGTGCAAACAATTTCTTGAAAACATGTCAAAATTAGCTCATGTGGGCCTTATGAAACCTTAAAAGTCTAGGAGCTTCTGGGCGTGCTGCCCCTTGGGACCTCACTAGGGCTTTGTCCATGGGCTCCACCCATTAGGGTTCACACTTCACACCCAGACTGATGTGTTTTGGGTGAATGTGGTGTCTGCCCATGAAGTTCAGTAATTTTTCTTGCACCTCAGGCTCATCCCTGTTTTTACTGATGTTTGTATGTAAGGGTTAAATGGGTACCTGTGAGGTAAATTGTCCCTGGGCATAGTGTTAGAGCTGGTGTGGCACTAGAGGAACTGGTCTCTGGGACAATGAAAAGTTGAGCAGGGGTTAAATTTGCTGTGCTTTTGATTAGGATTGCACGCTTAGATATGTTAGCCATTAAAAATGCAAACACCTGTGTTATCGCATTATTTGATTTTAAAGTACTTTCATATTTTTTACTCATGTTTACAGGTCCTGTGTTTGTAGAGTTCCCCATCGACGTACTTTATGATTATCAGAATGTGGTTATAGGAATGGGTATGAACTCACCTAAGGGTGGATTCATGAGTAAAGTTGTAAATATGTAAGTATATACATGTAATATACATGAAACTAAAATTTAAGTGTTCGTTGTGTATAATTTCACAGCAAAACCTTATTGTACCCTTCATTTACAAGTGCGGCTTTGTTGCGAAAGGACAGAGAGCATCAGGCTCTTAAAAGGCTCAGTAGAGTGGCAGCTGGGTTTTTCTTGCTTTGGGTATAGTACGGGCATGTTGGTGATTAATATTCAGTACCAGGGGGGGGGGGGGAGAACAGGGTTATGTAAGCAATAAGCCACCCACATAATCATGAGGCTAGAAGCCTGACAGAGGGTAAATTAAACTTGCATATTACAACAAGTCAAAAGAAAGCCATTCTGAACCTTTCCTACCGTGCTCTTGATTCATTTTGGACCAAAATTTCCTGAAATACATGATTGCATAGTATCTACCCATAGACCCTTTTCCATTTAGTAGTCACAAAGGATTGTGGGATACACTTTTGAAGTTTTTTTTGGGGCATTTTTCTCAATGGCATTCTACTGTGACCAAAAATGACGCACACCAAAATCCAATCCCACAATCCTTTGTAATTGCTATTTGGAAAAGGGTGTATTGCATTCTTTATTTTGCTATGGCTCAGTAAAGGCAGGTGGGTCTCCTGGTGACTGTGAAAGGAAGAAACCCCTTCACCAGTATTTGCTAGGCAAATCAGACAAGTTTTGAAACATTCACATGTAAAGTATGTGAAAGGTGAGGTAGTCATAGTCATCATTATTGAAAAAAATGTGTCAAGTGTGAGTTTTGTGACATTAAAAAAATGCCGAACAAGGAACTAACATTTAGTGGCAATACTTTCATATTTTTTTAAACAATTATATGTTTATGTTGAAGAGAAATTGAGGAAGAAAAAACAGATGACAGTTACCAGCACTGAACTCATTTCATTACTGTGATTAAGAGGTATTCATATCAGCACTAATTATTAAGTTTCAGTATTAATCATTTGAGTGGACTTTAAAGGGTAGGTGCCACATTTGATAGTGGATGAGTCTACAGTTCTAATGTATTTAAATCATTTAGGAAGGGTTTTGCCATTTGTGGTTTTTAACAGTACAGACTGTCATGGTAAACAATTTTTTTTTTTTTGCTAAAAACTGGAAGAAAAAGAACCTGTTCTTACTTTTTTAGTATTTTCTGTTTCAATTTTAACACAGCTTTGTGGCTTATAGGCAGTTTTTTGCACTCATAAAATCATTTTGGGCACCACAGAGGCTTGCAAGGTCCAAACACACACACACACACTCAAGAGTTAGCATGTCATGCACTATGCAGAAGATAATGGTACTGTGTTAACGTGCTGTTACATCCGTAGTGAACAGGTACAAGTAAATAAAGAAATTGCCGTATGCCATGGTATAGAAACTCTCCTCCTGTTATGTGTGGAACATTGTAAGTGAGCAGTGTTTATTATAGGCAGTGATCTACCCCTCCCCCCCCCCCCTTCCCCATCAACCTATGTTCTGGATTGTAATACATTTTCAAATTTTGAAATTGTTCAGTCTGGTTCCATTGCCCCAGAGATGTATTAAATACACGGTTTGAGACTATTACGGTATTATGTGTACTCTTTAAATCTCTCTGGACTTATTATCCTCTTTGGGTGGGCATGTGAGTCATCTCTTTCAAAGTGCCTGAACAATGCCTGGGGAGTGCTCAAGATAAGCTGTTTCATTATGTACCATAGCCTATTGTGCCCTTGAAGTCAAGAGTTTTTCAAATGTACAAATAGATGTGTATGCATTGATTGTACTTGAAGGAGCTGATAGAAAACTATGTCACCTTTGTGAACTCTGTTTAAAGGGCATGTATGCAGTCACCTGAAAGGTACTTTGCACTATCAGTGTCAGTTCTAAATGTGGGTTCTCTTTCCTTTGTGAGAAGCTCCTTTGACACTCACGAAAATTCAGACCATTCAGAAAAAGTGATTTGCATGATTTCAAACTTAATAAATATAGTCATGGACCAATTTCTTTGAGGGGAGGGGATGCAGCAGCTAAGACTGTTCACATTAAGTTCATTTAGGATGAGCTTGGTTCACCCTTTAAAGAATCAATTATCTCATTTTAGACATTTAGTTTACCCCAAGTAAGTTTAGCCATACCTTCCTCTACTTTTAAAAAGGAACATATACCTCTGCACCCTTTTAGACAAAGCTACAATAGCATGTCTTGAATTAAAATTGCTCAAGGCCAATTAAAATTGCTCAAGGGCCATAATAGGTGCAGACAACAAGCTACACTTCATCATATGTCATTGTTTTTTACAAGTCATCAACCATCATTAGCCAATCAATTGATGAATTTATACCAGGAAATTTCAGTCACTTATAATTAATAGAGATATCAGAGGGTTCCTACATGTTTGGGATGCTGCAGCCCCTTTAAGCACAGTTCATGCTTTTGTATTGTGGGGGTTTGAATAATGTCTCATGAAGGAATGGAGAAAATTGTAGACAGTTGTGGTTTTTAAAGACAGGCACTCATCACCCCAAGTACAGTAACCAAAATTCTCAATTGGTGACTGCTTCTTGATTCACATTACAATCAGACAATTCTAAAGATGCAGAGTGGCAAACATTTCACAGCATGCAGAGAGAGTATTCTTATTACATATTAGGACTGTGTGCTCTCCAGGACATGGCCATGAACAGTAAAATAGGTTTGTGTCTGCAAAGGGAGGAGCTTAAGACAGTTTTGGGAGGGGCTAGAAGTAACTTAGTTGGGAGAATTGGAACTGTCTGGGAGGAGGAAATTTTCCCTTTAAAGATCAGTATGTAACCTTGTTTGGAGTTTTGTACTTAAAGGCTGTCTAATCTCACCCCAGACTGTAACAATTCTCCCTACTAAGTTAACTTCTAGCCCCCACCTCCAATTTAAACCAAGCCTCCTGTCTAGTACACCTCTAAGACAGAGTCACAGTAGCCTGCACTGAGTTTAAATTGCTGGAGGCAATATTGTCAAGCACAGTGTGTGTGAACGTAATTGGGAACACAGCAGACTACTGTATGTACAAGTCATTATTGACCAACCAAAGTGAAACTGTATTGTGTGAATAAATGTCAATCAAAGTGCAGTTATCAAGTGTATTTAGAACTCTGGGGATATTCCTAAATATGTTTGGGCAGAGAGTTGCTAGCAACTCCCTGGTTTGGAGGGGGGGGGGGCATATTCCCTTAAATAGATTCTGTAGTACCTGTATTTATATATACTGTAGCTAAAGAATGTATAGCACCTAGCTGACTCTTTAATTGTAAATAAATTTATTGTATTGTCTATTAAAGCAGTGAGGTATTATATATATACTGTGTCAGAAGTGTATATTATAATTAGTTCATACCTAAACAACAAATTTTTAATTGACATGTTATCACCATCCATGTTTGGGTACATACAGTATAACTTATATTCAGAATTTTGTAAATACAATTACCTTTGATGTTAAAATTGTTCACTGCAAGAATTGGGCCTGCCATTGTTGTTTTAGTTTGAAGTGACAAAAAAAGTTAAGTGAAGGCTTATCATCCATGGTGGTCCCTACAATACTTGTACAACTGTTTTCTCAGGAAGCAGAGGGGTGAGTACTTGAACAGTACATGCAGTTGGGAATTACCATAAAAAAAAATAACAAAATAAAATAAAAAATGAAAAAAAAATGAGGAAAAAGGTTTAAAAAACTACTAGCTATGATAAAGATACGCAGACTATTAATAAGCAGTATTTCTCCCATTCATTTGACGTTAAGTTGTAATAAATTGACTCCATTAGCCCTGTTGTGAATACTAGACTGTGACAAGGTATTGCATTTCCTCATTTAGTGTACATTGCACAACTGTATGTACAGTACCTGCACTTCCTTCAAATGTAGGTGTATTGTTAAGCAATAAGTCAACATAACGTATAGGTCTCTCTTTTGTCATAAAGGTGATACTTGTGACAGTTTGAGTTACGGTACAGTTAGATACATACCAGTATATATAATTAGAAATAGCTGTTGACAGGATTCATAAAATGAAAGCTGGAATAGGAGGAAATGTTTATGGGACAAATGAAGTGTTTAAAGTGATAGCACTGTATGTATGCATTGGTCAGCAGTAGTATGAATGCACATGAGTGTGTAGAGAAATGTATTGCTTTTTGAAATGTTCTGCAGGCAGGGGCGTATGGGGGGGGGGGAGGCTTCAGCCCCCAAGGCAGAAATTTTGCTATTATCAGGCAAAACATGCTAGTTTTTAAATTTGGGCAAAAATGCAAAGCCCCCCAAATAAAATTGGCCCAGCATGTTTATACCTGCAGGCTAACTCACCCTGAGGTCCAAAACTTGAAACAGTCCTGGGGAGAATCCACAACCCCACAGAGACACAAAGACTTTACTAGAAACCCCACAGATAGCCTGGTGACAGTGATAGGAAGAACTGTCATTTCTGCATACTTTTTTAAAATCACCCTTGACTCTCTGGCAAATAGCTGAAGGGCCTGTCATTTCTGCATATGTGATAGTGCATGTTGTAAATTTATGTTTGTGCTTCACATCCAATATATTTACATTAAATTATGTTCTGTGACAGCTATTGAAGTGACATGTATGAATAGGCGCAGTGAATAATGTACTTTGTGTGACACTTTCAGTAGTCTGCCTGCAAACAAATTCATACAGATACACGAACTATCACGAATGACTTTCAGTTATATACTGTATATAATGAAACTGTTGTCAATAATTTGTCATAGTATGATTTAGAATCTGAAAGCCTCAAAATAAAATTGGGTACATTTCAGTGCATATTAATTGATCTACATCAGAAATAATCATTCTCAAAAACAAAAGAGGAAAGTGTTTCATATTCTTAGTGTGGTACTGTAAGGGGTCAATTTGTGGTCAGAAATGATGAAAGAACGGTTAAAGTTTCCTCTCTGAGGTTGCACCTGCCTTGTAAGGTATTTTGAATATTCATGGATAATCTGCTTTACATTATGTGGTTGGTATCATTTCTAATAACAAAAGTATTGACTTCAAGTTAGGGCTGGTGTTGACTTAACAGGGCTTCAGTGCTATTCCTTTCTTCCCACCAGTTATGCCATGTATTTTGAATATTCATGAGAAGGAGGGATCCTTTCAGACTGTTGTTTGTGTACAGTAAGGCTATTTGTCTTTTGTAACTGGTATGCTTATTCATGAGTACTGTTGAGTTACTGTATGTTTAATTTGAGCAAAGTGAGATGGTCAGTTTGACACTTACTGACTTGTGGCATATTTCTGAAGTGCAAACTGCTATCAGTCACAGTAGTCACAGGTTATTTCATGACAGTATTTTCCACTGCCCCAGTGATAGCCCTCCTGTAACTCTGGTGGAGATTGGATGTGGAAATCTTGGAAGACGTTATCAGCTTGAAGCCTAAATACCACCATTGCTTTGTATTTTCAGCAATAGCTAAAATGGTTTCATAATTAAGTAAACTTCTGCTTTGTGTTTACCATTCATACAGGTATACAGATACCCATATAGGAAACATATTTGCTGGAGCTTTCGAAAAGAGAGATTACAGCCCTCTACCAGTACACAGACCGATGGCCTCACCATCCCAAGGTGAGAGAGAATGAATGTTCATTCTGTCTCTGACTATGAAAATACTTTGCAGTACTTTTCATTCTTAAATTTTGTTAAAGATGTGTTGGTTGGAACTAGTAATTTCATAATTATGACATTTGTTGGTTAAGGTTTTGTCTAGGGACATTTTAATCGTGGATTCAAATTATGGAATAGTCCATCTGTCCTGTTGCAAGTGGAGTAAGTGAAACACACTGACCTTAACAGGGAGTCCAAAGGCTCCTTCAAGAGCCTTTGGCAGGTTCCAGGGGCCTTTGGCAGGTTCCAGGGGAAGAGTCACTTTAAAAATTTGTAATTTACCCCTTTGGTTAATTTACAGAAAGAATTTATACCGTACCTATAATGTTAAAAGTAAATCAAATTTAGACAACAACATAGCAATGTTTTTCATTTTATGGTCAGAATTTATGGTGGGCATATAGGTTATGTTTGGTAGAGTGCTGGGGGTGGGGGGGGGGGAGGAAACTTTGAGTACTGTGTGGCCCACCATTGCCATTACCCAGTAGTGGATATGGGATATACTTGCATTAGATGGTATGGTATGTTCTGCAGTACTTATTGTGGTGTACTCAGTGTGTGAACAGCGGAATGCATTTTTTCTTTTTTGTTTAAGAGCTGCTAAAAGAAACAAAAACTACAGTTTGTCTTGGAAATGATGAGGTCACATGAACAGGGCATTGGGCTGGATATGATAAATTAATTGATCAGCATAGTTGGAATTTTTACATTCCGTAAATATTGAAGACAGAAAGAGACCATTCAAACTGTTACAGAAGGAGGCGGGGAAGGGGGGTGGGGTGGGGGAGGTTGGTAGAACAGCCTTATGGGTAGGGGATAGGAGACATGGTGAAATGTTGGGAAAGGAAGGCAGGCACAGATGAGTTTGGGGTGGAGAATGATGTGTTAGTAAAGGTGGAGTTGTTTTAAAGTGAAGAGATTCCTAGGTGTCCAGTTAGAAGGGTGTTCTTTAAGTCTGACACTTCTAATAATACTGGAGTTACCCTAGTTAACATGAGTCAATCTTTTTGTTTTATTTCTCAGTCCAGCAAGCTGTAGAGCTGATCAGCCGAGCTAAGAAGCCAGTCATTGTCCTAGGAAGTCAAGCCACTCTACCTCCCACACCTGTTGATGAACTCAGAAAGGCCCTGGAGGTATAATACCAAACTCTGTGTGCTGAGACATCCCCCCCCCCCGACCAATCCCCACTCACACATTTCCCCTCTCGACAAATCCCACCCACACAGTTCCCATGCTGACAGTTCCCACCCTCAACTGTCCTTTGGATAACACTCATTCCATGGTGAATTCAGAATTGTCACAGCTGGGAATTGTTCAGGGGATAGTCATTTGTTGTCCAGGGTGAATTTTGCTGGTTGAGATTGTTGGGGTAGGGGGGGGGGATAATGTGGGAACCAGGAAACTTACCATATGTTTTCTTAAAACAAATAATGATGTCCATATGTGCATAAGCATACAAGACTAGTTTCAGTTGGGAAGGGGGCTGAGCACCTTTGCCCACAAAAATAAGGTATGTTTTGCCTGTGGTGATATGTAGCAAGTTCAATGTATGCAGCTGGGTACAGATAGATCAATGGTTTCATAGAGGTTTTTTATCAACATCAGTTCATGGCATTTTTCTCTGTTTGTTGAATATTTTGACCTTTAAGCATGTCCTTCTGTTCACATGTACAGTTAACTTAAGTACACACATGAGCCATCACTGTGACAGTTGGACATATCTGTGGTCATACAAATAGTCAGTGTATGCAACCCATATGGAAGTTCAATAAATTTCTAGTACATTTTATGTTTTGAAGTGGAAGCATCACTCTGGTTTCCCCAGGGGGCTAGTAGTTGCCGGTGATTTGACTAATTTTGTATCCAAATATTTTGCAATTTGTTCTTGAATGCAAGGATTGTTCAAGGTTCTTATCTTGGAGTTGTAGGAAAACTTTGTAACATTGCCTACATTATGAATTGTTCTGTAAATTCGTACTACAGAATATTACTAAAAGGATGTAATCAAATTTGAAGGTGAAATAACACTCTTGCAATTACAGAAAACAGAAAACTTTGACAAAAAGGATGTGAGGTCCCTTAGCAGGCAATTTGATTTAGTGTATGTTTTTAACTATTTATGTAATGGTGTCAGTTTTAGGAAGTTGGAAATTCATTTATAATTGTGTTTGTACTCAAAATAAGAGTGCAGTCTTTGTACTGTACCTCAGTTTAACATGTGATATTCATTTTGATTATGATTTATTCAGAAGTACTGAAAAACATGGTGTTTTTGGAGTCTAACAGCGTCAAATCATCATTTAACAGTCTGTTAGATAACTAAAAAAAAAGTTGCATAAAAACTATGCAAAGTCATTTATCATCATCCTACCTACTATCTTACTGGAAAGTATTTTGTCAACACAGCTGTGGGATATGGCGCCAGTGTATAGGCAAACAATTATTATAGAGAAGTGAAAATATGTGTAAACATTTGAAAGTATACAGTGCTATGATTGGGTGGTACACATATTAATTTGTCTGTTGTCTGATTATTTTGTGCTTTTTAAGTGGGCTAAATTGTTATGTTAATGAAAAAACAGGTGTAGCTGTCTGTTGCACAAATTAGGTTAGGATTTAGACTGATGAATTTTACACTTAATCACTTGTCACCTGCTAGTGATCTTCTATTTTTGTGAGTAGAAAATTTTAGACACTCGCAACTTTCAGCAATTCTTTGATGAAACATAATAATTCACACATTGCTTTAAGTCCTCAATTGAACCATGTAATTAGTTTGCTGTTTAATAGTCAGGTAGTGAATTAATGACACCAGCAACTTTTTGCTAAGTGACAAAAATTTTGAAATTCCAGCACTGAAACCATAAAAATACTGTAATTTTATCAAAACTGCATTATTTAAGTTGTGGTGTACTAATTTAGTATTACTGTTTCTTTTCTTGAAAGGCCATGGGTATACCCTGCTTTCTGGGAGGCATGACTAGGGGCATGCTGGGAAGGAATAGTCCACTACATATCCGTCAGAAGAGGAGAGATGCCTTGAAAGAGGCAGACGTTGTTATTCTAGGAGGTGAGAAATTCATCTTGTCATGAGATGCACTGTAGTGATTAGTAGTTTGAGTGAGGATGACAATTTTTCTTTCTTCCAGGGTATGTTTATACGTTGAACACCTTTAGAGATGGTGAAAAGTTTTTTAAGTGCATTTTCACCTTTGAGTTTAACTCTCCTCACCATCTTTTGAACACGAAATAATGTATTTTTAAAATTTGATAAAGAAGACAATAAGAATTTTATTCATGTAAAGCAAGATAATGATTGAAATAGAAAGCTAACGGAATAAAACTGTACAAAAAGAAAGAAAGTGTAAAAGTAGAAGGAAAAGAAAGAGTCACTAGTAGAGGTTGAAAAGAAACAATATCAAAAAAGGTTATGTAAAAATTCTCTCAAAAATAAAAAAGTTTAAGTCACATTATTTTAAAGAATGCTCCTCAGAAACACTTGTGAGAAATCCATCATGGAAAATGCACTAAATAATAAAATTTTGAAAATGTGATATGCAGGTCTTTGAGATGCAAGAGTTATGGAAGATATATTAAGAAATTTAAAATTTTACATATGATGTGGGTTAAATTAGTATTAAAACAGCAAGTAAAGTAAGCCCACATTATAGTTTTGTGTGCGTGTGTGTGTGTGTGTGTCCATATCTTGAAATTTTGAACCAATAAGGAAATTATACCAAAGTCTATTAAACTTATGGTATTTTATTGGCCAAAGTGTTATGATATGGTTACAGAGAGGTCATTGGATTTGTAAGTAAAGAAATCCTTGGAATAATTGTCAAAAACAATGGTTCAGCAGAGCAAATAACTGCTAAAGACTTTATCCAACACCAGACAGGACTACCCACCCCGCTAGTTGTAAAAGGAACACTTCTCATGAGGACACTGTCTTCATGGAAATGTGGTGTTGAAAGTTGATGAACCATTTAATCACATTTTGGTGTATTTTCCCTTTAACAGGTGCTGTCCCAGACTTCCGATTAAATTATGGCAGGGTTTTGAGCCGTAGATCTAAGATAATAGCAGTCAACAGAAATAAGAATCAGTTGTTATTGGTGAGTATTTTGAGTGTAGTGAGTATGTACTCATACTCACACTGTGACTCATCAGTGAGTATATTTAATCATGGGTAAGGTTTTGTACTCATTCTTAATTCTGAGAGAGTGGCAGTCAACAGAAATAACAATCAACTATTATGTGAGTATTATAGGCATTGAGTGTAGTGAGTATGTATTATACATACACTGTGACTCATCAGTGAGTATATTTAATCATGGGTAAGGTTTTGTACTCATTCCTAGTTCTGAGACAGTGGCAGTCAACAGAAGCAACAATCAGCTATTATGTGAGTATTATAGACATTGAGTGTAGTGAGTATGTATTATACATACACTGTGACTCATCAGTGAGTATATTTAATCATGGGTAAGGTTTTGTACTCATTCCTAGTTCTGAGACAGTGGCAGTCAACAGAAGCAACAATCAGCTATTATGTGAGTATTATAGACATTGAGTGTAGTGAGTATGTATTATACATACACTGTGACTCATCAGTGAGTATATTTAATCATGGGTAAGGTTTTGTACTCATTCTTAATTCTGAGAGAGTGGCAGTCAACAGAAATAACAATCAACTATTATGTGAGTATTATAGGCATTGAGTGTAGTGAGTATGTATTATACATACACTGTGACTCATCAGTGAGTATATTTAATCATGGGTAAGGTTTTGTACTCATTCTTAATTCTGAGAGAGTGGCAGTCAACAGAAATAACAATCAACTATTATGTGAGTATTATAGGCATTGAGTGTAGTGAGTATGTATTATACATACACTGTGACTCATCAGTGAGTATATTTAATCATGGGTAAGGTTTTGTACTCATTCTTAATTCTGAGACAGTGGCAGTCAACAGAAGCAACAATCAGCTATTATGTGAGTATTATAGACATTGAGTGTAGTGAGTATGTATTATACATACACTGTGACTCATCAGTGAGTATATTTAATCATGGGTAAGGTTTTGTACTCATTCTTAATTCTGAGAGAGTGGCAGTCAACAGAAATAACAATCAACTATTATGTGAGTATTATAGGCATTGAGTGTAGTGAGTATGTATTATACATACACTGTGACTCATCAGTGAGTATATTTAATCATGGGTAAGGTTTTGTACTCATTCTTAATTCTGAGAGAGTGGCAGTCAACAGAAATAACAATCAACTATTATGTGAGTATTATAGGCATTGAGTGTAGTGAGTATGTATTATACATACACTGTGACTCATCAGTGAGTATATTTAATCATGGGTAAGGTTTTGTACTCATTCTTAATTCTGAGAGAGTGGCAGTCAAGAGAAATAACAATCAACTATTATGTGAGTATTATAGGCATTGAGTGTAGTGAGTATGTATTATACATACACTGTGACTCATCAGTGAGTATATTTAATCATGGGTAAGGTTTTGTACTCATTCTTAATTCTGAGAGAGTGGCAGTCAACAGAAATAACAATCAACTATTATGTGAGTATTATAGGCATTGAGTGTAGTGAGTATAAATTATACATACACTGTGACTCATCAGTGAGTATATGTAATTTTGGGTATGGTTTTTGTACTCATTCATAATTCTTAGACAATGACAGTCAACAGAAGTAACAATCAGCTATTACGTGTTACTATTATAGGCATTGAGTGTACTGAGTATGTATTCATACTTACATTGTGGCACATCAGTGAATCTATGAGATGGCCACTAATCAAAATATGCTGTTATCAGCAAACTCCAACAGAATGTAGGTTGTACATAGAGGGGTACAAATTTTAATTTTTCCCCCTAAGGGACTCTGTTGAAATATTTTGGGAACAAATTGCCCTCTAAGGAATAGTTTATGGGGCTATTTTGGGTTAAAGTGTTGCTCTGCTGACCCACTATTTTCATTGGTGTTACCCTTAATTGCTTACACTGCTTACATAGGCATACTCCAAGACAATGGCGTAGCCAGGATTTCTCTCAGGATTTCTCTCACGGGGGGCAGCATGCAGTATGATGTGTGATCGCCGAGGGACGTAAGGGGAGGGGCTGTTGGAAACGGTGAAAAATTAGGTGTCCTTACATGCAATCTGATGCCACATATGCTACGCTACCTTTGAAGGAAAATTTGTGTTCAAACATGTATGTATTTTTAGGTAAATAAAATATTGGCATGGCCCAGTGGCCCCCCTAAATACGCCAGTACTCCCAGAGGTAGTTAGGATCTTTTCAGGGGGTGCACAATACATCCTTGCTGTATATGCATCATTTTGTTGGAAATTGTGCGAACAAAATATTATCAGCAATTTTAATTTGTGATATTCATTTTACTGTTCAGCAGTGTACATCCTATGTGTGATACAGTTTAATTCTTACCTAGAACAAAAATTCTCACGTGACAAATTCGTATCATAGCAGTGCCATTAGATGGCAACTGCCTGGTTGTATTTACCCAGTAATAGTGCAATAAATTGTGGCAATGCCTTGTTACATTTGTAAAGAGAATATTTTGCCTGCCTCAAGGAACACATCATGGGCCATGTACACCCCAGGGGTAAGCTGACACAAAAATGGTTAAAAACCCCTGTCATAGACAAAGACAATGCACTTAATACTCATATCTTTGTCGTCATGCTACAACTGTGCACGCTTCTATATTGTAACTGAAATAACTACAAGGATAACAAATATTAATAATAAGTCTTGCTTCTCAATCTTTTTTCCCCAGAATGCTGGTGTGATGTGGAATCCTACTCTAGCTGTCCAAGCAGATGTTGGGTCATTCCTTGTTGAGGTTTCCAAGGGGGTCGCTGGTTACAGCTGTAGCCAGGACTGGATCCAGACTCTTAGGGCTAGAGATGCAGAAAAGGAAACAGCAAACTTGTAAGTTTTAAGTTCATAGATTGTTGGAGGCAGGTATCTCTCTTGAGGTATTTACACTTTTTAAAACAACTTGCCTACTGGGACAGGTGGCCTCCATGATTCACTTGCCCTGAAATGATGGAAAATAAGGCAAGACTATCTCTGAGACTTTAAAATTACCAAAGATCCTAGTTATGTGCTAATAACATGTATTTATTTAAAGAGATAATATTAGAGCCATTTTATGACATTTTACTGGCAATGAGTTAAGTATCTCACTCAGCAAAAATATTACTTTCTCTTTTGTGAAGAAAAGGAATTGGATCAGAGCTGTGTCTTGCTTGGAACATTTGAGCTTGTGTTGTTGTACAGCCCTGCACTCCCTGTGTTTGTTAAAACATGACTAGTTACAGATAATTTTAAAATATGCTGTAAAATGTAAGTAATGGTGGAACATCATAAGATGGATCAAAATCATCCTAACATAAACCATTATATTCCCAAATGTTTTGATATTTTAACAAACTTATCTGAAAAATTAGAGGGCATCCTTGGTTAAGAATGTTCTCGACCGTTAAACCCATCCCACCATATTTTTGGTGATATGAAAGGTAAATAGTTTGGTCAGTTGACTTTGTATGTCTATGACTTCCTATACATAGAGTTTTAATTAGGAATTTGTGTATGTTAAGAGAAAGAAAAAGAAGCAAGTTGTAGCTTGTTTAGTATGAGTGATTAAACAGACATCAGATACCTGAGTATGACAAACTTTGTACAGAGGAATTGTGCACTTAGAAGTAAGTTTTAGTATTGGGATTTATTTAAAGGATTCCAAGGGCTAAATTCAATGATTTCAAAAAATGCTGATTTTTTTTTGGTGTATCAGCAGGTGAAAATCTCATCATACTAGTGTATACTATCTGGAAAATATTAATTTTCAAGGATTTTTTTTCAAAAAATTCAGTGCATAATGGGAAATTTGTGATGTCATCACAACACAATGATTAGACATAGAGTTTTATCTCATGATGGTGTAAACACAGTTGTGTGGGATATTTAATAACTTAGTTTGATTTTACAGTAAAACCCCGTTTATCCGAACACATCGGGACCGAAGGTTGTTCGGATAACGAAAAAGTTCGGATAAACGAGGTTCCAAGTTTTTGCCTTAAGTACGGTACACTGGGTCCATATAAGACAGTGTGTCAACACATTTCCAAAATAATTCCGAAAAGGATTAAAATTGCAGACAAAATCCCCCAAAATATTTCGTTACTATTTTTTGTGACCGATGATATGACAAATAAATTTGAAGACGTCTAAAACAGAGAGATTTTATTCCAAAAATATGAGCCTTCACTCGTCTGAATGACCAATGCTTTCTACACACTAAACAAATGTGTGTGCTGAAGAAAAGCTGTAACGATCTGGAGGGGTATCTAGAGTATAAATTCTGCAAAATCAAGTCAAAAAATGTTAGAGACACATGTGTAGGAGACTCTCAAACAGCAGTTCGCAATGTTTTTGTAAGGTCTACTTTCATTATTTTTAGGTATGAAGCTCATTACGTTACTAACTTTTCAGATTTAGTGAAACTAAGATTACGCTAGCCTAACGTATTTTTGTATGAGAGGATATTGAGCCTATACCGACTCATGGCTCCTAACAAGAATTTCAAAGTAAATACGTACGATATTTCTTCCAAATTTGACAAAGAGATAACAGATTGTTTTCTATGTCCACATGTCGGCTGTTTTAGCCATCGTGATATCTTTCCATTACTTTTAAAGTCCCGGGAAAAATAATTGCATTTCCGCAAAAATTTACGTTGAATTTCGCCTTGTAAAGCACTTAAAACGTGGTGTATACTACTGTAATTGTGTTGACTATTATTGTTGTTAAATCTGACGGCTAGTTCGGATAAACGGGGTTTCGGATAAACGGGGTTCGGATAAACGGGGTTTTACTGTACCTAACATAATGGCATAGTTGTATGTTAGACCTATGTGGAAAAATGTAGAAGCAATGACAAATTTCAAGGACAGACAGGACATTAAATTATAAAGAATAACAAATGTCAGTGTGCCCTCTTTACATTACAGTCTGAGATCTTGAGGAGAGCTGGAAGTGTTTCTTGACAAAAATAACTAAATCTTCATAAAAATATTTTGAGCAAGGAAGTGGAAAGGCGGTTTACTACAGGGTTTGGAGGATATGTCTTGACAAGTTGACTTTTTTTCTCCCTCGCATAGGACCTTATGAAATTCCACTGGAAAACTCTTTTAAATTCATCATAATTGTTTCCTTGTCATTCTTGACAGATTTGGTAAAAACCTGGTAGACAAGTAGCTAAGGCATTAGACTTGTGAACAGGGATTGCTGGTTTGATTCTCAGTCAGTTCATTATTTGTCACTGGACAAGATGTTGTATATCAACTGCCTAAGTGTCAACTGCCTCTCTCTACCGAAGTGTCTCCCCCTGTGGGCTGGGGGTTGTAGAATATGCCCACGGTATTCCCCGCCTGTCGTAAGAGGTGACTAAAGGGGAGGACTTGCACCATATTTGAACTGAATTTGAAACCGAACTCTAACTTGAACTGTATTTTAAACCGTATGTAAACTTTTAAGTTTTCCCTGGTTGACACTATATAACACGTTCGTGTTGGTGTGTCGTTAAATCTTATCTAACTGACTAACTTACTCTACCTTAGTGTCAGATGGGTACCTGTGAGATAACTTGCCAGTGAGGTGTTTGTGTTGCCAGATAGCTGGGGACACAGTGTAAGGACAGGTTACTGGTCAAAAGGGATAATAGGTGCAGCACAATTGAGATGGATTTTGTCTACATATTGGTGCTTAATTAATGCAAAATGTTATTTTTGTTATAAAAATATACAGGAAGAAAGCCGAGGACAAGGTGAACCATTTCCTAAATCCTCTTAAAGTGCTCTACCAGGTGGAGGAAGTGATGGATGAGGAGAGTATCATTGTAGCTGATGGTGGAGACTTCGTTGGTAGTGCAGCATATATCCTAAGGTAAGGGTGAGGGGAGGGGAAGGGTAGGATGCTGGGGTGATGATGAGAATGAAGAGGAACGTATTCGAGGAAGGGGTTGGTAGAAGAACTTAGAATTTCAGATGTTGTGTGCAGGGGAGAGAATTTTATCTGATGGTAGAGACTTTTTTGGCAATGCAGCATATATCCTAACATAAGGGGAAGGGTAGGATGGTGTGGATGATGATAGTGAAGAGGACATTACATAGGTGTAGGAAGCTATTTGAGACGGGAGGGGGTTGCTGAACATTGTTTTGGACTGCCTTCCCGGAGGAGGGGGCCTCACATCGTGAAAGAAAAGAATGGGCATTGATAGTAGTGAAGTTCATCTTTGTCATGTCCAGATGAGTATTCAGTTAAGAAGGAAATTTGGGTCCAAATGTTCCATGCTATAACAAAGTTGAATTTTTATTTCATTTCAGGCCTAGGGGACCTTTAAAGTGGCTTGATCCTGGAGCATTTGGAACTTTAGGAGTGGGAGGGGGATTTGCACTTGGAGCTAAGCTGTGTCGTCCAGATTGTGAAGTTTGGATCATCTACGGTGATGGTACGTTAGGTTACAGTGTGGCAGAGTTTGACACATTTAACAGACACAAGATTCCTGTGATTGCTGTCGTGGGAAACGATGCCTGCTGGACACAGATTGTCAGAGACCAAGAGAAAATGTTCCATACCAGGGTTGCATGTGACCTAACTGTGAGTCAAAGATTGTTGTATGTGACATGGGAAAGAGTGAAATTAGTACTTAAAAGGGTCATATCATGACCCTAATGTGGTGACACATTGTGTCAATCTTTCTGCAGTCTGCAGTAGAGAATGCATGTGCAACAAAGTAGCTCTGCAGGAAAACTAGAATAGCCTTTGGTTGTGTACGGCTCAAGACTCTTAGAAGGACATTGCCTACATGTGTGTTTTAAGTTTATACTTTCAAGGGTTTTTTTTTTTTTGAAGAAAGATAATTTACTACTTTCAACTTCTGGAGAGGGGATATTTCATTACAAAATTCTAACTTCAATTTGAAATTTTATTATATTTATCATTTGCCTTTCTTTTTGTAGTTCTGCGATTATGACAAAGTTGCCGAAGGCTACGGTGGCACTGGCTACAAGCTTAGTGAGGAAACTGCAGAAGACATCAAAGCAACTTTCATGAAAGCCAAAGAAGACTGCAAAAATGGCAAACCAGCACTTGTCAACTGTTTGATAGGCAAGACAGACTTCCGGGAAGGATCACTGTCTGTATGAGAAATTTTCCTGGATGGAACATTCAGTATCAATGTTATTGTCATTTTACAAATGCAGAGGGTGCTTCAGATTGAAGAAATAAGAAAAATGCCTGTTTGTGGTTATGTTTGTTGTGGCTTGAGAATCTAATGAATGGCACATGAAGGTGTGAGCTTTCTGTGTGGTATTCGAGATGGATGAATTGTTTGTCTTTACGTTTGGTCCCTTGTTTGTTAGTTTGTGTGTGTCTGTTTGTTTGTATGTTTGTTTCGTATTTTTTCTGGGTGCTTTCTCCGGTTGGGTACTAAGTAAGAGCTAGATTTTATTTTATCTCTGTTGTGTGTATATTGTCATAAAACTGTTTTTCATTGTTTGTTGTTTGATAACTGTGTCACGTTTTTTCCATTGTGTCAACATGGCTACCAAAAAGGATCAAATTATTTTCATGTCATGTGTGATTGTGCCTCTGCTTGTCAATGTATATGTATTATGAGATCAGAAGTGGTACACAGAGCTTACCACTAGTGTTAATAAATACCTCTGTAGCTAGACAAGTTGTCAGCCTGTTACTCCTGTACACTTGTGCCATGGACAGATTAAGTAGTATTGAATGTCAGTATGGGATTGGGCTTCCCCACAAGTGATATGCACAAAGCAGTGTTTGTGTCCCACTAGTATGACACAATGTACTTGAAGCACAGGTGCATATAAGCCACCTTAGTTAGGCACTGTTGTTAATCAAATATAATTCTAAATCATTACCCTCATGATTACAGGGGAGCTTCCTATCCATCCCCCATTTTCACAGTCTTTGCCCTGGCTCACAACCCCTTTCTGTCCTCTCCCAAAATTTACCTTACACATTTTCTTCCTAATTCCCTCTCTCCCATAACACATAGCCTCTTGGTCACAATTCCCTTTCCCCTCTGCTCCCCGTCCCCCCTTTATTACTCTTTTAGATCTTTGTTGAAATAGCCCCCATAATATTTAACATTGTGCCCTATATCAGTCCCCCATTTTCTGTCCCTGCCCCTCTTTCACAGGACCTTGTCTCACAACATCTTTCATTACCTACCCCATATCTACCCCCATACATTTTCTTCTTAATCATCTCTCTCTCCCATAACCCATTTTCTCTTGTCATGCTTTCCCATACCTCCTCCCCAACATATTCCCCCCACCCCCAACACTTCCTCGATTATGACGACTTTCAGCCACATGCTGAAATGGCATAACTCCTGTTACTGAAGCCATTATTGCTTAAGATTATACCCTGACGGGTGTGAGATGTTATGTATTACATTGAATATGTTACTGGTTCCTTTAACGTACAGGGTAAGTCAGAGACAGGATGGCTGTTAAGAAAAGTTTTGATGTTATTGTTGAACTGTGATAATACCCAAGTTGATATATTTGTATCCACCATTTGAGGGTAAGAATTTCTGATAAAGTAATTTTGTGATTAATTCTTCATAATAGGCTGGCTGAAGGCCAGTACTGAGAGAGAAACTGGAAGTTATTTTCATACAATCATGGGCAAAATTTGTCCGAATCTGGATGAAATAGCACTCGCATTCATTGTCTGTTTTACAATTATCATTCACAAGCAGAGTTTTATTACCATATGTGTGTGTTAAGGGGCACTTCAAAAAGTATGTCTAGTATTGTGGGTAGCATGTTTATAAAATGAATTTGATTTACCATAGGGATGATCATTTATTGACTGGAATCAATATCTGTGACATCTGAGATCACAATATCTTGTTTTAGATAAAAAAAACGTATATCCTTTAACCCATTGGTCCCATAGCAGAATTCTGTCCCCCTTCTTCCAACATTTTGTGTGTACTTTCTGCATTCTGGATGAGGTTTTACACTTGACATAATGTTATGTGGATTTTCTTGTCATGAACAGGATGTCTTTATTAAAATAATATCTTTCTGTTTGTATCATTTAAAATTAATCTTCCAACTAAGACAAAAACACCCTAATTAGACAATATGAGGGCATTTGTAGCTATTGTGTGATATATGCTAAGTTTAAGGTAAAAATGGCACCAGCAATGAGCTTTATTGGTGGTCACAAAACATCATAAAAAGTTAACTTCTTTCTAGGTCTATTTGTATCAAAGAGAAGTTAAGGACATGATTGAGGGTATTTTTCAATATTGTCTTGGACATTAAGAAGGATATCTTGAAGTAAAAAGTATTTTTATTGTTAAAGCCATGACCACATAAGGTACATTCCAGCTTGCCTAAGTCTTAAATATTGCCAATTAGTATAAGAGTTTGAATGAAAAGATATTTAAAGTGAACAAATTTTGAGGTGGGGGGTCAGATGGGGTTGGGAGAGGAAGTAATAGTGGGTTGGGCTGATAATTGTAGGCAAGGGTTGAAGGCTGTGATATAACAATTTTAAGTAAAGAGGTAAGCTTAATAGATGATAAGATTAGTTTCATGATCTGATGACATTCATTATCAGTGTGATTGGCTTGCAAGGTGGAATTGATAGTTTTATGCCTTTTTGGTGTTTAGGCTCTTTTGTGTATAAAGTCTGCAAAATTGGCATATTATTCTCGATGGGTTTTAATCAAGGAGAGAATGCTGTGAATGAGAAACTGAGCTTTCTTAAAAAGTATATACTTGGAAGAGGAAATAATGAGTAACATCTAATGGTAAAGTTCTGATTTGACATTATGGATGTAAAGTATTTTTCTATTTTATGAAAGTGTATTGGTGGTAGAGTTACTAGCTACAGCCAGCAAAAGTCAGGGAGGTTAACAGAAATAAATTTGTTTTGAAAAATCAGCAAAATTTTCAAATTTCCTCGTGTTTGCCTTACAAGTTGGCCTACTTCTGAAGACATTTGTGAACATACAAATTACAAACAAAGGTAAAGCAAGCAGTTATTTTCCATGGATTTGGCAATTCAGTAACAAATTTATTGTCACATGATTAAAAAGAGCCATTCATGAATTAGGATATCAGGGTATACTAATTGTAAGTGGGGCCACTGTATTTTTCCTTCAAAGGAACACGGATTTTTTGCCCCCAACTGCACAGCCTTTAAACCAGGTATTCCGATATCAGAGAGGAGAAGGACCAAAATTACAGAACATATTGTGGAGGGCATCTTATGGTCTGGTTTTATAATTTTTGAGTGTCTATGGCAATTCCAGTGGTCTCCTTGCTCATACTTGAGATGTGGTTATGCTAATTGGTTGGAAAGTTTACCAGATATAATTGCATTGTGGTGATAAAGGGGGCATTGTTGGTGACATTGAATTTAGAGAGCTTTACTTTGAATTATTTTCTTAAGAGCAATGATACATTAAGGAATATTTTCCTGAAATAGTATGATGGATGCGGTTGTTGCCATTCTTAGGAGAAAGTACTTATAGTTGTTTCTTATAAGTTTATACAGGGTAACTATAGCATTTAAAAAATTATCATGCAGGATCATAACTGTCACCATACATTTCAAATAGGGGAGTTGGGTATGCTAGTGTTTCCAGATTTAAGAATCTTGCAATAAAAGGAAAGAGTTCCAGGAAAGTTTGACAGTATTGAGAAATATCTACAGTAGCAGGAAGGTATCATGAGTGATACCCTACCAGCTACTGAAGTCAATGTATTCTGGGAAAACACCAAATTTCCTAAAACTAGTTATCTAATTTTAGGAAATAAACAGGTTAAATTTTTTAAATTCAGTTACAAAGTGTGGAAGCACTGGAGTTGTTGGTAAGCATATTGATTTGTGATAAAAAATAAGTTAAATGCATGCCCATGCAAACCTTTTACAGTGCATACTGTCATCTTATATGGTCTGCTGTGATCAGAGAGGGGTCATAAGAAATATTGAAAGGACACAAGTACTGTCTTCTCCACCTCCCACCCCTACTCCCTGACACCATTTCCGTCTTCAAGTTGAGTCACTGCGAATCACAGGTCACAAAGTATGAGTTAGATCCAGTTGAAGTACCGACGTTTTAATTGTATTGATAAGCTTACTGAGATAATACATGTATTGCATAATGAAATGTCCTCTCCACAATGTGCTGCACCCAGTTTGTCTTCATATAGAAATGAATATTCAAGACGTGGAATTGGATATTCAAATACATGGATATTGATCAAGTATCTCGCTACAGCAGTCTGTCATTTGTCCATGTATTCATTAAATGGTTCCAGTGTACGTGGAAAATAATTCGGGTATTGATTATAATCATCAGACTTGAACTGCTGTTATGTTTCCACAAACCTTTGCCTCTCTTATTACCAGGCTGGACTGGGCCCAGAGTTAGCTTGTCACCTTGGCAGGGGAGGGGGGGGGGGAATTGAAGGTTTGGTGGGGGGCAGGAGTCTTGCAAGGATCTGGCATTTTGGTACATTATTGTAACCATAGAACTAAAGGAGAGGGAGGGACATAATTGAACTTGGAAGAGGGCTGTGGGCCCAGCACGGATTATGATCATGTGGCAGTGAAGGGGACACACATGGGTGTAGAATAGTGGCAGTAGTGTACCATTTGATGATATCTGGATCATCTCTAGATCCTCCCATCTTGAAAATCATTTCTTTGGCAAAACTGTTTGCAGTGGTGGCGAGAGGTCACAAAAGTTGATGGGTCACCAGCTGGGGTTTACTGTCTCTCTAAAATTATGGCTAGAGAGTGCCATAGGAATATATTGAAGACTTTGGGCTGAACATTTCTTATCTTGAATTTGGCATTTTGTAAAGTAATTTTGGTTGTTTTAAAGCAAAAACCTTCGAACTGAAAATAAATTGGGGCAGAGGCCCTCCTCAGTTCTGACCACCCTGCTAGGGACTGGCGATAGGTAGAAACCCTTGTTCAAATCCCAGTTTATCCTGGTTGACCAATTTAATTACCTGGTTTTTCCCAAATTCCATTAACCAACTCATTTAAACTGGGTTGCAAAGCTCTCCACTAGAATGAGCTGTGTCCAGTTGTGTTATGTAACCGGATTTTGCCCAAATTCCACATTAAGATCAACCAGGTTTTAAGTGGATTTAATGAGGTTTCAACTATATTGTAGCTGGGATGCAACTGGATCTAGTTGAACCCAGTTTAACTAGGACTGAGTTCAACTGGAATGGAGCTGGGATGTTAAATACTCCAACTTGATAATATTTGACTAACTTCTGGGACCATGCACAAGAACCTCAACCCTCACCCACACCCCCAGTCCCCAAACACTCAAATTTTCACTTTTTTTTGCCTGGACAAGTGTCAGGTGCTGAAAAAAAAGATAAGAAAAAATCCCACCTGCTAGTCATACCAATGCACTTTTGCCCCCATTTCTGTCATAAGCCCAATAGGTAATACTTTTACACTTTCCAGTTACCTGTAGTTTAGGGATGGGATATGATATATTCCTAGTTAGGCAAGCCTGTAGCCAAGGGGGTGCCACTTCAAAAGAAAAGCTTTTTGCTCCCCACCTCGAAAATTATTGCCTGAGTCCTTTTTGTGAAAATGATTTGCTTAATAGGGGCAATTGCATGGGGCCACCCCCACTCCATAAATATCTGGATATAGAGATCACTGCCTGCATTCTCAGTAGGAATGAAGTTTTGTGTTTTTCTCCTTTTTCCTATGTCCCTAGCTGAATTTTCTACTCTCTCAAGTTAAAGTTCACAATTATTCATCCATCCATCGACTTTAACGTGCAACAACTACATAAGGATGACAGGCGAGGGCCGGTAGTTCTTTGTTCCTCCCTTCAGAAATGTGGTTGCACAGAGTTCAGTAAAGATGTGTCCCTTGTCCTCTTTGCATACATAAATTATGGTATTCTGGAACTATTTTATATATAATATATTAATTTTTCTATTAATAATAAAATAATATTAATATCTAATAAATAATTTTTATTCTATATATAATATATTAATATATTACACTAGTTGTAGTTGTTTCCAAACAGGTTCTTCGGTGGGTCGACGACTTTCTCTCTGATCGTAAGCAAGCTGTTGTAGTTAATGGTACTCGGTCCCCTTTTGATGATGTCTCTGGTGTTCCTCAAGGATCTGTCCTAGGACCCATTCTTTTCCTTGTTCATATTAATGACATTGTAAATGCTGCCTCCTCTAATATTAGACTTTTTGCTGATGACTGTGTCTGTTATCGGGTCATAGAGAATGTTAATGATTGTTGTTTGCTCCAGAAAGACATACATAATCTAGGTCTTTGGGCCAAGACTTGGGGCATGAGATTCCAGCCCTCTAAGTGCAACATCATTACTTTCGCTAGAAAAAAAAAATCCGGTCAACTTCGATTATGTCTTGAACGATGTGAAGTTAGTTAAGGTTGACTCGATAAAGTACCTAGGTGTCACGATTTCCAACGACTTAAACTGGGATAAGCACATTCAATCTATCTGCAATAAGGGTAATAAGATTTTGGGCATACTTTATAGAAATTTATCATTTTGCTCTCGCGATGTGAAGTTAGCTGCCTACAAGGGTCTCCTTCGGCCTGTTTTGGAGTATGCTTGTTGCGTATGGGACCCACATCAGTCTTATTTACAAGATAAGCTAGAGAGCATCCAGAGGAGATCGGCTCGTTTTGTTAGCTCCGAATTTTCTCGCGAGCCAGGGTCGATGACATCTATTTTGAAGGACCTTGATCTCCCCACGCTAGCAGATCGTCGCAAGCAAAACAGACTTATTCTCTTCTCGAAAGGTTTTTTCGGTAAGGCTAATATTCCCATGGACAAACTCAGTCATCCAACTCGGAAAACTCGTGGGATGCACAACCTCCATTTTTGTCAACTCTACTCTCGGTCAAATTGTTATAAATTTAGTTTTCTTCCTAGTACTCTGAAAGATTGGAATAACCTTCCTGCTGCTTTGATTGATGGTTTAGATAGTCATAGAGATCCTGTTCAATATATTACTAATTTTATTAGGGCAAATTAGGGCACCCCTGACGCATGTGCGGTGTAGTAATGTCCTTTGGATGTGTCACCGTGATCCGAAAGAAGAAGAAGACACTTGCTACACGTATGGCTATTCAAAGCTCCCGTTAACCATAATTTTGAAATACTGCGTACTTAGTGCTATTCTTGCACATTGAATGGTGTTATTAGTGCAAGTCTGCAAATACGAATATCAGCTACGAGGACTGTTTACAATTTACGCCAGCCTTTAACACATAAAGTTTAGACCACGGCAAGCTGTTTCCACTTTCTGGGAATTTCCCTAATTTGGAGGAAATTTTGCGAACTCTGTCTGAAGGTTATATACAAGAGAAAAAAGAAGGTTTCACAAAAATTGAAGGAATTGTATCACAATTCAATAAAAATCAAAGTTAATCAACCAAAATATAATGAACTGATAATTCTTGAAAATTAATGCAAAATATGGTAAGGCCTCCTGATGTACTAAAATGGCCATGGTATTTTATGGTATTAGGCTGAATCTCATCTTCCAATTCTTTACCTATGAACTTGTTGTTGCGGTGCATTAGGTTCTGACTCCTTGCAGCAGAATCGTACATTGGGGTCTGGAAACATATGAAAGGAAATCCTGCAAATGTACAGGAAATTTGAATGTTCATTTCAGAAATTGGACATTAAATTATGGAAATACTACTCCCTGCAGCATGAAAGCTGGGTGAATGTGAACATAACGACTGAACGATATGCTTCATATTATGTTATCGTCTAAAGTCCAAGGCTAACAACTGAAGAGTTACAGCAAGATGTAGGAACTGAATGCTATCACATGACTAGTGTAGCGTACCAACTTCTGTTTTAAGGACATCTTGCTCAAAAGTGTCTTACATTCTTCTTCACACTCAAGACTTCAAGTCAAAGCTGCGTTCTCTCTACTTGCCAGAAACAAGTACCAGAATGGCCGATATTTCTATCTCCACACATGGGGTTGAAAAACTGTTAAAAGGTCTCAATAAAAATAAGGCTGTTGGACCTGACAATATCCATCCTTGGGTCCTAAGAGAAATTGCATCTGACTTTGCCCCTATGTTGAGTCACCTTTATCAACAATCCCTCTCAAGCGGGAGAATACCCGTTGACTGGAAGAGGGCAAATGTTTGCCCTATTTACAAAAAAAATGACAGCTCTCTCCCAAGTAATTATCGGCCGGTCTCACTTACCTGTATTTGTTGTAAATTATTAGAACACATTATAAGCTCAAATCTAATGGACTTCTTTGAGTCAAAGAATATCCTTTCATCAAAGCAGCATGCCTTTAGAAGATCACACAGCTGTGATACTCAACTGGTGTCAGTCATTGAAGACTGGGCTTCATCCCTGGATAAGAACAAACAAACGGATGTTTTCATTCTGGATTTTGAAAAGGCTTTTGACACTGTGCCTCATGAGCTACTAAAAACCAAGCTCTTTAGCCTAGGTGTATCGAACCAGATCCTCCAGTGGGTTGACGATTTCCTATCTGATCGTAAACAGGCTGTTGTAGTGAATGGTACTCGGTCTTCTTTTGAGGATGTCGTGTCTGGAGTCCCTCAAGGGTCCGTCTTAGGACCCATTCTCTTTTTGGCGCACATTAATGATATCGTAAATGTTGCCAGTTCTAATGTCAGGCTTTTCGCCGATGATTGTGTTTGCTATCGAATCATTGATGATGATAGTGACTGTCGTAGGCTCCAGGATGACATTGATAATCTAGGTCTCTGGGCTAAGACGTGGGGTATGAGATTCCAGCCTTCAAAGTGTAATATCATCACTTTTGCCAGGAAAAAGAAGCCTGTTTGTTTCGATTATGTCTTGAATGGTGAAAAGTTACTTAAGGTTGACTCAATTAAGTACTTAGGGGTTTCTATCACTAACCGCGACCTTAGTTGGGATAAGCATGTCCAATTTATTTGTAATAAAGGTAACAAAATCTTAGGGGTACTTCAAAGGAACCTATCATTTTGCTCTAGTGATGTAAAGCTAGCTGCTTATAAGGGTCTTCTCAGACCAGTTTTGGAATACGCAAGTTCTGTGTGGGATCCACACCAGATTTATTTACAGGATAAGCTTGAGAATATTCAAAGGAGATCGGCTCGCTTTATCAGCTCAAACTTCTCCCGGGAGCCAGGGTCTATGACTTCTGTTCTGAAGGACCTTGATCTCCCTACGTTAGCGGAACGTCGTAGACAAAACAGATTGATCCTGTTCTCTAAGGGTGTTTTTGGTAAGGCACAAATTCCTGTGGATAGACTTCGGCATCCCACTCGTAGAACACGCTGGATGCATAATCTGCATTTTTGCCACCTCTTTACTAGGACAAACTGCTACAAGTATAGTTTCCTCCCTAATACGGTTAAGGATTGGAATAGTCTCCCTGCTTCTGTAGTTGCAAATTCCCTTGATCATAAGGACCCTGCCCAGTTTATTGCTAACAACATTAGGGCTTGATACCTCTCGACGCATGCGTGGTGAAGTAATGTCCTTCTGGATGTGTCACCATATTTCGAAAGAAGAAGAAGAAACAGCAGGAGTGTCTGGGAAATCCGAAGGCCATAAAGTGCATAAAAATGGCTAGGGCTAACGTTAGGCTTAACTTTACTTTGAGTTTTACTAGAAGAGAATGTGTGTACTAAATCATTTTGGTCGTAGCTTTGTGTTGTCTTTCGTCCGCCGCTGACCCGTTCAACATGACGAAGAGTTGTCCTTGTAGTAAAGAAAGCTTGTGTCAGCCTGTGAATGTGACGTAACATGTAAGTTAAAGGGCCAGTCTGCATTTCTTGCACTCAGAACTGAAGATCTTCGGCGTGGAGTTGGAATTTTCCTTATGTTTTCTATTGTTTTTTGGGAAAAACTTCGGCGTGGGCCTGACATGGAATGCACTTTGGTTAATATAAAGGGCTTAGTAGGCCTACCAGAAATCGTCATGTGGCAACAGTGCACCAAGGATGTGCCATGTTTCACATGTGTGTGCACTCAAACTAAGTATATAGGCCTAGGCCTATGTCGGTTTTTCATTGGGTGCTGTGGCTTTCTGCCAACTTGGCACAGGCTTGCTATTAAAAAAGAAATACATTTATTAAGGGTGTCGATCTCAAAATGACTTTAGGCCCTAATTCTTAAAAATTTACCATGAAAATGTGAAATTATGTTAAGTTGGCAATTCCCCTTTAGTTACAATGGAATAGCCCAACCAGATGGATAGTGGCCATGATCTTCTTGAACTGGTAGACCCTGCAGCTTGAGAATAAGTGTGAAACTGAAAGATATTCAAACAAGAGGGCAATCAAGGAGTTGCTGATCTCATCCCAATACATCCTTTTGCTTCTTCCGAGTCTGGTGTAGCAGTCTGGAATTTTATTCTAATGGGAACACTAAGAGGAAACTGGGAAAATCGGATCGGATTCCGATCCGATTTTTGTGAGTTTTTACTAAAATCTTCTCCATTTCGGGTCAGAAAGAACCCCAAATTTGCCAACCTGTGTAATTATATGAGTTTTATCGCAGGACTACGAAAATTAAATTTATACGAATTATTTCGTGACGTCACATCGACAGACAGCTTTTATCGGACTACGCGTGTCCGATAAAAGCTGTTTGTCGGTGTGACGTCACGAAAAAATCAGTTAACATTTTATTTTCATAGACCTCTGATGCAAATCATATATTTACACTGGTTGGCAAATTTTGGTCTCTCTCTGACCAGAGATGGAGAAGATTTTAATAAAAACTCGCAAAAATCGGATCGGAATCCGATCCGGATTCGTTGTAGTGTGACTGCGGCTTTACGGTACCCACCAGCTTCCGGTTTCTGATTGCAGTGTACTTACAGCACACACGCACAGCAAAACTATAGGCCTGGATACTACTGTGACACAAGGGACGTGTGCCCTTCAAAACCTCTAGAGATGCGCGATCTTGCCCTTCAAAAACCATAGAGACGCGCGATCTCGTGACGCCGTGAATCCCCTCTATAGACCTTATGCATTGACATCACACTGACGTCATTTTGGGTGAAAACACTGAACTATATATGCTAGGAAGGATCATTCCACAAGAAGGTTTTTTTAAGCCACCATGAAGGGTCACGTGATGTAGGTTAGTTTGCTTAAGTCGATTCCACCGCGTATCTACTGATCTAGCGCTGATGCAAAGATGTACATGTATATGCTACCGCACCGTAGCGGGCCTTAGCGTCTCTTCTGCCTCTTGTACACTAACTTGCGCGCTATCACGCGTCAGCGTACACACC
The DNA here is from genome assembly GCA_029531755.1 of Holothuria leucospilota. Lineage (NCBI taxonomy): Eukaryota > Metazoa > Echinodermata > Holothuroidea > Aspidochirotida > Holothuriidae > Holothuria > Holothuria leucospilota. The sequence continues at coordinate 50,680,402 of CM055961.1, forward strand.
ATTGCGCCGCCTCAGCAACTTCATGAAAAGGCTTACATCACAATAGTTGTATAACATACAGAGCACCAAACGCGTACCGTGTAGGAGGATTCGAGGCACATCATTGGCCAAAATGCAAGCGTGCATGTGCACGCGTGGGTTAGCTTTCCTTCATGCGCCTTGGTGTTTTTGTGTCAAAAGGACGCTTTCAACGCGTTGTGCAGAACATCTGTGCACATGTATGGACAGCCTACTGTTTAGTGACGGTGCTATCGCGAATGTTTCAAAGTCAACGAGTCTCGACGTATTCGAAATGTGGTCACACGCTCTGTCCTTCGAATAGGCAGGACCACTCCTAAAATCAAGAAAAGTTTGTGAAAAACAATCTTTTGATCACACAATCATAGTGTAAAGATTCCCTATTAATTACAACAAAACACTAGAGACCTAATGAGTATAGTAACAACGGATTGCTTTAGCGTGTACATCAATGAATCTGCGATACATTACTTTCACTTCTAGATACGCGTCTCTGGGACAGTGGAATCGACTTGAGTAAGCTAACCTACGTCACGTGACCTCCCAAGTCGGCTTCAATCTCGAGGCGTATTCCGCATTGAGGTGTGTCCTCCAGTTCTATAGCTCAGTGGGTGAAAACAACGAAGCACATGTGCACGAACGGCGTGGATTTCGGCTCACGTGTAGTAGACTTACGCGCGTATACGATTGGTTGACAAATGTCTGCATTTATTGGTGTAACTTGCCATGATACGCGCTTTTCCGCCATTTTCCTCCAAAAGAGGGAGCACTTTCTCCATTGTGACATCATATGCATAAGGTCTATATTCATTGGTCAGTTTGTATGGTATCTTTATCGGAGTAACGCACTTTTATATGCGCGTTTAATTTCTTACGTGCAGGGCGGCGCCAGGGTGGGCAAAGCATGCTGGGTCGGACCCAGGTTTATTGTTGGGGGGGGGGGTGCAGGCATTGAAGACTTCCGTCACCCTACCTCCCCCCCCCTCGTGTCAGAACCTGCATTTTTGGCGTTCTCATTTTCTTGGACTTTATTTTTCTCTCAAGATCGTGCGTCCTTTTTGTCTTGGCAAGCATCCATTGTGTCACAGTAGTATCAATGGTTATGCCGTGCACGTGAGTTGTAAATTCGCTTACTGCTTGTGCGTTTTGCCCTTCAGTGCCTGGGAATCCATTGTGTGTGACGTCACATGAAATCCCTCATAGAGGGATTTCATGTGACGTCATGCCCAATGGATTCCCAGGACACTGAAGGGCAAAACACACAAGCAGTAAGCATTTTACAGCACGCATTTGGCGGACGAGGCGAAACCGAGTCCGTTATTTTGCAAATTAAAGTCCAGACGGTTATGAGACAATAACAGTCAGACAAATGTGGTTTATTCCTCTTCTACCACCGAAAATGTGTGAAAACTTCATTTTTATCAGTGTATAGGTTTACTGACCGTATGTTGTGGAAAAGCAGGTCAGTGTTTAACCAAACAGAATGCAGGATTCTCAATAACAGATGGCTAGAGGTGGTAGAATCCATGATAAACGTATAAAGATGCAATTAGTGAGAGGCATAAGAGGCGAAGGGGTGGGGGTTGGTTTACTAAACCTACACCGTCAAAAATGTGGTGGGCTCCTTCCCCCTCATTTCCAGGACAAAAACGCTCTGTAAAATGTCAAAAATTGCAGTCTTATTGCTTAAAATTTGATCAAATATTGCACCAAGTGCATAAAATACTTTCTAAAGGAGATGGGACCCCATACCCTTGGGTTCTTCTCCCAGGACAACATTCCGAAACAGTGCACAATCCCCACCTCAGTGGATCGAGTACAGCTTCTACGTCCATGAGTTAGTCTGTTAGTGCCCCTTCCCTGCTCATTCATGCATGGTAGTGGGAAGGAAGTTGCTATTTGACCCCTGGTTCATATCAGTCATATAAGCAAATAAAATGCTTGGGTTACTACAAAGAAATCTCCACTCTTGTAGCAAAGGTGTCAAGGAAACTGCCTACAAAACGCTATAGTCCGCTCAAAGCTGGAATATTGTGGGGCCATATGGGATCCTTACATCAAAATGTAACAACACTCGAGAATGTTCAAAGACGTGCAGCCCGTTTTGTTCTCAACAACTATAATTACAGGGATAGCCAGTGGCGTAGCTAGAGGGGGGGGGCAGGGGGCGGTCGCCCCCCACAAAGCCTCCGAAGGCCTCTGTCGGAAATTTCTAGTCTCTGTCGGAAGTAAAAAATAAAAACAATCCACTTGAAACACTTACAACACTTTTTATGTTTTTAAGCAGAATTACACATCGAAACGGCAACGTCAAAATCAAAAGTCAGTCTCAAAATTGCCCGAAAAGCAAACAAAGAAAAAAAAGAAAAGGTCCCCAGAATTTTACACGCCAGGTGATGGTATCATTACTTTAGGATAATTATCTGTCGAAAATTACTTGCATTTGCCCCCCCCCCCCCCAAAAAAAAAAATATCTAGCTACGCCACTGGGGATAGCGTCACCAACATGTTAACAGATCTCAAATGGGAACCACCTAAGAGCGCCGTACCAGACTTCGTCTCATCGCTATCTATAAGGAGGTTCATAACTCCATTCCCCTCACCATCCAGTTGCAGAGTAACCATAGTAGGACCACTAGACATAATCAAGGCACCCACATAATTGTTCCCCCTCCTTTTAGTAAGAGATGTTATCAATACTCGATGTACTCAAAACCGCTCGTGAATGGAATTTCCTTCCACCAAACATACGTGCAGCACCTGATGTTTGCTCTTTGAAATCTAGCCTAGTATCTAAGACTCACTCTAAAATCTAGGCAACTCCCCTTCCACACTGACCTGTCCGTGATAACCGATTTTGGACTCGGGTGTTTGCACAGTATGAAGCAGAAGTGTGTTTGTGACGTTATTTGCTTGGAACTCGGAACTGCTGTGATGTTAGTTAACTTGGTTGCTTACAAGCCAATATCAGGTGTGCATAGCACTATTGCACTACGTACTGTACGTACGGGAACGCGGGGGGGGGGGGGGTGTACGTTTTCACACTTACTCACGTACATTGTGTATGAACGGCCCATGATGGAAATAGCTAACCACGTCCCAACACACTCGTCTTTTTTTGCTATGTCAGGCTGGCCGGTCTATGTTCTACCGCACTTGAAGGGAAGTAGTAGTGCATTGCTGTCTTTAGTAATGCATTTAGGGCCATATATCATTTATCAATGAATAGGAAATAGCACCCGAAAATCCCAAAGTAACACTCGAAATGGAATTGGGGGTGGGGGGGGGGGACTATTTTTTTTTTGAAAATAGCACCCGAAATTGAAAAAAGTGTCTCGTACCCTGGAGTACAGTCAAGGTGGGTGCAGGAGCAACACTAGCCTAGGGTACCTAGGCCTAGTTCTCTCGTACACTTTGCTCCCTGAACTAGGCCTAGGCTATTGCAACACAAAGTTTTTCCCTCGTTATTACTGTGAGAGTAACATCGTCTGCTTGCGTTTCTGCAATGGTTGTTGTATGTGCGTACATGATTGTAACCATAGCTATGAACTATGTCACAATTGAACAGCAGTGCGTGCTATAGAGGGATTTCATGTGACGTCACGCACAATGGATTCCCAGGCACTGAAGGGCAAAACACATACGCAGTAAGCGTATTTACAGCACACGCGCACGGCATAACCATAGATACTACTGTGACACATCGGACGCGTGCCCGTCAAAACAATACTTGACGCGCGATCTTGCCCTTCAAAATTGCGTCTAGTTGGTTAAAGTCACGTGACTGAAATCCCTCTATACAGCATACTGCACAATAGTGTGAACGTCCTAGTAACAAGATTTAGAATGTTTTAAAAAACAAAACAGGATCGTTTGTATAAATCAAAATTTTTGGTCTCTTTTTGGAGACTGAGTGCTAGTATCCTTAAAATGACGGGTCTTAAACATATAAATGACCCATAGAGGTCAATTACCCAGGAGTTTATGTGAATTTGAGAAAGATTGAGACCATTCAAAATTTTTGATGGTGCGGTAGCCCAATTTTGACAATGGGTATATTGCTGGGATATTTAGGGATAAATCAAAAGTGACATTGTTTTCATCTGTGAATTTCCTGCCAGATCAATTAAGAACATTTCTAAATCTACCAAAGATCATTCCTAAACCTAGGAACAAATTCAGCATGAAGATAGGAATGAATTCTTCCTAAGTCCAAGATAGGAATATTTCTAACTTTTATGAAATAGAGCCCGGCCCCTGGTATGGGAATCCCCATACTAGGTCAGCAGACTGCGGACTAGAGCAACACACGTCTGCCGGGCGGCCAGATCAAAGGTAGTTCTCACGTACACTTTGCTCCCTGAACTAGGTCAGCAGACTGCGGACTAGATCAAAGGTAGCTTGCATGATTCACACGGTCTATTTGTGACGTCATTTGTTTGGAACTTGGCGCTGCTTACAGTATAATGTACCCTGTATCCAGTGTACTAAAGAAGCGCAGTCGCTCTCACACCATACCGACTAGACTGTACTTGCGTGCGTGCATTGCGTGTGCGTGTGTGAATTGAACTTGGCCCCTGCGATGCACACGTACGTCGTTGTTGCCATGCAAGAGATGAAGAATATAGGTAGTTCTTCAAGAGAAGCAGGCCTGAGGATTTCAGATTTCATGGTAACCATTTTTTAGGTTACGTGGTTTTTGAACCACGTAACCTAACGTAACCCATTTTGTTGAGTCTCAAAAAACCCATTTTTGCGTATTCCCAATATAAAGAAAACACGACTCTGTGACAGTTTACCACACTGAGTTTCGTATAGTAGGTGTACGAGCGATCACTTGCACTGTCAATGCCAAAGTGCACAACATGTGTCCAACTTGTACGAAAAACAATATTTCAAAATGACATGATGCTGTAAATGTGTGCTGAGGCCATGTCGTGGAGGTAACAGCATATGGTTTGGAGTACAGTAAAACCCCATTTATCCGAACACATTGGGACCGAATGTATTTCGAATATCGGTGAAATTCGGATGTACAGGGTTTAAACTTTTTGCCTCAAGCACGGTACACAGGATCCATAAGAAAGAGTGTGAACACATTCCCCAAATAACTCCGAAAAGGCTGGAAAAATTGCAGACAAAATCCCCCAAAATATTTGGTTACTATTTTTGGTGACCGATCATATGACAAATAAATTTTTAGACTTCTAAAACACCTGGATTTTATCCCAAGATTCGAGCCTACGCCCTTCTGAATGACCAATGCTTTGTACACACTAAATAAGTGTATGTGCTGAAGAGAAGCTATAACGATCTGGAGAGGTATCTAGCGTATAAATTCGGCATAAATTTCCAAAAGTATTAGAGACACATGTGTAGGAGACTCCCAAACAGAAATTCGCAATGTTTTTGTAAGGTCTACTCTCGTTATTTTTAGGGAAGAAGCTCACTACGAAACTAACTTCTCAGATTTAGTGAAACTACGACTTACACTAGCCTAACGTATTTTAGTATAAGGAGAAATTGAGCCTATGCCAACTCATGGATCCTAGCAAGGTTTTAAAAATAAATACGTACGATTTTTTTTCCAAATTTGACAGAGAGATAAAAAATTGTTTTCCATGCCTACATGTTGGCTATTTTAGCCCTCCTGACATCTTGCCGTGACTTTTAAAGTCCCGAGGAAATTAGTGCATTTCTGCAGAAATTTACGTTGAATTTTGACTTGTACAGTAAAGCCCTGAAAACTTGGTGGATTCTGCCGTAATTGTGATGAATATTATTCTTGTTAAATCTGATGGCCAGTTCACAAGACGGGGCTTTACTGTACACGTAGCATCATAGTAAATTACTGTTGAAGGACACGCTGAATTCTCATTTATTTTATGATCGAACTAAGTACAGATAAAACCAATATCAGTCTGACACATCTATTTTATCATCTCCAGTATCAGTTAGCTGCATAAGCAAGAAGTTTCCTTGACATCGTCATTGCAAAAACATTACGAAGAAATCTTCGCCCACTCAATGGGTCCCCACTGACATACTGTGTGTTAACTGTGGCATGATTTTTGAAACAACTTTCATGATATCGAGCTATGTGCGAAGTCAAAGCAGTGGGGCCGTAATCACAGCTTGTGCAGTGTATCCGCATTGTGTACAACCGAGAATCATGGCTGGACAGGTCGTCGCCGTAGTGCGTGATACCAGTCAGCTAGTGTGGAGTCGGCAATTGCAATTTGCGATAGCACGTGCTGCAAGGTGTGAGCCTCATGCGATCTATTTTATGGTTTGTGATATGAGGCAAGAGCAATGTGAGAAAAATGTCGCAATTGGTAGTCTGTACTTTATCAGATATCTCCTAATCGAATTTAAAATGCCTCTTAATGAATGTTCAGATTTTAGGTCAGATAAGAGTTGAATTTGAGTGTCAAATGGGACATCGTAACCGATTTTTCGGTTACGTGGTTTGGCGGTCACGTAACCAACACGCGACCGCGAACGATCGTTCGCGTGAAATCCGCAGGCCTGGAGAAGGTAAGCAACAGAGTTACAGACAGCCAAAATTCCGTGATGAGCCACAGTGCTCACAAACTTGGTCAAAGTTCTTAACCAGGTGTGTATTTCAACTAAGCCTATTAGGCCTAGGGCCTACCTAGCATTTTAGCGTTATTACAGTACTATTAATAATTTAGCGTAACCTAAGCCTAACGTTAGGCCTAAGTTAGGCCTAGGCCTAACATCAGTTCCACCGTGCGCGTACTTAGTTATGCTTCATACTGGGACGCGCTTGGACTTTTACTACGGTGGGGACACGCGTATAGTTTTACTTTTATGGCGCCAAGAACTAGTCATGCTTGACACGCGTGATCGCAGTTCAGTCTAGGCCTAGGCCTGGGTTTTTACTTAGACTAGAGGTGGTCAAGTTTTGAGCAAGAGAAGCTTAGATAAGTGTGCATCTGATCATGTCATTGTGTGGCTTTTATGGTGGGGTTTGTGAAACCGCAGGTGAAAACTGAATTTTGAGTGTCAGGAAAAGACAGTGATCAATGTAACGGATCATTTACCTTTTCTTTCAGTGTTTCCTGCCAAATTTAAAAAAAAAAAATTGTTCTTTTGAACATCTTGACCTTTGACCTCTGACCTTTGACCTATCATGCTGAGGGTACTGGAGGCACAAATTCCAAGGACTGTGCACCCCCACACCAAGTTTGGGGTCAGTAGTACCTTCAGTTTTGAGTGAGCGCACGGCACACTTTTGACCCCAAAATTGTCGTTTGACCTTCTGACCTCGTGACCTTTGACCTCAGAAGGTCAAGTGTAAAGTTGCATAAAGTAGGTGTCCATCAGAAGGTTATGCGAAGAAATGAGGATCGTTAAATGTTTCGTTCAGCTTTTATAGCCAGATTTAAAAATTTGCTTATTTTGACCTATTGTGACCTTTGACCTCTGACCTTTGACCTATCATGCTGATGATATTGGAGGCACAAATTCTAGGGGCCATGCACCCCCTCACCAAGTTTGGGGTCATTAGTACCTTCAGTTTTAAGTGAGTGCGCGTCACACTTTTGACCCCAAAATTGTCGTTTGACCTTCTGACCTCGTGACCTTTGACCTCAGAAGAGCAAGTGTCAAGTTGTGGCAAGAGCGCTTCAATACGAAAGCTATGTCAAGAAATCAGGGCCATTTACTGTTGCATTCAGGTTTTATAGCCAGATTTGGAAAATTGCTTATTTTGACCTTTTTTGATGGTTGACCTTTGACCTTTGACCTATCATGCTGAGGGTATGTCAGGCACAAGTTCCAAGGACTATGCACCCGCCCACCAAGTTTGGGCTCAATCTTGTTCTTAGTTTAGGAGGAGTTCGCGACACACTTTTGACCTGTGGAATGTCATTTGACCATCAGAGCCTTTGACCCAAATTTTAGGCATATTTGGTCAAATGACCAGGAAACAGGACTTTCACCACTCTATTTTGCCCCACCCTTGAGTAGCGGTCATAAAGCCCCAAATTTCCCTACCATGCATTTCCATGGTTATGGTTGCTGTGGCGACTGGCAGGGGGAAACGTGTGCACTTTTCAATGGTAAACGAAGCACAATATCTCATCCCCCACATACTACGTATGTGGGGATGAGATAATAATAGGCCTTGAATTCTGAGGCATGTGAGTGTGATGGCATACCACCACTTGCCACAAATCACTGTGAGGAGTGTGAGTTTTTGCACACCTACGTAGATCTATACAGAATAGGAACTCAGATAAATATAGGCTATTGAAATAGCAGATCTACCCCACTCTATAATTCCTGAGGTAGTGTGATTTGTAGCACACCTGGAAAATCTAAAACTCAAGTCCTGCAAATAGTTAGAACTTAGAACTTACAGATTCTTCGTCATGGAAACTATAATCAGTCATTGTTCAGTAAAACAGCTGGTTCGGTTACATGGCCATGTACTATTCAGGAATCAGGCCGAGAACACTTTGGGGCCAAACCCAAAAATGCTCATCACCAAACCTAAAATCAATGCCAGTTTGGACCAAGAATTCACATTCATGATAATTAAGACTACAGTACTGCCCAAAATGTTGTAATGTTAAGAAAAAGTTGCTATTAATTGCATAATCAGTGAGATGTGGTCATGCATTCAAAGATGCAGTTGCACATTTAATGGGATGGAATTACAGTAGGGAAAAAGGACATTTAACAACTTATATAAAAAGAGTTTGAAGTCTTTTCCTTTTCTGTATCAAAGCTCATTTGTAAACACAAGTTATGCACTTAGACTGAAAAAATACCAAAGATATGCCTACTTTGAAAATAAAGTAAAAATGAAAATGTCCAATTTTGTCCCACCACATTTTTTTGACATTCTTTTTTATTTCAATGGTATGAAAGTTGAAAACTTCATTGAAACTTTCCAAAATATCAAATGCAAGTGACACTTCTCTGTGCAAAAAAGTCAGTGTGGTGTTTGTGATCTGGATGAAGCATATACAGTACAGTACTTTTACCTTGGTGTACATAATTGAAAAACATTAGTGTAGCGTTGGAAGAAACATCTTGCATAGCAAAAACTCTGCACATTTGTCCAATCTCTAGAAGATGGCTTTTGATATGTACATACTTGACTCCATGTGGTGGTGATGTATGTATGTTTGTGTATTGGTGTGTGTGTGTTCAGTACATGTGATGTTTAGCTTGTAACAATATCTCAAGAAAGGTAAACTTGAGGGATCCATGTCATACTTGGCATCATGGCATGTGGATGGGCCATATTGAGAAGATAATCCATACTGTAGTACTGTTTTGGTGGATGTCAAAGGTTATTAATTAGGCTCACCAGATGTCAGAATGTGAAAACCTTGTAAACACTTATCTCAAGGATGGAAACTGATGAATCTCATACTCCAGTACTAATGTTGAGTTCAGTGGAGGTCAAAAGGTGTAAAACTTGACAACTACTCATCAGCATGATAACTTTAGAAGGTAACATTGAGGAATCTTGTACTTAGCATACAGATACTCCTTATAGAGAAAAGGATCCCTATTTTATTTGTAGGAGGTCAAAAGTCATTGAGGGTCCCCAGAGGTCAAACTGTGAAAACCTTGTAAACACAGTACCTCAAAAAGCAAAACTTGGATGAATCTCATACTGTACATGGTATGTGGGTGCCCAGTATAAAGTTCCAGAAGCACACCATGTTTGATGGAGGCCACAGGTCATTTTAGGTCACCGCAGGTCAAACAGTGTAAGCATTAAAAACTGCCTTCATGATACTCCATGATGGGTGAACTTGTGGAGTCTCATACCCTGTACTTACGTGTAGCATATATATTCTTATACTTCATGTGAGGTCATTAGAGGGCAAACGTGCAGAAATTTTGTTAACATATCTGAAAAACAGAAAGAAAGGTGTACCTGTGTGAATGTCATACTTGACATGTGGGTGCCTTACATTCATGAAATGATTGCTATGTCTTTTTGATAAGGTCAAAGGTCATTTGAGGCCACCAGAGGTCAGACTGTAAAAACCTTGTAAACACTTTATCTTGAAAACCTCAGGCAACTTACAGTACTTGTACAGATCTACATCTCATACCTGGCTTGTGACATGGGTGCCCCACATTGAGTTCAAGGACATTATATAGAGTTCAGTTGAGGTCAAAAGTCAGCTGGGGTCATCAACAGTCAAAGAATGTAAAGTTTGAAAACTGCTTGTAAACACATCATCTCAATTACGGGTGTCTCATGTTGATACTTGTTATAAAGTAGATGATAACTTTTTGGAGGAGGTCAAGGTAAAAGGGCAGATCTGTGTTCATCAGAGATCAAACTGCAGAATTTTGTAAAGATGATATTTTGAGAAAAGAAATGTGTATGAATCTCCCATGTGCATGACATGTGGGTGTTCCACATTGAGCAGATAGTCTGCTGTTATATAGTCTGGGTTAGAGGTCATTTGAGGTTACCAGAGTTCATACTTTGAAAATGTTGTAAACACAGTATCTCAAGATGAAAAATTTCGGTGTTATCTCAAACTTCCTCATACTGGATGCATTGTTTTAGTATTAAGTATGACCTGTATTATATTTGGTGGTAATTAAAGGTTATCTGGAGTCACTGAAAGTCAGGCTGTGAAAACCTTGCAAAAATGATTTGTCAAGTATTAAACATGTTTGAATGTAATACTGTACATCTGCCACACAGGGATGTCACTATGCAAGGCGGCACTGGGCGGCACTGGGGAGCCCGGCCCGGGACTGATGAATTGCACCTGCTACTCATGTTGAAGTAAACACATTCCACCTAGCACTTTTCCCAATATTTTTTTTTATTCCATATTCAACTCATTTAGGATAACATGAATATTAAAAAAATAGATGCATTGTGAACAACAAATTGAATTCCTATTCGAGTAAAAGTAGCACCCATTTTTCCATTCACATTAAGGACATGTAACTTACAGTAGAACATTCTTTGTTAAAAACGTGGTATGCATTACAAGTTAAATTCCAAAAAATTTCATACCCAGAAAAAAGTTAGCCTGTATAACAGTTGCTGTTATAATTGTACTGTTATAACATAGACTAACTATCTCATAGAAAACCTTAAAACATTTAACAAACGACATTCAGAATCATACAGATTTTGCAAACCGATAAATTTTTTTGAATTCGTCAGCTTTTTCCATGCTAAAATATCAGTCTCAACCTGGAGAATAAATTTAAACTTGTAAAGGAAAGAAATAAAGACTGGTTTTTCATTCTGTTGCTTAGAAGAAAAAATAAATTATTTCATATAAAGAAGAAGAAATTTATAAGGATGAAATAATGTATCTTAAACCGAAAAATATCATGTTTAGTGAAAAAGAACTGCTTATTAAGTAAATTCATTTCAACATCCAAAATGAAAGTTGCAATAATGATACTATAATTTTATGGTTTTTGAAAGAAATTTGGATGTAACATTAATCTCAGAATCAGATGGCCAATTGGGGCATTAATTTAGAGTACAGAAAACTATCCACACCTTCCTAAATCCAAGGATGGTGATCACTATTAGGGTCACAGTCAAGAATTACCCAGCACTAAGTTTGGCCTGGTGACAACCCTGCTGCTATGTAATCATCCTTGAAATAAAGTAATGGCCATGTTTGTATGATCAATCCTTGTGGTCTAGGCCCACAGACTTCTAACTTGAAAATTTAAGCACAACATCTTAACCCTTTCACAGCCAGAGTATGTATCAGGCCAATGTACTGTTCATGGCCACTTACTGTGTGTTTAATTACACATATGGAAACTACCATGTTTGAAATGACCTAGCAAGCTACATTATGATGCATGCCCCAAGAAGTTGGTGTGGCTTTCTGAATAGATAGTACATGTAATTTGCAAAGGTGGTACAATTGGAATTTTTTTAATATTGTGAACTAGTGATGATACAGACCAAACAAAATGGCAGCGTTCTAATGCAAGTCAGAGCTAGTAATGTGTAATTTGAGAAACAGCGTACGTAGGAAGCCATGAAGAAAACGACTGTGAAACTGATTGAGATGAAATGTCTTCAGACATATATTGGGTGGTGATTGCAAGGCTCTGACAAAAGTTAAGATGCTTTTCCTTGGCAAAATTTGCGATCTAGAGGTGGATCAAGGTCATGCATCAATACAGAGATCAGTTCTGTGAATCGAAGCAGTGAGCTGCCACTTTAAGTTTGTTCGTCCGAAATTGAATTTTAAACAATCCTTACTGATAGAGACGTGTACTTTCTACATCATGTTCATATCAACTTCAAATTCTGTTTCTATGTAAAAAGTCATTGTTACATTTCAAATATATGGCCCATCAAGAACTGTGTCCACCTAGCTGGCTGTACAATGCACAATAGGAAAAATCTGAATGGCTGTGAAAGGATTAATGAAGCTGTCAGTTTGAAACCACAGTACTTACATCCAACAGGGAATCACTAAGTTTTTTGGCCTTCTGGTTAAGAGAAGTGTACAGTACAGTACATCTTGCAAGTAAACCCATGAAATAAAGTAACCTATGTTGGCATTTTGTCTTTTGAGCCTACATTTTTCCAAAGAAGGCTGGCCCATGTTCAAACCAGAAAAAAACCTATATTAGAAATGTTGTGTATGACTGCATGGTCACCTGTACTATCAATATTTCAACTTCTATCATAAATTGCTCACAGACAGCCTGCAATTTTATTGCTCTGCCAGAAAAGAATCAGGTCATGATGAATGATCACTGCTCAGGCTTGAAAAGCCTCTTCAGTGTAATTGTGTAATCAATCAGATTGGCCATTTGAGTTAGAGGGGGACTGGGGATTGGGCAGAGGGCAAATAAAGGGAGTTTATAGTATGAGGCTGAATAGTTCGAGATTCAGAATGTGTTTGGAATTACTGGAGCCAGGAATAAAAGACCCAGGGTGTGAATGATAAGTAATGGTAAGCTACTGTAGTGTAGTAGGAAATGCAATCCATCTTAAAAGTACTTGTACATGACATTGTAAGTAAATTGTTTCCTCCATTTTGTTTGGACTTCTGAGTCAAGGGGCAGGATTTGCAGTTCAGATATAATCAAGGCAACCTATACAGTATAGGTCAAGGGCTATTGAAGGGGAATTCCCAGAAATGTCCATTTAAAGGGAGTTCCTTTTTTTATTACTTACTGTAACTTTCACATTGCTTGACTGCATGAGTACAGTAAAACAAGCAGGAATCCAGCCTTGGTTTCTACTACTGTAGATTTAAATTGTCAGATGTGGGTGGATTTTTGATTTTCTGGTCTCTAGTCTTTGCAAGAAAGTTGGTCTATTAAGATTAGTATTTTGAGTGTTACCAATTCATTGCTAAATAAAATGGGGAAAATTTTATTGCCCTGCTTATAATTGTAAGGCCCTCAAGAGCCCTGGTAACATAAAATAATATAATTTGCTTCTTCTTTTCCCATTTCCCCTATACCCCGTCATAGACACACATTCCATGCGTAGCAAGTGCTCCACCATCATGATAAATTGAGCCTTCCACCCCCCCACCCCACCCCACCCCTCTTTTTTCTGCAAACTGTATGCTGACATCTCCAGCATGTCACATAAAATCAAAGTACAGTATTATAGGTTCCAATTTCTAGTGTACATTGACTAGAGCTTTTGAAGCTTATCAAAAAAAAAAAAAAAATGGAGCCCCTCACACACTGCATAACAATGGGGCCACCCTGTAGGCTGGGAGCTTCCACAGTACTTGGACCAAAAGACAGCTCCCCACTGCTGGTAGCTCTGGCTGTATTAAAAGAAGGGTGTAAGCTCAAATCAAGTTTTGATATGTTAGAAGGGTGCTTATTCTAAGCATTCTGGTGAAATTTGCATTGGAATCAGATGTGTGGTTCCCAAGATATTAGCAGTTAAAGTTGTCACATTTTCAACACAAAGTGAACTTGAAGCAAGCACATATGACATCACAGCCTCACATTAATGAGCAGTCTTGTGTTTTTCTTTAAACTTTACAACCAATTTTCTCCTTCACATGCCACATGGGGAGGCCCTATCCCTATTAATTTCAAGGTCAGCACAACAGACTGAAAAAAACAAGGGAAACAAAACATTTCTCATCAATGTGAGGAAGTGATATAACCCCTGCTTGCCTCAAGCTCGTTTTGGGTCACAAATGTAGTAACTTTGCTTGCTGATATTTCGAGTACTATATGTCTGATTTGAATGGAAGTTTCACTTAAACGGTTAAACCCTTCTGTTATCATTATCTGGGAAATGACAGTTTTTGATTCCTTGCCAAAGGCCGAAGGAATCTATGCGATGGTGATGTTGTGTGTGTGTATGTGATGCTTTTGCTTGTAAACACGATATCTCAAAAAGGGCAACTCCGAGGGATCTCATACTTGGCTTGTAGATTGCCCATATGGAGTAGATGATCCCTATTGTTTTTGGTGTAAGTCAAATGTCATTTGGAGTCACCAAAGGTCAAAAGGTCAAAACCTTGTAAACACGATATCTCAAGAAGCATAATAATTAGGGATCTCATACATAACATGTGGATTGCCCACATGGAGTACATGATCCCTATGGTTTAATTCGTTTTAGGTGGAGGTCAAAGACCATTTGGGGTAACAAGAGGTCGAATGGTAAATACCCAGGAAATTGCTTGTAAACATGATATCTCCAGAAGGATAAGTGTGAGGGGTCTGATACTTAGCATGTATATTGCCAATATTAAGTAGATGATCCCTACTGTTTTTGGTGGAGGTCAAAGGTCATTTGGGGTCACCAGAGATCAAAGGTCAAAACCTTGTAAACACAATATCTCAAGAAGCATAACTGTGAACGGTCTCATACTTAGCATGTAGATTGCCCATATTGAGTAGATAATCCCTATAATTTTCAGGAGGTCAAAGGTCATTTGGGGTCATCAAAGGTCAAAAGGTGAAAACCTTGTAAACACGATATCTCCAGAAGGGTAACTGTGAGGGATCTCATACTTAGCATGTGGATTGCCCATATAGAGTAGATGATCCCTATTATTTTTGGTGGAGGTCAAAGGTCATTTGGGGTCACCAGATGTTAAAAGGTTAAAACCTTGTAAACACGATATCTCAAGAAAGGTAATAATTAGGGATCTCATACATAACATGTGGATTGCCCATATGGAGTAGATGATCCCTATGGTTTAATTCATTTTTGGTGGAGGTCAAAGACCATTTGGGGTAACAAGAGGTCGAATGGTAAATACCCTGGAAATTGCTTGTAAACATGATATCTCCAGAAGGATAAGTGTGAGGGGTCTGATACTTAGCATGTATATTGCCAATATTAAGTAGATGATCCCTACTGTTTTTGGTGGAGGTCAAAGGTCATTTGGGGTCACCAGAGATCAAAAGGTCAAAACCTTGTAAACACAATATCTCAAGAAGCATAATTGTGAAGGTTCTCATACTTAACATGTAGATTGCCCATATTGAGTAGATAATCCCTATAATTTTCGGAGGAGGTCAAAGGTCATTTGGGGTCATCAAAGGTCAGAAGGTGAAAACCTTGTAAACAAGATATCTCCAGAAGGGTAACTGTGAGGGATTTCTTACGTAGCATGTGGATTGCCCATATAGAGTAGATGATCCCTATCATTTCTGGTGGAGGTCAAAGGTCATTTGGGGTCACCAGAAGTCAAAAGGTTAAAACCTTGTAAACACGATATCTCAAGAAAGGTACAGTAACTGTGAATGATCTCATACTTACCATGTAGATTGCCCATACTAAGTAGATGATCCCATTTATTTTTGGTGGAGGTCGAAGGTCATTTGGGGTCATCAGCTAGGTCAAAATGTTAAAACCTTGTCAACACTGTGTCTCAAGAAGGGTAACTGTGAGGGATCTCATACATAGCATGTGGACTGCCCATATTGAGTAGATGATCTCTATTGTTTGTGGTGGAGGTCAAAGGTCATGTGGGATCACCAGAGGTCAAAAGGCCCAAACCTTGTAAACACTATATCTCA
Source organism: Holothuria leucospilota (assembly GCA_029531755.1). Taxonomy (NCBI): domain Eukaryota; kingdom Metazoa; phylum Echinodermata; class Holothuroidea; order Aspidochirotida; family Holothuriidae; genus Holothuria; species Holothuria leucospilota. The sequence continues at coordinate 50,696,440 of CM055961.1, forward strand.
AGAAGGGTAACTTGAGGGATCTCATACTTAACTTTTGTATTGTCCATATTGATTAGATGATCTCTATTGTTTTAGTGGAAGTCAGAGGTCATTTGGGGTCACCAGAGGTCAAAAGGTCAAAACCTTGTAAACATGATAATTCAAAGAGAACTGTGAGGGATCTCACACTTGACATGTTTGTATTGAGTAAATGATCCCTATTACTTTCCTTGCAGGTCAAAGTCATTCAAGGTCACAAAAGGTTAAGACCTAGCAAACATGGTATTTCAAGGAGGATAACCATGAGGGATCTCATACTTGGCCTGTGGATTGTTCATACTTAGCATGTAGGTCATTTTAGGTCACAAGATTTCAATAGGTTTTGACCTTATTAACATGATATCTCAATTAGGATAACTGTGAGGGAGCTCTTGCTTGTCATGTGGGTGATTCATGTTTGTTACAATATATCTATATATGGCAAGGAATCACTGAGCCTTTTGGCTTTCTGGTTTTGGGAGCACTTGTACGGTACTTGGAGCTAAAATTTGAAACCTTGTTTATCCAGATTTCCAGGTTATCCAAATTGCAGCACCTTCAGCCCCAGTGTGTTGGGATTAATAGGTTTTACTGATATCATTTAATGTGAGGAATGCTCTTGCAAGTAACACCTAAGAGTTCAGGTTACATAATGTACAGTATGTATTTAAAGGATGGCACTGTCCAGTTGACTTGAGAAACCCTTCTACCATTGAACCTCTGATATGGGGAAAATCTAATTTTTATTTTGTAAAATATACTTTGTGTGAAAACAATTGATCTGTGTTAATTACCAACCAAGTTTTGTTTAAAACACTTGAAAAGCTAAACACATGGGAAAATTCTGTTCTTCAATGAAAGATAATGATTTAAAATGTTATGATTTACCGAAGTTGCCCAAAAGTGTGCTTATTTCATCTTAATTTTCATAAAAACTTTGAAAAGATGTTTACCGCTAGTAAGAGTTGAATGCTTACCACCCAGAAGTCAGGTATTGACTTCACTTTCCTTGGAATTAGCTCTTCTTAAAATTGTTAAGTACTGTTAAAGTATACACAAAATTCACATTTTTGCTGCTGTAGGGTACTTGCATTGAAATATCGTATACACAACAATATTTTTCCCTTGATTTTTACAGGTATTTGTATTTTCTGTTGGTGGCAAGGACTGGGCCAGCTATAACTGGAGTTTGATTACAACTGTGGCTATGTTTGATGACTATGATCCTGGCCTTATGTGTAAGGCTCACTCAGTTGGTGCCAGGGTTGTTTTGAAAGGTATTATATGGGCAGTAAAGAATTTTGTTACTGTAAGGGGCAGGGCTCACTATATGGAAGATTCACTAGGTCAAAGTTTTGTAGATTGAAGATCTTTACTCTAACTTAATCCTAGCCCCAATCCTATTCCTTAACCCAATTTTGCAGCTAACCCAGATCATATCCCTGTAAACTCTAACTAACCTAAAGTAGATTTTTGGTCAAGTGCATCTTCGGTCTAGTGAACCTTCAATCTAGTGCACCTTCAGTCTAATGGGGCATCCCCCACTGCAGGTATGTGAAAGATCAGATTTAGAATGACTTTGCAACATCAGTGACCAGGGTGAAACCATCAGCAATGTTGGAAGCTCTTTTCAGGGAAATTTTGTCAGTCAGATGGATATTTTGACTAATGAAAGGAAATTTTGCTTTTTGGTTCCTTGCGTTAGCAAAAGGAACCTATGTAGTCAGCTTGGCGTGTGTGTGTGTGCGTGTGTGGGTGTGAACTTGTCTTCCTATCAGACTGAGGACCTGAACAATGGATTTGAGGTCCTCTGAAGGAAATTCAATAGATTTGTCAAGTCCTCGAAAGTTTGAACAATAGAGAGTCCATTGTCAAGGTTAGGGTTAAGGAAGTAAACACAAAGGAAATAACAAAGAGGTCCTCGGATTGTATGTAAAATCGACTTGGGTGTGTGTGTGTATGTGACACTTGCTTCGGTACGCTGTAACTCAACAAGGGAAAGTTGGACTAAACTGAAACTTGGTATGTGGAACTGTCATAGTGAGAAGGTGTGCCCTATTGTTTTTGGTGGAGGTCAAAGGTCATGTGGGGTCACCAGGGGTCAAAGACAGAAAACCTTGTTTGCACGATATCTCAAGGTAGGAAGCTTGGATAAATTTCATACTTGGTATGTGGATGCATTATGGTGAGAAGATGAATGCTGTAGCTTTTGGTGGAGGCCAAAGGTCATCTGGGGTCACCAGGGGTCAAACACTGAAAACTTGTTGTTAACAGAGTATCTCAAGGTAGGAAGCTTGGATAGATTTCATACTTGGTATGTGGATGACTTATGGTAAGAAGATAAATCCTGTCATTTTTGGTGGAGGTCAAAGGTCATTTGGGGTCACTGAGAGTCAAATACTGAAAACCTTGTTAACACAGTATCTCAAGGAAAGAATCTTGGATAGATTTCATACTTGGTATATAGATCCACCATAAAGAGAAGCTGTGCCATGCAGTTTTTGGTGGAGGTCAAAGGTCATCTGGGCTCACCAAGGGTCAAAAACTGATAACCTCATTGTTAGCACAATATCTCAAGGTAGGGAGCTTGGATTAATTTCATACTTAGTGTGTGGATGCCTTATGGTGGGGAAAATATTTTTTTGGTGGAGACCAAAGGTTGTCTGGGGTCACTGGAGGTCAAACTCTGCAAACCTTTTCAACTCTATATCTCTGTGTAGGAAGCTTGAATAGATTTATGCTTTGAGGTGTTGCATTAAATCCAGAAGAAAACCCATATGAGTTTTGTCGGATGTGAGAGGTGAAATCACCAGATGCCAAAAAGCAAATTCCCAAGAATTCCTAAAGTCAAATATAAGCACAAAACTGTATCATTCCAGCACATTAAGATTACATTCACCCAATGACTGAAAGATGTGGGACATCTTTCAGAGATGCCAAGTATCTCAATGACTTTAATCCATAATTCTGCCATTATGAAAACCTGCATCAAATACCGCTTTTTAATATTGCAGAAGATTCTCTGCCCACAAAGCATGGAAGTACTACCTCGCAGGTAGTACTTCCATGCACAAAGCAGAGGACTTGTGAAAGTTCACTAGACAGACATTTGTCCTTAGATTAGGACATGTGAGCTTGCAGAAATTGGAAACTTGAATTGATTAATTAAATGCTACTATGGGTTGTTAGTTTTATAAAGAGAACTAAGTTACTGATCATTTGGATCAGATACCATTGAGCGTGCATGAATTGTGATTGCTTAATTGAATAAAACAAATTGTAACTGTATACTGTCTGTGTTGATATCCCTTGAAGTGCCTGTATTTCTTCAGAGCAATTTATTTATGCTTGAATGTGTTAACACAAGATGTGCATTGTCTACAGAGCAGATTTTGTGCATCTACAGAAATACTGGTTCATTCAGCAGTTGGCTCAGTTTCATTACATTTAGCAAGGAACCCATTGGGCTCTTGTTTTTTGTTGTTGTTGAAAAAAACATGAAAAAAATTGCAGAATGGAAAATTGAACTTGCTTTCTGGAGAGTAAAACCATTTTCCAGTCCATTCCTGTGAGTAGCTTTATTCAAAAGTGGGAAATAGCTTGCTTGATTGACATTTGGTGATATTACAGTTACGTGGTGTGAGGGAGGCATCATGGGAGTATACGTAGTGTAGGGAAATACCAGTAAGAAAGGTGCTAATAGCAGCACTGTTGGAACATGTCTAGAAAATTAGAGGCTGAACTGCTCATTTCAAATATTTTGAAATTTTCTAAGGTAAGTTTGGATGTTATACTGTAGAGCAAAAAGTTTTAATCTAAAAATACTCGAAGGGGGGGGGGGGGCTATAGCCTCCAGTCCTACCCCCTGCTTCCAATGGCCCTGGATAGTGTTCTTTATAGGAAAAGGGTCAGTTGATGCATAGTAAAATAAATACCAAGCTCTTGATAAAATACTTCAATAAACCGTACAGTATCTTTGTGGTTCTTCTAAATCCTTACATCAACAAACTGTATGGTACTTGGGGTTGTGGAAATACTGATGGCTATCAAAAGTCCCAAGAAAGCATGCCATTTTCCAAATAAGGTGACTTTTAACAAGTCCAAAGCTGGCTTCTTTACACTCTTCACTAGTTATTAACACTGCATGTTTATCTTAATCTAAAAATCCCTACTTATTTTATAGTAGTGGTGTATCTATCATAAATTTCAAATGTAAGGTAAGTATTAAATGCACACATACAGTATATTCAATTTCAGTGCAACATTTTTAGATGAGTACCAACAAGCACATGCTAATCAGGCTTGGGTAGTTTCCCCAAATTTGCTACAAAGGTGCAACTAATCTGCACTTTCCATGGGGTCATGACACCTGAAGGATTTTAAGCATTGTTCAAAACAAGGACTTTATGCAAAACTTAAATTTTAGTTTACTTCAAAGGTCTATATTTGTATTTTCTGTGGATTCTTTAAGTTTTAAGTGAATTGTTGTATTAATATCAATTATCATGGGAGCAGAAAGTTGGGAAGCAGGGAGGCTCCTTCCTGGGAAATTTGGGATGGGGGGGGGGAGGGGGAATTGTGGCAGTTGGAGAGAAATTTTTCCTTTTCGCATATGAAATTACAAAAGGAATTCTGGGAAGTCTGACTCCCATCCTGGGAAATACACATTTTTTTCCAGTCCTAATTACTCAATTACTCTACAGTAATTCCTTATTCCATCATTAGATTTTCCTTAAGTTGACTGCAGTTTGGCACTTAAGTTGTACAAAAAGCCTGTAGCCTTCTGGTGTGTTGGTAGTTACAGCACTTTCTACACTTGTGTCTATTTCAAAGAAACCACTTTGTTTCAGTTTTAAAGAAGCAGTCATTACAATACAAATTGTAGCTTTCACCTTATTTGCATGGTCAGTTTGGGTCACATATGAAACAGTCAGTCCACTTATAAAGAAGGGTGTGAGCTCAGATAGTTTTAATATGTTAGAGGGATACTTATTCTATGCATTGTGGTGAAATTTGCAATGAAATCCAATGTGTGGTTCTCAAGATATTAGCTGGTAAAGTTGTCATATTTTTTACTCAAAGTGAACTTGAAGCAAACACATATGACATCATAGGCTCACATTAATGAGCAGTCTTTTGTTTTTCTTTAACTTTACAACCAATTTTCTCCTCCACAGTCCCATATGTTATGGGAATGTGATTGCATGAGAGGCATGTGAATTTTACAAACTTCGCATTCTCCACGGGGTGGTTCTGTACCTATTAACTTCAAGGTCAGCACAACAGACTGAAAGAACAAAGGAAACAAAGCATTTCTCATCAATATGAGGGAGTGATATAACCCTGCTTGCCTCAAGCTCACTTTGGGTCACAAATGTAGTAACTTCATTTGCTGATATCTCAAGTACTACATGTCCAATTTGAAAAGAAGTTTCCCCAAATTGTGTACATTTAGTTCCTCTTTCACATATGAGAATAAATTTTTTTCTTGAACCCTTTCTTAAAGAGCAATCATCTCAATTGAGTGCAAACAACCAGCTTCCCCATAAAGCTGCAGCATTGTAGTATCAAACAAGGCTTCACACAAACTGTATTTCCTTTGTATATTGGACAAGTGTTTAGTGTCACAGGTATACAATGCAGTACATGCCTTTTTGTTTCTAAACAGAAACTGAAACTCGATTTATTTAGTAGGCAGTAAGATACATTTTATGATGTTGTATTCAGAAATAAGCTACTGTACAGTACAGATTTTCATTGCTTTGAGCCTGTAGCACAGTTGGTGCATTTTGTGTTAGGCAGATATTGCAGATATGCCATTTCAGTTTGTGTGTGTGCATGTAGTTAGGGGGTGCCAGCTTAAAGACAGACAGTCATCACCCCAAAGTATATTTTTAGTGTATGTATATCAAAATTCTCAGTTGGTGACTGCTCTTTGATTGGCATCAAAGTTTGAAAATTTGAAAGATGCAGAGTAGCTCACATTCCACACAAGGCAGAGAGAGTACTTTTATTACATTTTAAAGCCTTGTGTGCTCACCAGGACATAGCCTTAAGCAATAAAACAGGTTTATTCTTGCACAAGGAAGAGCCTCATACAGTTATGGGAGGAGCTAGAAGATGCATAGTAGGGAGAATTGGAACTGTCTGGGATCATGAAAATTCCCCTTTAAGGACCTTTGTGGGGGGTGTTGCCCCTCCCATTTTTATTGGAGAAATTTTGCACTTTTAAGGTATGTGGAGGCAAAATCCAAGCTTATATAGCTGAGGAACACTATGACAACTTAAAGGGGAATTTTCATGATCCCAGACAGTTCCAATTCTCCCAACTATGCAACTTCTAGCTCCTCCCATAACTGTATGAAGCTCTTCCTTGTGCAGGAATAAACCTGTTTTATTGCTTAAGTCCATGTCCTGGTGAGCACACAAGGCTATAAAATGTAATAAAAGTACTCTCTCTGCCTTGTGTGGAATGTGAGCTACTCTGCATCTTTCAAATTTTCAAACTTTGATGTCAATCAAAGAGCAGTCACCAACTGAGAATTTTGATACCCCCACACTAAAAATATACTTTGGAGTGATGACTGTCTGTCTTTAAATATGGGTCTTGTCTGTATTGAAAACTTCAGAGAGTTTTGATACACTGTATCATGTGTATTTTGAAAACTGGGTGCACACAGATTTAGACCTGCGGCAGTTTGGCCACCCTTATACTTTAATAAATCACTGTGAAATGAGCCACCATCTGCTCCAATTCCTATTTCATAACCCTCGTATGAAGTGTTGAGTTTACTGAGTCAAGGTGGATCCATACTAGTAATAGCCTATAGTACTTTAATGCAGTCCGTCTAGATGAAGTTTTGAACAGGATATGGAAAAGCTTGGAATGCACCCAGCCATTTTTCAGGTTTCAGAATTAAACTTAAAGCTTTCTTTGAAAGCCTGAAAAGAAGCTAATGTTTACATATTCCTCTTTTGTGTAAGGATAATAATGGCATCTCACTTTTTCAGTCCTTTTTCTTTTCCAAATGAGCCCTTTTAATTGAAAAAAAAAGGAAAGAATTTCAGAAGAATATACTTTTCACTGCAGGTCTACCTCCTGTATCAGAGCTGAGGGATCCTGCAGCCAGGAAGGCTTGGATTGCCAAGCAGGTAGCATTAGCAAAGACTCAGTTTATGGATGGTATCAATATTGACACTGAGGATGCCCTCAATGCAACTGAAGCTGTGTACCTTACAGAGCTGGTTAGGGAAACCAGGGATACGTTCCATGCAGCTTTACCACATTCCCAGGTCAGTGTATAACCATGCTCCTAGGTCATCTACATCATGCCCCCAGGTCAGTTTCACCACAATCTCAGGCCAGTATCCCTGTAGCTATACCAGCCTTCCAGGTCATACCAGTTATGCCACACTCCCATGTCAGGTAGTAGGGTACCATCTTTACAGCTATACCACACTTCCAGGTAAGTTTGCCAGGTGCCATCTGTACAGCTACAGTATACCACAATTCCAGGTCACTTCGTTGGGTACACAGCTGTATCACATTCATCCCAGGTCATTTTGTTGATTAGACATCTAAAGAAGATTCCTAGATCAGCTTCTAAAGTAGTTCTTATGTCTCATGTACATAGAACTCAGACAAACCAACCACACGCCTTAGCTATATCTGGAGAGAAAACACTTGGAGGGTCAGATTTTTCCTGAAATTCCTGATGTGAAATCCAAACTTATGTCGCAATTACACTACAGCATGCATTGCAGGCTTGCAGTGAGCTGAACTATCACAGTTGCAGTACACCGGTACCATAGTATACCGAAAAGGTCTACGTTGTTACGTATATGTGCTGCATGTACCGAACTCTGGTTGCATATATCGCTCTCCCGTCAAAGCATAAAATCTCCCTTGATTGTGTGCATTGCCAGTTGCTGATAAAAGATGAGTCCCTTTCAGTTATCTCACTCCCAGCCACTCACTCGATCACCTTGGCATCTCTGAAAACTCAGAGCTCTGGGTGTAAGATGTTTTCATACATGTTCATTTCCATGTGGTGGATGTTAGCTAGGGGAGAACATCCTTCAGAACCTTTGATATTACCCATTGAAGGCTATTTGTCAGTTCTTATCATACTAGAATGATGATTTCATTTCATTTCATTTATTTTTGATTTATCACAATACAAATTTACAAACAAATAATAGAAGCGTATATAAAGTAACAAAATGCATGAAAGGACGTGCACTTTATAGAAACCCTGTAGGGCTTATCGGGAAGTGACACTCCCTGAGAAAAACGAAAAGCTAGGATGAATACACATAGAAAAAGAAAACCAAAACTACCTCCTAATAAATACACAACCCACCACCCTACCCCCACCCTAAATACCAACCTCCACCCACCCCTAGACCCTGAGAGGAGTGCTAATAGACAGGAACAACATTTTATGGGATTAATACAAACTTAAAAAGTGCCTTTGGAGATTTTTTCTAAAAGAGGCTAAGAAGGAAGGCTTGGCCTTTACTGTCGAAGGTAAGAGGTTTCAAAGTGTAATGGCACAGTAATGAACACTATTCTTGTACAAATTGTTGTGATACAAGAATGATAATTGATATTCTGCTGATTTATATTTGACAAGTTTTGTGGATTCAGAGCCAGTGCTATGCTGGTGTCACAGATTGGTTTTAAAGTGGTTAACTTACACCCACACCCACACCCTCTCCCTCCCCCTCTCCTTCCCCCTCCCCCTCTCCTTCCCCCTCCCCCTCTCCTTCCCCCTCCCCTCCCCAATTTTCAACTGTCTCCTGTTTCCAACAAACCCTTTCTTCACACTACGTTCACTTTTGCAGTATTCTGTTTACTCTGACAGGTTTCCTTTGACGTATCATGGTCTCCTGATGGCTGTATTGATGGTCGTTGCTATGACTACCTTGGTCTTGCTGCTGCTACTGACCTCCTCTTTGTGATGTCATATGATGAACAAGCTCAAGTCTTAACTGGACCTTGTATTGCCATGGCCAATGCCCCCTATGGCAAAACAGCAGTTGGTGAGTACCAGACTTGTATTGTAAGTACAATGAGTACATGAGTAAGAGTACACAATTTTCATGTATGGTCATGAGTCCCAGTGCTTGTCAGTGTCGCAAGTATGAGTGCAAAATTTTGCATTACAGTACTGATTTGTCAAGATTAGCAGATGTTGATGGTTTGCTAGATAACCTACTATCTGCAGCTACATTAGACCATCAGCAGTTCTGCTCATAATTTCTGATCGTCAAAAACCGTAAAACCAAATCCAGTAATCCTAACCTAGAGAGCATCTATTGATGAGAGGATTATATTGTTCGCAAATTTCCCGAACAATGAAAAAGTTGTTGATAATTTCAACGATTTGGCAATTCTTTTTAGTTGCATGTTAATCCCCCATGCATACATTAGCAAGTGATGCGTAGGCTTATAGCCTGTTTCACCTACTCGTGGCATGCTTTGTAAAAAGTGTGAGAACTGCACTATAGTACAGGGCACTTCAAAATGTTTGTTCTCCTTACTTATGGAAATCATGTCTTCTTACATTGCAGTAATGACCAGTGATCAAAAAGGTCAAGTTTATATAAAAATGAAAAATGTTAACTTCAAACATGGTGTTTGTAAAGATGTTTCAAATTTTCTGGTAAACTGAATGACCTCCCAACTCTCCAAGAACGTAGTACTTGCATGTAATTTTCATGCCCAGCTCTCATTTTCGTGACCATATGACTTCTCTGTTTTCATTGTGAAAAAACATTTCTGATGGAAATAATGTAGGCTAGTGTTTGAAGCAATGATGTTGTAAAAGTGCCCTGTATACCTTGTTTAGTGGACTTCATATAAACTTTACCTCATTGAAAAAATTCAGTGTCATAAATTGGTAAAAGGTACACATAAAATCAATAAGGAAACAAAACGCATGGGGTTAAAGGACATTCTGTGCTAATGAAAGGAAAGGACAATGCCAGCCAGCAAAACTCATACAGCAAGCACCCCTGACAGGTACCCATCCTTGTAGACAAAAAGAAGGCCAAATAAGTGAAAGTCCCTTCTTTGATTCCTTGATGTAGTCAGAGGAATCTATGTGATGGTGATGCTGTGTGTGTGTGTATGTGACACTGCTTGTAAACACTCTATCTCAAGAAGGGTAACCTCAAGGGATCTCATACTTGGCATGTAGATACCCGTTATTGATTAGATGGTCCGTATTGTTTTTGGTGAAGGTCAAAGGTCATTTGGGGTCACCAGAGGTCAAATGGTAAATATCTTGGAAATTGCTTGTAAACACTTTTTCTCAAGATGTGTAACTTCAGGGAATCTCATACGTGGCATGTGCATGGCCCTCATTAGGAAGATGATCCCTATTGTTTTTGGTAGAGGTCAAAGGTCATTTGGGGTCACCAGAGGAAAAAAACTGAAACCCTTGTAAATATGATATCTCAAGGTAGGAATGGTGGGTACTTTCCATTCTTGGTATACTAATTTATCATATCAACAGGAAAAATACCATAGGTTTTGGTGGAGGTTGGAGTCCTGTAAGATCACCAAAGGTTAACAATGGAATCCCTTTTTAATAAACACAATACCCACGTAGGAAGAGTGCATACTTCTCTTACTTGGCTTGTGGATGTATTATAGTCAGAGGATGAACGTTATTGTTTTTGATAGAGGTCAAAGGTTATACAAGGTCTTCGGAGGTTAAACAACAAAACCTTGGAAATTGCCACAGTAGCTCAATATACAAATATTGATACCTTTTATTTCCTTTCGGAAAGGAATCAATAAGCCTTTGGGCTTTCTGGTTAAACGAACAATTTTCCTCTCTTTCTGTTTAAGGATTGGAAGGCTTTCTCAAGTTAGGAATCTCTCCATACAAGTTGGTTATGGGTGTACCATGGTATGGCTATGACTACCCTTGTCTGAGCATCACTAAGGTCAGCCTGTTTTGGGTTTCCTTTTTCACTTCTTTCAAGTTATTTATTGTTTTATTTAAAAGAAAACTAACCGGAAGCTTTTACCACAAAAATGGGCCTTGTGCAACAACTTACCCATTCTTGTTTATGTTAATGTGTGATGCATATGGGACATAATTCAAATATTTGAAAAGCAAAGTCAACCCAAGTCTTCATTTAAACCTGAAAAGAAGCCCCAGTCCCCCTCCTGTACACCTACATGTAATTATATGATTTCATGTATAATGGCTGCCATTGGGGCCTTGATATCCTGTGTCGACGTCAGCTGTTAGTGACATATCTAAGTGTATAAGCTTGTTTCTTACATATTATGGCATCAGTCTTCAAAGGAAAGTTCAAAGGTATATTTATATCTTTATTTCTTTAAAAACAAGTGGTAATATTGTATATATAACTGAATCATGGATTTTTTTTTTAAACAGGATGAAGTCTGTACCATACCCTTCCATCCATACCGTGGGGTCAACTGCAGTGATGCCGCAGGTACCCAGAAACGTTACAGAATGATCATGAACCAGATTAAGACATCTGGAATCAAACCAAAATGGAATGACACTTACATTGCTCCTTACTTTACATATCTGGTGAGTTCATTGCACTTTGGGTAGATTTGTTTAAAGGGCAAAGTCGGTCACATTTTGACCTGTCTAATCTGGCCAGAAAGTCAGTCAGTCAGTCATGTGATCTTCGACTGGTATAATGACGACAAGAACAGCATATCTTCATGATTCAACTGGATTTATTTCATGATTTAATTATGTGCACTCAACTGCAAAAACTTCCAATCATCACAAGTCCGTCAGTCCACCAGTCTGTTGGTCCACTAGTCAGATGGTTCCCCTGTAGTCAGTGAGTCTAATTCTGTGAAGTGACATATTATTTAAGAGCATCATTGCATAGGGAAAAAATATTCTGCTTCAGGTACAAAGGATACATTTTTCTTCAACTGCCACTTTTGTATTTTAGATCTAAATCAGTGGCGTAGCTAGAGGGGGGTGGCCGCCCCCCCCCACAAAGCCTCCGAAGGCCTCTGTCGGAAATAAATAAAAACAATTCATTTGAAACAATTACAACACTTCTTATGTTTTTAAGCAGAATTACACATCGATATGTCAACGTGAAAATCAAATGTCGGCCTCAAAATTGCCCGGAAAGCAAAAGAAAAAGAAAAAAAGGTCCCCAGAATTTCGAATCGTACAACTATCAAGATAATAATCTGTCGGAATTTTTTGCTTTTGCCCCCACAAAAAATATCTAGCTACGCCACTGATCTAAATATTGATGCATGGACATCCTTCTCTTCATCTCCATCCTAACAATCGATATTAGCCTAATGTACATCAGTATATGCAAAATAATTCTGAGCCCAGCAAATCCCTTTTTTATGAGCTTGGGATGCAAAATTGATAGCGCTGTTTCCTTTTTAAGATTACTCCAGAACCCTACCAAATCTTGAGTGTGGTGTACACCACAAAGAGATGAACTGAAGGGTGCATGTGACAAATATAACTGGCACAACAGCAATAATTGTGTGAAATGATACTGGCAAAGCACCAATAACAACACACAATGATGGTCAGTTGTTCTGATGCAGTACCAGTTAATGTTGCTAAAGGATTTATCTTTGAGATTTCTCATCAATGACCTTCAAAAAGATGGATAGCAGAAGAAGACTTAAAAGCGTCATAATAGATTACTGTCATTGAGGAACTTGTAACCACACAGTCACATTACTACACAGTGCTATGTACAGACCCAAAACAGCTCCTACACAATGGGTGGCAAACAAAATAGGGAATATGTTAAGCTCCTTGCCAAGAAATTTTGACTCCATCCTGTGATGAAAGTTGTGTAGCTTAGGACTTCGGCTTATCCTAGTGGTTGAGGTAAAGTATTGTTGCATGGCCAGTTTACATTTATGAGAGGGTTAATCCTTTCAAGAACTTTATGGTAAGGGAAACCAATTTTGTTAGCTTTACAAGTTGAGCTGTTGTCATGGCAATGTGTCGTCTGTCTGTCTGTTCAAAGGCTACTGTTGGCAGATTCTTTGACCGTTCCTTGTCAAAGATGGTGAGGTTATAACACATATCAAGGGCTTGATCATTATGGTAACAGGAAGTCGGTCAAAAGTCATTTGGGATCGTGAGAGTTCAAAGAGTAAAATCATGCAAAAGCCTTCAACTCCTGTGTGGTTATGTCAGAATCTTTTCAAATATGACAGGAGTGGTCAGTAAATGATTGGTCATCAAAGTTTTACTTTTGAAGTAGGTCAAAGGTCATTTGGGGTCAAAGAGAGTTCAAACGAAATGAAGTCAAACAGTGTAACGAAGCAAAAGTGTTCAACTCCTAGGGGTCATTTCTGAATTTTATCAAATTTGGTGAGAGTGTTCAGTAAATAATATGTCATCAAAGTAGTACTTTTGAAGTAGGTCAAAGGTCATTTGGGTCATGCAAATGCCTTCAACTCCTAGGGGTTAGCTGCAAATTTTATTAAATGTGGACAGCATGTTCAGTAGATGATGGGTTGTGAAAGTTGTACTTTTGAAGTAGGTCAAAGGCCATTTGAGGTCAAAGAGAGGTCAAACAATGAAATCACTCAAAAGCCTTCAACTCCTAGGGATTATATTCATATCTTATCAAAGTTAGCCAGAGTGTTCAGTAGATGATGGGTCATCAAAGTTGTACTTTTGAAGTAGATCAAAGGTCATTTGGGGTCGTAGAGAGGTCAAACAATTAAATCACTCAGAAGCCTTTAGCTCCTAGGGGGTTATATCCAAATCTTATCAAAGTTGGCCAGAGTGTTCATGGATGATGGGTCATCAAAAATGTATTTTGAAGTAGGTCAAAGGTCATTTGGGGTCATAGAGAGGTCATACACTGGAATCATGAAGAGCTCTCAACTCATATTGGTTATACCCAAATATTATCAAAGTTGGCCAGAGTGGTCAGTAGATGATGGGTCACCATAGTTGCACTTTTAAAGAAGGCCAAAGGTCATTTGGGATCATAGAAAGGTTGAACAATGGATCATGCAATAGCCTTCAACTTTGAGGGGTTGTGTTGAATCTTATCAAAGTTGGCAGGAATATTTGTTATTGGTCATCGAAGTTGTATTTTTGAAGAAAGTCAAATGTTACTTGGGGTCAAAGAGAGGTCAAACAGTAGAGTCAAGCAAAGGCCTCTAAATACTAGGGGTTGTGTGGGAATCATATCAAAGTTGGCCAGAGTGTTCAGTGAATGATGGGTCATCATAGGTGTACTTTATGGCATTTGGGGTCACAAATGGTCAGATGGTGAAATCCATGCCAATGCTTTTCCGTAAGAGTTTTGGTTTTGTATTACAAATATTGCCATAGGAATCATTTTTTGACAGGCCTGACAATTTGGGGGATAAATAGCACTTCATTTTTGTCAGCAGAATTACCCAAAACATTAAAACAGTTGTTGCAAGCTAGGCAACTTTGATATCTAACTGCTGTGACCATTTACACCTATAGCACTTAAGGTGCTGGATCATGACTGTCCATGCCTCCTTGGTTTTGATCCCTAATGAAACTACATAACAGTAACTATGTGCGAAGGAAAGTGTAGTTGAGCTACAGCATCATTGATGCTCTTGTTATTTTCTTACAGGACAAAGAATCTCAGCAGTACCATCAAGTTTGGTATGATAATCCAGCCAGCCTGACAGCTCGCTACAAGTATGCTAAGTCCAAAGGACTCCTGGGAGTAGGGGTGTGGCAGGCAGACTGCTTGGATTATAGCTCAGGGGCTGAAAAAGAGACTCGAGAAATGTGGACAGCCCTGGAGTCATTCTTTTAAGACTGAAAGCGGGAGAAAATCAAATTTAAGGAAATGCAAGAACTTCTAAGGGTGGGCGTGTGGGAGGCAGACTCCTTCCATTACAGCATAGAAGCTGAAAAGCAGACACAGGACAAATGAATAGCTGTGGACTTTTTTGTAAAGATATGAAAGCTGAGGATAGTTAATAGCATAGGAAAGTAGAAATTCAAAGAGAATTCAAGGACCTTTTAGGGTGCATATGTAGAAGGCTGACTAATTTGATTAGCAGCCTCAAACAAAACAATGCTGGTCATTTTGTCTTTCATCAAAAATTCAAATTATAGTCACATAAGTTCATGAAGGCATTGTAAAATTGTGAATTTCTTTTTAGGAAAGCAAAAATATGAAAAGTTCCATTTTGACTTGGTCTTTTGACAATGTATGATTTTTGGTTTCGATGAAAAGAGAAACCTATGCAGTCATGATGGCGTGTGTATGTATGTGTGTATGTGCATGTGTGTGTGTGTGTGTATGTGTGTGCGTGTGTGTGTGTGTGTGTTTGTGACACTTTGCTCGTTAACACGATATCTCAAGAAGGGAACCCTTATAAAAAAAACCCACATGATTCCCACATATTTCCTGTAGGAAGTATGTGGGAATTTGCAATTTCCTGTAGGAAGTAGCAACTTCCTACAGGAATAATGTGGGATAATATTCACAAACGAGAGTTTTCCCACATGGAATAGTTGAATTCCCACATGAGAAGTCAACTTCCCACATGGTGAAACTGAATTCCCATATAGGAAGTTAAATTCCCATATGTGGATTTCAGTTCCCCATATGGGAAGACAACTTTCGATGTGGGAAGTCAAATTCCCCATATAGGAAGTCCAATTTCCCATATGGGAAGACACAAAATGGCTATGTAAGTTGTGCAGTGAACAGCATTGAAGGAAGTCTATTGTGATTGGTTATTCAAAGCCCTTTGGACAACAAAGGCCTTTTCAAATTTGGCTTCTCTGTGTTGGTACATATGCACAGTGTAGAGCTGTATGTAGTAAAGCAAGTACAGTGTGTACTTGAACACTGTTGTATAATACAGTGGTCAGCATTTGGTGTACAGCAAGCAGTGAGAGTGGTTGTAGTGGAGCTAGTCAGTGTACTACATGTATGTTGTTTTGTAAGGGACTATGCTGTATGCAGTGCTATTTCTTTTGAGCTCAATGGTATGGAGTATTCTTATAGCATCTTGGCTGTCTTATTCAGACTATACTGGACTAAGGATGGAGCCTATAAAAAGAACCACTTCTAACTGAAACTGTGTGGATCAGATAGGTAATTTTAACGAAGACATACAGGTACTGTAACCAATGTGAGAAGGACATATGCCCATGCAGTGGCCTAATTTGGATAACCTTATATCTTGCTGTCTTATACTGGACTAAGGATGGAGCCTATAAAAGGAACTACTTCTAAACTGTGTGGCTCAGTTAGTTAATTTTAGCGAAGACAACGTCACTTACTGTAACCAATCTGAGAAGGACATATGAATCAAGTGGCCTAATTTGGATAATCATTTAGCTTTTAGGCTGCCACACTCAAACAAGTTGGTGGGATTTTTGTCTTTTGCATCGGGCTTTCCCACAGATTTGCATGCCACCTATAGACTGTCAGTCCGGTAAAATTTTTTACTTAAAAACAACACAAGTGTCAGAGTTCAGCAAGGACTTAAGGTAAAATTACATTTTAGGCCATAATATTCTTTTGGAATCACTGTAAAGTCACGGGAACATTTACTCTGACTGTACAATGCAGTTTTATACATTAGAGGGCCTCCGAGGATGATGAATGAAAAATGATGATGATGGCTAGACCAAAGGCCATAAATCCCCCCTTCTATAATGGAAGAACCCGATATGGGAAGGGATAACCAGCATGTGGGATTTATGTGGGAATTTTCCCCACATTTATGTGGGAATTTTTTCCCACATGCCCAAAAACCCACATAAATCCCACATGCTGATTTCATATAGGAAATATGTGGGACTTTTTTATAAGGGAAACTCTGACAGTTTTCAAACTTGGTACATAGATGCCCCATATTGAGAGGAAGAACCCTATTGTTTTTGGTGGGGGTCAAAGGTCACCTGGG
This sequence comes from Holothuria leucospilota, assembly GCA_029531755.1. NCBI lineage: Eukaryota > Metazoa > Echinodermata > Holothuroidea > Aspidochirotida > Holothuriidae > Holothuria > Holothuria leucospilota. Next base: position 50,713,391 of record CM055961.1, read on the forward strand.
GTCACCGGGGGTCAAAACCTGAAAACCTTGTTAACACAATATCTTGAGGTAGGAAGCTTGGATGAATTTCATACTTTGTATGTAGATGCGTTACGGTAAGAGGAAGAACCCTATCATTTTTGGTTGAGGTCAAAGGTCATCTGGGGTCACCGGGGGTCAAACCCTGAAAACTTCGTTAACACAATATCTTAAGAAGGGAAGCTCTGACAGTTCTCAAACTTAGTACATAGATGCCCCATATTGAGAGGAAGAACCCTATTGTTTTTGGTGGAGGTCAAAGGTCACCTGGGGTCACCAGGGGTCAAACCTTGAAAACATGGTTAACACAATATCTTGAGGTAGGAAGCTTGGATAAATTTCATACTTAGTTTGTAGATGCGTTATGGTAAGAGGAAGAACCCTATCATTTTTGGTGGAGGTCAAAGGTCATCTGGGGTCACCGGGGGTCAAACCCTGAAAACTTTGTTAACATAATATCTCAAGAAGGGAAGCTCTGACAGTCCTCAAACTTGGTACATAGATGCCCCATATTGAGAGGAAGAACCCCATTGTTTTTGGTGGGGGTCAAAGGTCACCTGGGGTCACCGGGGTCAAAACCTGAAAACCTTGTTAACACAATATCTCGAGATAGGAAGCTTGGATGAATTTCATACTTTGTATGTAGATGCGTTACGGTAAGAGGAAGAACCCTATCATTTTTGGTGGAGGTCAAAGGTCACCTGGGGTCACCGGGGGTCAAACCCTGAAAACTTCGTTAACACGGTATCTCAAGAAGGGAAGCTCTGACAGTTCTCAAACTTAGTACATAGATGCCCCATATTAAGAGGAAGAACCCTATTGTTTTGGTGGAGGTCAAAGGTCACCTGGGGTCACCTAGGTCAAACCCTGAAAACATTGTTAACACAATATCTTGAGGTAGGAAGCTTGGATGAATTTCATACTTAGTTTGTAGATGCGTTATGGTAAGAGGAAGAACCCTATCATTTTTGGTGGAGGTCAAAGGTCATCTGGGGTCACCGGGGGTCAAACCCTGAAAACTTTGTTAACATGATATCTCAAGAAGGGAAGCTCTGACAGTCCTCAAACTTGGTACATAGATGCCCCATATTGAGAGGAAGAACCCCATTGTTTTTGGTGGAGGTCAAAGGTCACCTGGGGTCACCGGGGGTCAAACTCTGAAAACCTTGTTAACACGATATCTCAAGAAAGAAAGCTCTGACAGTTCTCAAATGTAGTACATGGATGCCCCATATTGAGAGGAAGCACCCTATTGTTTTTGGTGGAGGTCAAAGGTCACCTGGGGTCACCTGGGGTCAAACCCTGAAAACATTGTGAACACAATATCTTGAGGTAGGAAGCTTGGATGAGTTTCATACTTAGTGTGCAGATGCGTTATGGTAAGAGGAAGAACCCTGTCATTTTTGGTGAAGGTCAAAGGTCATCTGGGGTCACCAGGGGTCAAACCCTGAAAACTTTGTTAACACGATATCTCAAGAAAGGAAGCTCTGACAGTTCTCAAACTTGGTACATGGATGCCCCATACTGAGAGGAAGAACCCTATTGTTTTTGGTGGAGTTCAAAGGTCACCTGGGGTCACCGGGGGTCAAACCCTGAAAACATTGTTAACACAATATCTTGAGGTAGGAAGCTTGGGTGAATTTCATACTTTGTATGTAGATGCGTTATGGTAAGAAGAAGAACCCTTTCACTTTTGGTGGAGGTCAAAGGTCATCTGGGGTCACCGGGGGTCAAACTCTGAAAACTTTGTTAACACGATATCTCAAGAAGGGAAGCTCTGACAGTTCTCAAACGTGGTACATAGATGCCCCATATTGAGAGGAAGAACCCTGTTGTTTTGGTGGAGGTCAAAGGTCACCCCTGGGGTCACCTAGGTCAAACCCTGAAAACATTGTTAACACAATATCTTGAGGTAGGAAGCTTGGATGAATTTCATACTTTGGATGTAGATGCGTTATGGTAAGAGGAAGAACCCTATCATTTTTGGTGGAGGTCAAAGGTCATCGGGGGTCAAACTCAGAAAACCTTGTTAACACGATATCTCGAGGTAGGAAGCTTGGATAAATTTCATACCTTGTATTTAGATGCCTTATAGTGAGAGGAAGAACTCTATCATTTTTGGTGGGGGTCAAAAGTCATCTGGGGTCACCAGGGGGGTCAAACCCTGAGACAGAGCTCCCAACCAGCACGGATTTTCCATATTCAGTACGGAAAATCATTGTAAATATGGGAATGTGGATTTTTCCTTGATAATCCGAATTTTGAATGAGTAAATAGGTCCTTTCACGAACTTTATTATTCTTTAGTCAACATATCAAAAGACTGAGAATAGACTACAGTATTTCACTTGTCTGTACAGTACTGTAGTGTATTTATTTGAGCTCAGTAATCTATGCTGTTATGTTATAGGTTAAATTTTTGTCAAGAAGTTGATGTTAAACCAATCAGTAGATAGTTTGCAGCAGATCCATGACATTCCATAAGCTACCATATCATTGGTTGATCAGTTGTAAACAGATCCACTTTCAACCAATCAGAATTTGTGTTAAAAGCTAGTTTCTGAGTGCAGTGACAGACTATCACACATAGCCTGCCTGCCAAGGTCTGTTGAGCTGGCTGAGTAGCCCAATGTTAATGTTAGATTTGACTGTAACTGAATTGGAAAAATAGCACCAAGAAATGGAATAAAAATTACAGCAGGAATATCACAGTTTCTTGTAATATGGCTCCTCTTCAGAGTAGCATGAGTAACTTTAGTGGAAAATTTACCAGGCAGATCAAGTTTTAACGTAGGCCTAGACCTAACAGTCAGGGCCTAGGCCTAGGCCTAAGTGTTGTTACAGAACCAACAACAAACATTAGCCTACACACACAATAACATTAGAATCAGTACATAAATCTAATGCAGAGTTCCAGGTTTATGGGCTAGGCCTAGACAAAGTCCTAGTCCTGTGACTAAGTCCTAGCCTAACTGCCACAGTACAGGCTAGCCTAATTGTAGTACAGTATGTATGGGCTGATATTAGAGGTAGGTTACTGTAAATGTAATAGCTATGGCCTAGGCTAGGGCTAATCAAAGCAGTTATTGCCTGTCAAATGTTGGTACCCATCATCTAAGTTTGTAGTATTTACAGAGAGATTTCTGTGACCAGCTGTGCATAGGCCTGGGCTAGGTTTATACTTATAGCTAGGCCTAGGCTAGACCTAGGCTAATGTTACTTAGGGCCTTGCCAAGTATTTAGCAAAGTCTCTAGGCTATACTGTAACGTTAGGCCTTGGGAATACTTGGGATATTTTGCTTTTTGTCCTTTGGTGACCCTGATGACTATCTTGGGAATTCTTGTGAAATTTTGCTTTTTGACCTCTCGTAACCCCAGATAACGATCTTGGGAATTCTTGGGAAATTTTGACCAGTGACTGAAAGATATGGGACATCATGGCATTATTTGGAATAGAACATATATCATCGAAACCTCAATGCATTTTTGCATTCTGGTTACAAATTAATTGGCACAATACAAAAATTTTTAAGATGTGTATAGATAAAAACGCTGGAAAAGGAACAGATTACAAGATGATTGTTTCAATAAGGACACTGGCTTTTGCCAGACTGGTAGTATGAGCACATTGTCATAAGTACAAGTGGAGTGTCTCTGGTTGTGAGTTTAAGTAAGACTACATGTCTCTTTCATGAGTATGAGAACAAAATTTTGCATTACTTCCAGTGCATAACTTTCAAAATCTGTGAGTAGGAGTACCAGTATAATCTATGAGTACGTGTACAGGCAATTGTGCAAAAATGTGAGCATAAGCATGTACTCGCTACAAATCTGATTTCTGGTCTGGAGTCAAGTAGAAATTCCCCTTTCTTTGGAATTTCTGCTCCTGGGGAATGTCGACGCTGTTGAAAATCTTACACAAGAATGATATTTCAATGTATTCAGTTTTTGTTCTTTTGCAAGTGTTAGTTAAGTACTTAAAAAAGTGGCGTGTTTTGTCTTTCATTTATCCTTTTACAAGCTTTGAAGCTTAAAACTGAGAACTGAGATGTTTTTTTGCACTTTGGTGCCAAAGCCATTGAAAGATTGAAGTGTAGGCCTACAGGTGAAATACTTCTAATTGTAGGCTAGTAATTGAAAATTTTCTATACTTCTATGGTATGTGACCCTGAGTAAATGTGATGCTATGATAGTGGTTAGAGTTAGATAAGGTTTTACAGCTCAGTTTCTAACCAATTGGATTAAGTCCGGCCGGTCATGGCCTTTTTTCCAGTTGTGGCTCACTGGCTTATTTTCCCTACTCCATTGCTAAGTTGAATCCCAGATCTTCCGGCTCCAAGTCAGATTTTCTGACCACTTGACCATGCTTTTATAAGAGTTAGAAGGCTGTGTGTACCCCACTCCACAAAATGTGTGACACCAAAGCTGCATTGACCCAGACATGAAAGATAGTTGCTTGAAAGTGCCATAATGTTATTTTTATATAATTATTATTAAATTTTACCGTAAAAACTAATTAATTAAGATTACTATGAAAGCATTTCTGTTGTATCTTTTTGTTCATGGGACAAGTTTTACAGTAAGTCATTTTTATATAGTCTTTCTTTTGCAATGGTGCAATTGAGCTTTTCTTTGTTTGTGTGTGGGTGTTGCTAAAATAAAAACATTGCCCTCTTTCCGCCTGTTGAACTTCTAAAATATTTTCTGTAGACCAGAGGCAGTCAAAGATACTACCCATGTTTTTTGCATCATTTGAAAATTTCAAGATTGACGTAGTTAAGCGATACTCTTTGTTGTCCCCATATACTTGGCACTCATTTTATGTGTGTGTAAATGAATGTAAGTACTGGATTAGCCTTAAACAGTTGTTCTTAGTGCAAAAAAGTTTGAAAATTGCATCTTCCAATTTTGGTACTAGTAGACATTCCATGCTCCAAGTGGGACCCTTTTCAAAAGGATGTTCATACAGTTTTTTTTTAAAGGGCTTTTGCCATCACCTTTATAAGAATTAGTATAACCCTCCATCTTAATTCATGTATGGGTACTTTTAATCATGTGACAATATTGTTGTTAGTAGATTGTTAAATTCATGTAGAATAATGTCTTAGTTTACCTTTAATGTACTCTACACATGTGCTTAAACATTGTGCAAGAAAATTGCAAAGGAAGAAAAAGGACATGAGATAGATTTAAATGATGTAGCCAGGAAAGGGTCTGGCAACTGTTCATGCCCTGTAAGGTTCCTCTGGTGTTTATTAAAAAAGTGGTTTTCTGCAGGGACTGATGTGTTATTGCATCTTTTGTGCAAATATTAGGAGTGATACAGGGATTAAATTTTAATTTCTTTCAGAGGTCTAATATTCAAACTTTTGAAAAAAATGACCCCATTCAATGTGTGAGGGTAGTTTTGGGGTCCACAGGGGCTGTTATTGTTATTGTTTTTGTCAGCAGTCATGAAGAGAGGAAGAAGGGCAAGTTTCCTCATATTTTGTATTTTTATAGCCCTTCTCATTGTCTTTCATGGTTGTTTTTGGCTGTTGTAACGTAATGTGCCGCAGAGAATCGTTGTCTTCCATGTAGTGCAATCGTATATGTTACAGTTTGTAAATTTGTAAATATAAGGCACACTGTACACTCTGGAGTAACATGCCTCTTGAGGTTAAGAGTGGTAATACTGTTATTTTTAACTGATGAGGAAAATATGGACCATCTTTCACTTTATAATTTTTATACATTTACCACTGTTACACAGAAGAGCATGCTACTAACTTACCTTTGTAAGAAAGGGAGATACTATTCACTTTTGTTTTCCTTACCATCCATTGCAGGGCTTATAATAGGAACTGGAGGGGGCAGGGCCAAGATGGGTTCTTCCTGACAGAAAATGGACTTGCAAAAAAACAACAGTAGCCCGTTTTCCAGTAAGCAATTACAAAGGATTGTGGGACAGAGTTTTAGTACCTGGCATACCATTGTTGTCAACTTGTAATTTTACTGTGACAAAAATGATGCACACCAAAACTCTATCCCACAATCCTTTGTAATAGCTGTTTGGAAAAAAAGTGGAGAAAAAGTGGATGGATGAGCTTACTTAGATAATACATGTACTGCATAATGAAAAATTCTCCACAATGTGCTGCAGCCAGTTTGTCTTCAGATACATATGAATATTCAAGGTTGGAATTGAATATCCAGATACATTAACATTGATCAAATATTTTTGCTACAGCAGTTTGTCATCTGTCTGTGTATTCATTAAAAGTCTCCAGTGTATGTGGAAAATAATCTGGGTATTGATTACAATCATCAGGTTATAATTCCTGTTATGTTTCCACACAACTTTGCCTCTCTTATTACCAGGACTGGGTCATAGCTAGCTTGCTTGTCACCTTGGGAAGGGGGGAGTGGTTGGAGGAACAGGTTTTTTTGGGGGAGGGGGCAGGGGAGTTGCAAGGGACTTGCAAGGATCAGGCATTTGGTACAGTATTGTAACCATAGAACTAAAGGAGGGGGAGGGACATAATTGAACTTGGAAAGAGGGCCCAGCAAGTATTATGACCATGTGACAGTGAAGGAGACATGTATGGGTGTAGAATAGTGGTAGGAGTGTAAATGCCTTACAATTGTTAGATACATGGATCAACTGTAAAAGTGCCATCTAGAAAATTGTTTCTTTGGCAAAACTGTTTGCAGTTGTGATGAGAGGTTACAGGTGGCAGGTGTATAGTCAGGAATTTGCCAAGGAGGGGGCAAAGCCTGTTGACAAACTAAGCGTAGTGTAACCATCAGTTGGTGCAAAGTGTACAAGAAACTTTTGGCTGAAAATACCTCCCAGATCTGAGGAAATGGCACTTCCCAGGCATTGTAAGTTGCATCTAAACATTTTATTTTGAGTTACTAGCAATTTCATAGCAAAAAATTTGGCCAAAAATGTCTCCCAGATCTCTGGAAATGGCACTTCCCAGGTCTTGTAAGTTGCATCTAAAAAAATTTTTATTTTGAGTTACTAGCAATATCATAGAAAAAATCATTAAAAAATACAGAAAACTATGCTCCAGGGGTGGCTGCATGCCTGGCTGGTGAATCACCAGCTGGGGTTTTCTGTCTCTCCAAAATTATGGCTAGAGACAGTGCCATATGGCAGGCGCGGTTCTAGACCGAGATTTTTAGGGGGGCTTAGCGGGGGCTTGAAACGGAAGAATAAAATTTTCTGTCATTATCAATACCGACATTGGGGATCTGCTAAGGAGGACTCCATCAGTGGCGTACCCAGGATTCCGCTCACGGGGGGTGGGGGGTGGGGGAGGCATGCAGTATGTTGTGTGATCGCCGGCCTGGGGGAAGGGTCTAAGGGGAGGGGGTGTCCCTCCCCTTTGAAAATTTTTGAAAAATTAGATGTACTTACATGCAATTTGGTGCCACATACGCTACATTTTGAAGCAGAATTTGTGTTAAAAAAATTTACGTATTTTAGGAACTAAAAAAAAATTGGCATCAGGGAGGGGGAATGGCCCCCCTGCGTACGCCACTGATAGTAATAATCATAGGCGTATGGGACTCTTACAGTTTGGGGTCCAGAAAATTTTTTGCCCGAACTTCTCAAAAAGTTGCCAGAATTCCGTTAAGTTCAGGTGCATGAAATAGACCACTAAACCACTACAGGCGCGCGTAGCGCGCGAAAATTTTTGCACATTTTTCGGGCATTCGATCAAAAATTCGGGAACTCAGTAGAAAATTAGGGCAATCTTTTCACTTTTACTTCATCTCTGCCGGAATTTCAGTTTGAGTAAGGTATCAAATGTTGTTCATGTCTGGTCTACTGTTACAAAGGCATACTGAACTGGATTTGAGCAATCACTAGATTTGAGACAGACTTTTTGGCCCTCAGAGACCGACTTTTGATTTTCACGCCCCCCCCCCCCCACACACACACACACACACCTGTATTTACGCCTCTGGGACTGGCGTCGAACGTAAGAATGCAGCTGGGTAAGCTAGTAGGCGCCCGCACTGTGCCTACCGTCGTAATACAGTACTAAGGCGAAGCGTGGCTGTCGTACTACATGCAGTCAAAACAACGGTGTACGTACGTGGACGTGGATACAAGAAACGTAATCACATGCCTATCTTGCATGACACATTTGAGAAACTAAATCCACTGGACTAAGATGTGCACAAATGCGGATGTACTAATTTGCAGACTGCAGACTCGGATTTTGCAGAATAGATGTTACAAAATGCAGAACGTAGTAATAGATAAAAATTACTAAAATTCCGTCGAGGAACCCTTCTGAATTAGATACAGAAATAAAAGTGATCAGAATCTTAAAAAGAAACTTAAACTTTTTCGGCGAGTGTCTTTTATTGTCCAGACTTTAGCAATTTTCGAGTTGAACCTGATTTTTCTCTATGGTGGGTTCACAGTGAAATGCATTTCGCACTTTTGAATAAGCAAAAACATTCGATTAGTATACGTAAATCGCGACGGGTTATGTACTCCCAAGAGTCCCGTGGTAACTCTCTGCCCATTAGAGTCAAATACAGTAGCTAGTACAAAGTCTCGGCCACGATATGAACAACATTTTAGCAACGAAGATGCACGTACGCTGATCCTTCATTTCTGCATGTAGAGCCACCGTAAATACCCTAATCTGACCGGGCGCAACTGCATAGTATCCTGGCCTACTATTATACATACTGCCGTGAATTCATTCATTTTACATTGAGTGGGAATAAGGTCCCCAATTTTCCGTCCAAAACTCAAAGTCGTATTTTTGGCTATTTTATACACTCAGCATGCCGATTTATTCTCTCAAAATGAAGTGCTATAGCCTAGTGCGCTTCGAATTTCCAGACGAAAATCACCCGCGTAAAAATACCTCGGAGCTAAATCAACCAAGCTTTCTGCCACCTCCCCGGCCGGCTCCTCCCGCCTGCGGCCTGCAGGAATTGGCGCTACTACGACACGCCTTCGCAACTCAGTGCTACTGATTGCTAGTCATACCTTTTTTAAAGTGCAGAAAAAAAAATTTCTCACACATTCGGACGTGAAAGAGAATCGCTTCTTCATGATTGGTCATAATTTGAAATTCCCACATTTGATTGGGTCAATTTGAAAATGCCCCGCATGCGCTGAGCTGCAAATCGAATATTTTTTTCATATTTTAGACAGTCTCTATGCATTGTTTTGATATCGTAATTTATTCTTATAGATTCCCACACGTACTTTTCAAGAAGTGATTTTGAGCATCAAAATCCTTCAATTTATGTTGAGGGGTGACAATGAGAATACGAAAAACCTTGAGATTCGAAAATCAAGGATTATGACCAACCAAAATTCAACTAAGAAGGAACAATTTGTCTCGATTTGACTTAGCGATGCATGCGTCGTCTACGTTGGGCACACATACCTGAAGTGCAAGACTTTCGACAACCCAGACTTTCTAGTCTCAAAATTTGACTCATCGAAGCTTCGAGAATTCGATTGCAATGTTTTGTCCAGTACAATCTGGTTTTGATTTTAATTATCAATCACAGAAGTCCCTTGCTTAAACATTCCAACACAAGTACATGTTTCCGATATTTTAATATTTGTAAATTTATTAAGTCGAATTTTCCGAGATAGTACCCGGTGTATTGCATCTGGTTAACTTTATGCTTCATTGTGCGAAACATGTTCAGCTAACCAGGGCATATCAATGATGAAGTGCAATGGGGTCGAGTATGTCGAGCAGTGATAAATAGGGGCTAAATACAAGAGTAACGTGCACAACGTGGCGCAAGTCGCTGAATTTGGATTTAAACACCTCGTTCGAAGTGCATGTGGCGGCCAAGACAGGCTCAGGCTTACTGTATATGGTTAATTAGTGAGGGTTTTACGCAAACTGATCGAAGGCTTTGCTCGTTCATAAATGCAAAATGCATTTTATGAGGAAGGCACCTTAGAGAAAAATCCGGTTTAATTCGAAAATAGCTTAAGTCTGGACAAGAAAAGACACTCGCCGATTAACTTTGTGTTTATTTTAAGATTCTGATCAATTTTTATTTAGGTATTTTACTCAGAAGAATAACTTGATGGAATTTTCATTATTTTATCTAGTACAACATTCTGCATCTTGTAACATCCATTCTGCAAAATCCGAGTCTGCAGTCTGCAGTCTGCAAATTAGTACATCCGGCACAAATGTATTGGACAATTTTGTTTTTCTCAATACACGCAAATAAAGCATGAAGATAACACTCAACCTCAGAAATTTTTTTTTGGGGGGGGGGGGGGGGCTTGAGTCCCCAAAGCCCCCCCCCCCCCCCCCCCCGTAAAACCGCGCCTGCCATATGGCAAGGTATCTACAAGGTATGGGGGCTGAACAATTTATATCCTGAATTAAATTTGGCATTTTGTAATGTAATTTTGGCATTACGATCTTCTAAGCCCATAAGGAATTTCACCCGAGACCCCTGTTTTTGGCCAAAAATGGGAGATTAAATATCTACCTGAGTTTGTAACATTAGCCTCTTTGAACGCTCTACTAGCTGCACAAATTGGTTCTTAGATAACCACCAGTTGACTTCCAAAGAAGGTGGACTACAAATGTTCACAATAGCATATAATGCACTATAAATAGCTTGTACAGTTGGTCAGTATGTCTACAATGACACATGGCTGGGTGTAATTAATTGTGTGCACTCAAGGGTAAACCCTACTGGCAGCACTTTTGTTAGTTAGTTTGCTATCAAGTGTCAAATTATTACACCTTCAATGAATCTCAGGACCAATCTTTAATGGACTGCATTGGCCATCATGGATGTTTTGAAGCAAAACACCTTCAAACTGACTGGCAATACCCTCTCATCAGGAAGGGACCCTGGTTCAAATTCCAGTTGAACCAATTTGACTAGACCTAGTTTTTACCCAAATACATAAAACAACTCATTTAAAGTGGGTTTCAATGCTCACCGCTAGGATGAACCATGTCTTATTATGTAATGCAACTAGATTTTGCACAATTCCATGTAAGATCAACCAAGTTAAAAGTGGATAAAGGATTTAACTATATTATAGCTGGGATGCAACTGGATCCAGCTGAACCCAGTTTAACTGAGTTCAACTGGAATTTTAGCTGTTTTAGATGTTAAATAGTAAATTCTGCAGACTATCAGTATTTGACTAAGTTTGGGACCATGCACAAGAACCTCAACCCTCTCCCACACCCCCAATCCCCAAACACACACATTTTCACTGTTTTGCCCATATATGGGCAAGAGTCAGATGCTGAAGAAAGATAAGAAAAACCATCCCACTAGCTAGTCATACCAATGTACTTTTATTGTCCTCCTTTCTGTCAAGGCCCAATACCTAACACGGTACACTATTTAATTATTACTTATTTAATTGGGGCTGGGGTATGATATATCCCTAAAGCAAACCTGTAGCCAGGGGGCAGTTCCCCAGGCCTAGAAAACATTTTCCCCCTCCCCAGAAAATTCAAAATTACCATTGCCTAAATGCATTGTAATATGTCTTACCCTCTGAGAAAATATTTTGCCCCCTGGAGGCTATTTTCCTCCCTTTAGTACATAGGCGGGATTACGGGGGCAAGCGGGAGAACTTGCCCCCCCCCCACTTTTTTCCAGAGCATAAAAACTAATAATAGTAAAAGAATGAGCGAAAGTAAGTGACAACAGAGAAATGATAAGAAAACTTTCAATAACCTATATTGCAATGTTTAATGAAGGAAAATATTACTATCAAAAACCATAAAATTGCTAGGAAAATTTTTTCTCGGCGCGCTTCGCGCGCACCTCCAGAGAAAACTAACTAATACAGTTGAAAATTTTGTCCGGCTCCGTAAAATTTCTTTCCTCCTTCCTACCACAGCTCTGATATAAGGGTCACTGAAAGTACTTATGTACGTCATAAAATGCAGCATGGTCCTTGCAAACAAAGTCCTAAACCCTACCCATGTAGGAAACCGCAATTCTCGAAAAAAAAAAAGAAAAATCGGCATGCTTCGCATGAGCCTTATATAAATCCAGGGGCGGATTTAGGGGGGGGGCCAGGGGGCCCGCCACCCCCCTTCCAAAAAATTTTGAAGTTTTTTCTACTTCATAAAACAAAGGACAAGGCCCTATTCCAATGAAATAGGACTATGAGATGTGTCAGAGTGAAACTCAAAGTTGTTCATTATTTTCTACCTCAGAAAATAAGTGTTATGCTAATAACTCTGCTACTGACTTTCAGCTGATAACATGTTGGCTTATATTAGCCTCAGTAACTTTCTCTGGGCATTGCAAGCAATAGACCCTTTTCCAAATAGTAGTTACAAAGAATTGTGGGATAGTGTTTTTGTATGCGTCGTTTTTCGCCACAGTAATATGCCACCGACAAAAACGACGCATACCAAACTCTATCTCACAATCCTTTGTAATTGTTATTTGGAAAAGGGTCTATGGATTGCTAACTTCAGTCTATTACTGGCCAGGCCCACAGCATTGGGAGCACTGCTTCTTCTTTCAAGGGAATTTCAGAATTCTTTAATATTTAGAGGAATATTTTCGACAACATTAGACTTTCAACTAACTTGCTGCAATATCACCCTGTAATGTCTTATTTCAGCCTTTTAATTTATTTTAATGGAATGTACTGTGAATTAAGGGTAAAATTAAAAATCCACTCAATTACGAACATTTTCCAGCGATATATGATCAGCTCAAAAAATATACCACAGACATCACCATTTTGCATCTGAGAAACCTTAAATTAACAAAAATTTCTCAAAAGGGAGGGGACACCCCTCCCCTTAGACCCCTCCCCAGAAAAGCATCTTTCACCCAACCAAAAGAGAAAATTGACTGAATTATGAACGCTTTCCAGCCATATATGATCCGTTCAAAAAATACACCACAGACATCACCATTTTGCATCTGAGCAACCTTAAATTAACAAAAATTTCTCAAAGGGGAGGGGACACCCCTCCCCTTAGACCCCTCCCCAGGACGGTGATTACTCATCACATGCTTTTCCTCCTATCAAAATACCCTGCCACTGCCCCCGGGGGAACACCCCCTCTCCTAGATCCCTCCCCAGATCGGATCTTTATACAAACCACTATGACCTGGGCCCCCTTTTGCCAAATCCTGGATCCACCACTGAAATCGATGTCTCATTAGTACTGTTGTACTGCCGTGCGTAGGGAAATTTTGGTCGTGGAATTGCCTCGCTATTACTTCCTGTAGAACAGCTTGACTAAATTAACATTGCCAAAACCCTCACTACACCTCTCGCGGTTCACTTTCCTCACCAGCTACCATCATCCTCAGCAAATGACTGACGGTTATACTATCTTAAATTTGCGATCATCATATGAAAACTATTTCGTTAGCATTTCAAGTTACACTTGGGGGAAGTAGGATTTTCCCAAGAAATGGTCCAGAATGGCCGCAAAAGCCGTAAAATTTTAAAAGGCATTCTCTGGGAGGACCCTCCATCAGTCCCCGGCCTCCGGCTTCAAGCCTTCGCCGGCCACAACTTTCCAAGATGCGGCCTCCAATAAAAGTAAAAATACTTCCCTGACACTTTAACTGCCGATAACCTTGACAGGGTCCATGTAAAAACTACCCACAAAAGATTTCATTGACTTCTTTAAGTATCACATATAGTCTATAACCTTCAAAATCGACCCCAAACCTTATTTTTTACACTGCTACAAAAATTGAGGGGCACTTGTCCCAGACCACCGACAAATTTAATGAAACATGAAAGAGAGCAGAAAGTGTCATTTTCGGTACGGTAAATAATTAGGGCCAGGCGCTTAGCGAAAGGGGGGAAAGGCCCTCTCCTTGAGAATACTTTTTCTTCTTAGCATTTCTATTACTCGTATCCCTAAGAAGCGCGCACCGTACTAGCTGATCTCCCATTCTTAAAATTTTTGTTCCAAAGCCCCGAGAAACCCTCAGAATAATCCATTCTCCCCTACTTTCTCAAACTCTTAGCATTATCGATCCGGCATCTGACTGTTAGTCTCATGGAGTAAGAATATAATCCGATCGAAAAAAGTCAAACTGTGATTTTTGTGGTATGTTGATTGCCCACATTATGTCATTTGGAGTTGAAGCTTAAATACATCATTTTATAAAGCGGCCTACAATTTTGTAAATACCCCACGGGGGCTCGGCCCCTGGACCCCGCGCCGTGATGCCTCCGGCGCCCTATGACAGGCCAACCGGCTTTTTCCCCCCACTTTCAGACATCAAATCCGCCCCTACTTCAGTACCTTGTTTGGCTACATCCTGTCTTGGTTAGACATATTGCTGTGGCCATCCATGTAACCATCAGGCTCATTGACGGACAGAATTTACTGTGAGAGTGGTGTTCAATCACCTGGGCCGCACTTGGGACATCAAAGGGTGTTATTGCCTGATCGAGTCATTTTCGCAAAATGGATTTGCATAATATGGGTAATCTGCATGGGCCAGGCCACCCCACCCTATTCGTATCTGGATGAACAGGCCACTGTCTTCTGCATTGTAGAAATGAAGAATTTTCAGTGGTGTCATTTATTCACCCGGATTCGCTGACTTTCCCTGCCCCTAGCTGACTTTTCTACTACTCTCTCAAGTTAAATTTCACAGTTATATCATACATCCATCGTCATCAACGTGTAACGTACTATAAGGAAAACAGGGGTAGTTCTTTGGTCCTCCTCTACCCCCTTCCACCTGCCCCCTCCCACTCCGCCCCTTCAGAAGATTTATGTGCCCACAGTTTAGTAAAGATGTGTCCCTTTCATGTCCTCTTCAAATACGTAAATTATGGCATTCTAGATCGATCGAACTTTGACATCCATTGCATTGTGGTACCCATCTTACAAATTAGTCCCTTTCCTCCTTCCCCTCCCTTCAATGTTGGTCCAAATTTAAAGACAGACAGTCGTCACCCCAAAGTATATTTTTAGTGTATGTATATCAAAATTCTCAGTTGGTGAATGCTCTTTGATTGACATCAAAGTTTGAAAATTTGAAAGATGCAGAGTAGCTCACATTCCACACAAGGCAGAGAGAGTACTTTTATTACATTTTATAGCCTTGTATGCTCACCAGGACATGGCCTTAAAACAGGTTTATTCTTGCACAAGGAAGAGCCTCATACAGTAATGGGAGGAGCTAGAAGATGCATAGTTAGGAGAATTGGAACTGTCTGGGATCATGAAAATTCCCCTTTAAGTTGCCAACAACGGACCGGCCAACCATACAATCCTGGCTTGCTTTCACAATCCTTGATTGGTTTTACTCTGGCTCTTCAAAGCTCCCGTTATCATAATTTTTTGAAATACTGCGTACCAGTACTATTATTGTTCATGTAATGGGGTTATTAGTGGAAATGCGCAATACCAAAATTTGCTAAGTAGGTTGTTTACAATTTTAACAAACATGATATAAGACCATGGAGAATGTTTTCCACTTTTTTTCAACCAAATAAAAGGAAATTGGTAACCCTTGAATAGACATGCCAAGTATGGCCTGATGTATTGAAAAATCACCATGTTATTAGGCTGAATCTAAGTAGAAAGTGCAGAAAGATTCTAATTCTTTAGCTATAAATTATACTGTGCTCGCAACAGGAATCAATCAGGGTCTGAAATCTACATGATGGGATCCTGCAAAGTTCAAGAGTAAATTTGAAGGTTCATTTCAGAAACTGGACTTAGAATTGTGGAAGTACTACTGCAACATGACAAGTAGATATGCATGTACTAGCGTGCGACCGTCTTAAAAGTAACCAGTCTGAAAAACGAAGTACAGTGTACCATATCAACTTCTGTTTTTGAGGACATCTTGCAGTCCTGCCAAAAGTCTCTTTCATCCTTCTTGAGTTGTTCAAACTAAGTCGAAGCTGTGTGCACTCTACTTGTACGAAACGGCAGGAAGGTTTCTGGGAAAACTGAAGGCAGTGAAGTTCATTAAAATGGCTAGGCCTACTTTTAGAAGTGAATGTGTTTACATTTTGGTTATAGGCCTAGGCCTAGCTTTGTGTTGTCTTTCGTCCGCCGCTGACCCGTTCAACATGACGAAGAGTTGTCCTTGTAGTAAAGAAAGCTTGTGTCAACCTGTGAATGTGACGTACGATAAAGAGGTGTGTATCATATAGCCTTATTTATCAGTTTTGAAATGACTAGAGTCACTGACTCGACGCGAGTCGGACTCGATTCACGATTTTTGATGACTCAACTGGACTCGAGTCAGTTGGGTCAAAAGACTCGACTCGAGTCAGAAGTTTGAGGAAGTGCAAAGGACTCGACTCAACTCGAGTCAGTATGTGGAAGAGACTCGACTCGACTCGAGTTACTATGCTGGATGACTCGACTCGACTCGAGTCTTTTCTCACAATGACTCGAGTCAAACATATTGGCAGCCAAAAATTAAAAATATCCGACTTTCGCACAAGCCGATAATATATAGTGTCATGACCTAATAAGGCCACTTTCAAATTTCATGCATCAATACAGTCAACAAAGAGCGTCAAAACTGCTGTCACAGTGTGTGCGTCAATTTTTGATGCAGCATGCGCATAGCAAACTTCCTTGCAAATGTGCGTGAACCTGTTTAATATTTCAAGCATGCACACATTAAGATATGCAGCCTCAAATTGAACGCATAAACAGCCTACACTGAACCCATACATACAGCTCTGTACAAAAATTGTTTACAGAGCCCGCTGGCCTAGCTTAGTAGGTTACATCTGATGTTAGGCTTTAGCTGGAAATGCTGAGCTTGTCATAATGGTATCGCTTGAAAGGAAAATTCTGTGGTAAAGAGCTCTCTCAAATAAGGTCAAGTCCGCCAAAACAGGAACAAACAGATTCACATTCTTTTGTCTTGTTATATAAAAACAAAAACTTTCTTAGAGTGGCCTTATAAGGTCGTGCCATCATACAAAAAACAGAACTTTGTATTCAGCGGTTGGAGGAACATGAGGGTATTTTATGTGCTTGATAGTTGTCTTGAATCTTGAGTAAGATAAATAGATAATAAACAGATCACCTGAAGTGGAACATAATTTTTTCGTTAATTTTCTAATTGAAGAAAAGGTTTGCCTCATGAATACTTTTATTGAAACCTGATGGTGTGACATCAACATAAGCTTCTGATAGATTCCAGGATGAAAAAATAGAAATGACCTGTGATCCTTAAAAAAGGGAAGAAAAAATTTGGTGACTAATTTGAGTGAATTGGAGAGTGAAAGTAAGCTGTACAAAGAAACGTTGTGCATGATGCTCCGCATAAGCAATGGAGTAAGGGAAAACAAGCCAGTGAGCCACAACTGGAAAAAAGGCCGTGGCCGGCTTGACTTGAACCAGTTGGTTGGAAACTGGGCCATTAAACCTCATCTGACCTAACCTAACCTCCTCCAGACTGACGTTGTGTGACGTCAGTGCATAAGGTCTATTGGCAGAGTTGCCTCTCCATTGCAGCTCTGCTGTGCACCAATGTGTTTCATATGTGTGTGGGTTCAAATCCCATGTGATATAGGTGGGTTTTTCTCTGGGTATTTTAGCTCAGGTGTTCTCAGCATTATACAATAGCAAAGCCCTAGATCATATATAAGGAAGGACACTTTTTTACAAGCAATGCCACCCATCAAACTTGGTTGCCCAGCGGACAAAGTTGGTTGTGAACTGAAGGCAAGGCAGAATTAGTTAAAGTAACTAGCGGACTTTGCCATTTTTTACTCTGTGCCGAAGGCAGGCAAGGAAACTATGCCATGGTGATGCCGTTCGTGTGCATATAGTTTGGTAGATGGGATTTAACAACACACCAACATGAATGTGTTATATAGTGTCAGCTATATAAAAGGTAAAGTTCAAATACCATTTCAAATACTGTTCAAGTTCAGTTTCAAATACAGTTCAGATACGGTTCAAGTCCTTCCCTTTAGTCACCTGTTAATTACGACAGGCGGGGAACACTGTGGGCATATTCTACAACCCCCAGCCCACAGGGGGGCGCTGGGCAAATACAGGTCCTACTTGCCCAAGAGTGCCTACAGGCAGTTGTGGCAAAGGGTAACCTCATTATCTCCACGTTTATACAAACTCCACAACCAGATGCAATTAAAAGTCCTACCCAGAATGGCTTATGTATGTATGTATGTATGTATGTATGTATGTATGTATGTATGTATGTATGTATGTATGTATGTATGTATGTATGTATGTATGTATGTATGTATGTATGTATGTATGTATGTATGTATGTATGTATGTATGTATGTATGTATATATGTACGTATGTTCATGTGACACTTTGCTCGAAAACACGATATCTCAAGAAGAGTAACTCCTAGGGATCTCATACTTGGTGTGTGGATTGCCCATATTGAGTAGATGATCCGTATTGTTTTTGGTGGAGGTTAAAGGTCATTTGGATACACCAGAGGTCAAAAGGTCAAAACCTTGTAAACATGATATCTCAAGAAGGGTAGCCTACTATGAGGATCTAATACTTATCATGTGGATGGTAGCATGAGGATGGCCCAAATTGAGTAGATGATCCTTATTCTTTTTGATGGAGGTCAAAGGTCATTTGAGGTCACTAGAGGTCAAATGGTAAACTTATAAGTTGGAAATTGTTGTAAACACAATATCTCCAGAAGGATAAATGTGAGGGATCTCATTCTTACTATGTGGATTGCTCATATTAAGTACATGATCCCAATTGTTTTAGTTGAGATCAAAGGTTATTTGGGGTTACCAGAGGTCAAAAGGTCAAAACCTTGTAAGCACTATCTCAAGAAGGGTAACTGTGAGGGATCTCATACGTAGCATGTGGATTCCACATATTGAGTAGATGATCCCTACTATTTTTAGTGGAGGCCAAATGTCATTTAGGGCTGGCTCCCCAGAGGTCAAGAGGTCAAAACCTTGTAAACACTATATCTCAAGACAGGGTACTACAGTTACTGTGAGGGATCTGATACTTAAAGCATGTAGATGGCCCATATTGAGAAGATGATCATCTTTATTGTTTTTGGAGGTCAAAGGTCATTTGGGGTCACCAGAGGTCAAAAGGTCAAAATCTTGTACACACAATATTTCCAGAAGGATAACCGTGAGGGATCTCATACATAGCATGTAGATGGCCCATGTTGAACAGATTATCCCTGTTTGTTTTGGTGGCAGTCAAAGGTCATTTAGGGTCACAAGAGGTCAGAAGGTCAAAACCTTGTAAACACAATATCTTAAGAAGGATAACTGTGAGGATATCTTACTTAGTGTGTGGATTGCTAATATTGATTAGAATAGCCCTATCATTTTTTGTGGAGGTCTTAGGTCATTTGGTTTCACAAAAGGTCAGAACCTTGTAATATGATATTTTAAGGAGGATAACCTTGAGGGATTTCATACTTGGCATGTGGATTGTTCATATTTAGCATATAGATGGCCATATAGGGTAGGTGATCCCTATTGTTTTAAGTAGAGGTGAAAGGTCATTTTGGGTGACAAGATTTCGAAAGGTTTTGACCTTATTAACATGATATTTCAAGTAGGATAACTGTGAGGGTTCTGGTGCTTTTCATGTGGGTGATTCATGTGTGTGACAATATATAGTATCATATGGCAAGGAATCACTAAGCCTGGCTTTCTGGTTAGTTGAAATACCATACATTGGATCTTTTCAGTTACTTGCAGTGGTGATGTACATAATGTGTTTGTGTATTGGTGTGTGTATGCACAGTGTATGTGATGCTCAGGTTGTAAACACGGTAAAGTTGAGGGATATCATACTTGGCATGTGGATGAGCCATAGTCTGGTCAAAATGTGAAAATCATGTAAACTCAGTATCTTAAGGGAGGATACTGATGGATCTCATACTTACTGTAGTATGTTGAGCTCAGTGGATGTCAAAGGTCATTTGGGGCCACCAGAGGTCAAACGGTGTAAACTCTGAAAACAACTCTTCAGGTTGATAACCCTACTTGTAGATGGGTAAAATTGAGGGATCTCATACTTGTCATACTTGGCATGTTCACCACTTTACAATATGCTTGTGCTTATTATTAAGTGCATGATCTGTATTATAGTTGGTGGTGAAAGGTCATTTGAGGTCATTGGAAGTTAAACTGTAAAAACTTTGTATGATTTGTCAAGTGTTAAACATGTTTTAATCTAATACAGCTGCCATGTAATGCCCCTCAAATTAAAGCAGTGACCATGTTCACATGATCTGTCACTCTGATCTGGGCCCATGGACTTCTTACTTTAAAATTTAAGCTCTGTAACTTATTAAAGGAGCTGTCAACTTAACCAATTCCAAGAGGTAAGGCATCATTAAGCCTTCTTGCCCTCTGGTTAAAAAAGTGTACAGTACATCCTTCCAGCAAACTCGTGGAATAAAGTAAAACCCATGTTGGCATTTTGAGCCCATACTGTACATTTTTCCAAAATAGGCTAGCCTGTATTGAAACTAATAAAAAATCCATATTACTGTAGGTAGGTTGTGTATGACTGCATGGTCACCTGTACTATCAATAATTCAATTTCTATCATAAATTGCGCACAGACAGCCTGCAATTTTATTGCTCTGCCAGAAAAGAATCAGGTCATGATGAATGATCACTACTCAGGCTTGAAAAGCCTCTTCAGTGTATATCAGTGTGTAATCAGTCAGATTGGCCCCTTGAGTTAGAGGAGGACTGGGGATTGGGCAAAGGGCAAATAAAGGGAGTTTATAGTATGAGGCTGAATAGTGCGAGAGTCAGAATGTGTTTGGAATTATTGGAGACAGGAATAAAAGAGCCAGGGCTGGTGTGAATGATAAGTAATGGTAAGTGTAGTAGGGAATGCAATCCGTCTTAAAAGTACACTGTACTCGTACATGGCACTGAAAGTAAATTGTTTCCTCTGTTCTGTTTGGACTTCTGGTTCAAGGGGTAGGATTTGCAGTTCATGT
This sequence comes from Holothuria leucospilota, assembly GCA_029531755.1. Lineage (NCBI taxonomy): Eukaryota > Metazoa > Echinodermata > Holothuroidea > Aspidochirotida > Holothuriidae > Holothuria > Holothuria leucospilota. The sequence continues at coordinate 50,734,355 of CM055961.1, forward strand.
ATAATCAAGGCAACCTATAGGTCAAGGGCCATTGAAGGGGAACCCCCAAAAATTTTCATTTTAAGTGGCGTTTCTTTTTTCACTTAACTTTAACATTGTCTGACTGAGTGTAACTGAAATCCAGCCCTGGTTTCTACTAGATTAAATTGTCATATGTGGGTGGATTTTTGATTTTCTGATCTCTAGTCTTTGCAAAAATGTTGGTCTATATTTAAGACTAGTATTTTGAGTGTTACCAGTTTATTGCTAAATAAAAATGTGGAAAATTTTATTGCCCTTATTATAATTGTAAGGCCCTGTAAGAGCTGTGGAAACATTAAATAATACAATTTGCTTTTTGCCCCATTTCCGCCATACCCCCTTATGGGCACACATTCCATGCTTTGCAAGGGCTTCACCAACATGGTAGTGTTCCTTCCTCCCCCAACCCTCTTCTTTCTGCAAACTATATACTGACATCTTCCCTAGTATGTCACATAACATCAAAGTTCAGTATTAAAGGTTATAAAAAAGGACCCCTCACATGAACAATGGGGTCACCCTGCAGGCTGGGAGCTTCTACTGTACAGTACTTGGACCAAACAGCAGCTCCCTGCTGCAGGTAAGTCTGGTCCTGCAAGCCTTTAAAGGTCTGGTGACATGAAAATAACATAGTTGGATGTTTGATGTAAAAAGCATTAAAAATTCAGAAAATGGTGTGCAGTTTCCATTACAATCCATCAAATATTGACCATTTTACAAGTTAATTCTGTTTCACACTTGTAACATGAATAAACATGAGCTAAATATGCAAATATGTGACATTGAAAGATGGACATACCATATGTGGCTAATGTTAGCCTATGTTTTTTCAATCTCCTTTTAAGGAAACTGGTAGCATTGTTATCCCCTGAGGGGTTTGTTATGAAAGTTAAAATTGTTTTCTTGGGAAATATTGATATCACCCATCAAACTGTAAACTATCTGATCAGTAATTAAGAGATAATTTATATATGGTTAACAAAGAAATCTTTATGCTGTGCAGCACTCCACATAATTTCTTCTGCAAAGGCAATGAGTTAATTCAGAAGCCATCAAACTTTAAAGACGTAGGTGTATATCTTGAGAACAGTAAAAGATATTGAAATAATTCCAATAGGTCTTTCATTCTGGAATTTAATTCTGTAAATAACATTTGAATGAAACAGCTCTTTTTGTGGCATGTCACCAGAACTTAAAACATCTATGGACATGTTAGTAAATATATCATAACTGCTAATTTGATGTAAAAAGCAGTAAAATGTTAAAAATTACCACAATTTCCATCAAAATACATATTAACCATTGACTGTTTTTGCACAGGTCTACTGTACACAATGAATAAACATGAGCTACTTATGCAAATTTGTGAAGGAGAAAGGGGAAGTCATTAGATATGCCTTATGTTATTCTTTGTTCAACCTTCCCTCCAAGGACATATATTTGTAAGTTTGTCATGCCCTTAGGGGTTAATTTTGGAGGTAATTCTTTTGACTACTTGGAAAATTGTCCAAATGAAACACCAAACTAGAAACCAGCTAGTAATTCACGGATAATGTATAAAGATTGAAAACAAAAGAAATGTAGGCACTGTGCAACATTCCACAGCATAATTTTTGGATAGGTACTGTACTGTAATGAGAAATATCAGAAATGGTCAAAATTTGGAGAAGTATATCTTGAGAATGGTGAAAGATATATCAAAATAATTCCAACAAATTTTGATCAGGGGATCTTAGTCTATTATTGTTGAGTGCACCAGTTGTTTGGTTTACTTATCCGTGTACTGTACTGTACCTTTAAAAGTACATTGACCATATATTGACAATTTTGTAGACTTCCAAAAAATTAGACTTATTAATTCTGAAATGTTATCTTCTTGTCACCTGAATGGCCACTGCTTTGTGCACACTGTGTACATGAGTTGAATGGAAGCTGTGACATCTTCAGAGGTATCCAGGGTATACAATACTGTACTGTAAGTCTGATAATTGAGACAGTTTCAGAAGTTACATATTTTGTGTAGCACAAAAATTGAAGGCTTCACCTGGGGTCTATTTTAGACATGATTTAGGGGTTTGTCATACTGTAAGCATTTGAGAGACAATTTCTTTTTTATTCTTTCTTAACTTTGGCACATAGTTTTTGTAGGCCTATTTACTTTATAACCAGCTCAAGTTTTCCAGGAAGGGGTTAGGAAACTTGTTACTGACACATATGATTTCAATTTATGGAGTGGGAAAATGTGCTTCAAGCTGTCTGCCAAAAAAAAAGATCAGAAAATATGTTTTTTCATTTTTTTTTCTTTGTTTTATTGGCTGTTTCAACATTATGTGGGAAATTACACTTTTTTGAGGAGCCTTTGTACAGTACTTGGAGCTGTTATTTTAAATCCTGTGTATCCAAATTTTCCAGTTATCCGAACTGCCTTCAGTCTCAACATGTTGGGATAATACCATTTAATGTGAACAATGCTCCTGAAAGTGGCACGTAAGGATTTCGGTTTCATACATACTGTATGTAGACAAAGGATTACACCGTCTAAACTTGACTCGTGAAACCTTTCTGCCATTGCACCGCTCAAGTTGGGAAAATATACTTCTTTTTGTAAAATATACCTTGTGTGGCAACAGTTGATATGTGTTAATTACCAACCAAGTTTTGTCTAAAACACTTAAAAGCTAAAAATGTGGGAAAATCCAACTTCTTTTATGAAAAATAATGATTTAATATGTTATGATTTAGTTGTCCAAAAGTGTACTAATTTGATCTTATTTTTCATAAAAACTTTGAAAAGATGTTTTCCCCTAGTGGGAGTTGAATGTTTACCACTCATAAGTCAGGTATTGACTCGGTTTCCTTGGAATTTCTCTTCTGCATAGAATTTACTTTATTACTGTCAAAAAAGAGTGTTCACTTTTGCTGCTGTAGGCTTCTTGCTTTTAAATATTTTATGCAAAACAATATTTTTATTTTCCCTTGATTGCAACAGGTATTTGTATTTTCTGTTGGTGGCAAGGACTGGGCCAGCTATAACTGGAGTCTGATTACAACTGTGGCTATGTTTGGTGACTATGACCCTGGGCTCATGTGTCAGGCACACTCAGTTGGTGCCAGGATTGTTTTGAAAGGTATGGACAGTAAATGAATTTTGTTACTGTAAGGGGCAGGGCTCAGTAGATTGAAGGTTCACTAGATCAAAGGCCACCAGATTGAAGATATTTACTCTTACTTTACCCTAACCCCAATCACTAAACCCATTGGTTAGAAACTGAGCCATAAAACCTCATCTAACTCTAACCCTACACCTAATTTTGCAGCTAACTCTAATCATATCCCTAACTCTAACCTAAAGTAGATTTTTGGTCAAGCTAATCTTTGGTTATGTGAACCTTTAATCTAGTGAACCATCTGTGTAGTGGGCATCCCCCCTCTGTAGGTATGTGAAATATCAGATGACTTTAAAACATGAGTGATGAGGATGGAAACCATCAGCAGTGTTGGAAGTTCTTTTGTAGGAAATTTTGTCATTTGGATGGTAATTTTAATCAGTGGAAGGAAATTTGGCATTTTTTGTTGTTAAAAAAGCATGTGACTTACTTTCTGGAGAGCAAAACATTTTCTAGCCCTATTAGTAAATTCATTCAAAAATGGTAAATGTGTAACTGACTTTGATTGACATAGGTGTTAATATTACAGTATAAGTGGTGTGAGGCATCATGGGAGTAAAATGTAGGGAAATAGCAGTAATAAAGGTGCTGATAGCAGTACTGTTAGAACATGACTAAGAGTGGGGGCAGAATTGCTCAATTCCCAAATTTGACACTTTCTATGGTAAGTTTGGATGTTATAGGGCAAAAAAAACTTTCAATCTGAAAATATCTGGGAGGCCTATAGCCTCCAGCTCCACACCCTGGTTACAATGGCCCTGGATAGTGTTCTGTACAGGAAAATGGCCAATTGATGGTACAGTAAGAAAAAAAACATGCAATGATAGCATAATTGTACATAGGCAGGCAGGTTGAGATATTGAAAGAAATGCCAAGCTCTTAATAATATACTTTAAAAACAAACCATATCTTTGTAGTTTTTCTGAAACCCTTAAATTGATCACTATAAAGATTCCCAAGAAAGCCTGCCATTTTCCAAATAAGGTGACTTTTAGCAAGTCCAAAGCTGGCTTCTTTACTCTGTACACTACAGTAATTTCACAGTGCATGTTTAGTTTACCTTAAAAATCCTCACTATTTTATTGTAGAGGTGTATCTACCACAAATTTTAAATGTAAATTAAATATATTAAATGTGCACAGTATATTATTTCAGTGCAACATTTTTAAGATGTCAGTATCAACACGCACACGCTAACCAGGATTGGGTAGTTTCCCCAAATTTGCTTCAAAGGTGCAACTAATCTGCACTTTCATGGGGTCATGATTCCTGATGGATTTTAAGTATTGTTCAAAACAAGGACACAAAACTAAAATTGTAGATTATCTTTAAAAAGGTTGTATTCTTTGTGTAGTCTTAATTTTTAAGTGAAGTGTTGTAATAAAATAAGATCACTTACAGTATTGTATTCCATCATTAGTTTTCCCTTCAGTTGACTGCAATTTGGCACATCAGCTGTAACAAAGCCTGTAGTATATAGCCCACTGGTGTATTAGTAGTTACTATTAGTAGTTATTATCAAGTGACTGAGCAGTCCACATTTTTATTATCTATGTATGCCAGTGGCAGTAATGATACAGCTACCTTCAAATTCATGAGTCTGAAGGTACCAGACTCCAAGAATACTGAAGTTGCCAAACCTAATGCCAACCTACTACATGGGGCAAAAAAGGAAGCAAAATGTACAAGAATTAGAAAACAGAAAAAAGTCAAGTTCTGAAGTAAGAATGACTTTCCACGATTGACCTATCACAAATTATGGTCATTGCAATTATGAAAATATCAGTGATATCTCAATATAACGTTGGTATAAACCAAACAAGATATGAATATTTAACTGTCATTGAAGATGACCATGAGTTTCAAAAAGTTGCTCCCCTTTCACCCAGTGACATATCCAGCATGCATTTGTGCAACAGATGTCACAAAATGTGAAGGAATGTCATATACAAAAATCTGATGAGCACTTTCTACGCTGGTACAGTATTTATTTCAAACAATCCACTTTGATTCAGTTACAAAATAAGCAGTCATTACAAATTGTAGCTCTCACCTCATTTACATGGTCAATTTGGATCACATGCACTAGCTACATACAGTACCTCTCTGATTGAAAAATTTTTCCAAAATGAAGGTGGGACACGCCCTCCCAAAAACTTCTCCCTAAGGTATACATTCAGAATTTCACATTGAAAAATTGACCTGGCTAAATCACTGCTTTCATCTAAATATGAAACTGTCAGTCCACTTCAAGAGCAATCATCTCAATTGAGTGTAACCAACCAGCATTACCTGAAATCTTCAACATAGTAGTCTCATGGTTAACAAGGTTTAAGACATGCTGTACTTTCTCTGTACATTGCACTTAATGCTTAGTGTCACAGGTACAGTACTTGATTTTTGTTTCAACACAGAAAGTGAAAACTCAATTATATAGGCAGTAAGCAACCTGTACATTTTATGATATTGTTGGTAATTGTTTTCATGGCAACTCAAGTTGCTTTTAGATACTAAATACTTTTATTGCACAGACTTTCATTGCTTTGAATCTGTAGCACAGTTGGTGCATTTATTAGTAGAGTGTTAGGCAGAAATTACAGATATGCCACTTCAGTGTATGTGTGTGTGCGTGTGTGTGTGCGTGTGTGTGCGTGTGCACTTGTATTGATATCCAGCCGAGGACCTTGACCAGAATACACACCTACCACCTGAGGACATTTTTTCCACCTGAGGACCTAAACCCAGGTCCTCGGTTAAATTTAGTTCCATTGCATTCTGCACACGTTTTCCATTATCTAGGTATAGGTAAGGGCAGAGTCCTCTACTGGCTATGAATTTGAAACAGGTGTGTGAAAATTTCAGAGGTCCTCAGGTGTGTAGGATACAACTGGTGGACTTATATTATATTGCCAATATAGTGGACTTAAGAGATATATGTGGCTTCCCAGTTGGTGTGTATAGCGCCCTCTAGAGGGTAGTAATACAATGCATGTGTTCATTTGTCAATATCATAGTTGTATGTGCTGGTCCGCAGGTGAATATGCATACATGACAACGTGCGCAGGTCCTCGGCTTGTGATGAATACCAGTAGGTGTGTGTGTGCGTGTGTGTGTGCGTGTGTGTGTGCGTGAACTTGTCTTCCTATCAGACCGAGGACCTGAACAATGGATTTGAGGTCCTCTGAAGGAAATTCAATAGATTTGTCAAGTCCTCGAAAGTTTGAACAATAGAGAGTCTATTGTCAAGGTTAGGGTTAAGGAAGTAAACACAAAGGAAATAACAATGAGGTCCTCGGATTGTATGTAAAATCGACTTGTGTGTGTGTAGGGAGGGGGTTCCAGGTTGAGGACCTTTGTGGGAGTGTTGGTCCCTTTTTTGGTCTGTGAGAAATGTTGCACATTGGTATATGGAGGCAATATTCAAGCTCTTTTAGCTAAGGAACACTATGACAGCTCAAATATGGGTCTTGTCTGTATTGAAAACTTCAGAGAGCTTTGCTGCACTGTATCATGTGTATTTTGAAAGCAGTTTGGTCACCCTTATACTGTAAATCACTGTGAAAAGAGCAGCCATCTGCTGCAGTTCCTGGTTCATAAAGGTGGTGTGAAGTGTCTACTTGTCAAAGTGGATACTAACAATACATTCATTAATACAGTCCATCTAGATGAAGATTTTGCACAGGATATGGAAACACCTGGAATACAGTTTTGTTCCATTTCATCCTTCAGTAACTTACAGCCTTCTTTTGAAGCCTGAAAAATGAAGCTAATGGTTACATGTTCCTCTTTCATATAAGGATAATAATGACTTCTCTGTGTGTTAGGCTCTCACTTTTTCAAACCCTTTCCTTTTCCAAATGAGCACTTTTAATTGAAAAAATACATGATTTCTGAAAAATATACTTTTCACCACAGGTCTACCTCCTGTATCAGAGCTGAGGGATCCTGCAGCCAGGAAGGCTTGGATTGCCAAGCAGGTAGCATTAGCAAAGACTCGGTTTATGGATGGTATCAATATTGACACTGAGGATGCCCTCAATGCAACTGAAGCTGTGTATCTTACAGAGCTGGTTAGGGAAGCCAGGGATGCATTCCATGCAGCTATACCACATTCCCAGGTCAGTGTAACCATGCTCCCAGGTCATCTACATCATGCCTTCAGTTCAGTTTCACCAGTCTTAGGCCAGTATCCATGTACTATACCAACCTCCCAGGTCATACAAGTTATGCCACACTCCTAATGTTTGTTTGGTGCCATCTGCACAGCTGTATCACAATCCCAGGTCACTTTGTTGGGTGCACAGCTGTATCACATTCCCAGGTCAGTTTGTTGTATAGACAGCTAAAGAACATTCCTAGGTCAGCTTCTAAAGTATTTTGTATGTGTGATGTACAGATAAAGCTCACAGCTATGGGGGTAAGATGTTTTCATGTTCAGTTTCATCTGGTGAATGTTAGGTTTGGGAGAACATCCTTCAGACCCTTTGATACTACCCATTGAAGGTTCTTTGTGGGTTCTTACCATACTCTCATTTCTATTTGATAACTTTTGTGGATTCATAGCCAGTGCTATGCTGTTGTCACAGATTGGTTTTAAAATGGTTACCTTACACCCTCCCCCAGTCTTCCAGTGTCATGTATTCCCAACAAATCCTTGCCCGCTTGGCGGACATGTATTCTCCTGCACCTATATTAGCTGCACTCATAATACCAACGTCTGCAAACTTTTGCAAGAATTCTTTGTGAAACTGTGTAAAAAATGTACACTATTAATTATTCATACATACTATCACAACAAACACAAAATTATAAATATGCAACAAAAAATTGACTAAAGCAAGTCTGATTACCATGCTGTTTTGGACGACCAACATCAGTGGGGTTTTAGTGTGTGATTTCTCCCGCTTAAAGCTCACACAATGAAGTCCCATTGACTTACTGTGTAAAAGTGAACATTACAGCTGAAGCTTCTTCGTGTGATACAAATATTCATATGGTGAAACCAATCGACAGTCGAGAGGTAACACCAAAATGGGCTCATGAATGTAGCAAAATTGGATGATCTCTGTCATTGTTTGCAGGTGTTAGAGTATGCACGTCAAAAGAGGAGTACATATTAGACACCTGCTATGAAGGTTAAACAAATCCTTGCTTCACTCCAAATCAACTTCTGAAATATTCTGTTTACTCTGACAGGTTTCCTTTGATGTAGCATGGTCTCCAGATTGTATTGATGGTCGTTGCTATGACTACCTAGGTCTTGCTGCTGCTAGTGACCTCCTCTTTGTGATGTCATATGATGAACAAGGTCAAATCTTGACAGGACCTTGTATTGCCATGGCCAATGCCCCTTATGGCAAAACTGCAGGTGGTGAGTACCAGACTTGTATATTGTAAGTACAGCATCATGAGCAAGAGTACACAATTTTCATCTATGGCCTTGAGCACCAGTGTTTGTCAATGTCACAAGTATGAGTACAAAGTTTTGTATTAGCATCAACACCTTACTTTTGTAATCTGTGAGTACCAATCCATTCTCATATGTACATATCACAAGTGTGGTAAAGCATGAGTCTGAGCAAGTACTCACTACACAAACCTGGTGAGTACTCCGGGTGTAATGAATCTGAAACTTACCTTGCTGTGGGACTGAGGTTGGAGACACAATCTGCAAGGAAAAGAGGCCTTGGGTTTTTCCATGTAATTGAGATTTTTCGTGAAGATGGATGTACCCAGAGTCAGTGGAACAACTTCTTTATCGCATTCAAGTTAAACAAATTCATAGGTGCTTTCTTTAAATCAATTAATCTAATGCTCTTTAAAATAAGAAAATGAGAAAACATCAACAGCAAAATTATGGGTTTAGATACCATTGGAGGCACAAAGTTAAGAGGTAGGTTGTGTAAAAAAAAAAAAAAAGTTTCGAATTTTCAGACTAGTCTTGAGGAAAACTCTGTGAAGTTTGATTAGAGTAATAATTTGTAAAGTTAAAACACCAGTAGGCTTAATTATCACCCCTGTCCACATACCATGTTAACCAAGGTTGTAGAAAAACAATACTGGTTAGTTAATGTCCTGTAGGACCAGTAAAAGGAGAGTCTACAATTTTGCAAAGCTGAGATGCAATGAATAGTTAAAGGAAGACCTTCTGGTAAGCCCCTTCATTTTTTCCTTGATGACCTACAGACATTACCAACACTGAAGGCCATTATGGCCTCGATACCCTACTTTATTCTAGAATATTATTGTCTCCTTTGCAAAGTTTTGGTTTTGATTCCCCCGTTATGTGGGCTCAGTGCCTTGACAATTTTTTGATTGCGGAACACCATCAAGCCTGCCCTGCCCAGTTCTCATTTCAAGCCCTGCATACATATCCATTATTGTCGTTGTCTCCTTCCATTATCTTGTCCATGCCACTGTTTTTAAACAAACAAGTTTTCCTTCTTTTTGTTTAGGACTGGAAGGCTTTCTCAAGATGGGAATCTCTCCAGATAAGTTGGTTCTTGGTGTACCATGGTATGGCTATGACTACCCATGTCTGAGCATTACTGAGGTATGCCTGTTTGGGGTTTTTCTTCATCACATTTTTGTAGTTTTTTAGTGTTTTTTAAAAAACAATTACTGACAGGAAACCTTTACCACAGTCCTTGTGCAATAAGTCACGCAGTCCTGTTTATGGTGATATGTGAACAATATAGGACATAATTCCAACATTGCAATGGCAAATTCAACCTGAGTACTCATTTAAAACCCGAAAATAAGCCCCAGTCCTCACCCGTACATGTACATTTAATTATATGATTTAATATATAATAACTGCCATTGGGGCCTTGACTCTGTCAGTAGCTGTTAGTGACATATCTAAGTCTGCAAGCTTGTTCCTTACATATTATGGCATCAGGCTAGTGGTAATATCGTATATTACTTAACTGAATCATGGATTTTGTGGTAGTATTCCCTTGCTGTAACAATGTTGCAATGAGGGCAGTGTTTTATATTTTTTACAGGATGAAGTCTGTACAATACCCTTCCATCCATACCGTGGAGTCAACTGCAGTGATGCAGCAGGTTCACAGAAATGTTACAGTAAAATCATGAACATGATTAAGACATCCGGTATTAAACCAAAATGGAATGACACTTATACTGCTCCTTACTTTACATATAAGGTGAGTTCATAGAACTTTGAGTAGATTTGTTTAAAGGGCAAAGGCAGCCATATTGTCGACATGACTATATCTGGCCAGAAGGTCAGTCAATTGGTCAGTCCAGTTATGATACACATTTGTCACATGTACCCTGCAGCTCATCTCTATATATCGTACGCCACACTCAAGATTTGGTACGGTTCTGAAGCAATCGTAAAAAGGAAAAGGCACTATCAGTTTTGCATCCCCAGCTCGTGAAATGGTGATTTGCTGGGCTGAGAGCTGTTTGCATATACTGATGTACATTAGGCTTGTAGGGATTGTTTGTATGGAGATTTTGTAGGAGAGAAGGATGTACATGCATCAATATTTAGGTTTAAAAAGATCAAAACATGTCAGTTACCAAAAAATTGATACTTGTGATGAATTTTGTGTACCATAGGGGTTGAGGTTAAGTATTGGTGCCTAGCCTCTTTAGTAACATTTGTGAAAGGTTTGATCATTTCAAGAACCTTATGGTAAGGGAACTCAATTGTATTTTTTTTTTCTTACAGGACACAGAATCTCAGCAGTACCATCAAGTTTGGTATGATAATCCAGCCAGCCTGACAGCCCGATACATGTATGCCAAGTCCAAAGGACTCCTAGGGGTAGGGATGTGGGAGGCAGACTGCTTGGATTACAGCTCAGGGGCTGAAAAGGAGACTCGAGCAATGTGGACAGCTCTGGAATCTTTCTTTTAAAGACCGAATGTGGGAAAAATTCAAATTTAAGGAAACTCAAAGACTCCTAAGGGTGGGAATGTTGGAGACAGACTCCTTCCATTTCAGCTCAGAGGCTGAAAAGCAGACACAAGAAAATGAACAGCTCTGGATTTTGTCTTGTAAAGACATAAAAGCAGAGGATAATAGCAGAGGAAATCAAAAATTCAAAGAGAATTCAAGGACATCTTAGGGTGGGAATTTAGGAGGCTGAATAATTTAATTAGATGCCTCATTCAAAACAATGCTAGCCATTGTGTCATTCATCAGAAATTCAAATTATAGGGTGCATTTACACTAGATCCAGATCTGATCTCCTGCGCGGGGTCAGATCCCCTGCTCGAGATCAAATTTGTAGTGTAAACGCAGATCAGATCCGGATCTGATCGCCCTATTTTGATCCTGGTAAGAGGGGAGGATCAGACCCCGCGCAGGCGATCAAAACTTGTAGTGTAAACGCTCCCCGGATCAACGGTGACCCGAGATCAACGGTAATTCAACGTACATTATTTGGAGGTCACTTCTGCAAAAACACTCATTATGCAGGGAGGTGGATCAGAGTACGAGACAAGTGTAAATGCACCAGGATCAAGCCATACACGTAATTCGATATGCTGATAACATAGGGCGATCAGATCCGGATCAAGTGTAAATGCACCCATAGTCTGATGAGTTGATGAAGGCATTGTAGTATTGTAAATTTCCTTTTGTATACATCTGGCAGGCTGGTAGTGTGAGTACATTGTGATGAGTACAAGGGGAGTGTCTCTGGTTGTGAATAGGAGTACGTCTCTTTCATGAGTATGAGTACAAATTTTGCATTTAGTCCTCATGCATAACTTTCAAAATCTGTGAGTATAAGTCCATTCTTACTAGTACAAGTACAGGCAATTGTGCAAAACTGTGAGTATGAGCACATACTCACTGCAAGTGTGCTTGCTAAACACTGTCATAAACTGTTACTTATCTTTAAAAGTAATTCCACAACATATCAACTTCTTAAAATGATCTAGAGGATCCTTGGCTCCAATCAGGGATGTAGCTAGCCAAATTTGAGTGCCGGGTAATTGTCTGATCTGGAGAAAGCACCTCACCCCACCCCATGGTATCTACCCCATTTTTCAGCCATTAATTTTTCACTTTTCCCTCATTTTACTTTAGGGAGTAAATTTAGGGCTAGTTTTAGGTCTCAGTAGGCAGATTTGTGGTGGGCCGGGAGACGTGTTTGCCTGGAGTTCCGGGAGGGAATGTCGAGTGCTGGGTGTCACCGCCCACCGTAGCTACATACCTGGCTCCAATACATAACTCCCAAATCTGTGAGTATGAGAACAAAACCATTCTCACGAGTATGAGTACAGACAACTGTGCAAAACCATGAGAAGGAGTATGTAGTCACTAAAAATCTGATTTCTGGTCTAGAGTCAAGTAGAAAAAAGTCCCCTTTCTCTGGATTTGTAGCTCCTGGGGAATAAAAGTGTTAAAATACATGTTTCTTTCATGAGTATGAGCACAACATTTTGTATTAGTCCAAGTCTGTAACTTTCAAAATCTGTGAGTTTGAGTACAAGTACAAATCCATTCTCACGAGTACAAGTACAGACAATTGTGCAAAACCGTGAGTACGGGTATGTTCTCACTACAAATCTGATTTCTGGTCTAGAGTCAAGTAGAAATTTTCCTTTCTTTGGATTTGAAGCTCCAAGGGAATATAAATTTTAAAATACACATACACATTGCTTTCATGAGTATAAGCACAAAATTTTGCATTAGTCCAAGTCTATAACTTTCAAAATCTGTGAGTTTAAGTACAAGTACAAGTACAAATCCATTCTCATGAGTGCAAGTACAGACAATTGTGCAAAACCAAGAGTGCAAGTATATGCTCACTACAAATCTGATTTGAAGTCTGCAGTCAAGTAGAAATTTCCCTTTCTTTGGAGTTGCTGCTGTTGGGGAATATAAACACTGTTTACAAGAAAATGCATAGGAATGACATTTTGAGTTTTTGGTTTCAATTTTTGTTCTTTTGTAGGTTTTAATTAAGTATTGTAAAAAAGTGGCCTGTTTGGTCTTTCGTTTAACCTGTTACAAGCTTTCAAACCTGAAACTGACTGCTGGGATTCTCTTTTGCAGTTTAGTGCCAAAGCAGTTGAAAGACTTAAGGTGTAGGCCTACAGGTTAAATATTGTTTTACTGTAGGCTAGTAATTGACACTTTTTCTTCTGTGGTAGAGTGAATATTATGTTATTATAGGAGTTATTAGGCTGTGTGTACCTCATTCAAAAAAAAAAATGGATGACATCAAAGCCTCATTGACCCAGAGATGAAAGATAGTTGCTTGAAATTGCCATAATTGCATTTTTGTAAATTAGTCAAATTTTACCATTTACAATTATGATTAATGTGGGAACATTTCTTTTGTTTTATTTTTTTTTTTCGTTTGTTTGTGGAATTGTTCATGGAACAAACTTAAGGTCATTCTTATATAGTGTTGCCTTAACAATGGTATAATTAATCTGAACTTTTTTTTCTTTTGCTAAGTCAATAGCATTGCACTCTTTCCACTTGTAGAAATTCTAAAATATTTTCCACGCGGTGAACAATGGGTTAGAGTCTGAAGATCAACTTCTTCATGTCAATCACTAAGAATAATCTCTGTGATCAACCATCTTGGGCATGGCTGATTAACCGATAATTTGCATGACCCTCTCAGTGGAAAAGGACGCAGCGACCACAAGCACCAGCTCTGACTGCATTCATTATTAAATTGGCCTTTGCACATTATTAATAGTGTTATGCAAGAAACTTGAGCAGCCAACAAGCTGGCCAAGAAAGCAAATCAACTAGCATGGTTGAAATGCAGAAAGTTGGGTCACCCGAGCTTTTGTATCAAAGCCGGGGAAGCGTGTAACAATTCCCTAATGGAGTTGTATGGATATGTCTAGACCAGATGCAGTCTAACTGTGTAAGTTACTACCTGAGTTTTTGGCATCATCTGAAAATTTCAAGGTTGCCATAGTTAAACAATACTTTTTGTTGTCCTCATATTTTGCACTCATGTTATGTTCATGTTTGTGTATTAATGAATGTATTCGATTAGCCTCAAACAGTTTTAGTGCATTTAAGCTTTGTGCATTCAAGTAAAATTATGTCTTCCAGTGTTGGCACTAGAAGGCATTTAAGCCCCTAGTAGGACCCTTTTGAAAAGGATGTACTATGCACAGTATGTTTGCTTGAAGGGCTTTTGTCATCAGCTTTATAAGAATTAGTATAACCCACTCTCTTACTTCATGTATGTGTATTTTAATCATGTGACAATATTGTTAGTAGATTGTTGAATTTATGTAGAATAATGTCTTAGTTTACTTTTAATGTACTCTACAAGTTCTGAAACACTATGCAAGAAAAACTGCAAGGTAAGTAAGAGGGCATGTTAAAGATTAAATGATATAGCCAAAAAAGGTTGGGCAACTGTTCATGCCCCTTAAAGTGCCTCTTTTGTTTATTAAAAGAGTGGTTTTATATGGAGGCTGAAATGTTTTTTCACCTTTTGTCCAAATATTAGGAATGATACAGGGATTAAATGTTAATTTCTTTCAGGGGAGTTTATTTTTAAACTTTTGCAAAAAAAAAAATTGCTCCCTCCAAAGTGTGAGAGCAGCTTTGGGGGTCCACAGGGGACTTTGTTGACAGTTATAAGGGAAGGAAGAAGGGCAATTCTCACATTTTGTATTTTTATTGTGCTCTCATCATCTTTCTTGGGTCACGTTTGGCTGATGTAAGGTAATGTGCTGTTTTCCTATTTGTACAATAGTGGTAAGCAAGCAAAAGTCTGACAATCATTGTCTTTCATGAAGTGCAGTCGTTTGTTACTGTATGGAATCATTTTGAATTATTTGGCACAATTCATTCATTGTAGATTTACATGCCTCTTGAGGTTTAGAGTGATAGTCCATTTATTTGAATATAGTGTTGGACTGATCATCATTTCACCTCATCAAGATGAAATGACACTTGTGGTGTCTGTAGCCTATGGTTGGTATGCAGAATGCTTATTTCCCAACTATCGGTATCGGCTGATGTTGAGGACTAATTAGAGTATCGGTATCTGTAATATTGGCTACTTGTAGTATCCGTTCAACACTATTTGAAACTGGTGTGGAAAATATTGACCTTAGTTATGAACCATCTTTTACTGTATAATTTATATACATTTACCATTGTTACACAGAAGAGCATGTTACTTATTTGCTTAAATGTAAGAAGGGGAGATACTATTCACTTTCGTTTTCCATAATTACCACAGCAGGGCTTGTAATAAGAATGGGGGTGGGGGATGGGGGAATGGCAGAGCCAAAATGTGTTCTTGCTGGCAGAAAATGGTCTTTGTCAGTAGACCCTTTTCCAATCAGTTAAGCACTTACAAAGGATTGTGGGATAGAGTTTTGGTACAGGCCATTTTTGTCAATGTCATTTTACTGTGGCGAAATACCATGGTGCACACCAAAACTCTATCCCAAAATCCTTTGTATAATGTGCTATTTGGAAAGGAGTCTATACAACAGATTCATACCAAGCTGTATAAAATAAATGGTTATTTAGGTACAGTATTATAGCACACTGGCTGTCTGTTCCAGAGATTGGGTGTTTAGACAAAGTGTAGTCTAGTTGGATGTATCAGGTAAACTTTGTTAAAGCCATTCAAGACAGCCCTTGCTTTTACTATGGTGCTTGATGCATTACAGGAAATAACTTGGAATGGCATAAGCTCATTGCAGAATTTGAAGTTTACAGGACATTCAATTTTTCTGGGATTCTCAAGCACTTTTAAGTCTTATTCCTTTGTGGGTTGCAGTAACTCCTTGTGGGAGTAGTTTCAGGGTTTTGCCTGAAATGGGAGACTGTCCAAAGGTCAAGCAGACAATTCACATCTATTACTTAAAGCTGTAAAGACTGCAATGTTTGTTGAATTTTTGTGCCCATAATTTTCACTGAAATATATGCAAGCAGAATCTACCATTAAATGGACTCAAATGTATATTTTTCTGGTTCGATGAAATTGTAGAAAATACAGTGAGTTTAACCAATCAATTCTAAGAATCTTACTCCATCTTTTATGAAGTTGGCAGTGCTGTTTTGCAGAGCCTGTCAGATGTACTGCGAAATATTTAATCCAAAAGGTCTTCAGAGAATCCTTCAATTACTGCAAGACCATTTAGCATTACATAGCAGCTGTTTGAACTTTTTTTTAATGGATGGGAGCCCAGCACTGAGTTTGAGCAGACCTGCCTTGCCCCTCCCATTCTCCCCCCCCCCTGGGATTTTCTGCCAATGTTTGTGATACCTCCCTCCCCATAATTAGCTTGTTATATCACCCTTCAAGGGCCATTTGGACTGAAAGTCTTTTTAAAGGTTTCCATTGAAGGATTTATACCTAAAGCTAGTTAAGCAGAAAGAGGTATTGCAAAAGGATTGGGGAGTATAATGTCAGAAGTGTTAAAAACTTCCACCCCCTCCCCTCGACTCAAGAGCAAAAAATGCATTCAAAAGTGTCAATTCTTGGAGAAATGTTCCAACATGACTCCCTGTACACCTGATGTGCAATCGTTCTTAATTATGAGCTAACTGCTCAGAGGCAAGTGAAGTCCTGTGCCAATAGGAAAGGCTTTTGCAACTCAGCAATACCTCCGGCATCATTGGTTTGCAGTGAATTAAGTAAACCCCCTCATGAGATCCAATCCTGGCTGCATGTCTGCTGACTGTACCTTTGGGCACAATACTTCAAGTCAGAATCTCTGAGTAGGGGACAGGGTTAATGGGGTGGGGGACTGAGGGACAGAATCTCTTTTTTAGATTGCCAAATTTTTTGCAGGAATTTACCCAAGAAATTGGCTTAAACCCAACTGCAAACTCCCTTACCTCCTTGCTAGCATGCCTGTTTCTCTGAACCAATTGGATGGAAACTGGGACGTTAAACCTCATCTAACCTAACCTCCATGGTATTATATGCCTTTTTCTCAACTGCAGTGGCCAAGTGGTTAGAGCATCCGACTTGCAGCCGGAAGGTCTAGGGTTCAAATCCTAGTCAGGTCATACCAAAGACTTTAAAAATGGAACCTACTGCCTTTGTGCTTGGTGCTCAGCATAAGCAATGGAGTAGGGAAAACAAGCCAGTGAGCCACAACTGGAAAAAAGGCCGTGGTCGTCTCGACTTGAACCAATTGGTTGGAAACTGGGACGTTAAACCTCATCTAACTATCTAACTATATGCCTTTCTCCTAGTAACTTGTTCAACTAGTTCAAAAGCTGAACTGTTATTTACCATAGTCCAGACAACAAAATACAAGCACTCATGAAAACATTCCATTAAACTAATGGTACAGATTTATTACAGTCCCATGTCACCTGTGACAAACTTATCAAAGACATGTGGAAGGTATAGGAAATGCAAGTTTGAAATTTTTATAATAACATTATTTAAATAAAAAAACAAAGAAATTGGCTGTAGAAACCAAGTATGCTAATAACTATTCAAAGTTAGCCTATCAGGAGGGTATATTCAAGATTAAACCATCTACTCCGACTTGGGAGGGGCATTCCATATGCATGCTTGGAGTGAAACTCTGATTCCATCAAGAGGTATGTGAAATTGCAGACCTTTCTAAATACCTAACACAGCAGAAGCAAAACTTCATACTGCCAATACCATTCTATTTTGCCCATCAATTTTGTCAGAAAGTGGAACGCTAACAATAATTTCTTGACAGACTGAAGTTCCATTTTGTAAAAATATTTGTTTTTTAAACAATACTTCTTGTCACCTTACATGCCATGTGATGACACCATGCATTCTCAAAACTAAACAAGTCTTTAAATATGAAAAATATCAGTTTTTTCATGTTTCAATAACAATGTAGGTAAATGTAAAAACACAAATAATAACAAGCTACCTTTTTTACAAAAACTAATTATTAACAAAATTACTGATGCAAGTAGACAAATGCTACACAGGTGCATTGTTTGTAACAGAAATAACAGTAATACATATGGAATGAGACCATGCCAAATCACAAATTGTTCCCTATTCTTTCATAATAGGGGAGGATCAATTACCCCCTCTCCTGTACAAAACAAACAGAAACAAACCTCACACTCCATCTATGGACTGCCTGCACCATGAAAGTTTATTCATTGTCACAAGCATTATATATGAAACTTCCCACTCACATTTTATGGCCCACCACAAATGTCTACAACTATGGTGAACTCAATCTAAGTAAAAAATAATTAAAAAAATATTTCCATTCCAAGATATGCTTGATCGGGCCAGCATTCATATATTGTGATCAAAAACTGAAACCACAAAAATTAATTTAACAGCAGTGATAGAATTCAGGGTATTTCTATAAAGTGCACCCTACAATATTAATTTTTAAGTCTATATACAAAGATAAAAGATTTACCATAGAGATACATATCTAGAAGATACCCAGCAGCAGTTTTGACTTCCCCTTTCTTGCAGATCCTTCCTTTACAAGGCAGTGACAACCAAGAAATATTTACAGAAAAACTACAAGAGGATCTTTCATCCCTCATCTGAAAATCGTTTACCAAGGAAGCATTTCAAAATTAATTTTTCTGGTTTCCATAATTTCTGGATTTTTTTCTGGTTTTCATAATTTCTGGATTTTTGATACCCAGTTTACTCTCTACAACTATCACTCTGTCCCAAAGTTAAGGCCAAAACTTGTCATGTCATTTCTAAGTCTAGCATATGCGTACTGCACGTATAGTGGACTTTGTAGGCTTGTCCTTCCCCCTCTGCCCTCATTTTCATCCACCCATTCTCAGTGTACTTCATACCCATCCCATCTCATTTCTCAAATATCCATCTTTATGCTTACATTACTGTCCAAGTCATTAATATTCCTGATCTTGTCCTGTCTCTACAGAATCTCCAAATGCTATCTTTCTCATATAAAATCACACATTTCAATGTCACCACTAGCAAGGGTTACTGAGATGGGAAAGGGGAAATACCCCCTCTCAGATGTCTCTCCAGTCTCCACCCCTGTTTCCCCAAATCAGGTGACAGAATATCATGAAATAGCCCAAAATTGCAGTTCTTACTGCTTATCTTGCACCCCCTCCACATAGAGTAACCCTGCCCCACACTGGTCCCCTTCTGCAAATGCCAGTGTGTGTCTATGCTGTCAAAAGCTGCAAACTTTCCTTCACAACTGCCCGCCCCCACCCCCCCCCCCCCCCTTCCTCTTTTTTGGCCAAAATCTACATGAACTTATTTCTCTAAAATATTACTCCATCCATAGACTACATTCTCTTAATTCAATCTCATTAATCCCTGATCTTTTTACCTTCTTTTAAGTCCTCAATATATCTCCCCTAATAATTCATACATTTAGAACCTATCTCCACTATCACTGCAATTTTAACCTCAAAATAGTACTGTCAACATTTTACCGTAATTAACCTTTACATCTTTTCTCACTTATAACTATTTCACATCTATTAACATTCCACAAACTTAAAATCACTTTTCATAAATATTTCAACCATTTCGCATGACCTTAACAAACCCACAATAGCTCTCTTACTATCTAGCCCACTGTTCCTCTTTCATCAGATTTCCATATTTTCACTCAAACCAGTCCAGCAGCCCTTTCCAAGACCTCTGAAGTTTACTAAGCAAACATTTCACCATATTCAATCACATACCCTCTCTAGCCCCTAGTTCCCCTCTTCCAGATAAAAAAGAATGTTCCTCTTATTATTGGATGGACTCTCAAACACCACTATCATATATTAAAAGCCAAGATTTTACTAAAATCTCATACCTTTCTAAAATTTTCCTTAAAACCCTTTTTCCCATTCTTCTCCCACATGCTCTAATTTTCTTTTGCAATGTACAGTACCCTCTCTCTCCAAAATAAAGAACCTTCTTGCATTAACATCACAAAAAGCTATAACGCTAGACTTTGCTCATTTTAATCCCCCAACACCAATTTTCAATACATACACCATCATCTCCATTAAAGCAATCACAGATTAACCAATGGTGCTGCACTTTCCTAATCCATGGCCTCATTTTACAACAGCCTATCTGCTGATAAATACCAATCCAAATAGGGACCCATTTAATGATATCCTACTCACATACTTAAAATACAGTTTCCTGTGACCAACTGAGAAATGGTTGTCAATTTACCAGTCTGCCATGATGATACCCCTACCTTAGCTTGTATGCAGCACAGAAAGTTTTGTTAGCTACCACACTTTGAAAACTCTATTGCCTTCTCCACATTTCACAAAAGGTGCATGTCAAGGAAACTAAATGAAAAGTATTTTCAAAAACAAACTGGGAAAAAAAGGACCAGGAAACTGAAAAAAAAAAAAAAAAACACCTAAACTACATTCATCACACCTCCTGTAGAACAACAAAAGGTTTAAAAGCTGGCCACCAAGAAATGGGCTTTCACAATAAATCACAGGTACAGGCATGTTACATATATATGAAAACAAAAATGGAAATAGGACAAGAAACAAGTTGATTGAAATAGAATGACGAGGTCAAAATAACAAGATGAACAAAACAAAGAAATGAAGCTACATCATGATTATTACAATTTGAATAAAATTCTCAAAACAGTTGCATTTTTACAAATATTCTTTCTCCTTTTGCAGCAACAAAAACAAGAAAGGTGGGGGGGTATTTCATCAGGACAGGGGGAAGAGAATGAAGCAGTGGCAAAGATTGTCAGGAGGCAAAATATGATTTCAGGGTAGAGGGCAGTCTAACCGAATGTTTCCTGAGCAGCATAGACAAGATACAGGAATCCATCATCATCTTTCTCATTTTGGTAGACTTCTGATATTGGAGTAGAAACACTGATCATGTTTTTTTGATTTACCAGAAGAAAGAATGCTTGGTTGGGGCTGAGCTGTAATCTCCTCCTGTAAGACAAAGAAAGATGATTTATGAAGTATCTTCTAGATACAAAACATTGTTTCTTTGAAATTAAGTGAGGGGGGATATACCCAGCATTTCTCTCAAGTTTTTTTTACATCTTAGAAGAAAGCGGGAAGTTCAAAAAATCTCAGCAAATATATGAAAGAAATTGGTAAATTTAATATTATGCAAACAAAATTTAAACACTCTATCCCACTATAATATCTGCCTGACAAAGCACTGAATCTTGATGTACTCAACATGACTTTAATTTCTCCTTCTTACCACCTTACAAAGCAGTTCTTGCACACATCTCTACTGGCTACTTACATGAGCCCTAACAGTGTACAAAGAAACTACTAGATTTCATGAAGTGACTATAGAGAAATGATGACAAGATTGAAACTGCACACTATTTGCTGTTTGGTATACATAAAGAGCAAAATTTTCATGTTATGTGGAGCTATAGTTACATGCATCAAGATACCTGCTGTGTTAAGTCTTGCACCCCGAGTCAGTAGTTCTACAGGACACACTACTGTACTTTACCATTTAATTGTTTAACAGCGTCATCTCTTATTCCAAACAGGGGCTTTAATAGCCAGTTGATTCTCTGTTTACTGCTGATGATGTGATGAGTGCCACTACTTTTGATAATGCAGAGGCATTAGCAAAAGAAATATTAAAACTAAAAATAAGGGCTCAGGCAGAGGACACAGCTGATACCATGCATGTAGTGAATATTTTCTCTTACCCAAATTTCATGCAGACTGAAAGTGGCTAGTGACAGGGGGCATGATAAGAACACAAGGACTGACCACACGAAAATGCCCCTCCCCATTCCATACCCCTTTGCCTCTTGCAACTGTAACTCACCTCACAATTTTAACGAGTTCACCCATGGTCACATGATCAGGCACTAGGAATTTAGCTTTGTCTAGGAGAGGAAGGTTCTTTTCATTTTGATATCTTTCAATTATGACCTGCATGAAAACAAAAATTGTAAAAATGATTTTAAAAGAATGGAAGTGGTTGGACTATTGGTAAAGGCATTGGACTTGTGATCTACAGATTGCTGGTTCAATTCCTACATTTTATACATACACTCTTTGGGTAAGATGGTTTATTTCACTTGCCTCTATCCAACCAGGGGTTAAATGTACAAGTACCTGTCAGTTAGTTCATTATCATACACATCATTAAAGCTGTTAGTGCAGTGCTGAAGGCACTGTCTCTTTGTTTATGATTGTCCAGATATTGATGCACTAAAATGCAATTATCATCTTCATCGTCGTCACCACTATTTTGCTAAAAAAAAATTTCTTGTTTAGTTCTGCATCATAGCTTAATTTCTGAACTACAGTATCCTTGCTTATTACAAGTATCACTTTCAATTGAATGACAAGGAAAGTTGTGGCCACATTACATCTGATTCATGTTCAGTGTACTGTGCTGTATACGTATTCAAGATGTTTTGCCAGGTATGTATTTTGTATCGCAATACATCAACGCCTTTGGTATGTCTTATACCGTAATTGTTGTCACACAACATCTACAGAATTGTGAGTCATTACAATCACAATTTCAAAACTGCTACAACTATAAACCTATAAACTCATTTTAAAGGCAATAGGCAGTCACCCCAAAATTTTCTTTGAAAAATCAGCAAACTCTTGCAAATCTCTCTTATTGCATTACAAGCACCTCTGAAGATGTTTTGAACATAACTATTACAAACAATTGGTAAAGCAAGGCAAAATTCTCCTTGAATCCACAATTCACTAACAAAAATACTGTCACATGATCACAATAGACCATTCATGAACTAGAGTGACAGGATACACTCACTCTGTTTGGGGTGACTGCCTACTGCCTTTAAGGATAAGAACACCTAAATCACAACAGGAATACAGTAACAGACAGGTCTGACAGGGATGTGGACAAAGATAAACATGTAAATCTTGTCAGCGCTAAATTTTAACAGTCATCCGGTAGCCTGTTACAACCAAAACTTGTGATGGACAACCAAAACATGGTGGGTTGGTTGTCCATTGGCAACCAAAATTAATGCAACAAGTTAACATACTGTACTGCTTCTAGGGCTGGGGCAAATTTCTTTGTGAACTACTTAATTTTCTTCTGGACAACCAAAACAAACTAGAACAGAGATGCTGCTGTATCTCAATACAGTCAGACATTTGTTAGGATGAGAATAAAGGATGTGGACTCAAGGTGGTTCTCATACAATTAGTAAATGTCATTTTCTAGGAATAATTCTGGAAAGAAGTGATTTTATGTCCAGAATTGTGTCAAGTACCAAAATGACAACTACACGACCATGCAGTGACCAAATAGTTCTCAACGCCCTGAATGATGCATATTACTATCAACGTTACAATGCTAAACACCTGACAAATCATTATCCATTCATCATTGGGTCTCACCATAACTCACCGGGTCATCATTGGGTCCACGTCACACTCAAATTTACCCAAGTAGCCAACAGTATTTGTTGATGGGCCAAGTCTTATTTTTTTATCACTTTCTTGTAACAGTATATGGCTAATAACACTGGTAATGTAAGAACAGGGCTGAAAATAAGTTTTGGTGAGGGCAAGGCCATTTGGCCTTGAGCTTTCCTTATTTTATGAGATACCAAGGCCAATTAATAGGGCGCCTCGGCCAGAATAGTTTGGGGGAAAGGATAGTATCGACAAACTGCACATACTATTGGTTTGCATCAGGAACTAGGCCTAGGCTTACAAGTAATCAACGTTTTGAGAAATATTCCTAGCCTCCTCTTTGTAACTGTGTGGTGAGGGGGACGTTCAAAGAGCCATGAACCCCAAACATGACATGCCAAAGCCCTAACTTTACACCACACCAACAGTACTGTCAAATTTGACAAATAACATCGCTGAATTTCGTAAATACCTGCATGAATTACAGCAAAAACTCATCCTCTATTCATTACTGACAGTAATATTCAGTTTGCAGTGGCTGTTAACATTTTATGCTTCCTAGGCTACGGTTGAGGGTTCTTGACCATTTAGGCCTAGCCTAGGCCTAGGTATTTAGCATCCTTGTATTTGGACTACCTGTTTGCTGAAGTGAGGCACGTCAACAGTAAAGATTTTTCATGCTGGGGCCGAGTTGGCTTTGAGCCGAGTTGTCTTTAGGTCAAAATTCTTGGGGCCAAGTTGCCTTTAGGCCTAGGCTAGGCCGATTTGGTTCGCAGCCGATTTGGCCTGCTCCCGCGTACATAGCCTAGGCACAGGCTAGTTCATATAGGCCTAGGCCATAGGCTAGCTATACTGTAGGCCTAGCCTAGCTATATGATGGCAAGACCTAACAAGGCCACTCTAAGAAAGTTTTCGTTTTTATAAAACAAGACAGAAGAGTGTGAATCTGTTTGTACCTGAAAAAGTTTTGGCGGACTTGACCTTATTTGAAAGCTATAAATCTTTACCACAGATTATTCCTTTCAAGAGATACCATTACGACAAGTTCAGCGTTTCCAGCTCAAGCCTTAAATCAGAAGTAACCTAATAAGTCCAGCGGGCGCTGTTTACAATTTTTGTACAGAGCTGTATGTACGGGTTCAGTGTAGACAGTTTGTGCGTTCAGTTTGAGGCTGCATATCTTAGCGTGCGCGTGCTTGAAATATTAAACAGGTTCACGCGCATTTGCAAGGGAGTTTGCTATGCGCGTGCTGCATCAAAAATTGACGCACTGATTGTGACAGCATTTTTGACGCGCTTTGTTGACTGTATCGATGCACGACATTCGAAAGTGGCCTTATTAGGTCATGTGACTATATAGGCTACTGTACTAACAACGTAGGCAAAAACAAGTCTACAGTAGTACAGAT
The DNA here is from genome assembly GCA_029531755.1 of Holothuria leucospilota. Taxonomy (NCBI): domain Eukaryota; kingdom Metazoa; phylum Echinodermata; class Holothuroidea; order Aspidochirotida; family Holothuriidae; genus Holothuria; species Holothuria leucospilota. The sequence continues at coordinate 50,759,290 of CM055961.1, forward strand.
TTTCCATGCTGAGGCCAAGTTGGTTTGTGGCCGATTTGTCTGGAGGACGAGCTGGCATGGGGCCGAGTTGTCTTTAGGCTGGTTTGGTTCGCAGCCGACTTGATCTGCTCCCACGTGCATAATTAATATAAGCCTGGCCTATATACTGTACTAACAACGTAGGCAAACACGAAACGTGGCCTACACAGTTCTCTCACGCAGACTGCAAACCTTTGTAACTCTCACTCTCAGCCACATTATGCTACCTGTGCATCCAACATCTCTTCGGACACATCGTGGAAAATAAGACCACTAGGCCTAAACTAAAATCCCAAACAAGGCATTTGTAAGTCATCCTTCTCAGACAGGATGATTACAGACTGATGCCAGTGACCTGTGCAGCTAGCTTTCCATTCAGTTTGCATGCAGATATATATTATTTATCAAGCTAAATATGACATCACAACAAATGCCTTGTAGACGGTAAACAACGTATAGAGTCAGAGTCACCCTGACGGGGAGAAACTTGTTTACAAATTGCCTGTCTACCTACCTATTGACAAGTACAAGAAAAAAACCAAATACTGACGGTTATCTAGGCAAAGTAACCCTGACTATACTCAGTCTTTCAGAATACAAAGCTCAATGGCGATACTGTACTGGCAGCAAAGGAACGCGAACAGTAATGCAGGCCTTGGGTATATGTGTACAGATACGTACGTGCACAGTATATTGCAAACAACCATGCTTGCTGCTCCAACACAAGTTCATATCAAGACCAATTGCACGCAAGGGATCATGGGAAATGAGACAATAAACACGTTTTTACTGGTATTTGCCCACTAAATCAGCCAAAATATCCCAACAAAATCAACATGTTCACATCCTAAACACCACATTTGTTTCCCCTACGTACATCGACAGTACTTGCTATTGAGATAGGGTTATAAAATGCCACAAAATGACAATGTTTTAGGCAATTTCAGCTACAGTTACTGACCAGCTAGTGTGACAATATCTCAATACATGTTATGTATTGAGATAAAAAGCAGACAGGGTGTCCAATGGACAACCTTAAAATTGTCTCAAAATCAAGGCCTGTCACTTATTACTGCATGACTTGAACTTACAGGGAATAATCAGTCACACCAATCTGAAAGTACTCTACTTTGATACATCAAATGCATACTGCAAATCTCTTATTTCCATTACTTGTATTTTTCCATCATAGTTCAGGGTAAAGGTAAAACCCAGGAGGCACATTTCATAAATTTAAGAATTCATACACTGTTAATACTGTCACATGATTAAATCAAGCCAGGTATCAATAAGGATACCAGGGTACACAACTTCAAATTCGGGTGACTGCATTGGCACTTTAATTTCAGTCTGTTGCACATAACTAAAATGTATTTCCCACAAATTTTACTTTCTGACAGCCTAGATGTAACCCAACCCTGAGTTAGTTCTGGTAATTTAAATGATAATTATTCCCCTTATATCTGAACGACCATATGACACATTCTTCACTAATGTGGACGCACACACACACACAAACACACACATGCACACAAGCACACATATACAAACATTTCTTGCCTCTAAACTTTTTCTGGTAACTTTACCTTGCACTGCTAAACCCCAACATCTGAATAACTTGAGAAAATTGAGGAACCCTGTGGGGACCTTTGAGTGTTCAGCCAACTGACTTTATCCTATGTAATTAAATGAACTGTACTTTATCCTGAGATACTCCAAATTGAGGTAACTTGCTGCAGAGGGCTCTATGCAGTAAGATACCTCCAATTTCTTAAGTTATATCCCAACCATTACTTATCGCATGGTCTGCCCAACAAAAAAAAACTAGAACAGCAATGCTGTTGTGTAGCTCACACAATTTCTCTTGTCTGTTAAAAATAGGAACTCAAAGAACCAAAGTTTATCATTTATTCATCAACTTCCACAAAACCTCCTTACCTTACAAAGGCAAAAGACAAGAGAAGAGCATAATAATAAATGAACTCAAAACCCAACTGAAAAATCACAAGCACATTTAGGCATGTAAACACTGCAACTGACACCGTTTGATGACAGACCTACAAATATCACTGCATATGGTCTAAAATCAAGAAGGCCTGTATAGTTTACATGTACTTAAGTTAGCAGCAAGACTGAAATTAAACTGATGTTATTAAACTGTTCAAGTTTGCAAAGTACATTTAGTTGCACCTACAACTCTACAAGCAAACACTGCATAGGTTTGCACTCAATCAAAACAAACAGACTCAAAAGCTGCTACTGGGGTTGAACTCAAAACAGTTCAGTATTGCAATTAATTGACTTGACCATCTCAATTGAACCAGGAACAAAATGGGACATATCCCCACAACAGGTTAAACCATTTTCTTTTCTTGTAAGCCAAACTGACCACAGAGTTGCTTCAAATTTTGTTATCATGAATCAAGTAGCTGTTCAATGCAGGGAGTTCCCATGGAACTCCTTGCTTAATGAACCTTGACAATACAATTAGTTATCCCAAAGCATTGTGATTGCACAGGCCACTTGATGAACAGAGACTGCGGAGTATGAATGGATCAAATTTCAAAACAAACCTGCACAGGCAGCTGCGAGATAGCAACTGAATACACAACCAAGTACACTGCTATAAGTGCAATGAATAAACAGCTACCTGTTCAGCAGGCACAGTGAACTCAGCCCTACATAAATGGCTTAAAAACCAAATTTAACTTTTGTATATCAAAATGCAAATAGGCAAGTTTTAATGCTCTATCAACATACAATCATGTACCAAAATTTCAGCTCAAAATCTCCACACTTCAAAAGGCTGAAAACTTTTGTTGAAAAGTTGACGGCATCAGCCCCATTTTATAACCTCACACATGTACTGTGTACATGTGTGAGCTAAAAAAAAAAAAAAAAACAGTATATATACTCTGCAGTAAGCCTAATAGAGGGTGGTCAGTGAAACTTTTTATTTGACAAGAGTATTGTGTAACACTGACCTATACTGTGCCCAGACATGCCTTGATTAAGGCCTTGAAGGCCAGCACAGTTGTTTTACGACCCTACAGTAAGCGACCACAGATGTGGGAGAAGCCTGTATGGCTTGTGAATTACAACTTCACGTCAGGTGTGCTGAGGTGGCTAACCAACTCAACAATTTAAATTAAATTTGGTTTCTTTTGACAAGCCAGTTCAGATACAGAAAACCATAGATTTCTCTTGGATGAAAAATCCACCTTACTTTGACTGAACCTCCCGGTTGCTAAGCTTCATCGCTTCAAATGCCACCGCCTTTATCCACTCTGCCACAGCACTGGTGATATGCAGTGCACTTCCATGGTTCTATACAGTAAACTGTACAGCCACTGAATGTATTTATACTGTTTTCATTTAAACCACTTTGTACTCTCACCTTTTTTTTTAATTTCTCTGTTCTGTGAAAGTGAAACCTCAAACGACAATTTTTCACAGTATCTGTTGCACAGAAAGACTTTCCAATACTGAACATAAATATCAAATTGTTCAGTCAACAGATTTTAGGCTTCTTCTGTATGCTAGTATAAAAACTGGGTAATGAAATCAGTTCAAGTAGGCCGACAATAAAAGACACCCAAAAGTCAGAAACATAATTTTAGAAATCAAAACAATGGTACAGAATTGAGCAGTGTATGCTATTGAATGTACAGTCTGCATGTAAGAACAAGTACTGTGCAATTGGTAAAATTTCAAGTTCCAATAGACATCAGGCTGCTAAACTTACAAAAGGGTCTGATCACATTCTTATTGGTACAGTAGTCACTAGACATTTGGTAACGTACTGTATCTGCAGGGAAGCTATAAATTTGGATGGGGAAGGGAGGTGGGGGAATGGGTGCAATTGGTAAAATTTCAAGTTCCCGTATAGACATCAGGGTGTTAATCTTACGAAGGGGTCTGATCACATTCCTATTGGTACTGTAGTCACCTGAGATTTGGTAATGCATTTACAGGGAAGTTATGAATTTGGATGGGGGAGGAATGGCTGCAACTGGTAAAATTTCAAGTTCCCATAGACATCAAGGTGCTAATCTTACAAAGAGGTCTGATCACATTCCTATTGGTACTGTAGTCACCAGACATTTGGTAATGCATCCACAGGGAAGTTATGAATTTGGATGGGGGAAGGCATGGCTAGGACAAGGTATAAAGGCTAGTGTGCTGGCAAATTTTTTTTATTAATGTAATTTGTATTTTTTTTTTTAAGAAGAAGGCACTGCAGATGTAGGACTTGCAGTTTATGCTTAAAATAGCACACTAGATTTGAAGACTTCTCCTCCTCCAATGAAAACAATTCCATCCTAAAGATGTATGGTATATCTAGCAGACTCCCTTCAGAATATCTCCCAAACAGAAAAACTCACTGACCATAAGAGTGCTCCTCACACCCTTTGAAAAACAATCCACACCAGAAATATTATGCAAAATCCAATGAGGTTCTTTAGGTCACTAGAAAATTAATCAAACTTAAAGGTCTGTGGACATGTAACTAAAACAGTTTAATAATGATAGATTAAGATCCCCACTTAAAAATTTGTCAGAATTATTAGAATATCTTTTACCTTTTTCAAGATATACCTTTTCAAAGTTAGACCAAGTCTGAGATCACTCATTTTGCTCTGCAAATATTGTGATGTGGAGTGTTGCACAGAGTCTGACAGACTGAATTTCTTTCATTGATCATATACAAATTATCTGTTAATTACTAACCAGCTAGTTTCTAGTTTGGTTTTTAATGTGGTTATTTTCAAAGTAATAAATAGCTACTTCCAAAATAAACACCGTCAGGGCATGACAACATTATAACTGTCCTTGGAATGAATGTTAAACAAAGGATAACATAACACACCTAAAGGGTCCCCAGTGTTCTCCACTCAGCTGTTTTGTCCAGGGGCTCCGCCTGTACAAAATCTGCCAAACCACACTAGTGCCCAGACAAAACTTTGCCGCCCGCACAGAAAATTGACCCGCCCGGTGGAGGAGTTGTCTGTACACTCAATCACAAACACCACAACTTAGTCATTTGACTGCCTTTTATATTTGATTTCAAATACTCATGACAAGCAATGTATAATAAAACATCAGAGATGCAAACCCCGCTCACTTGCACCTGAGCTCTTATATCATTCAATGTGCATGTAGGCTACTGCATTTCTTTCATAGTTATGTTTCCACAGTAGGAATCCATTACCATCAAACTCATACACTAAACCAAACCATTCAATTGAACTGTCCCCTAGGTTTCCCGATTTTCACCCGAAATTTCCATTATTAAGTGAACTACTTCATTCTTGAATACGTCCAAGTGGAAACTGGAGCTTCAGATCTGTAGGACAGTGATCACAAGAGCCCACGGACAGAAAACAGACCAGTGGAGAACCCTGGTCCCTCTTTCACATCACAAATTTGCAAATAGCTCATGTTCATTCATGATAAAGGTACAAAAACTGTAAGTTTCTTGTAAAATTGTCAAGTTTTAATGGATTTTGATGGGAATTGCTGCTATTTTTAAGGTTGTTCATGCCTTTTAAATAAAACAGGAAGGTGTGACATTTACATGTCTACCGAACTTTAAAGATGAAACACTATCCTAAAAGGATCTTCATAAACTTCAAAATAAAGGTGCAACAGCACTAATACTCACACCAACTAGATGACAGTTTGCAAACTTTACACATGAATGTGTCCTATTAAAGTTGCCAGGCAGCATTATACTTTTAAACAGAAATATCCTTACTTAAAAGAATACATTTGAACAAACTCAGGGTTTCCCTGGGTTTTAGAGAGTGTGAGGTGGAATGAGTAGTATGATGCCACCTTTGGCACCATCAGTGAGTGAGAACTATCAATACTTCCATAGCTAGTACAGTACAGGTGGCAAGTACAGCAAAATTTTTTGTGAGGTGGTGGCCAAAAACAGTGAAGTGGCCGCCTCACAAAAAGAATGCCAGGGGAAACCCTGAAACTCATGAGTAGCTCCAATCTGAAATCTCTAAATGGCAAAGTGTAAACTTTACTGCACACAATATAAGCTAAAGGTACATTACAAATGTTCCTTGAAATTTCCTGTTCAGACTGATACTCACTGGAATTTTATTGGGATGTTTAAGTCTTATTTCTTCCACATCATTTTTTCTTTGTTCTGCAAGAAAAGTGAAGAATAATACTGTCATGTTTTGTATAGTAACAGGGAAAGCTCTAACAAAGCAATGGATTGGCATGTTACAGTGGGCCCTACAGTATATATACCACTTTTAAGAATGGATCACTAAAGCTTTTTGTCACATACCAACAAAATATGTTGACATTTTAAGATGTACCGACCTGCCTCTCTACAGCACAGTGCTCGATTTAAGGGTAGTCCTGTCGCCCAAGACAACCAGAAATTCTGCAGGACTACCAGATTTTGCAAAAACAGGTGTGTAAGGTTCTCCGTCGGGACAACCAAATCTTTTGAGCAGGCTTCAACAAATCCCCTGCCCGACAGTCCGGGACAAGTAAAAAGTTACTAGGGCAAATACATTGTTCAATATCATAGCCCGCTGGGCAAGTACCCTTGCGAAGTCTCCTCCAAAGGAATTTAATGGCATATTAAGAGTGAACAAGTAGATATTCACGCAGACAAGTTGACTAAGAGAACAGCTTGCCCAATGGACAATTAATTAAAAAAGAATTTGTTGAACCTGCTTTTGAGGAAAGTGATGTGATGGTTACATCTAGCCGCTCGATGAATTGCACAAGCAAGGAACTTTAAAAATCGCATCAAATGATTTGCAGCAAAGTGCTGTGATTACACACATTCACCACAACTTCCCACACAGTCACTTTATCGAAATGTGCATAGCACTATCAAGCCAAAATATGTGCCCTGCACAAACTCCACTAGTAGGCCACTAGGCCTGCACTGTACACAGAGAAGCTGAATTCCTTCATGCAAGCTACAAATTCGTAGTGCTGATATTGCAACACCAGTGCTTTCAATCTAGAGATGTTTAATTTGTTAACCTGCAATGCGAACATCATAACATTAATTATGTCCACAATGTACACTAATTAATACATGCCATGAGACAGCACTACTCTTACACAGTAGATATTTGTTTTTGTTTTTTTTTGGGGGGGGGGGGAGGGGGAGGGGGTTGTTTAAAAGTGAAAGCCACTTTGGAAGGCTAGTGATAATGGGGCGTTATCAGTTCCATGGTTGCGAACTTGCGAAAATGGTTACACTTGAGACTACCTTATTTTGAGCAGGACAACCAAATTTTACAATGTGGTTGTCCTTTCACAATGTGGTTGTTGAATTAGCAATGGACAACCATTGCTAATTCCTTAAAATCGAACACTGCAGCATAATGTATTTTTTTTTTCTTTTCTTAAATCAGCTACTTTTTCTAGTGTTTGCACCGGGTCCAAAATTCGGAACCAGGTACCCGAAGTCGATGGTCGGTCGGGTACCTGGGTACCCGAAAATATAACTTCTGTTAGGCTACAAGTTTGTTGTAAAGTCATAATAAAAAATTTTGATTTGCACGTTGATATAATATAACACCAACGTATCTTATGTATGGGCATGACAAGTGTTCTTGGGTGTGTGTGTGATAAATTTTGCCAGGAAAAAGTAATATGTTAGGTGTTCTGTCACATGTGCAATCTATGTTAGTGAAACTTTGGATCTGGGTAGCAATTTCAGAACCGGGTCCTGACATCGTCGGTCGGGTACCCGGGTACCCGGTGCAAACACTAACTTGTTCTTTATGCTGTACATGCTTGTCATGAAAATTTCAATGGCAATTCTCTAGTAGAATGATGACACTAGGATCTAGACCCTTTTCCAAACAGCCCTGTACAAAGGATTGTGGAAGAGAGTTTTGGCATGCATCATTTTTGTCAATGGCATTTTACTGTGGCAAAACAATATCCTTAAAGGGAAATACTGCGTTTGAATAAATACCACGACGTGATTCTAATTTCATCCTGTTGTGGTCCTTTACCCTTTCCAAACATGGAACACAAATAACTTGCAGCAGATCAACACTAATCTCAAGAACTATGGAAAGAAAGAAGCAGCAATTTTTGTATCTAACGGGCGCATTATAGAACGATAAGCCTCGCCCACACCATGCAACGCTCATACTTCTGCATATTCATTTAGGAAGAGTGGTCATGTCAGGACATATATGCACCCATTATGCAATACGTGTTGACCTTGCTTACCGTAATTCCAACAACCCTGCTCACAACAAACTAATGCCACAGTTTCTGTACCACCCCATGCTGTACGTTGGAATTCAAAACTCACGCATGGAGACCAGCGTCATCTCCCTGGTTCACCGTGAGTGTGGGCTTTTAGTCGTTACAGGAGAGTCACTACAAACGTGTTAATTTATCTGCGAAAGACTTGTAGGCCCTGCATATTTCTTTTGTTTTGGACAGGTGGCAACCACTGGCATCACAGGTTCGTAAAATTTTCATTTTGTACCATTGTCGAAGCACCAACAGTCTCTTTTACATCCGGCTGTTTTGAAAGTAAATCAAACCTGCTAAGGCCCAAGGGCTGCAATTCAAATTACGGAATAACTGTAACTTTTTGTATAGTATACAAGAGAGGTGATAAAACCACTTACTGTAATGTAACGGTAGTTCCGTTAGGTTGTCAAATAGAAACTCCCTGGTTCAGTAATACAGACATAATGTAGTAATAATTCCCACTAATGTACTGTACTGTACTTGGTTCGTATTTTCAGAACTTTTTGTACAGTGCTGTAGAACGCATTTGTTATTGTCTGATGTACTGTATGCCTAATGTGATAGAAATGATTTGATTGGTGGATTTCACATCAGGAGTGATGAAGGTGTGGTTTTGCATGCATAATTGTTTGGGTGAACAAATCTATTAGTTGTCACAGAAAGGTTAATTACCCGTTAATTAGTGCTCCGAGGGTAGAATGTTTTTCGTAGCATAGGCCTACCTCTCTTTCATCAAACGGGACCTGATCGCAAGTAAACGAGGATAGCCTAGATTCAATAAAATGCCAGACAGAAGGATCTGGGTGTAGTTATTACAGGTGATTTAAAGCCATCTAGACAGTGTGCAGCAGCTGCTGCTAGGGCTAATAGGGTGCTTGGATTGATCAAGAGGAATTTCAGTAGTTTTAGTAAAGAAATTGTACTAAATCTGTATTAGCAGTTGGTAAGACCCCACCTCGACCAGGGTGCATTCCATGTAAAGCCTACGCCGAAGGTACGCCGAGGTTTTCATGACCGTACGCCGGGATGTACGCCGGGATTTTCTGTACAGTGCACATACAATGCATGTACATAGCAATCCATAGGCGTGCGTACATACGTACAGTATACATGCAGGGTTTTCCCTGGGCCTTTTGAACGTCGCGGCCCGCGACGTTCACACTTCAAAAACAAGAAGACCGCGACGTTCAAAACACAGCCGCGACGTTCAAAAATGTTTCCAACGTCCTGAAAAAAATGTTACTGTATCAACGATCGCTTTTTCTTAGGCCTAATACAATGAACCTTGAAACCATAAGCTTATAATTTTGCGAAACCTTGCCACGGAAAAATTACGAACTTCGAACTCTCGTACCATGGAAGTACTACCTCCGAAGTACTACTTTTGTGCTCATACATACACACGCAAGATGCAGAGATAACTAAGCTTAAGGAGTTCGGTATGTATGCCACACACGTACACGGAGTCACTGAAGGCTGTGTCCAGTGCAGTGCGCAGTCCAGTATAACTACGCCCTGCGATGCAACTTGCAAAACCAAAAACAAAGGCGGGGCTTGTGGATCAGAATTTTCAACCCAACGAACGAACGAAATATTAGTGTTTGACAGACTATATATCATTCATATAAACGTGTCCTATGCAAAAATACGTAACTACCTTTGCATTATTAAGCCCTCATAACATTCCACTCAAGTTCATTTACACTTCTCTTGTTTCTTTACGATATGAAAACATTTTTTGTAAAGAAACTAATTGCCGAAAAATTCCCGTTATCGAAAATCTGTGTTGCCGTTTCTGTGTGAACTGGCCCGCTTCCAGTGGTACAACACCTTAGCAGTGCACTGAGTCGTCCACGATGCGACGATCGTGCTATGTGATTGCATGGGAATTCACTACGCACTGCAGCATCGCTATAACCACTGTGTGCTTTCGAAGGTGATCTTCAATTTCGCGAGAACTTTCTTAGAGCGGACAATAGCATTAGCGGGGATTTAAACTGCAATATAAATAAATATTCTTCTACTGTTCTTTTGTGTTTTGGGGTGAAATTTGCGGGATGCATGGACTGTCTGTTATTAGAAATTCAAACTATGAACTGCTGCATGTGTTACTTTTTGTCTTCGTAATTTTTGGAGCCCGGGTTGAATTAAGTAGGCTATCAAATGCTTGTATTCCTCAGCGTGCCCGAACTTTTTCAAAACTTTGCCCGAAAAATAAAAAAGCATCACATAGTCACGGTAAAATTTTCATGAAAAATCAAAAAGATAACCAAAATTCGCAAAACATTCGGGTAGCTTATGGAAAAACAATTTTTCCTCACTTGCCATTTCACTTCATAATCTTGCGCAACAAAATTGTCCGAAAATGGTAGAATATTCCGGCGAAAGTTGCAAAAAAAGCTCTGGCATGCTTTCAATTGCCAGAATTACACGGGAGGGTGTAGGTGTATACAGTGCCCAAAATTTTGGCCGAAAGAAATCAAAATTAATTAGGCCTACCATTTCATCCAATGGTAGTGACATTTTATCTGGTAATTTTCTGATCATTTTGCAATTGAGCCTACTACTTTTTTTTATTGAAGTGAACATTTTATTGCAAACAACGACTGCTTAGATTCTATTTACAAGCCTGGGAAATGCCATTTCCGGCTGTCTGAGGTGTCGCAATTTTTCAAAATTTTCTGTAGCCTACGCTTCGCGCACCAATTGATGGTGGCGCTCTCATGAGATAGTCTTTCGGACAGAATTATCATATTTCGGGCAGTCATCTGCCCCTGCCCCTGCCCCTGCCCCTGCCCCCCCCCCAACTAAAATTCTCCCGTAGGCTACGCCGATGCTGCCATGAACATTGCAAAAACTTGGTAAGCGGCCTCTATTTGCGGGGAGTGAGAAGCACGATGAGTAAAACATGCTGCCGTAGTCCTAACCCTAGCCCACAGTATTTCTTCTCAGTTTAACTGTATAATCATAGCCCAAGTCTCGAAAAGAAGGATCGGTAATAAAACGGAAATGGTTTCAGGCAATTATTTCACTGCTATTTCACACCATCCTATCATGTATTCCCTGGGCATGCATGCAGAATGTAGGCTAACACGTTGTTTCATAAAACTGACAGCACCATATCCATACGTGAATTATCTGTTCGGTATTGTATGTATTGTACGTTCGTACCGTTTGGGCGCGGCATATATCCATATTAGTACGAGTGTATCAAACTTTCCTGCACAGCTCACCGGCATGGGCGGATTTAGGGGGGGGCCCGGGGGGCCCGGGGGGCCCGGGCCCCCCCTTCCAAAAAATTTTGAAAGTTTTTTCAACTTCATAAAACAAAGGACAAGGCCCTATTCCAATGAAATAGGCCTATGAGATGTGTCAGAGTGAAACTCAAACTTGTTCATTATTTCCTACCTCAGAAAATAAGTGTTATATTAATAACTCTGCTACTGACTTTCAACTGATAACATTTTGGCTTATATGGGCCTCAATGACTTTCTCTGCTCATTGCAAGGAGTTACTCATGAGCGCTGTATTAATGGATTGCTAACTTCAGTCTATTACCGGCCAGGCCCACAGGATTAGGAGCGCTGCTTCTACTTTCAAGGGAATTTCAGAATTCTTTAATATTTAGAGGAATATTTTCGACAACATCAGGCTTTTAACTATAACTTGCTGCAATATTACCCTGTAGTGTCTTATTTAAGCCTTGTAATTTATTTTAATGAAATGCACTGTGAATTAAGGGTAAAATTTAAAGTTCACTAAATTATGAACATTTTCCAGCGATATATGATCAGTTCAAAAATATACTAAAGGCATCACCATTTTGCATCTAAGCAATCTTAAATTAACAAAAATTTCTCAAAGGGGAGGGGCACCCCTCCCATTAGACCCCTCCCCAGAAAAGCATCTTTCACCCAACAAAAAATTAAAATCACTGAATTATGAACGCTTTCCAGCGATATATGATCAGTTCAAAAAATACACCACAGACATCACCATTTTGCATTTCAGCAACCTTAAATTAACAAAAATTTCTCAAAGGGGAGGGGGCACCCCTTCCCTTCCCCTTAGACCCCTCCGCAGAAAAGCATCTTTTACCCAACCAAAAATTAAAATTCACTGAATTATGAACGCTTTCCAGCCATATAAGATCAGTTCAAAAAATACACCACCACAGCAACCTTAAATTAACAAAAATTTCTCAAAGGGGAGGGGACACCCCCTCCCCTTAGACCCCTCCCCAGGACGGCGATTACTCATCACATGCTTTGCCCCCTATCAAAATACCCTGGCACTGCCCCCGGGGGACACCACTCTCCTTAGACCCCTCCCCAGATCGGACTTTTATACAAACCACTATGACCTGGGCCCCCCTTTTGCCAAATCCTGGATCCGCCACTGACCGGTGCCACTTTTCCTGTATCGTAACTTGAACAAAGCACGGTTTCTACCATACGAATTAACATGCATGTTTTGTATAAAAATTACCAACCGTTATTCGACATGCAGAATATGATCAAAGAGTGCAATTTTAGCAGTGATCGAAAATACTTCCGGGTACCACGCCCCAGTTTACGAATGTCCGTACATCATCTTCTCTGTACAGGTCTCATGTGTAGCCTAATGTATGGGTGTTTGCATTCAATTGCGGACCTACATATACACTGCCCTTTACTATGCTTCGCCATGCGTTGAAACTTTATGTACTGTACTTGGCAATTCCAAGCGATTCTGCTTAGCAGTGCTGATTTCAGACTGCCGCATTTGTCAGCTCGTATTCATAGCTATTAAGAATAAGATCAATTTTGGTAGGTAGAAAATGGGGTTTTCCGAACGCCACGTGGCCGGTGTAAAAGGAAATGGTGTCTCTCCTGGAAAATGTGTCCCACCAGACACATTTTCCAAAAAAATATGTCCCGCCGGACAATATTTCTCAGGAAATAGTGTCCACCCGCCACAGGAAAATGTGTCCCCCGGACACAATTTTACGAGGAAATAAGGTCTGCATATAAGCAACAGGAAAATCTGTCCTTCGAAACGCAGTTACGGAGGAAGTCGCCTTGAACATGTATGGCCCTGGGGAGTTGGGAAGCGACTTTCCAACATTTTGTTTTTTATTGCGGGAGACAGAAAGTGAACTTATGGGATGTCAAAATGAACTGAGGGAGACCGTAAGTTAACTTTGACATAAGTGGACTCGGCGGAGTACAAACTCAAGAATAATTCCCAAACTTTGACCAAAAATGCGTAAAAGTACTTTCCAAGATTCAAGGCAAGGCCATGTCCTTTGGATCAAATACAACTTTTGTCCGTGAGCACTTGTTTGGCAAAATTTCGCAATTTTTGAAGGTCATGATGGGTGGTTGTTGAGATCTGACATCATTTAAGCCTCAGTCGAACGGACACGATCAAACATCTTTCCTTTCTTATTAAGTCTCTGGGTCACTACCATGGTGTCATACAAAGATGATTCATTACCACACTGTTACAAGGAGCTACTAATTTTTAAAAGGAGATTGCATTTTTCATTAAAAATTGCATCCTGGATCTGCGTTCAGTCAGCCGTATTATACAATTGCTTCTCCGTTCTCGAGACTGGCCTAGTCGAAGCCCAGAATACGGTCCCGGGCCTCGTCATAGGCAGTGGCGTATCCAGCGGGGAGTGCAGCAGGCCATGCCCCCCCCCCCCATTGAAAAATGAGGAAAAATAAATTAAAATAGGTAGGCGGTAGCATTATCTGATACTACGTAGGCAGTCCCTTTTATCAAAAGTTTTGAAGTAATGCGTTCTTAACGGACATTCTGTCTTGTAATTAGACAGGTAGCATCTTTGTGCTGTGGAGTGGGGTTAAAGACCGCAGATACTTTGAAGTATACTGCTCTGTTAGGTTTCTGAAACCTTTTAACCTTTTCGTTCGCTTGGTAGCCTCACTTGTGTGCAAAGGTCCCAGCAGGTTTACTAGTTGGGCCAAGCACGCAGTGGAGTCCCCAGACTTTTCGAAGAGGGGGCACTAGGGTTCAAGCGTTCCTCAAAACGGACACCCCAAAATGAAGGACCGAGCTCCTCTGGAGGCCTCGTAGTGACGGGCAGTGCTCCCCTGTAGGCGTTGGGCCCGGGTTCCCACTGTAAGACCCCTAGTGGGTCCAGGGACAATGCTAAATTGGGGGTCCAAGGAACGGAGACCCCGAGACTCTAAGGTATTAATAAGTTGTTATCATTCGATTAAAGCATTTGACTGTCTCCAAAGTGGCATTGGATGTTTACAAAAATGGAATCAAAATCTGGCCTTTTTGGTAGTCTAATCACACAAAAGACATAATGATGGGGAAAGGGTTGAGTGGCGACGACGGATCATGTTAAGGGTTTCCAGGCCCCCAGCTAGGTGGGGGTACGTGGCCCGTGTCCCCCGTACGCATCACTGTGCCCTACAAGAAAAATCGATCGAAAATAAAATTTTACTACCTGTAAACGTTGGCCCTGATATGACTCCAGGATTTGACCAAAAATAATCCCAAAGGGCGTTTAATAAAGAACGTATTTTGTTTTCTGTAACTTTTTTCTTTCTAAAATTACAAAATGTCTCCCGCGCTACACGCGCTTTCATCTTCAGTTACATTTTGCTACAGGGGCGCTGCCAGGATTTGGTGATGGGGGGAGAACAGTCGTAATGCCACCTCAGTCCCCCCCCCCCCAGTCTCCGTAAATTGTAACTTTTTGGGTGCCCCTGCGATTGTATACAGCAGTGTGGAATCCTTTTTGTCACTTCATAAAGATGCCGAAATAGGGGAGGGGTCTCCATTTTAAGGTTGCCTAGATCAAAACGGTGCTATCTTAGGGATATTTTTAAACTGATCATATCTTGCTGGAACAGGTGCGTAGCCAAGGGGGGGGGGGGGGAGGGGGCAGCCGCCCTTGAGCAAAATGTTGGTATTTTTTATGTTTTTTTTTTTACAATATTACTAGTGTTTCCCCTATTTATGTGCGGCAAATAGGCCTGGGAAGTGCCATTTCCAGCGATCTGGGAGGCATTTTGGACCAAGATTTTCTCGCGCTCCTCGCCAACCGGTTGACGCGGAGCACTGGCAGCGTACTTGCCAACTCCATACCGATACCGGAAGGGGACAAATTGCACGCCTAAAATATCAGGAACACATGGTATCTAGTGGTAGGCCTATGTACAAAAGCAACACCTTACACTTGTTTGAAGCTGTTATGTGATTCTGCATACTTGTAGAATGATAAATTATTTGCCAGCAATATGTGTGTTGTGTATTTGATTTCTATATAGTTATTCCATAGTTAATATGTATTAACTATGGTTATTCCTACAAAATATTTCACAAGATACATAATAATATGTCTCCTCTTGCATACAAAATATCGTATAAAGTATGCACCAAATCACAAATTTTCACATCACCGTGGGAGGGGGAACTCCCCCTCCCACACCCCTCGCGCGCAAGTGCTTAAACGCCTTTTGGGATCATTTTAAAATTTAAAAAAAATTCTGAAATCGATTGGGGGGCACGCCCCCCAGTGTAAATCCAAACTCTCTCTCTGTATTACAGGACTGTATCCTAGTCCACCTGGCCCGAATCCGGGCCAATGTAGATTTAAGTGACCACCATTCATGGTCAAACCCGAGTCCAGTATACCCTTCAATTCCGAGCCGTATCCGATTCCAGGTTCTTCAATTCCGGGCCAATTCCGAGTCCAGCTATTTGGCGAATGTGGCATCATGCTTTTTGTACTGTTTTGTAATTACATTTAATTAAAACCGGGCATTTTAGGAGTCAATTTCATGCCTGGTTCAAGCTGTATTTTAATTGACTGTATGTGACCATTTATATGTTGAACTGTGCATCAATAACAATGTAGCCCTAGGGAACAAATATTTAACTTTCATTTTTGTGCACTCTTCTTGAATCGGTTCCGAGTCCGAGTCCAGCTGCAGCCCATTCCGGGCCAATTCAGATTCCAGGACCTCCCATTCTGAGCCAGTTCCGAGTCCGACAAAGCATGGACTCGAGTCCAGAATCGAGTACGTTACAGCCCCGTTGCATTGTGTGGAATGTAAGCTACTCTTCATTTTCAAACTTTGCTCTTAATCAAAGAGCCGTCACCAACTAAGATTTTTGATGCCCCCACTCTAAAAATATACTTTGGGGTGACGAGTGTATGTCTTTAAGTATCCAGAAAAATCAGTATATAATAAAAACTTTAGCTTATAGCTCCGTCCGTCTCCTTCTCCCACATTTCCTGCCTCTCTTCATTGTTCCTTCCCCTATTCAGGGTCGGGAATCCAGAAATGAGAGAGGGGGCGTAAACGTCTGTAGAAAGTGCATGGTGCAATCAGATGGGCTTGGAGGTTTAAAATTCTGTCACAAAAATCATTGTTTTGCTGAAAATAGGGGCGTACGCCCCTTTCGCCCCCTTGGATTCGCCATACTCCTTATCTCTGTTTCCCGAAATTCCTCCTGCTAAGTTATATATCATGCTTTCCTGGGCGTTTCTTCCCCGCAACTGACCTTTTATTGTTCCTTCCCTTTCTTTTCTCTCCGCTCATTATTTTTCTCCCTCTTGCAAAGTCGGCCTTTCTGCAGCCCTTGTCCTTGTTCCATTCTTCCCAGCCATTCACTCTTTCAGGCTATTTCGTCCCGTTCGTTTTTTCCACCATCCCTATAGCCCTGTCTACCACAGAACTAATAACATCCACATTTCCTTCCAAATTTACCAAGCCAATTTCCTCTTCCCCACCTTACCTAAATTCAGTTATCACCCCATTCATATTATTTCTTTTCTTGTCTGTCGTTATGATTTTCCCGGCTTTATTTACTTTTCTTTTCTTTTTATTATTCTCCTTCTCTTTTCTTTTTCCCGGTATCCCGATTCTTCTTAATTTTTTTCGGCGATGCAGTTTTCCCCAGCCCCCTCTGGCGCTGCAACCTATGGGCCAGGGAATGCACAGAGAGTCAAAGATCTGGGCGGGAACATCACTGAAAGGTGTTCTGTATACAATACAAATCTTTCTTCATCCCTGCAGGTAATCAGAACGTGAACTTAACCACTCAAGCAAACCTAATTTTCTGACCAGGGAGGCGTTAACACCCGAGTCTTTATTCTGAGTTAACTAGGCAATCCTACAGTCAGTGGCGTAGACAGGATTTCTCTCACGGGGGCCATGCAGTATGTTGTGTGATCGCCTGCCTGGGGAGGGGTCTAAGGGGTGGGGTCCCCTGCCCTTTGAAAATTTTTGAAAAATTAGATGTCCTTACATGCAATCGGGTGCAACATATGCTACCTTTTGAAGTAAAACTTGTGTTAAAAAAGTTTACGTATTTTTAGGAACTTAAAAAGATCGGCATAAGTGAGGGGGGCATGTCCCAATGGCCCCCTAAGTACACCACTGTCTAAAGTACCACAACTGACTGTTTTGTTTGCATGACACTCTGTAAAGTCAAAACTAAGTGCATTATTTTGTAAGCCCCGGTCTGTCAAAGCAGTTTTACCGGTTTTCAGTTTAACCCACGCGGGTCCAAAATGACATATTTCTCTCACATTTCTCTTTGCAACATGCGTGTATCCGAAAATTCGACCTAAAATTCTGAAATTCCATGTACATTTACTCTTTCCTCTGCTTGTAGCCCCCTTCTATTGAAACGGATATTGTTTTCTATTAAATGTTCGCTGTTCGTGTGTATTTTGGTCTGCAGGCGTCCCACACACACTGTCTGCCTTTTCAGCTAATGGCGTGGGCGCGTTTGTAAGTACTACTTTAATGTATTGAGAAACTACCGGTTTAAAACACTGTGAAATACTTTAATGTAGTACCACTACACACTACGCCATGTGGAAGAGTATTAATAATCAACCAAATCAAACCAAAATCATTTCATAAGTTCCCTCTGTTTTTAATGGATTCTAGTCTATCCCATTGTGTAATGGTATAACCAACGATCCGTGGATTTGATTGGTTCATGGTCTGTTTTCTACGCGTTGAGTTCAGTCCGTCTTATGTCTACCGCGGCCAACCATATACGGATGCCTCAGTTTATCGTTGCCAAAATCATTTGCGGATAATCAAAACACTGTGTGTTTCTAGCGGACAGTGGCAAAAAAGGACAGTATTTAATAGTGGGATTTGTTTGTAATTACTGTCCGCAAAAGATGGTAACAGTAAAATGTGTCTGACGGGACACAATTTCTTAATGTGGTGGGAAAAACTGTCTCTCCAGACACTGTTTCCAGGACTTAACCTGGAAATATCGTCCGGTGGGACACAGACTAATTTTTCAGGGTTGATTTTCAGAGCGTATGGCATAAATTCAGTCTTTCCACTTTTTATCATTGTCTCTGATAAAAAAAAATGAAATAACTGTACATGTGTAGGCCTATAATTAAATCCTGTATTATATTTCATACAAGTTTTCGTGAAGTGATGGTTATTAAAGAAAATTATTTGTCTTTCACCGCTGTAATGATGATTTTAACAAGATTGTCTTGGGTAGAGACAGTAACAGTGTGATACCAAACTTGAGTATGTTGACTTTCTCTCACGTTAAACAAGTAGACTGACATGATCCCCCCGTTGTCACTAGTTAAAAAATGGGCAGGTATATACCCTCAAAATGTTTAATCCTGTTAGTCAGTTATTCCCTATGAAGACTGTGACAATACTATGTACCATACTTGATGGTCTTCAGTACATGGATTTTGTTTTGTGGAGGTACTGCTAAGAGGACTCTTTTTACACGGGAGACACATCTTCCCGCTACACCGGCGTGAATGTGTCAGGATTAAAGGAAGCTTTTTGTCATTTTCCGATTTTACTTAGGAACCGGTGAAAATGATTAGCACTGAAATGGCAAAATCGGAGCGCTCGAAGCCCTTGTCTCTGTACGTAGTACAATTTGTAGGCAGATGCGCGGCACGGCCCGTGGCATGAACACCTTTCAAAATGTGTGCCCTCTGACGCACTGTATCAGAAATTACGGTAACAATAGCCAATGATGATGATCGCTCTTTGGAGAGGTTCAAATATTGCGAGTTTGTGAGTGTTAGTGCTGATAGTTTGGGGGAAACTTAAAGAAAGTGTGTTGACAGATTTGCTACAAAAGTGCTACCATTTTGCGTTTAGACACTTCTATAATTAAAAAAATTTCGAAAAGGGGAGGGGGACACCCCCTCCCCTTATACCCCTCCCCCAGGCCGGCGATCCACCAACAGACGCGTCAAAGCCGCAACGTTCAATTTTAAACCCAGGGAAAACCCTGACATGTACGTGATACGTACACAGTCACCATACATTGGTTATGCACGTACAGGTATATAGTATACACACATTATAGCTAAGTCAGAGGCAATCCGTAAGCGATTGTACGTACGTATGTATACATGTACGTAATGCATACACCATTCATTGGCAATACAAGTAGGCCTACAGGTATGTATAGCACAGTACTGTGCGTGAACATACTAGCGGGAGTTGACTGAATCGGCCCGCCGGTATGCCGGGAGTACCGTTTGCCCCCCAACTACGCCGGCAATCCTCAACTTACTGCATTTTGCACGCCGACAAAGGCTAGTTTCTAAGCCTCCACGCCGACTGAAATCGTATGGCCACGCCGAAGATCTTCAGCGTATAGTGCACTAAATGCACACTGGCACCTCGACTATGCAGCCCAGGCTTGGAGTCCCTTCTATGAAAAGGACAAGCTTCTTTTAGAGCAAGTTCAGAGGAGAGCCACTCGCCTTATACCTGAGGTGAGACACCTACCTTATCATGTTAGACTTAAGCATCTTGGGCTTACCACCCTGGAGTTGAGAAGGATTAGGGGGGACATGCTTCAGGT
This sequence comes from Holothuria leucospilota, assembly GCA_029531755.1. NCBI lineage: Eukaryota > Metazoa > Echinodermata > Holothuroidea > Aspidochirotida > Holothuriidae > Holothuria > Holothuria leucospilota. Next base: position 50,779,429 of record CM055961.1, read on the forward strand.
GTACAAATTTCTCTCTGAAAGGAATCCTTTGTCCTCTTGCAATTATTTAAAGGTTCAATGTAATTCTCGGGTTCGAGGCCATTGTAAGAAGCTAGTTAAGAATTTTGCAAGGCTCCACATTAGGAAGTTCAGCTTTTCTCATAGAGTTGTTAACGAGTGGAATAGTCTGCCTGAGTGGGTAGTTAACTCCACATCTGTGCACTGCTTTAAGGTTAACATTGACAAGTTCTTCCATAAGTGTGGTAGAATCTAATTGTGCTGGGCTCGTTTGGTGTTGGTTGGTTCTTTGTTTTCAGTTAAGCTTGTATGGACTTCAGGGCATCTTATGGGGCCTTAGCCCTCCTTTGCCCTTTAACCTGTTATGTTATGTTATGTTATGTTAAACACAATATTTCCCTGTAAGGCGGACCCTGCTGAGGCCCAAGTTAGCCTGACCTTGGCCTACACGAACGTTACAAATGCAACTTTGGGGGCCGAGGAACAGGCTAGCCAATACCTATAGTACCGCAGGCAAGGCCCGGGATCTAAAACAAGATGCCTAACGTTAGGTCTAAACTTAGGCCTTGGCCTATGCCTTGATTAAGAAGCCTAACGTCAGCCTAAGCTACAGCCTTTCCGAGACAACCTTTCGACTTATGACAAACTTTTATCTTGTCTTCCTGATATGCATTAAAATCTGACATTTACCGTACGTCCTTCTCTCTTTGAAAGTTTTCATTCTTCCTAAACCTTCAGGTTTTAAGTTTTTTCCCTCTTGTTATTGTTACGAAAACACAGTACGTTGTTGTCAAAACGATATTGCACCACAATAGACTGCAGGGCTAGGACTACATTGACCCCATTGGTCTACGTTGTGTACAGAAGTTTGCAGATATTTACGTTTACGTAGCACTACATATCATGCATATTTTTAGTACACAATTCACTTAGGTACTGCTGCGTAGTTTCGTCATACCTGCCGACTTGTTTACGTAATTAACATAAAATATGACTATTCAATACACGAATATACGGAATCCTGGGAGAGACATATACGGAGGATACGATTTTCAAATTAAAAGAACTTGTTCAATAGACCCTTTTCCAAATAGCAATTACAAAAGATTGTGGGATCGAGTTTTGGTGTGTGTCGTTTTCGTCAATGACATTTTACTGAGGACAAAAAAAAATAATAATAAATAAATAAATAAATAAATAAATAAATAAATAAATAAATAAATAAATAAATAAATAAATAAATAAATAAATAAATAAATAAATAAATAAATAAATAAATAAAAAATGCGTACTTAAAATCTATCCCATATTCCTTTGTAGTTGCTATTTGGAAAAGGGTCTATGTCCCCGCCCATTTTTGGAGGCCGTCTGGAATTTTTAAATTATTGTACCCTGAGAAAATCAAATTAAAACGAAAAAAAAATCAACCGATTCATCCTTGAAAGTCGGAAGTTTCAGAAAGGACTCCGACGGTCACTAGGTTCCTCATATGCGCCAAGGCTTACACGCCACGGTTCTACCTTTCAGAATAAAAGGCAATGGGCAGTCGCCCCAAAATTTTCTTTGAAAAATCAGCAAACTCTTGCAAATCTCCTCTTATTGCATTACAAGCACCTCTGAAGATGTTTCGAACATAATTATTACAAACAATAGGTAAAGCAAGGAGAAATTCTCCTTGAATTTTACAATTCACCAACAAAAATATTGTCACATGATCAAAATAGGCCAATCATGAACTAGAGTGACAGGATACGCTCACTCTGATTGGGGTAACTGCCTACTGCCTTTAATCACGCTTTCGTGAAAGGGTTTCCCGAATGACGATATGTCAGCTGCACATCGATATATCAAATGCAGAAATCTTTAGCAATCATACTAATTATCCAAATGCGATCAATGATAAAGAAACTTTTTACGAGTAAAATGCCCCTGTTCCTTCTCTGTTTATAATTTGGTCATTTAAACATTTTTCTTGTCTGTTTTTTCACTGACATTTTAGTTGCTTTTAGAAGGGAGTTTCTGGTGACAACTGACTTATAAATTCCAGCCAGGTAGGGACCATTCATCATCTTTTTATAACTTTTGGAGGCGTGCAAATCGTACACGTGGAGGAGGATGTCAAACCCCTAATTCCCTTTCTGCTGTAGTATAATAAATGGGGTGTATGAGAAGAGGTGTAGTGGGACGGATATGGCCGTCCCGGACTCACAGGACTCGATTGGAACCCAAGACGATGGTCACCAAACACTCAAGTGCCGTGGTTGTATACATCTTATCGATATGTCAGTTCTCATACCATCTGATCATTGTCGAAGTTTGTAGGCTTTGCACTTTATTACAGACGTGGTTCACAACTTTTTCGAAGTCCGATCCCAAATGGTAGTAGGCTCTATAGCGTTTTATTTCCGTTCCACTAGCTTTTCCCTCAGTCCCTGAATTATACATAAAATGTTAGTATTTACCTTCCAGGATGTGGAAGCTTATGGAGGACCCTTTTCCCGGTTTCATCTTGGATGAATACCGTTTGACCGAGATGGCCTTCTCTTTCCTGTACGACCAGTCGTTTTGCCCGGCCTTCTCGTCCTCCGACGGAACCAGTCTCGGATTCAATCTCCTCATTCACGGGTTCGCTCCAAGTAACAGTGCGTTTCACCCCAATGTACTTACAGCTTCGACTATATGATAGGCTGCGTTACTCGTTTGCGCTCATGAAAATTTGCTGTCTCAAGTACAAATGTTCAGAGTCAGATGTATAAATCAACTTTTTTTTCTTTATTATGGATTTACCTTAATCAAGCTTTGCTTAAAGTACAGTTTCCACACTTCTCTGTGATAATTACGAAGGTAATAAATTGTATGTGAATTTTGAAAAAGAAACGAAACGAAGCAAATTTCCACAACAATTTTTCAAAAGCAAACAAATTTTTTTTCCAAAAACAGGAAAACGTCAAACCGTCAAAGTTCAAAATAAGAGCTGTTGAAACAAATTGAACATCATTTCCAAAAGAAGAAGATTTTTGCCTATTTATTAAATATCAAAAATGCCAAAAATGTAAATTTGGCATCATTTAATATCAATTTTTGGAAAAGCCTAATAAATAGAATGTTTATATATTAACACTCTTAGTAAAGTTAGAGTACCTTTATAGCATATAAAGGTACTCAAAGTAAAATTTACTTAAAGCGCCCTCTATTTTCCACATAGTGAATTAGATCATGCTTATTCTGAATGTGCAATTAAGTGAAAACGAAAAATACTTATCAGGCTCAGAATAATTCATAGGCCTATTGTGGTATGTGCCTGCACGACCGGTCCTCATTTTTGTAGCTCTTTTCGGGACATTGTCGTATTTTAGGTTCTGTATATGAATACCAAACTCCCTCCAAAGTCCAACCTTTCCTGAAAAATTTCATTATGTGAGGCATAGCTATCTGGGCGTTAACAAGTGGGGGATGGGGGACATTTCCTCCACATTTAAAAGTGGGGGAGATTGCACCCCCACTTTTTTCAAACCCTAACGAAAACTTTGGGCACAGGTTTGACATACCTTGCAATATAGCTGACTCAATGAATCATGACTCGAGTTGAAAATGGTGGAAAATAGACATTAATTAGATTGACTATGTGAGAAAATGCATCAGATAACGTCACATTAAATTAAAATAAACGTGTAAATTTATCCGATGGTCCTTAAGGGAACCCCGAATCCCCAAATCCCTCACTTCTAGGGTTTACGAATCGCACTTGAAGTACTTTTGGTCAAGGTTATGGCCCTAACCCCACCCCCCCCCACCACCACCACTGACCACCGTCGTTTTGAGAAGCTGCTGACCCTCTTTATAACTAGAGTATATGTTGGACCTTGTCATATTGACTGAGTGTGGATAAAAGGGATCTTTCAGCAATGTTTCATCGTACCGTACTAGGCTACGTTGGAAAGGAGTATAGGGCGAAAAACCCATGGACTCTTTTCAAAGGATATTAAATGACCACAATCATAGTTATTTTTCGAAATCAGCATTTTTTTTTGCTAAATTAAAGCTCTGGGCAGCTGGGAGTGGGAGGTGGTCCGTATCAAAGCATCACGGGTTTCTTTCTTCTTGGGGGAGGGGGCTCGTGAAAACGACTAAAAATGGATTACCATAAGTCTGTAAACTGGGTTGACAATTTGGATAGTGAGACTACAAAGGCCAAACTGGTACGCAACCTAGCTTGTAAGATCCTGTTTTCCATATACTTAAATACGGATCATCATCAAACGGCGGGGTACAGTTTCGACGCTACCGTGGAACACCATTTATGCTTGCAATTAGTCAAGTACAATGGGACGAAAACGAAACTAAGACGTCAATCGAAAGACCAACCACATGGTCTCGGATGAATAATTTTATATTGGCGCAAAAACTACGGAGTGTGACTTGTATTGGCTAATGAGGCGTATTAAAAGACCTTGTTCTTTACAACAGTACTTTAAAGTGCGTTCGCCAGAATATAAATCCAATTTATACACTGGGCTACCGTCCTCTATTAAAACTGAGGGCGATACATGTATCTCTTCTGAGCGTTATTCATCGACTCATATAGACACCTCGGTGCTTCGGCATATTGATTAAATAATTATAGGGTAGGGATACACGTCTGGGCTGGTCCTTCGAGTTTCGTTTTCATGTTGACCGTTGATATAAATTTATCTCGTTTGGTCAAGTTTAGTAGCAAAAGGGACCAGGAAGAATATGAAATCCTCCATTGACCCTGTGAAAAATATGTATCAGCAAAGCCAAATCAAAAGCACGAAATGGAATCCTTACTCCTATTGTTTACTTAAAAATGCGGGCATTCAAAGCATTCTTACATCTGTTTACTCTCTGCGCTAAAATACCTCACTCTAGAAAACTGGACATGGACGTTGACAGGACTTTCAACCAGCTCCCTGTTCAAACGTCCTAAAATAACCTCAGTCTGAAATTCTCAAATATTCAGCATGTTAATGGTAAGAACTAATGGTAAGATTTTTTCTCAGTATTGGGGGGGGGGGGGCATGACCAGATTTTCCAATAATTTATTGTGTGAAAAATCAAAGTTAATGGGCGATTTCTCAAATATTGGGGGGACATGTCCCCCCTGTCCCCCGGGATCTCCGCCCATGGCTAATGGCTTAGAATAATAAACTCAAGCATTCCAATACATTGACAAGGCTCATGAAAAGCTTAATTTAATTGGTTAATAGGTTCGAGCCCCCTATCATCCCCCATGCATCCAGGCCGGGGCAGACTGGGAGTTTTACGTGGCAGCGGCAAATTACAGTGAGCGGCCCTTTGACTGCACTGTCTACGCGGAGCACCACCGTCGGTTAGCGCGTAGCGTACTAGGAAATTCTGGACAAAAATACTTGCCAGATCGCAGGAAATGGCACTTCCCAGGCCCATTTTCAACATAACAGATTTCATTCAAGGGGATTTTATAGGGGACAAAACTTGCTTGGTTATGAAGGGTTTTAAAGTCAAAGGTCAACTATGGGTTGTTTTGACACAAAGGGGCCATTTGGGGATCAAGGAATCAAAACGTGTCTGCTAATACAGATTAATGATCATAACACGTGGTCAGTATCATCTTTGAACAATGGTACATATGCAGTGTTCAGCAATTTGAGGGAAAAGGTCCTATACAGGTACCGTAGTGGTTATTTTAGCTAGAATTGGCCATTTTAGGGGTCAGCTTACTTGTCTCCATCGATACTGAACACTCTAGGATATTGTAATGAATGAAATAGTGTACACAACAAGAAGTAATCTGAGCTCACTTGTCTTCTTCGCTATTTGGTCATCATGTTGGCCTAGTCTCCGGTAGATGTAGCCTAACTTACTTTCACGATAAGTCGGAGTTGACTACTCTCTGCAACACCAAATCATTTATAACAAAAATTTCTATCAACAGGAATTTGGATGACAGAGCACACTAAGCTCTTCACAGTTCACAATTCAGCTGGTCATTATCGTATTTTTACTTTGAAAGAAATTTTGCATGAACTGCAAGAGAACAAGAGAATTTTTGAGTAAATTTGTGGCACTAGCAAATTTAGCTTCAAACCATATGGTCATTACGTGGCGAATGTTACTCAAGGTATTACATTGTCACATGAAAACCCCTTGATGCCCGCAATCTAACTATGAGCCTTCACCTAGCTTTGGCTAGAATAGTTCACTGACATTGTAGGGATAATAATGTTCATTGGAATACAACCTCGATTGTGAGAACTAAACGCGAAGCGCCAAAAATTTTGCAGGAAAATTATTTACCATGCATGGGTGAAACCTGCATGCAGACTCAGCAAGGGGTGTTCAAACATATGCCCTAAAAGGGGTCCTGCAACCCTTGTATGCCGAACGCTAAATTTTGGTTCTTGTTAAGGTAAGTTAGAAAATTTGGGCTTCTATGAAAGAACCTGCTCCCCTTCTTATCCAAGTCAGTTCCAATTCTCCCATCTAAGTTATTCCCAACCACTCCCAAAACTGTCATGAGCTCCTCCCTTTGTGCCAGACACAAACCTAGTTCATTGTATAAAGTTATTCCGGGTGGGCACACAACGTAATGATATGTAATCAGAACACTCTCTGTGCATGTTATGTAATGTAAGCTCTGCATCTTTTGACTTTGATGTCAATCAAAGAGCATTCACCAATTGAGAGTTTTACTTTCTCCCAACCAAAAATGCACTAAGGGTGATGAGTCTCTGTCTTTAAGAGCAAAATCAAGATGCCGGGCAACTGGTCACGGCTAGGGGGTTCCCCTTCTACCACCCCTGGACTCAGCATTGAGACACTTTAACGTTTCTTTCAAAGTATGTTTGCCATGATTGTGAATCTGATTCAAGAATCGTCCAAATGGTAAGAAAAACTGGACAGAACTACTCATAGATTCAATTTTGTGTTTCTCCAGGATCACGCCTATACGGAAGAACAATAGCATTATTATTGTGTACCTTTACCTTAAGCCAGCATATCTGAAACGGGTGTAAACTGGTAAAAGAAAATGTGACTGAAGACGAAAGCGAGCGTAGCGAGCGAAAATTTCTGCAATTTTTGAAAAAAAAAATGTTACAGAAAACAAAATACGTTCATTATTAAACACCTTTTGGGATCATTTTTAGTAAAATAAATTGCCTGGAGTCATACTAGGACCACCGTTTACAGGTAGTAAAATTTTATTTTCGATCTATTTTCCATATAGGGGACATAGTTGTCCGCACGGGCGGGTCCCCCGTGCCCCCACCTGGCTACGGACCTGCAGTCATGGCCCCTGACGAGGAAGGGGTATACACGATTTTGTTAAGTTACAACTGACTTATTTGTCCCTATGCCGTCTCAATAAACGGGTCAATGAGAATGAGGCAGCGGCCCTTTGAGAGAAAGAGCCTGATGGGGAGCCTGTAGATACCTCAGGCGGCTAGTATTGAGGTTATCCACTATTTTTAACTCCAGCCCTGACTCTCAAACCGGAACATTGTTTTTTAATCTCGTAGTTTCCATGATTATTTGATTCGTTTCTGAAAATTGGCCCAAACGTCTTATAGGGGCCACCGATGAGGCAGGAGATTATTATATTGAGTTCTGGGCCCTCAGAACACAATCGGTTCCTGAGCACACTGCATTGCCATCCTGTGGTTCTCCCTCTCTCCATCTTTCACAATCTCTCTTTCTTTTCACTTCCCTTCCTTAATTTTTCTCTCTTTTTCCTTCTCTCCCTACTCCCTTCTCTCGTTTTCTTCCCTTTCTCTTTTCTTAGCATATGGCCCAAGTCAGCCATGGACCGAGTGGCCCATGGGGCCACATCGCCACATCGCCACAACGGCCAGTCCGCCTATGCATGCATCACCCACCCTGGCCATGCCCAGGAGACAATTCCACTGATTTCCTCTGAGAGACGTTTTTTGTGACCTCCTTCTAGATTACATCACATCTATATTTCACTGAGCCTATGTATTTCCTTTAAGTGGTAGGCTCATTAAGAAAAACATGCCAATTCAAGAACAAAACGAAGATTCTTTTCAGGGTAAATTTACGTTATAATTGTTTTGCTAATTAGGAAAATGTCGGGGCAAAGCACTTTTATAGCTTCTTTTGTGAAACCTCTTCCCATACGATTATGCTCTTGTGTTTAGTAACTTTAGAAAATTTTAGAAAGTCCTTAATATATTACTTATTTATAATTGTAGTCCTTAAACTCAAAACCATCATGTAACTTCTCAAGCACAGAATATCTCATATCTAGGTTACTAATTAAAAAGTAACAAGTTATACATAATTTGTGACACAATGCCAATCATAACAGATACTTTCTTGTAAGTTGTGAGTATTATACTACATCTTAAAAGTTTAAAGTAACATTCATACATTCTGAAACATTCCGGTAAAATTTAACCAGCAGTCACAATTCATCTGCATCCATTTCCTCGTGGCTAAAGTTAGGAATCTTAGTTACGTTTTACCAAGAAAATGCTAATGTGTGACCAAGAAATTTAAACAGTCTTTAATTTAACCAGGAAAACGTTAATATTAACCCGAATTACGTGGTTTGTTTAACCAGTAAACGTATGGCTAATCTGTGACCACGATTTGTGTAACAGGGTGCTTTTAGCAGGGATCTGTTGGAAGTATAGCAGCTCCCTGCTTTTAGCGTGTATTTTCTTTTGTGTTTGCTGTTAGGCTGTTTGTCGGATAGTCTTGGTCAAGACGTTAGTTAACTTTCACTCCTCACGTATTTACCAAAAAGAGGGCGCTTGTCAGCTAGACTGTACGTACTTGGCTCGTGTATTTCGCTTATTACTAACAGTTGACAAAAACGCACCCTAAGAAATTTGAAGAAGGATAGAGGGCGTCTACACAGTAGTTCCCAATGTACTGTGTACATAACTAATACTACTGTCTTGAGCAAGACTATTTCTCGGAAGGAAATGCAAGTAGAATCTGAAATTTCTCTGCAATGTCCTTGAAAAGTAGCCGGTATAGCTTTGAAAGTTTTAAATTTTAAGGTATGTGGACATGTAACATTAAAAGATTGATTTTACTCAGCAACAATACAATAACGAAAGATCTTTTAGAATTGTTTATTACATTTTTCCGTTTTTATGCTATATTTCTTCAAAACTGAGTGTTTTTGAGATAACCCATTAGCCTGTTAGCTAGGCAGTGTCATTACCTGTATATACGTTTTTGATCCTGCAAACATTACTTGTCAACAGCAGCCTGCTTGACGTGCTTGATGTTTATGGCCAAATACACAATATGTCCCCGAACTAAAAATCTGACAGCATAGGCGTAAGCACCGCAAGTAGGGGTTGGAATGCTAGAGTTCGGGAAAACCTATTTTTGAGCAACTTTTTTGAAACACTAGGGCAATCAGGCAATGTATGTTTTTACGGGCAAAAACGGTTTAGCCTGCTGAACATATTCCGTTCACCAATGTCACAGGACATATCGACATCATGTTCTAACAAAGAGTAACATCACAAATCTCTTGTGAGTCACCCATCACGTCTCACATTTGAATATTTAGTAATAAATATTCATAATGTAGGTATAAAATGAAAAGGACTTTGTAAAATTATCACTTGTTTTAAGGGACTTCAGTAGCTATATTGGAGATATTGTCCATTTTTTAATGTTTTCCTTTCCGATTTTGTAGTCAAATAGACAGGCCCAACATTAAGTGCTAAAATTTTTTAATGGGGGGGGGGAGTGGGGGTGGGGGGTAGTGCTACTAATGTATACCAAGGTGCTGAAGGATTGTGATGTGAATGTTGGTGCAAAAGGATTGCAGTGCTCATTATGCAAAACTTACGGAAATTATAGGCATTTTAACACTTTTTACATTATACCCTTCCCCTTGGAAAAGGGGCATTTTTAGTTAAGATTTAAGGGCAAAACCATTACCTTCCGAAATATATAAATTCTCATAGTTTGAAATTTAAAAAGCAATGGTACCCAAATTTGAAAACTGTGTACACAGACCTACTCTCAAGCTTTCATATGAGGGTAACTTGTTCCTAATTCCGAGAACTTCATCAGTGGTCTACTCTAGAGGCTGCAAAACAGACCGAATTTAGTGTGTAAGGCAATGAGGGAATAACAAGGTGTCCGCTATCTGCCAAAAAGCAATCGAAAGCCATTGCAGGATGTATATATAGGTGGAAATCCCGGGGTTGAGCATATATCTACTCTCCGCCCCTCCCCCCACACGTTTTGGAAACCTTCCCATAGACCCTTTTCCAAATAGCAATTACAAAGGATTGTGGGATCATAGCATTTGGTTTGCATCATTCTTATCCACATTAGAATGCCATTGACAAAAATAAAAGCACACAAAAACTGTCCCACAATCCTTTGTAACTGCTATTTGGAAAAAGGTCTATAGACTTTCACTTTTTCACTCAGTAACTTTTGCCTCAAGGTCTCATTATCCCCCCCCTCCCCAATTTTTCACACAAATCTCCTACTAGGCGTATACAAGGGAGTGAAGGGAACACGAAGACGGTGGAATAGAGATAAGCTATGGACAGTTCACTAGATTTAAGTTTCACTAAAGTTAATGCTAACCCTAACCATAATACTACCAGATGCCGAATCCTAACCCTAATTGTAACCCGAAGTAAATTTTTAGTCAAGCGGATCATCGGCTTAGCGAACCTTCGATCTAGTGAACCTTCGGTCTAGTACAGGGGTCGGCAAACTAGGGGTCGCGACCATTTTGAGGGTCGCGAAAATATTTCGGAGGGTCGCGAAAAGGATTCAGGAGCGAAAAATAATTGTGAAATTTCTCATTCAAAATAAGCAGTGGGAGTGATTCTAATCTAAGAATCAGAGATCTGCTTTCTTAACACTGCATAACCCAGTAAAATCAAACTCCCCTCACGGACCCGTAAATGTGAGGACCACCAAGATTCCGGGGTGAAAAATTAGGGCCACCAAGCAAAAAAGTTTGGAGACCCCTGGTCTAGTGGATATCCCCCGTTTTGACCAAAACTAAAGACTCTGTCATACGACGTAACGCGTCGTGATATGACGTGACAAAAGTTTCGCCAGGCCTTTCATAGATATGCGACTTTTTCTTCATACCTCCAATATACTCCAATGGCGGATTAGTCTTTAGATCTAACAAAATGGCAATTCTTTCACTTCAATGGACACAAAATATACCTTCGCGACATGTGGGTGAAAGTTGCAATTTGTTCAACTTCGTATAGAATCTAGTGTGGAAGGTTTTAAGTGATGACATTGTTTTCAACTTTTTTATCGTGTTGTATCTAATCGAGTCGCTTCGCGCCTTGTGTGAATGGGAGACTGCTATGGAAATTAACTCATTCTGCCAAACTGCCAAATGTTCCCGTTTACGTCATCATTCGACATGGGTCAGTCCCAATCCAGGAAAGGACGTGGAACGTGACTGTGTCTTGAACAGAGAGATAGAAACAGCCTGAGGCAAACAACAACGTACAATCCGACCAACTCCCATAAAACAAGAATTTCTTAAAAGTCGCTTCTTCAATAGGCACCAACATCGAAAATCTTTGCACGAAACATCGTTTCCCCGGTTTCCCATTTTTTATGCCTGGTGTTCCACTAGGTCACGTATAGACTAATATTCACTGATGAAAGGTCAAGGTGGGAGGAGACATGGCCGTTTCCCAATGAGGTGTGTGTTTGTATGTGTGTGTGTGTGGGGGGGGGGTGACCATAGCCTCTTACTGACGGTGTAATTATGGTCGCCAGCAAAATGAGATGGAGGAGGGACATTGCTTGAATCCCTGTACAAATAATACAACGGGTAACGTTTTCCTAAACTGCAAAGTTAAAGAAGTAGAAGGGTGGGGTAATGAAGCTTAAGGGTATGGTAGGTAATAGGGTGGGGTAGGGTATAGGGTGGGGTAGGGTAGATTGGGAAAACAGAGGATGACTCCGTCTCCTCTAATCCTCTAAGTGTTCTTTTTTCAGAAAATCATGGAGAATGGAGAAATTGTATGGTTTTATGTAGACATATGTGCAATAAGATCACAGGGAAATTTTACGTATTATGAAGAGACATTCATAGACGCAGGAAGCTGTTATCGGTGTAGGGGATGAACATTTCAGACTTCATTCCTGGAGGAAGGGGGTGCCCCTTCCCCCTTTGCCAAAATTTCAATATATGAGCGTCCTTAGCTGCAACCTGATGCTACAAGTTATGTAGTTTTTGAAGTACACTTATTGGAAAAGTTTGATAAAAACAATTGATATATTGCACATAGATATATAACACGTAAGGGGCTTTTATCCTGGAAAGTGGGGGCAGAAACATACTTTAATCCCTACATTTTTACTAGGGGCTTTAGTCCTCACCCCATTCCTTGCTCCTACGAAGCCGATGGGCCACTCCCGATAATCTTTGATTAAAATCATGTAAGATTTTCCATGTAGCCTATTGACTTTCTAAGAGAAGCGTAGGTTCCCTCCGAAGAAAAATTGGGTGGGAAGGGGATACCGAATACCCCCACTTTCACAAAGCACTCAAACGTATCCCATGCGCAGATCTGGTTGGAAACTGGGACGTTAAACCTCATCTAACCTAACCCATGCGCAGATCTTCCTCCAACGTAAGAATTCTGTCTATTATATCGCAAGTAGTAGATAAGGCTGACAGCTTGTCGGTTGCTCGGTTCTATATTCATATGGTCCCATCACCTCCGGTTCCCGCCCATAACCCTTACTACTCTATTGAATTCATCCAAGTTGCCCCACCCCTCTCGATTTCTGTCGTCACATGAACAGAAATGGCCCAGCGCCAACTACTGTACTAGCCATAAAATCACAATGTCACATTGTATAAATTTTCGGCTGCTAGTAAATTCTTTACAGAATGTCTCCCTTTCCTTTGTTAGGTTGTAGACAAGATTTCTTGGAAAACATTCCCCGAAATAACCTTATCCGTGGCGGATGTCATTAAGTGGATGTCAGGTACGACGAGGCAGAGCTGGATACTGAATGCTGTCATCCATGGACAAGTTGACACAGTATTTATAATATACACTTTACGGTTTTGTGTCCTTCATAGACACATGCTACATATCGATACCAGTATATTAATAACCACGCATCCTGTAAGTTAAGACTGATATTAAATAATTGCGGAGTATCGCATACTGTATTACTGTAATGAATATCCCGAAAGTTTATGGCCAGACGGGCCCGAATGACCAATGTGCAGTTTTTTTTAACATGTTGGTGACCATTGTTGACCATTCTTAGTGATATTTGTAGCGCGCTTTTCGATGACCCCTAGGTGACTTGTAGTAGAAATGACGGATCTACGATGACTATTCGGCATAGTCATAACATGGTGTTCGCAGTCCTCTATTTATGGCGGCGCCATTGCTAGTAACATCTCGTCATGACGCATTAGCTACCCACTTTTTAGCATTGGCTTCTTCACTTGAGACCAGAAAACCGACAATACGGGTAGTCTCTACTAAGTTGGGGGAGGGGTGTGGCAAGTCCACATCCAAGGGGACCCCTTGGAAAATTTTTTGCCCCTGAAAGATAAGAAAATTACCATTGCCTTAATATATTTTAGTAGGCCTATATTTCGCCTTCCGGACACCCGAATATTTCTCCCCTGGAAGTTTTTTCGCTCTCTTCGGTACCTTGTCTGGCTACGGCACTGGGGTTGTACAGATAGGGCACATGGTATGAACTGGTCGCCACTGAGAAACTTCTATTTAAGTCAGACAGCGCATCTTTGAAAAAGGCGTTCTTTATGTAAACCATTTCCCCACCCCCCCCCCCTCCCAAAATAAGAGTACCATTTTTGAAATTGTTAAACATGCTGTTTCAAACACTGGGTATTGATATGCAGCTATAGGAAGTGACTTTCGGCTAATCTATTTGGGTCAACTTTTACTAGTGCGCTACTCACGAACCAATGACTGTTTTCGGCTTGGACAGTGTCAACCATGCTCGTATTCGCCATTTACGCAGATGGCAAAGGGGTTGAGAATCAGTTTCTCCTGAAAATGTCCTCCATTTGCAAACAATCATGACAAGACTCTTCATCTAAAAATGTCCTGAATTTTTACCCTGAAGTCAACATTTCTTTTTGCTCGGGCTAGAAGGGGTGCCACTTTAAGCCCCCGTCTCATGCCCCTATTAATTAGCCTCTTTCCCTTTCTTTGCATCTACAATCGGTAAAGTAATCTAACAAGGGGTGTCAGATGTTTGGGGAAAAACGCGATTTAAGAGCTTGCCATAAGCCCCATTTTCGATACTGGGTAGCTACGCCCCCATCTAGGGCCTACACGTTTACCTAATATCTATCTATCTATCTATCTATCTATCTATCTATCTATCTATCTATCTATCTATCTATCTATCTATCTATCTATCTATCTATCTATCTATCTATCTATCTATCTATCTATCTATCTATCTATCTATCTATCTATCTATCTATCTATCTATCTATCTATCTATCTATCTATCTATCTATCTATCTATCTATCTACTATCTAAACATCTATCTATCTATCTATCTATCTATCTATCTATCATCTATCTAATATATTTCTATCTAAGCATATCTATCTTCATCTATCTATCTATCTTCATCTATCTATCTATCTATCTATCTATCTATCTATCTATATCACAATCTATCTATCTATCTATCTATCTATCTATCTATCTATCTATCTATCTATCTATCTATCTATCTATCTATCTATCTGCATTTCTATCTATCTATCTATGATCTATCTATCTATCTTACACAGTGGCATATCTATCTATCTACCATATATATAAAATATGTGTAGGTGTGTAGAGGGGTGTGTGTGTGTGTGTATAGAATGAACCTTTCTACGGAGAGCCTACGATGTTATGGCCCGCCGGGTTTGATTTTACTTGTGGTCGGATTTGATTTTATGGTGCCTACCGAAGCGGAGATTAGCTCTGAACGGGAGCTGAGCAAGTTGCATTTGCTTCTCATGGATGGAATACAAAGCAGGCTTGCAATTGTATAGAACCAACAAGCTTGCAATTGTACACAAAAAAGGCAACTACCCAGTTAACGGAGACTGTATGAAAAAATCCGTAGTTTACCGGGCTGACGTAACGTCTAAGGGCAGCACCATGACCTACATAGGCATGACGGGAGTTTCGTTTAAATTAAAATACAATAATCACCTTAAATCTTTCTGCCACGAAAAATATAAGAATGAAACCAAGTTGCCAAAACATTTGGAATCTTACACGGTCAAACTCAACGTACGACAGAAAGTGGTCTATCTTATCGGTATGCACCACACGCTAAGCTTGAATCAATGCTCACTGTGCATTCAGGAAAAGCTTTGTATTCTATCCATGAAAAGCAAGTTCAACTTGCTCAACTCCCATTCAGAGCTAATCTCCGCTTGTAGGCCCAATTAAATCTAACCCGGTGGGCCATAACATCGTAGGCTCTCTGTAGAAAGGTTCATTCATTCACAGCCATCTGAAGAGTTCATTAGCACGAAACCACTGGTAGTGGCTTGATAACCAATTGTACTGATTCGTATTATATATATATATATATATATATATATATATATATAATATATATATATATATATATATATATATATATATATATATATATATATATATATATATATAATATATATATATTGAAAGGTTGGGACTATAGGGTACTACAAGGCAGCTTTACAGCACTGTTTCGTAAGGGCCCAGTGTAGTAGGTCCTCACTTTTCAGAAGCCTGGTGTAGAATGGTGTCAACAAAGGTTTGGCATTTGTTTTGTAAGTATTGTACTGTGTTCGGCTGAACTGCATCATTTCGTAGGGCTTGCATCAAAGGAGAACTAGTGCTGTTCCAAACATAGGTACCTGCTCAGGAGGTGAATTGCGAGTGCTTCATATGGGGTTTGAACAAAGGCCAAACCACCTTGGATTCATGGCTCAGTGGTTAGAGCGTCCGCACTAGCAAGCGGGAGGTCCCGAGTTCGAGTCCCGGTGCCTCGCCCAGATTTTTCAGCTTTACCGACTCAACTCTCTCTCCCCTATATATAGGGTAGGGAGGTATAGGTATAGGTATAGGTATAGGTGTAAAAATAAATAGGCCAAAACATAAAAATAAATAGGCCAAAACATGAAACTTCTTCCAGATGGAGTGAGTACTGAAAACTAGAAATTAACAATACCTTAATTTTAGAAATTAACAATACCTTAATTTTCATCCGGATTGTAGCGAGATAATGTTTTGAAGGAAGATATATACTAAGATATGTTGGGGCAATAGTGCGTTTGACTGAGAGCATTTTCTTTGCAATCCCTTACAAGAATGGCCATTTTAACGAGGAAACTCTACTTAATATAGGCAATGAATTAACATCCGGTATGTTTCTGACGTGGAAGAGGTACTTACAATACAGTCCTTATGTATTTTTTTTAACCTTCATTTCAAAGGAGTTCGTTGAACTGAACGAGATGCAACATACATCCAATCTTCAACATGATATCATGCATGATAATACCTCTTGAAACTTCTAACCGTTACCTTATTTCATGTCTCTAACCCTAACCTAACCTGGAAACATGATATCAAGCATATGATGCATGTCTCGAGACACAGGTGTGATACCTTACAAAACAAAACGTGAGGATTTGGTGCAACGTAGACACAACCTATGCACACAGTGTCCTCACACCTGTAGTTTCTCCTCGGACAAAAGCAGGCCCCAACTACAATTTGTAGAAACTAGTTTCATTTGTTCTTCGGAAAAAAACCCGGTACAGTTCGTACACCATCAATGATATAGTCCCACTAGTTGGGAAGTTACATAGCATAATGTCACGTTCTGACTTTTCCACGTTTTAATGACGTTGTAGTTTGTTTGAACTGATAATGTCCGTTCTTAAAACGTCGTGATCATAACTGGATGATATTCCTAACGGTATCTTTGTATTCCATTCTTCCTTTCAGGGAACTTCCATGAAACTAAATTAGGCCCAGTGTTCAACAAAGTTGTTTGCACTATAGGGGGAATTAAAATTGCTTACCTCCAACTACGGGTTTCAGGTTGCTCTATATTTAGGCGTTGCAGTTTTCAGATCTTTGTTCGGCACAGCTGAGGGAAAGCCATGTGACTAGAGAGGTCAGGTGACCCTCCCCTTCCTTTTGGTAAAGCGGCTTTAAGACGGAGAATACACTCTCGACTGTCGAGTGGGCTCGTCGTCAATGAAACAGAGGTCCCGAGATCAGGATTTGAATGATACATAACGTTTGCCATATCACACTCTAGATCCCAAACCATTTAGGTTGGGCCCCATAAGGATCACCCCTCACCTAAATGGCCGTACGGGAAGGGTGGACAACAGGCAAAGTACGGCGCCACCATCCGTGGCGTTAAGTGTGCCAAGGAAAAAATCCACAAACGCTTCACATATTACCGGCCGGAAATAACACTTAAACGTTGCATCTAAACAATCTTTCGGCGCTAGTATAAATGATAACCAAAGATGTCCAAGTTCGATCTGATAAATTCTGATAAAAATTTACCTTGATTTTTCTTTTTTTTGGGGGGGGGGGGCTTCCCCTGCAGCCCCACTATGGACGGTCATGTTCACCTACATCCACACCACTGCATCCACGATGCTATCTAGCCATGAGTTTTATCAAATGGATGGTTGGTATCCAGTTGTCACCGTGATAGTGCCATATTGCCGTTATACAATGAAATGGTAGCAGCGTCCGTCGGCTAAGCACTCTGACCTACATTGTTAGTTGTAGTTTGAAGTCATAATATCACTAAACGTACGATAGCAGTTAATCTTGTTATAGCCTACCAAGGAGTTCTTATTGGTGGCACCTCCTTGGTTATTCACAGCACAACTGCAACCTCAATTTGGAACTACTGTGATGACGCCCCCTATCTAATCCTCGGCATTCAGTTTTCACCATAGAAATTGAAGTATGGAAGAACGCTGATACAGTGTGTTGAATCAGTGATGCCACGAAAAAGTAAGGGCGCTTCCTCTTTACGGCGAAATGCCAGATGATTTGTGTGTCTCCATGCGTACAGTGTACATTCAATTTAGGAAATCAAATGTCATTTTATCCGTTTCACTTCTAACTTTGAAAATTTGTAATTCTTCCACCAATAACTTAGGCAAAAGCAACGAAGTGATAAATCATGACTGGCTTTATTCCACATCGCATGAGAACGTTCTCCGTAACCTCAGTTTCTATGGTTTGCTCTTGATCAAGATCTCTCGACCTAGGTTTTGCTCAGTTGACAAGCGCCCTCATTCGTTAAAACGTGTGAAAAATAAAAATTCACAAAGGTCTTGAGGCCGGATTCATATGCGGAAATCCCTGGAAGAGTAGGGTCCCTACTCGGTAGCGTGCTCAAGGGGGGGGGGGACACAGGCCCCTCCACCTCCGAAGTCAGTCGGGGGAAATCCCTTAGTCGGGGTATTTAAGGGTTAGGGGAAGAGTAAAAGATTGAAGAGACAAACTGAGCACTCAACAGGGATGGCGCCAGGTGGAGGCAGGGGCCCACCGGGGAGTCTTAATCGATAAGATACAGTATGCAGTCCCCGACGGTGCCTGAGAGAGGACAATTTTTCTAATAAGAACCCAAAATTTTCGGACAGTCACTTCAGGATCTTCAGCAGTTCCATTCCACATTGCTAGACAGCACAGGTCCTGCCAACCTTACCACGAAACATGTAGGCAGTGTACACTGTTTTGTGGAGGCCGAAAATTCCATCCCATGCCGCCAAGCCTAGTTGCTGTTTTCTTGTGTGTGTCATTCGGTACGGTCAGTTTGTGAGCGACTCACGGACCAAATTTTGGCTATTTCACAGGGTAGTCCAGGTGTTTCGATAAAATGTATGTTATCCCCGATATGGTTTAGAACCCTAACAGTTTTTCTTTTTTTTTTCTCTCTTTTTATGTTCTTGATGATTGCATATCTTTTTGTGTAAGCCTACCAAAAATTTTCGTGCGCTTTGCAAATTCAAGTTCTAGATTCGAAAGAACACTATATAAAGTGCGCAACACGGCTTATGAAGTATGAAGTGATTTTATGCAAAATATGCCCTGAAATGGCATGCAATAGCAAGTCATATCCCCTTGTCACCACCTCTTCGACATAGGGGCTGTCGGAGCTTGGGTAATTTGTGCAATAAAACCCAAGACTTTCGGTACGCTTTGCCCACTCTTCCTCAGTTCTGTTACTTATAGCTAAATATAGTACAAACCATTTCAACCTTTTCAAGTAACTGAAGAAGTAGAATACATGAATTTATTTAAATTTTGGGAATTTCTCCTCTTTTCACCTAATTTAGTCAATGTTCTCTTGCGCCTGCTGTGCGTTACGGCTATAGTGACATAAGGAGAGAAGTACAATCATGTAAGTTGTTCCCGACAGGGACCAACTGCCCGGACAATTGACCTTTATTAGCTTTTAATAAGTACCGATTCTTTTTAGTGCAGGATAACCCCCCCCCCCCCAAAAAAAAAAAAAACATTAAATCAGCGCCGAAACTACGTTCCTCTACTACAGTAGTACACACACATTTTATGAAGTATATGCCCCGCAATGACATGGTTTAGTACACAGGTTTTCCTCAGATCCCTCCTCACCATCCCCTTGACGGCATCGGGGCTGTCGGGGCTTCAGGTCGCTGCCTGCCCCGGCGTCTGGCCACCCGTCGGGCTAATCCTGGCGCCAGCAAAACTTAAATCTTGACATTCAAAACTTAAAGTAACCTACAGAATGAGATTAGGAGAGAATTTTTTCATTATTTGGTCGTTTACCAAAGGACAGAGCTCTTCCAATCGCCCTTCAGTGAATAATCAGACAGGATACTATCAATATCTGGCCTATGGTGCAGGTAGGCCTACTATCATTAAATTTCCTTCGCGCTAGTCGGTGTATGTAACACTGTAGCACGTTGCACCTTACAACGTATAGAGGATAACCTGACCTCTCCGTCATCGACATCGAATCTCACATAATCTGAAACAAACGAAACCTGAACAATAAGGCCTATAGAACCAATTTACGGCGGTCTTTTTACCTTATATTGCAGGAGCTTCAGGGGGCTTCGCCCCCTGGGCCCCCACCTTGGGGCTCTGTCCCTGGACCCCGCCAGGGGCCCTAGCGCGGGTCCCTGGACCCCACGTGCAAACTAGTGCTTCGCGCTCGTGGTGCACCTTCAGTGCACTTGTGACACTCTTCCATGTCAGTCGGGGGAATCACAGGTCGTGTCCCCACCTCCGAAATCCTGCACACGCCACTGAGTAGGGAAGTAAATCCCCCACTTTTTGGAAGTGCTACAATTGACTTTTACTTTTCACACAGTAAATTTTGCTTCAAGGGCATTTACACCCTCTTTTCCACACAATTCTCCATTGCTGTCTGCGTATAACGTGTACTATACACGTACGGGATCTCCAAATTTTTTGACTCGGAAATTTTTATTGGCTTTTTGCTACAGCATATGTGTTGTGCGAAAATAGCAAAATTTCTGTCCAAAGGGGAAAGAAGAGGAAGTTGTAGCCCCCGCCTCGTATGTGTGTATGCCTGTAGTTAAATTAGTCAAAAATAAACGGTACTTAGTACTTATATATGACATCATTTTGGTTAATATTAGTCAACATGATGTCTCGTATGACTTTAATGAAGTTGTTCTGACGTAATTTACTTTAAAGTGGATAATCTCTGACATGTCTAGTGTATGTTCTTTCCAACCAGTCTAGAACGGGACCACGCATGACGGACCCATAATGTAGAGGTCTAAAGGTCAAGAGGTTGGTCATGTTAATCTTATCGTGTCCCTTGGGAACGTAGCTCCTATGGGGAGCAGAACTCCTTAGGGCCGGGGTAACGTTTGGTTTTCAGTGTCACCCCTCGGCTCTTCGCCAGAGAGTTGAGGGACTTTGGAAAAAATGTCTCTGAGAAAAGTGCAACTATGTTTCTTCCTTACCTATTGCAAATTTAGCAACTTGCAGGAAATGTACCAATTATAACAAAAGAAAAAAACAATGAGACCACATCATTTAGTTTTCATTCTTTTGGCCCAGTTCATGTCCAGAAATTGAAACCCTGTGATGAAACTCAGGTTGTGACGAGTATTGACTTTAATGCAGAATATTGAACTTATTAGGAAAGAGGGTGGAGGTGGGTATGGGTGATCTCTGCTCGTCCATAACTTTTTGGCAGGTACTCAGTATATACTTGTCGTAAAAAGGAGGCCGTATGAGAGAATCCGGATTACACAATGGGAGGGGGATACCTCCATGAGGGCAAAGTTCGCACCTACGAGCGTCGAATGTACAATGTCTCGATAAGACGGGAGGGGGGGGTAGTCAAGGCAAAAACTTGAAGTTTGGGCACTTAAAAGGTATTTCCTGGTATCTGGCAATCAAAATAAGCATATAATGTACAGAAGCTTTGGGACCGTCTTATAAAAAAGAAAGTGGTGCCGAAGGGGGGGGGGTGGAATCGGGAAAACCCACCCCCTCTGGATTCGGGCCTTTAATGGGTTTGTTAAAGCCTAACTTTGTAACTCATATTCTACAGGATACTTGAAAACTTTAAGCAGATGGATTTCAGTAGGCGGCTGCAGGCATCATGGAACAGCTGATGCTCACTGTCTAAGAAGGTATCTTCTGATTGGCTGATTCTATTGTATTGTACCGATTGTATCCTTTGTTAAGGTTTGGGATTAGTTAGGGATTAGGGCTAGCGTTAGCCAGTCATAAAAAATCTTCTTAGACAGTGCTCATCGCCCCTCTTGGAAGGTAACTTAACTGCTATCTTAACTAAGTGTAGAATAAAAATAAATACAGCTAGGTTGAAATGAGAAATTGAAAGGTCTAGATGCAAAATTGGTCGATACAAATGATGATTTAATTATACAGATGCGGATACAAAGGGGGGATTTTTCGACTTCAGCGACCCTCTTTTCGGCAAGTTTATGTATACTAATTTTGATTGCTAGATGCCAGGGAAAAACATTTAACAGTGTCTAATTTAAGTATTTCTCCAGAACCTCCTCCCCCGGCCCCCATCGTGGCTTCGTACATTGACCCTCGTAGTGTCGAACTTTGCCCTCACGGTATTAGCCCCCCCCCCATCCTTTTGTAAAATCCTGGATCCACCAGTGGGATTTTCTATGAAAATTTCCATTGAAATCATAAAATATGAAAAATAGTGCCAGGTTAAGGTAAAAAATTGTACTTGGACCTATTCGTCCTGGTGAAAAAAATCACGCGATCCGCCCGTGATTATAGCCATTCTCTATATGGCAGAGCCTTTAAAATCCGAAGGCTATATGCGGTATACAGCGCAACATTTCCATAATCTGTTTGTTTTTAATATGTTTGAAGGCAAAGATTCGCACACTTGCCATCGAGGCCCTTTCATATATACAGAGGATCCTAAAATTAATAAGGTTCGTTTGCATACCTCTCACGGCCTTTTCATCCTTGTAGATCGATTTTTATGTCCGTCACTTCTCCGCAGACACTCCTCACCCAGTACATTTACTACCATGAATTACCTCATAGACT
Source organism: Holothuria leucospilota (assembly GCA_029531755.1). Lineage (NCBI taxonomy): Eukaryota > Metazoa > Echinodermata > Holothuroidea > Aspidochirotida > Holothuriidae > Holothuria > Holothuria leucospilota. The sequence goes on from CM055961.1 coordinate 50,802,031, forward strand.
GATAGACTTGGCTCAACGGTAGCTGAGATGAGAGGGTTGTAAGGGCAATTCCACTTAGAAATACATTCTCGCCTACAAAATCATTGGGAACGAAATTAAAAAAATATGTATAAAAAAAATATGTATTATTAAATTTACCAGGATTGTGTGGGTGGCATACTGACCAGGAACCTGGTGAAAATTCACCAGGGTTTTTTTTTAGAGTGTATGAATCACACATTTTAATAACTTGAGGTGGGGTAGGGGAGTGATTTTGACATGCCACTTTCCATACAAAGCACCGTCATCAGATGTAGCATAGTGTACCAAGGTATTTTTTTCAAAACTGCCTACCTCATTGCTGAAAGAGGCACTTTCCAGGCCTTGTAAATTGCAAACACTTACACATTATGTTTGCAATGTGGTCAGTGCACCATTAGTATTATCAGGGAGTTGCTATTTTGTCAAATAGCAACTCCCTGGTATTATAATCCTCCAAAACGAGACCATACTAGTCAGTGATGTGCTCAATTTCATTCTGTGGCAGTTGTGTGGTAGCCAGATTTGTAGTACTCGAGTACGTACTCGTACATGAGTACAAATTTCTGTCCTTGTACCCGAGTACCTGACCTCAGTACTACTACTCGTACTCCAGTACCGCATACTCGTACTCGTACTCTGGATCTGCGTACACGCACTCGTACTCGTACTCGACATGTCTGTACCCTTACTTGTAGTCGAGTACAATAATTCTCCTGCATATTAGCTGCTGCATTTTATTTCAATTATTCCATCATAAATTTACTTCAATTTATTATTCTCAATTGGTTTAATCAATTGGCCAAAAATTCAATTTTATCAAACTGCAAACAATCTCTCTCAACAGAGGTTGACTCAGAGAATGCTTCCACTTTTTAAGGGAACGAGTAAGATCATGCAGACTATTGTGGTGGTCAGGCTTGGCGGGTGGATTAATTCCTTCGCCGTGTTTTCAGAAAAGTTTCAGCCTCAAGTCAAAAGGATATCCATCAAATCAAATAAATGTGGGTTCACTGCGGATATGCAGTTTCTGCGATCTCTGGACTATTTTTGCTATCATGATCTGCGTCAGTCGGTGCTCTGATTGGAGGTTGAGAAGTTTGAAGTGAAGGCCGTATACCTGTTACAGAGGCATCTAGCACTGTGTGTACACGCAGTCGTTCAGTACATGCAGTCCTTGTTGCTCCACATATGTAAAAATGGTGTGATAATGAAGCTCTGAGCAATTCATAATAACAATCTGTGAAATTGTACAGTACAATTTCACAGTTTGTACTCGTACTCGTACTCACGGCTATGTACTCGTACTCGTATTCTCGATTTTGTATTCCACTACAAGTCTGGTGGTAGCAAAATATATTGAAGTACTGATTGTGCTAAAATGAAGACAATTGAACGTATTTAAGGCACTTTTTTCGTATTTTATCCTGCCTCTATGCAAAATGGAAGTTTGTTTGAAGTTAATAGGCAGGAACCATCAAGCTCTCTTCAACTGTCAAGGTACGATCTGGCACCCGGCATTAACATTAGAACTATGAAATCATTATTATCCAATGTGACCACTGCAATGTCGGAACAGTCTAACTGAATAACGTACCAGTCGCGTTTTTATTTTCCTAGGACGAATGTTGACATTGATAACTTTTTACCGTAACCGTAACCTTGACCCAGTGACGTAGGAACCGGGGGGGGGGCAAGGGGGCCACCCCCCAATATGATTTGTGGGGGCCAAATGTCATTTTGGCCCCCCCCCTCAATATTGCGACAGTTTTACAGTTTCGTTTTACCCGTTTTTGCTCGCAAGAGGACAATCTCTCTAATAAGAACGCAAAATTTTCGGCGCGCTACGCGCGCAGAAGAGCTACTCTACTTTCTTCAATAGTTCCATTCTACATCGCCAGATAGTGCAAGTCCTTTCCACCTTACCAAATAACATGTAGGAAAAGTACACAGTTTACGTAGAGGTCGCAAATCTCATCCCATATCGCAAAGCCTAGTAACTGTTCTCTTGTGTGTGTTAAGCGGTACAGTCCCTTGGTGAGGGACTCACTGAGCAATTTTTGGCTATTTCATCGCATAGGTAAGGTAGTTTCGATACATTGCATATTATCTCCTATACGGTCTAGAATCCCTACAGATTTTCTTTCGTTTTTGTTCTTAATGTTTACATATGTCTTTTGTGAAAACCTACCAAAAATTTTCGCGCTTCGCACGCTTTGCAATTTTTACAGCTTAGATTCCGGGGAAACATTTAATCAATGCGGAACTATGCTTCTCTAGTATATGCAAATTTTATGTAATTTATGCCCCGAATGAAATGGTCTAGTACACAGGTTTTCTTCAAATCCCACTTATACCCGAAGGCATTGGGGCTGTCGGGGATTCGTGTCGGTGGCCCCCGTCGGGCAAATCTTGGCGCTACAAACTTAATAATAGTAGACTCTGGCTGTGGAAAATCTCCATTCCAATCAATCCACCCAAATCCATGGGGCTAACTCCACTCTGAATAATTTTGAATTAAGTCGGATAGATTGTGTCAAACTTAATGTGTTTTAGAACAAATTCAAATCAACCTTTAAAAAATTTTCACAACAATTGCACATCTTGATGGCTGCTATCAAGCCTGGCAAGTGCCATTTCCGGCGATCTGGGATGTATTAAAATCTCAAATTTTCTCGGTTTTATCCGTGCAAACCTATGGTGGCGCTCCGTTTAGATAATAAATGGGATTCAAACTTGCAATCCTCGGACCCCAAGTCCGCCCAGCTCAGCTAATCCGTTCTCACAGAAATGTGTTTTAGAAGAAAATCACTAATCAAGCTTTACATTTTTTCACAAAAATTGCACATCTTGACGGCTGCTATCAAGCCTGGCAAATGCCATTTCCGGCGGTCTGGGATGTATTCAATCTCAAATTTTCTTTTTTTTTTTTTTATTTATTTTTTTCTCTTGCAAAACACAGCAATTTCAACAAGAAAAAATAACGAGTAAATGGGCATTTCCAACATACAAAGTGAAGAATATATCAAAAAGAAAAAAAGAAAGAAAAAAACTAAAGGAAAGGAAAGGGCTTATTATTAGGCCTATAAATCATGTAAATGTAGTACACGAAACCATGGAGACCAAAATTTCTCCCACTCATGACTTTTCATATTACGCAACAAAATATCCTTTTGGATCAAGAAGTAATCTTTCAAAAATATAAGCAATCGAAAATGATTCGGTAAGGTTTTTTGTTGTTTACATTTCCAAATAAAATATTTCACTAAAATGATAATTAAATTCAATTCCCGACTGAAGTTAGACCCCAAAAGTACCGTAGAAATGTCTAGAGTAACCCCTTGAATACCAGCATTACTTAAGGAAATATGTAAATTATGCCAGAGTTTACTTGAGTGAGAACAACCATAAAATAAATGCTCTATTGACTCTGTGTGTTCGTGGCAAAGGTCACATTTGTCGCATGTTTTCACTTTTATCATATGCAAAATTTATTTGTTGGAATTATTCTATGCACTATGCTATATTGAAACCATCTTAACCTACTGTCTTTAGAATAATGAAAGGGAGCACCGCAGTAAAAAGACCAGTCTTCTTTGTTGATTCCAATTATTTGACACCACCTATTATAAGCTTTGTGGCCATAGCTTACCCCTTGTATTAACCTAGAGTAAATAGTTTTTGAATTTAATGTACCGCCTGTGATAAGGCTATTAATATAACTGTTAATAGGAAAAGGTGGTTTTAAAAGCCTACCCCCACAAAATTTATTCAGAACCGATTTAATAGAGGTTATAATGCCGTAATATTCTAAAAAGTTAGATGAAATTTGATAAGTCTGGGTAAAGCTGTCATAAGAAAGAAAAGTGCTTTCCACAGAGATCAAATCGGAGATAAAGCGAACACCGTTGCTATACCAATGCCTATAATACACTGGAGACTCATTAATATTAACAAAACTATTATTCCAAATAGGCATGGTTAGTATATTCACACTATCATGCTTAAAAAAGACTTCATCCCGGAGAAAATTGTAGGTGGTATCAAAAAGGTTCTTCCAAAAAAGATTTGAAACTTTTAGACTAGCCAATTTCAAATAGAAATCCCCATGGCTATGGAAAGAGTCAATATTTATACCAAATATATGCAGATAGCAAAGACTAAATTCAGAACCTCTCACTCAGCAAATTTTCTTGGTACGCTCTTCGCCAACCTATGGTGGCGCTCCGCTCAGATAATAAACGGGAGTCCCCCCTCCCCCCTCCCAAAAATAACTCCAGTCCTCCAGAGCCTCCCAAACAAAAAAATCTTAGCTACACTACGGCTGCATGGTGTTGATATTGTAGTTGTTTCCTTTTTCTTTGAATATTTTTATTTTGCTTAAAGTAGGAAAAATTATAAAGAGCAAATATGATGTTTGGGTGTGGGAAGGGGTATCAAGGTCCCCCCATGTCAAACATCTTCCTATGCCGCCGTGACCCTAACCTGGACATCATTCTTCATTGTTCATATGTATGAAGATATTTGAAAATAGCCCTTATTCTTTCTGGCAAAAAGTCTGTGCCACAGTCTGGGGGTCTTCCCCTGGAAAAGTTTGAAATTACTATACTGAATGAAATTTCCTGATGTCCGGCTGGTAATCGAGAGACACTGCAGTCTAGAGAGAGAAATGATGGTATTCAGTATCAAAGAAATTTTCATGCAAGTATTTCTACACCTTACTAAGGTACGACCAATTTATAATCCACGTTGGCGAGTATTCAGGAAAGCAAAGTTCCTCGTGCAAGTTGTAAGGTACCGGCATTTAAAGTAAACGGACATCAGCTAATGAAATGAAGCTTTTTAAGTATCCTCATATGTTACTGAATGCACTGAAGGCATTGAACAAAAATTGCAATTCTTAGCCTAACAGTTTCGAACATAGAATAAGACTTGGCAAATGATCGATTTGGAAATTGTATTGAATGGGGGTGGGGGGGGGGGACTCATGGGGGGGGGGGACTCATGGTCACAGTGGTCCTATAGCTCAGGAAAATAGACGTTGAACCATTAATTCTGGAATATATCTCCAAGTAAGGCGGTGTTTTACAAAAATAAGTGTGCCCAAAAATGCAATTTCGACAACATTTTGTGCTTTGAGCCCCTGATTGATTGATAAACATGGCCGTAGGCAGGATTTTTTCTGTGGGGTGGGGGCAAAATCAGGCGAGTTCAGCTGGAAATACCGAAACAACGCAGAAGGCACTGAGGGAGAGAGAAGAGCTACTACTCCTAACGACGTGGGGCCCAGTGGCCCGCCTAAGGGCCCCTGTGGGGGTCCAGGGACTAGGCCCCCGTTGGCTCTGGGGTATTCACGAAATTATGGGCGTTAAATTGAAGGATTTTGCCTTCTACAAATGACATTGGATGGGCACTTAACAGTTCGCAAATATCACAGTTGGTGCTTTTGTGGATTTTATAATTTTTGGATTTTCCTGTTACTGTGTAGGGTATTCTTGTTTATCTGTTTACATCAGTTTTGTATTTTTGTATTTAGTTTTATACAGTGTACTTTTGTATGAACTTGATATATTACTGTACTTTGGAATGTTTCACCTTACCTTATGTTTGCTGCAGGACGCCAAACTTCCACTCACTGATTGTCACGTGGACGAAATAAAATGATCTTATTTTACTGGACTTTTTTCAGTGAAAGTCTTGCTCCGTATCACTAACAGCCGACAGGGCTTGAGGAAGGAGGGGCTTTCCGGGGCTTTGAACAATAACTTGACCCAAATTGGCAAACAGGAACTAAGAATAGGGGGCCTAGAATGCAGAATGGGTGCACGCGAAGCGCCCCGAAAAAAAACTGCCCTTTGTAGACTGGTAGACGCGATATGAGTAATAGTAATAAAGAAGCATGTCTTCAAGGAGGAGGTTGCCCCCCGATTTCTGGAAATGGTACTTTCCGTGCTTTACCACTTGTATCTAAACAATCTTGTTTTAATATCGGGAATTGACACAGATCAATGTCATAAAAATTTGTTTTGAAAATTGGGGGGGGGGCAACTGACCCTGTTTCCCCCTGTTGCGTACGGCCATGCTGATAAAGTGACAGTGGGTCCTCGTGTTCTTGATCGATTTACAACGGTGTGTTGTGCATAGTTTGTCAATATCCTGATTTCATTGGGAGGGGGAGGGGGACACTTAGGGCACCACAAACTGGGGGGGGGGGGACTCGCGCAACCCACCCTTTGACGACGCCTTTTGCTTTGCAATGTTAAACATTTTTTTTCAGTATGCAGACTTTTTTAACAATAATTTTCTGCCTTCTTTTTCCTTTTAGCGGAAATTTGTTGTAATTTTACAAACAATTTGTATTGCTACAATAAAAAGATGTTGTTTTACATCTTTTTTCTGTTTATCTGAAAAGTACTTTTTTCCTGTGTTTTTTAACCAAACTTGACTGCACTGCAAATATTTATAAATGTACTGACATTTTTACAGTATTCTGTGTTTTTCTGATTTTACATAAACATACTGTCGTTTAACCAACATTAATTTTTCAACTAACTAAAGGTTTGGTTTCCAAAGAAACAAAAAAAAAAAAAAAAAAAAAAAACGAAAATTTTAAATCATTAAAACATATTTTTCTGCAAAGTTTCAGTTTTTATCAAAATTGTCGTCAAATTTACATCCCTATTCGAAAATTATGTTAATTTCTATTTATTATGAAAAAAACACCTGTTCTTAGTTATTAAAATCAGTTATTAAAATCACAAAACTGATGTTTTATTACACATTTGGGAAAAAAGCTATCACATGCATGATTCTTAAGATCAAACTGGACATGCTATGTGTATTGGGTATTAAGATCCATTCAGGACATAGGATGATCTACTATACAATTCTTTATTGGGGTGACAGTATTCTCCCTTTAATAGATTATGAGATGTATATTCTCAAAGCACTGATAAGGTGCTAATGTCAGATCATTGCCAAAGGTGCTTACATGCACTTCATTGGAGCTAACTACACATCTCAAAAATTCACTCTAAAAAGTCTGTAAATTTACAGCTTTATGACTTAATGAAACATTATAATTAAATGGGCGGAGCGTATTGTTGTTAGCATTTTTCTTAAAATGGTTTCTGCTGCTTCGTATAATGCCTTTTTGCATTTTTCTAATCAGCAACTAATAAACTTATAATACCTTCTTTGAAAATGTTTACTACCGATATATTTGTATTCTTTGTAGTATTTATTTTGTTAAGAATTTTTACATTGTACAAGGAGTGTTTATTTTCCAGTTACAAAGTTCTCTTAACAGTTTGTAATGAAAACAATATAAAGAAAAAAAAAACACGTCGAGGGTGTTTCCTTTCGGGGACGTAGCTGTGGGGAGCAGAACTCCTTCGGGAGTAACGTTTAGTTTCGCCGCTTGGCTCTTCTCCAGAGAGTCGAGGGGACTTTAGAAAAAGTATGTTTTAATCGAAAACGATCGCTTCTCGCCGCCTTTTGGCTTAGATGATGTGTAGATACTTTTCTGATTTTTCGATGGTTTCTCTACATCATACCAAATTTTTAGCAAATATAGCGAAAAAAGCAAACTGTAAAAAGGTCACATTTCAGCCCGGTCTTTAAGCGCGGTAAAGTTTTTATAGTTATAGAACAATTGTGACAGAAAACAAAATACGTCATCATTGAACGCCTTTTGGGATGATTTTAAGTTTTGGTCAATAGGCCTAATCGCTTGGAGGTATGCCGAGGTCAATGTTCACAGACCTGTACTAAAATTTTGTTTCCGATCGATTTTTCAAGCGAGGGACAGTGGTCTGCTTAGGAGGAACGGCATCCATACCTCCGCCTAGCTACTACGTGCCTGTGTCGGAAAAGGATGTCAAACCGAGACCACAGTTCGTGGGGCGGCCGTCCTCACCCACTTCATCAGCCGTTGGTCTATAATATTGCGACCATAGTGGTCATATTTCGGAACTTTTCATCAAACAGAACCACAGGCCAGTAGTTACAATAAAGAGAATGGGCCGAGGGCCGTAGCTCAAACGAAGTCTTTTAGGGGCGACCGGTCATCACACAATCTAAGAAAAGCGCTACCCGGAAAAAGCGTACTGGCGAAAAAACATTGCCAAACGTGCATAGGCGTAGGAGCCCAAGCTGATTTTTTTTTTGGGGGGGGAGGGGGGCTGGAACGACTTGCCCGAAAAATATAACCCAAATTTTCCGCGCGCTCCACGCACGTTCGACATGTTGATGTACATATCATATAGGCATGCATCGGTTATAACAATTACATACAATAATTTGCCGTGTTACTGCCTTCTTTATTGGTATTAATTTTGGCCGAAGTCAGTGAACGCCGGCAGTGGGGGAGGGGTCTAAGGGAAGGAGGTTCCTTCCCCCTCCCCTTTGAAAATTTTTGAAAAATTAGGTGTCTGGTGCCACATATGCTACCTTTGAAGTGAAATTTGCGTATTTTAGGTACTGAAAAAATCGGCACAACCCCCTCCTCTTTGAAAATTTTTGAAAAATTAGGTGTCCTTACATGCAATGTGGTGTCAAATATGCTACCTTTGAAGTAAAATTTGTGTTTAAAAATTTACGTATTTTAGGTGGAAAAAATCAGCATCAGTGAGGGTGGGGCATGGCGCAATGGCCCCTCAAATACACCCCTGATAATCATAATATAAGTTCAACCATTAAAACCACACTGATGAATTATACGGAATATATAGGTGCTGGTGCAATTCAAATCAGAACTTTATATAAATTACCAAGGACAGGGTCGTAGCGAGCGGGGGTGTGGAAGGTGTCACACCCCCAATATTTGGTCGCCCTTGGCAAATTTTCGGTCTGTCGGCAAAAAGGGCAGAGGGAAAGGAAAAGAAGAGAGAAAGAGGAAAGGAGGTAAAAAAGAGAGAAGGGAAAGGAAAGGAAGGGAGTAAAAAGGAAGACGGAGAATGAAAGGAAAAAAGAGAAAGAAAAAACGGGAGCTCGTGGCCAGTCTGTTATCGGCAATTTCGATTTTCAGCTCTTCATCTTATTGGCCCATTCAAGTTGAAGGCCCGTCGGCAAATTGACTATGCTTATGACGGCCGTATACTGCCGTATCAACGGCCGTCGGTGTAACTGGACGAGTGACTGAGTCCGTCGGCAACTCGGAGAAAGAAAGGGAATCAGTGGTGGCAGGTGGGGGCAGGGGGCCATGCCCCCCCCCCCCGTGGGGAAATTTTCCGATTTCGTCGGGGAGGTGTTATGTATACGATAAAATATGTAGTCTCCGACAACGTCCAGTCGCCCCGACAATTTACTTAATTTTGGTCTAAATTAGGGCAAATTCTTCAATAAAACCCCCAAATTTTCCAATTTTCTTCTCCTAAAACCCATTTTTTTCAAATTTTCCATGGTAAAAGCCCATTTTTTTCAGATTTTCTCGAAATAGAGCCAAAAATTTTCTGCGCGCTTCGCGCTCCAAATTTTTCCTTCAGACATCGTCTCGGCACTCCATCGGCCTCGTTGAGGCTTTGGGTTGTTGACCCCCGTCGGGGAGCTTGGCCTCCCTGTCGGGCAATTCCTGGCGCCACCCCTGAAGGGAATTAAAGGCTTCCACAAAGGCGCACTACTTCAGGTCATATGACATTCTTGAAAAAAAACTTTCTGTACATTATTCCTCACCTTTATCATCACCATGGGGAGCAACACCCTATTACCCATGGAGTAGGCATCCTTAGTGCGTTTTCTAAACTCTAACCTTGACTTCAAACACATTTTACAAACTCCTAAGGATCCGGTGTACCCACAAACATCCTGGGAAAAAATAATGCATCCTGGGAAAAAAATAATGCGTGTCGCGCGTGTCTTCTCTTCACTGCAGTCTTAGGCTTTTAACTTTGTAACACCAAAATGAAACAGATACAGAACCGGTGTTCAAAGCATATTTTGAACACTTGTGTTAAGATTCTGAACACTTTTCTCCCTTTTTGAACGCCGGACGCCTATTTTAACACTTACCGTATTTGAACGCCTGACGCGTCTAGTGTTCAAATGCTGAAAGCATAGTGTCCCAATTCTGAACGACAGGTCCAGCTCCTCAAGTATAGTGGCATGACGGGACGAATAGCCTAACACATTAAAATTATCTAGAATCTTTGCATTGGATAATGTATTATGAACCAAAACATACCTATCCTGCATGACACTTAATGTTTTACCCAGAGATTATGCTAAAACCTCAGAGCTCGCTGGGGCTTTGCCCCCTGGACCCCCACCAGTTGCCGTAAGGCGGGCCCAGTGTTTTAGTCAGCCCCTATTTGTGCGACAATGTAGCATAAACGGCGACAAATGTCGCAAAATAAAAATCTGACTAGCAAATTCTACCCGGGTGTAAATTTTGAGGTTCCTCATTAGGGCAGAAATCCACTCAAATATTGCACCATTTGCAATCTAGGCACCTTTCAAATTCCAAAAATTTCCAAAGGGGAGGGGGACACCCCCTCCAGTTAGACCCTTCCCCCAGACCACAGATCAGTAAATGTGGTATTGAGAAAACGTCCTAGCTGAAACACTTCTGGATCCCAACCGCTTAAAACTATAGACGAGAGGAACAGCCTAATAAATCAAAATTAGGGGGAATCTTTGCATTTGATGATGCATTATGAACAAAAATATATCCATCCTGAGACTTAATTTTTCACCCAGAGATATGCTTAAACCTCAGTTTTCGGGGGCTTCTCCCCCTGCCCCCTCCCGCGGGGCTTTGCCCCTAGACCCCACCATGGGCCCTAAGGCGGCCCCTGGAGCCCACCCGCTAAAGCTCGTTTCCCCGCTGCACACTACCACATCTGTCGGCAAAACAGTCTCTACACGCCCCCCCCCCCCAAAGAAAACACCTTTGCTACGCCCCTGACCAAGGAAGTTTTTTAAACTATTAAAAGCTACATCATTGCATTATTTTTCTTTCAGTAGGTGCCCGAAAAACTCTCAGCATTTTGCCCGAATTTTCACAAGAATTTTGTTTTTTGGCTGCAGCCCCCCGCCTTCTACGCCTGCCTATGCACACGTGCCTCCCAACGATTGCTGGAAATGTAGTGTGCAGTTACAAGATGCCTCTAACTAATCGCTGTTTCAGTATTTGAGATTTCATGCTTTAGAAATTTAGAGCTCAACACAAAAAGGAAAGTTGACAAATTTTTATTCAGTTAAATCATTTTGTGAGGTAAAACAGGACTTCACGTTGAGCCTACTTTATAAACTGTAATTGATTCAAACCTTTACTGATTGAAGATACTCGACGTGCACAAGCTAAACACAATGTGATATATGCCTTCTAAAATATGCAGTGTTATACCCAATCATTTTCGAACTATTACCAGCATGCTTCCTCACAGTTGGCTAATTATCACACATGGGGCACAGTGCCGTAAATTTGAAGCTGTGGTCCTGGTCGAAGGGGAGGGGTTACAGCATGTCCCTCCCCCTTTTGAAAACTTTTCTATAATAGGTGCTTAGGTCAAGTCTGGTTGTCTGATGAAATGTTTTGCACCCTTTGATATAAAATTATATTAAAAAAGTTAAATGTGTAGACGAAATTGATCTTACTCAACTGCAAAAAAAGCTGACAATATTGTGTCTGTAGCAGTAGTAACCCCTCCATATTAGCTCATTAGCTCGGCTGACTGTAAGTTTTCGTCCAGGTTTGGGAACCCTTATTCACATATAAGTGACTTCCCAGATTTTGAGAGCCAATTTAAATTATAATTAAGGAAATTAATTTTTCAGCATTTTGATATTTCTCAATGAGACCAAATTTCAGGGGGTGTGGAAATTTTTCAGGACAGCCTCCCCCCATGCTCCCGCAGGCTGCAACCTTAGTAGGCAACGTGCAAAACTCACTTTGTATATCGAAAGAATCACGATCAATAATATCGCGAGGGGGGAGCGCGCAAAATTTGAAATTTGGGGACTGTCAGTATATGACGTAACTATGCGTACCTTATTATGATAAAAAAATGAATATTCACATGGAATGTTTAATTTGTGGAAAGTACCCTAACTGCATTTCTGAAGGCCGTAGGGAAAAATACACACATGGGCCACAGTGCCGTAAATTTGATGTTGCCGACCTGGCCAAAGGGAAGGAGTTACGGCATGCCCCTCCCCTTGAAACCTTTTCTGTAATAGGTGCTTAGGTGCAGTCTGGCTGTCCGATGAAATGTTTTGCAGAATTTGATATCAATTTATTTAAAAAAGTCAATGTGTAGACTAAATTGATCTTACTCAACTGCAAAAAGGCTGATAATATTGTGTCAGCAGCAGTAGTACCCCCTCCAAATTAGCTCATAAGCCCCGATTGTGAGTTTTCGTCCAGGTCTGGGGAGTCTTAATTGCCCACATGGGCCCAAGAACTATCCCATATGGGTCATATGGGCAGGCCCATATGGCCCCTTATGAATCTTGGGTGCAAAAGCATATGGCATATGGCCCCACATGCTGGCCCATATGGGCCCCTAAGGATCCCATATAGGAATGTTACCTGGGATGTGACTTCACAGATTTTGAGAGCCAATTAAAATTATATCAATAATACCGCGCGGAGAGGACGTAAAAAAATTTGAGATTTTGGGACTCAGTATATGACGTAATCATGCTATGATAAAACAGAACTGAATATTCATATGGAATATGTTTCAGTTTGCAGACAGTAGCCTAACTGCATTTCTGAAGGCCGTAAGGAAAAATACACAAAGACGTACGAACCACCTCTATAGTTCGAAATGTGGTTAGATTTCGAAGGGCACGGTTCGTCAAAACCAATATACTGAGAACTAGCCTGATTGTTGACACTGAAAAAATGGGGCCCTTATCCTACATCCCAGCAGGCCCTTGACCAAACAATTGGGCACCGAAGGGGGTAGCTTGGGGAAGTTTCGGGGGAGGGAGACTTTCTAAAATGCGTTAAGGCAATGGTATCCTTGAATTTTGTAGGACGGGCAATTTTTTTCTCGGGGCTCCCCTGGCCCCGTACCCCTTGGCTACGCTGGCCGCTGGGCAAGGTATATCCCAGTGGCGTCAAATTGAACCCTCACGCTGCAGTAACATACACTGTACCAGGCCCACCTGATAAAAATACTCGCACAGATCGACCTGTACAAACCTGTGCACGTGCACCTGGGTGCACCTGTGTACCACCTGACTAAACAGGTGGCTGACGGGGAAGGGAGTCAGAGACTCATGTAACCCCCATTTGTCACTCCAAACAGTCTTCGGTGAGGAAGGACTTGAAGGTATTGATGGATTTGCAGTCAACAGCTTCAGATGGCAAGGTGATTCCAGCGGCGTTGATGACCCTTTGTGTAAAGAAGTACTTCTTAGTATTCAGACTACAGTGGCCCTTATATAACAACCTTGTCCCTTTGAATGTCTTCTAACTTGCAGATACGCATTATAACTAGTACACACTGTTCGCCCTTAATTCCTATCGGGCTCACTGGAAGACTTATCACAAGTTGCAGATGGTGTTTGCCCTGCGAATTTTTTGAAATTCAGTGGAAAAGCTTTCACTAGCCTATATATCATAGGCCTATTCCAGTTTTGGCTCTGGGGCTGCTGCCAACCAGGGGCGTAGCTACAGGGGGCAGGGGGCAATTGCCCCCTGGCTCTGGAAAAATTAAAAATTCGGAAATTTACGATAAAGTATGCAGTCCCTGACGGCGACTAATCGCGCCGACAGTTTACCTGGTTTTTTTACTCTCAAGAAGACAATTTCTCTAATATGAACCCAAAATTTTCGGCGCGCTAGGCGCGCTGTAGATTCACTCCAGTTTCTTCATTATTACTTCCATTCCACATAGCTAGATGGCACAAGTCCTGTCCACCTTACCAAGTAACATATCGACAGAGTACGTAGTATATGTAGAGGTCGTAAATTAGTTCCATATCGCAAAGCCTAGTCACCGAGCAAAGTTTGGCTATTTCATCGGGTAGTCCAGGTATGTAGGCCTATGTTATTCCCGATACGGTCTATAACCCCTACAGTTTTTCTTTTTTTTTTCTTTTTGTTATTAATGATTACATATCGGGTTTTTGTGTAAACCTACCAAAAATTTTCGCGCGCTTTGCAATTTCACGATTCAGATTCAAAAGAACACTATCAGTGCATAACTCGGCTCTTGAAGTATCAAGTGACATTAGGCAAAATATGGTCTGGCGTCCTGGGCAAATTTTTCATAATGTCACTTATGTGTTTGGTATGTGTTACATGTAATCCGTATGTTTTTGTAATCTACATTGCAGAATGCAGAACGTCCCCTAATACAATAATGCCCACACTTTAAAAAAAATCGGAAAACTTAGGTGCTAATTGCCCCCACCGCCCCGGAAAAGTCTAGCTACTGCCCACATTATACGCATGTGCCCACTTCGACCGGGCCTTCTCTAATTAATTTTGATCCGTACTCATCTCCCAGGCCCTCGGCCAAGTATAGGCCTATATTTATGCGAGAGTATTATTTATAAAATCATCACTGAGCCTGAGTTTAATCTATGCATAGCTATTCTTCTACACAAATATACGCACGACACCCTTAATTATTTCACGTCGGTTTTCACTGCCAAGCTCGACATGTGCTCTTCCAACAATTACATTCTCTGCAACTTCAAATTTAGCTAATGCACGCCAATGCGGAAAAGGCCCGTACCTTCAGCCCTTTTCATTTCTCGCGAAGTATAATTGATGTTTAGGCCTCTGATAACTACAGGTACTGCAAAACTCTACTCCATGCCAGCATTCCACTGGCAACATGTACAATATTGTATACATATTTTACGACGGAAACGCACTTGCACTATGCCTCCTATATTGAATTCGTGTACGCGTTTGTACGTGAGCGAGTTTAGAGCGCTATAATTCTTCCCACTCACACATCATCCACTGTGTTCCCAACTCGTACGAACCGCGCTCAGCGTCCCACAGAGGTTGTATTCTACCCTCAGTTGATCTTCAAAGAATTACACCGACATTCCATTATTATTTACTTTGGCTGGTTTACAATTAAGGACATTTACCCCTCTATAAAATGGCCGGATTAATTAGTCATTCAAGTTAATTGGCCAATGGTAGAAGTCGTGAGGTTCACATGACCTAGGATTGACCTTGCAGAGGTTCGGTTCATTCTTTCGAGGGGATATTGTTACGTCGGTTTAGACAGAAAGGCCAAGCATGTATGACCCGATTGCAGGTATTACACATCGTTCTTGCAAATCACACCATGTCGCGTAGAAGTGGTTGGCCTTACTTTGGTAATGCTCCTATGCATATGTTGAACAACAAAATATGACGCTGAAAATTGGCGCAGATTTTGTTCAGGTGAGTCGCTAATTAGCTTGAAGTCGCATCCCTTACAATGTTTTACGCTGGTGTCGTACCTATTCAGAGCCCATAAGTTACGATACTTCTCATGAGAACGATCTTTTTGCAATAGTACAGTGTACTGACAAAACAAACTGGTTAATCAAAAGGCGACTTTTACTAGCAAACATCCAATCTTTTCGAGACCTTTTTACGCCTCAAACGAAGAAGGGCCACGGTAAGGTCGCCTTTATCAATCCCTTCCTTCCCTAAGACATTGACAACTCCTTGCCTCAAGCGTAATTTGAAGTAATTTAGCGTTTGCGATCATGCCACGGCGGAATTGTACGGAGCGAATCGCATCTTCCGACGAGATTTTCCACATAAATACAACCGAGAGGTTCCCCTCGAAACATGACATTTGCATCTCACTTGCAGAACAGCCTCGAGTTCCATTAATAGACAAGCTAAATATGTAAAGATCTGATTAATTCTTTTAGCACGTCAAAATTGTTTTTCGTTTGGTCATTGTTTACATTTACTTATTCCAAATAGTTGGTTTGAACAAAGGTGTTTCCGCAGTGACATAAAAACCAACCGGTCATTCATTATAACACTTCCGATGGCAAGGTATCTTGATTTATCAACAATCCTGAGCTCAACAGCTTAGTCGCCCATTTGTACGTGATGAACTCAGTCAAACGTCTCGGCTTTGGGTTTTTAGGCCCCTTTGAAAGCAGTAATATAAATAATCCTATTCAAGATATTCGTAACAGATAAAAAGGACAATAAATGAATAGAATACAGAAAATGTTAAGTTTAAGCATAAAGAAAGCATATGGTAACTATTAAAACTGATGAAAATCACAGAGCCTAATAAATCAAATTGCAAAACTGTTCATAAGCTATTACCATGCAGAATAAAAAGTTTATGTCTGTCAGAATGTAGGGATGAAGTCTGGTATGTTAGGTGAACTTGATATGCGATTTAAAGTAATTAATGATCGAGAAAATGGAGGAATTGTAGAAAGATGGTTCATGAGCTGTTTTCAACCTTTGACAAATGGGATATGTACTCTTTTTGAAACCCTTTCTGGCGATAATGTTGGAAAAAGAAAAAAAATATGTATTAAGCCGAAGCCCGTATACCAGCGCCATGTACACTTACTACGTTCGTCTTGCATAGTACAGTACATGTACTAAACGATAAGTACAGTCACGCATTGAAACAGCATATTCACACAATTCAACTACTTTTTAACACAATGCATGGCCAGTGATGTACGCTGAAGTCAAGAAGTCTCAACAGTGTGATCAAATTTGGCGAAAATTTTTGGATTATTAAGCGATTTCAACCATGTAATATCAAACAAAATGTGTTTGTGTTCTTCATGCCCAACCTGTGTTGGGTTTGCATCGGATCCAAAATGTTTGTAAGGACAAAAACCCCGATTTTGGAATTCAAAAATCTGTGCTTGTTGATGTGTTTGTTACAGCTGAAGGTGTCTGATTTGTTTTGTACACAGTAGCTTATCCTATATATCACACAGTGAACGCGGAAACTTACTGCAATTACCCCGTGAATTACTACTTAAAACAGTGATAATTTCATTGTACTAAAGCCAACTGTGTAAAGGTAAGTTAAGAGTGAGGGTGAGGAATATTTCTCTTCCAACTGGATGCCGTCAAATTAATCACAATTCTCAATTATTTCTGGTAGCCCGCTTGTGTTGCTGTCAGCGACTTGAAGTGTGAGCTGAGGAAGCCTTCGTGTTCAGTGTAAAGTTCTGCACTGAGACTGAGAGTCTCACGGTGAGAGTTAACCCGAGCGAAAAACTCTCACTTCTGTACTGATTGTGAACAAGTCAGTAGGCCTAGGCTAGGAGTAGTCAAAGGCTCTTTTCCTCCTTCTTACTAGTTAGACTTTAGTCGAGGCTATCTGTATGCTGAGTGATACACTGTCGAGTGATAGTTTTAATAATACAGGGAATGGTAGCCAAAGACTACAGTAACGTTAGGCCTAACTGTTAGTGTCAGTATGGCCAGTGACTTAGTAGGCTAGGGAAACGTTAGTGCCAACTCAGTGGTAAGGTTGGCCTTACTGTGCTGAGGCTTGGACTGAAAACCTAGGCAAGTGACTTTCTGACAGAGGGGCTGTGTTAGCTTAACTTATGCATTTGCTGTCAAGTAATCTGTACTGTAGGTGAAGCCTGGGCCTAGGCCTGTGTGATGTTGTGGTACTGCCGAACACTGAGAGTAAAATGTCTGTGTTGTGCTTAGAAAAACTAAGTTTGGTATTTATTACTAGGCCTAGGCCTAAGTTATTACTTATTAGGCTGACATTAATGTTTGTGTAACCAAGGGTAACTGTTACAGTTTTCTTTAGGCCTAAGGTGGAATTCAGCTTGTGGGTGCCTCATGATGGTGTGGGAGGCCTGTCCTTGACAAATGTTTACGAGTAGGCCTAAACTGTGCAGAATACCACACCAACCAGAAAGAGCACCCCTGAGGAATCACTTAGGCGAACTGTACACTGGAGGTTCTATTATAGTATTACCCTGTTCTTACATTTGGTATACATGTTTGTTCAGTTGAAAAGCTATGTATACATGGTTCTGCTTTGCCTACTACTTTGACCTTTGAAGGGCTCGAGATGGAAGGAATGCATGTACCAAGGTGTCATTTGTTGATGTTTGATCTACTCTCTCCTGCTCTGAGCCCTCCATCTTTTTGGTGGAGGCACAGTGGCAGTCCCAGTGAACTCACTCTGCCATGCATTGAGCTTTCCATCTTTTTGGTGGAGTTGTAGTCAGAGAGAACTCACTCTTTCTTGCACTGAACCTTCCGTCTTTTTGTTGGAGGCACAGTGGCAGTCTCAGTGGTTCCTGCTGTTATTTTGAGAACGACTTACATGTGCCGTATATAAATCATTTTATTTCAGGTGTCCCAGTAACTGCCAAGTGTGCACTTCCATCTGGACGGGGTTAGATATTTCCTGGGAAATACCAGGAATACCCCAGAAATACTGAGAATTATCGATGGAAACACAGTAAAGTGAGCTCTGATTACACTGTTTTGCACAAAATACTGTCTGTTATTCAGTATCTCAGATATATAGCTATAGTACAACTGTCTGTTTTATGAAAGTATAAGTTGAAACAGCACAGGGGTAATGGACAGCCATACAGGCATCCTAGGGGAGGCGTCCCACCCTTTCGAAATTTTTGAATATTTAAGGATCCTTAGGTGCAATTTGGTGCAACATATTGAGCAAATTTTAAGGAAAATTACTGCAAATTTTTGACATTTTTAGCAGAGGAAACAAATAAGGGATTTTCGTCCTTGAGTTGAGAGGGAGGGAGGTGGAAGTATACTTCCACTCCACCAGGGGGGGGGGGGGGGGGGAGGGGGCTGCTGTCCTCCCCACTTCCTATGCCTATGGTTGATGTTACTGAAATCATTTTGTGCAGTCTTCATGCTGAGTGCTAAATTTGCATTTTGTCTCAACTGAGTCACAAATCTGTTACTCATACAATATATTTTGATTCTGTCCTGTGCTCTAATTTGCAAAGGTACATAGAACCTGCACACTTGGTAAATGTTGAAGTTTACTGTACATAATGAAGATCAGATCAGGTTCTGACAGACAGGACTTACTGTAGATTATGGCAAGGAAAAGGATTACAGGGAATAAATTAGGATTCAAATTTTGCATCTACAGCAGCTTTGAGAATCTTTTCCTTCTGTAGTGTAAAATCACTGAAAACACTATGATTATGCATACAAAAACTGTGCTACACATTTTTGCATTTGTGTAGCAATTTGGCCAGCCTGTGTAGTAAATTGCAATGCAATACCAGACATTATTCCTTGAGGATGTGACTCCAAGCATAAGATGAAGCTTTTAGAGTTTCTCTATCACAAAATCATTAAATATCCTAATGTTGTACATGTACAAAATCTGCTATACACAATTTTTCATTTGTGTAGCAATTTGTCCGTCTTGTGTTAGCAAAATGTGATGCGATATCTGATAAATCATTCTCTATAACATGTCTGTTGAAGCTGGAAAAAAATTATCTTCTGGGAAACAAGTCAAATTCCCACAATTTTTACATATTTCCATGGACAAAACTTGCTAAATTTCCCTTCAACTGCCCATATTTCCCTCCAAATTTATACCAAAATTTGCCTGCAAGGAGCTTCCCACATTCCTGGTCATTTCTACCCATGATGTCTGTCTTTTCACAATTCACATTGTGCTTTTATATGTTGGGCATTGTAGGGCATTTTGGAAGGGGTTTCAGAATTAAAATGGTTTAATGTACCAAGGTGAACACAGTGCTGTGGTAAACCAGTAAATGATGGATCTATATGTAAATCCTTGTCTAATTTAAAGCACTTATACTGTACCATGTCCACAAGAAAGTTAGAGACAATAACCATCACTACTAACTGCAAATCTGCAAAAGCCCAGACTAGCATCTGTTGGTGTTTATTTTAAAGTTGACAGGTGGGTACTGCAAAAATAGTTACACATACAATACTATATAGGCCTACAATTACAGTGTTTAAGACTCAAGTGTGCAGTATTGTCTTTGTTACTGGGTAATCTTTTTAAGAATATCTGCATTCATTGCCATCTCTTTTAAGTTGTCACTTCCTGGATGCTTTACTTTTGAGAACCCTTTTCATAAATTATAAATTTAAAACAAGGTGAAAAAATGAAAAATATTCAGTTGATGAATATTTCCCAATATTTTCCATGTGTGGATAATTACCCCAGATGGGAAATGCCAGGTACTGCCCCAAGCTTAGCCTATCTCTCCCCTGAAGATGTTCCCTGCAAAACCCTTGCCCTTTCTACACAGTGTCAGGTCACTGGCCTGAGCAGAACTTCTGATATTGGTATTTGGCAAATTTGACATTTAATACACAATCTTCAAAAATTTATAACTCACAAATCACTGGAATTTGATATTTTTTGAAAGGACCAAATTTTTGATATTTTAATTTTATAATGTCAATTTCCATCCTGTTAGGATGTGTTTGTATGTACCAGTATTATTTGAGTATAGGTGTATTGGTATTCTGCAGGACCCTACTGATCTGCAGCACACCTTCCATGACCTGAACAGCACTTAAACTGATGACTCTGTTTGCCTTCTTTGCCATTAGGCTGCGGACTGGCTCTCAGTGGCTTACTCCATTCAGTTCTGCTGTGGAGAGTTCATTGCAAAGAGCTGATCAGTTTGCTTAGTAGGGTCTGCATGTTAGAGGTCATATTACGGTTATTACCATTCCATAGGTCTAGATGCTCTGTGGCAGTGTACCCTACCATATCAGCTATGGCTTTTCAATAGAGATGCAGTAGCAGACCTGATTTAGTTGTCCATATTCAGGTTGTCCATCAGACAACCTTGAAGCCAAATTTTGGTTGTCTATTGTCGGAAATATGTTTTGGTTGTCTGAATGAAAATTACAAACAAAAGATGATCAATTGTATATCATATCTCTGCCATAGTAAACAAACATTTTAAAATTACATGCTTTCCAGTGATTTTTTTAAATTTTATGTTTCAATGATGAATGACAGTCCATACAGTTTTGTCAATTGATACCAATTCTTAAGGGGAGTTTTATGACATATTTTCTTCATGATGTAGTGAACTATTGATTTACACATAAAACTTACCTGTCCATCGGACAAGGTCAGAGATAGAAAGTGGTTGTCCGATGCAATTTTTACTCATCTCAGATGGTAGGATGAGTGTTAAATTTCAGCCCTTAGTAGGTCTGAGGAAGTTAAGAAGTATGATAGGTACCTAGGGAAAGAGACACTCATATGACTCAGATGCAGTCAGTTTGTGTAAGAATTATCTGTGACAATCCCAGTCTTCCATTGAATGTAATCCCATGTACTGGCAGTAAGTTCCTGGCAAGTATTAACCTTTTGGGAAACATTTCATAATTAAGTTGTGATTGTATTAGTGACCATGTTTTGCAATTTATCTTCCAATATTGAATCTGTTGAAAGTTAGGATGTACTGTGTAGTCAAAACTCTTTTCGTTTCAAGCAACAAAAGCATGTGTTAGTAGGTTTAATTTGGTGACCACCAGCCTTGAAGTACTGAAGAAAATATTCTTAAAAGTGTACACTTTTTTGTACTCAATTTGTCACATGTTATTTCCTTTATAATTGCACATTTGCATAATTTGGTAGGTCCTTTATTTACTGAAATTGAAAGTCACCAGTAAAGTATACTTAAATGCACTCATATTGATACTTAAGTACTAAGAAATTTATACTCACATTTCAATTATATTCTACCAGGGCTTGATTTTATCAGGTCAGGTGACCAGTGACCATCAAAGTCTGGACAACCATGAGTAACAGGTTAATTGTCCAAGTCCAACCGATAATGGACATCCAAAGTTTGTAGTTAGAAGAAAGCAGATGGCACCCTACCCTGCAGAGCAGCCTCTGTGTGCTCATCCCCTCATTAAGGCTTCCCAAACACCGTCTGCCCAAGCGAAGAGGATTACATCTACTTTTGGGCTCTAACTTTATTACCATAATATGACTTATAATTTCATATAATCTCTCATTATTCATGAGCTATTGTTTTAATTGAGGGGCTTGTGTGTACTCTAGAACTGGAAAGCCTAGAGGCTAGACTGAAACCTGAGCAGTCAGATCATTACTGTGTTGCATAATCACATGTGCAGTGGGTACTACCTAAATACCAGGAAGTGGGTACTACAGTGACATACCAACACTGTAGGTGACATACTGGCCATGTTCCCTTTTGAGTGAGGACAGTGGATCTTGATCTACTGCGGTAGATCTGTAATGGGAACTGTAATGGGAACGCAGATCAGCAACACTCACTCAAGATCAAGATCCACCAGTTTTGATCGACCTACCAGGGTAGATCACATCTACCACGCCGGATCAAAGTTTGTGATGTGAACACAATCAGTAGATCAAGTGACCCCGGATCTCCGGTGCTTGTGTGGTATGGTACATACAGTGCATGACGAAATGGCATGCCAACATGTAAGCATTGGTGACCTTTTCACGTGTGCTCATTATTTTCGTATAACATGTTGATCTACCCCGCTCACTCAAATGTGGACATGGCTCTGGATCAAGTTCACTAACACCCGTGGGGCAATAAAACCATGATCCACCGTGCTTACTCAAATGGGAACTGTAGGCTACCGTACTGCACCATTTAGACAGGACCAGATGTTGCATTATCTTGAATATTGTCTATAAATCATCCAGTCTTTGGACTGCATTTCTCCATTAATATCCAAAGAATTTGTTAGGTGTTCTCTTGGGCAGGCAGTAGGGATAGACTGAACAAGGAATATGCCGTACAGCCTTCTACAGTATGTAGGCAGATGGCACCTTGGCCAGGTAATGTTGCGTTTAAAATGCACCTACATGACATACAGGGATGTAGCTAGCCAAATTTAAGTGCCGGGTATTTGTCTGATCTGGGGAAAGCACTTCACCCCACCCCATGGCATCTACCCCATTTTTCAGCCCTTAATTTTTCATTTTCCCTCATTTTACTTTAGGGAGTAATTTATGGCTAGTTTTAGGTCTCGGTAGGCAGATTTGTGGTGGGCGGGGAGACGTGTGTTTGCCTGGAGTGCTGGGCGGGAATATCAAGTGCTGGGTGTCACCGCCCAGTGCCGCCCACTGTAGCTACATCCCTGATGACATACATACAAGTAGTTTATAATCATCATTCAGTTTCACCAGTAAACAGCGTTAAAATGGAATGCATTACAAGAGTAGGGGACCTTGCATCATTTGAAAGTTTGGGCCAACAAATTATTCTAGAGCTACAAATATTTGAATTTTTTCTGTGAGGACCTTATTTTTTAAAAATAATGCTAAGTACTAAACTGCCTTCTTTTGAATTACGTTTCATTCTATATCTATAAATCAGGTTTTTAAAGAAAAAATTTCTCTACCTCAAATGCAATATTTCCTTTTAAACTTTTTTTTCTGTACAGCTAAGTTTTCTTTTAAAGTTCGTGTGGCATGTCACCAAACAGAGCTTTTTCACTTGTCAGTTAAAGAATTAAGTTCTCCAATGAAAGATCAGTTGGGATTATTTCAATATCTTTTACCATTCTCAGAATATACGTCTTCAAAATTGGATGGTTTCTGGAGAAACTCATTGCCAATGCAAAAATGATGATGTGGAGTGTAACACTCCTAGTGTAGCACATTGTTATTTTAACCCTATATAAATTATAATCTCTTAATTATTGATCACATAAATTACAGTTTGATGAGTGATGTCAATGTTTCCGAAGGAAAGAATTTTAACTTTCCTGATAAACCGCTCAGGGGATAACAATGCTATGGGTGTTCTTGAAATTATTTAGGTTGAAAAAACAAGGGCTAACTTGAGCCATATATGGTATGTCCATCGTTTGATGTCACATATTTGCGAATTAAGTTAGTCTTTATTCATCATACAAGTGTGAAATAGAAATTACCCTGTAAAATGGTCAATATTTGATGGATTTTAATGAGAATTGTGGCTATATTCTGGATATTTAATGCTTTTTACATCAAATATCCAACTATGTTATTTTCATGTCACATGACCTTTAAACTATAAAGAATATGCAGATAGGATGTCCTGTGGGTGACCATAAAGTCTTAAAATGGAGGCCTGCTCTACTGATGTTTCTTGTTTATGAGGTTGTGGACTTGTCAGTTTGTAGAGTTAGTAACTACCCTGTAAATTGCATCACAGTAACTGCTATGTAGCTCTCAATCCCTTGCCCTACCCTCCCAACACTTCTGCTTCATTTTTCCTGGTAAAAGGTATTTAAATTCACAAGTTGTTGTGCTGTCAGATTTTTGAAGGTTGTTTGCCAAAGGTTAAATCAGTTTACAAACTTATTGCCATGAAGTTGATAATCTCGTTAATTTTTTAGGTGGCTTCCTTAAAACATTCATGCTACGTGGAAGTTATAAACTGTAGGACTTTGTAGTTTACACTTATATACCAGTACTAGGGCTGTGACCGTTTAGCGATTAATCGCTAAACGATCACATGTGTAATAAACGTTAGGTACAAAGCTACCAGCTATTAATCGCAAAACCCATTTTTCCGTACGAAATAAAAGACAATCTGCAGTCATTACAGAAAATTAGATGTTCACTTTAACCACTTTAACTCTTTTTGAAAAGTGAAATTACCCAAATGGCACACACGTAAACATACAACATCAAAGTTGAGCTTCCATGAGGATCCGTATTTGAGGTTCATGGAAACTACGTCCCCTGGACATCACTAATGCATTTTACATAATCATCATGTTCACGGGCACGTTTGAAGTCACTGTGTTGATCATAGGTACTTGCGATTAATTGCTAAATGATCGCAAAATTTTGTGATTAAACGTTTAGTAATTTTGCCAAACGTTCACAGCCCTAACCAGTACAGGATGAAAGTGAGCAATGTTGGCTGATACAGGTATTGAAAAATGATAATAGGTCCAACATGCTCGCAGGCTTGGTGTATACATGTTTACTAGTAACAGGAATCAAACTACTGTAATTTGCGTGACATCAGATATTCCTCATGCTAAGCCTGTGTAAATTAAATGTCCTTCACATGCATTTACATAAAAAGGATTCATGTTAAGCAGTTGCACAAAGCACTGCCCTACTTTGAAA
The DNA here is from genome assembly GCA_029531755.1 of Holothuria leucospilota. Taxonomy (NCBI): domain Eukaryota; kingdom Metazoa; phylum Echinodermata; class Holothuroidea; order Aspidochirotida; family Holothuriidae; genus Holothuria; species Holothuria leucospilota. The sequence goes on from CM055961.1 coordinate 50,827,110, forward strand.
CAATTAAATTTTTTACACATTCATATTTTCCTAAACTCATATTTTTCATGATGTTTCCAAACATTCACTATTTCATTCAGAGGGGGAAAGGAAGTGAGTATTCTACCTGAATCTGATGAATTTAACACAAATATTGTCACTAGCATGATTAAAGCAAGCCATGCATCATTGGATACTGGATCAGTGGATTATGATATTTCTTAGTGATGTGACTTCTTTCATTCAGTCACTTGTTGATTTCATTTGCCCTGAAACCATTCAACACCAAACATGAGCTGTGGAAACTTCAGTTTTACTTGAAGACAGGATCGTGGTGGTACCGCCCAGGGCTACCCATCTGCATGCAGAATTTGCTGTTATTGAGCCAGTTCCACTGTACAGTACCAGTACAAGTTATCTTCACCTTGAAAATTTAAAAGTAATAATGTTAACTGATGTTGGAAGAACATGGATATTAACTGTTTTGCAGTATTTTCCTAATACATCATGGTCAATTAAGCAAGAACAAAGCCCTCTTGTCAACCATTTCATGCTTCACTTGAGTGCTACAGTATGCTCAGCGCTAGAAAAAAGTATTTTCTAGGAAGGAGTGAAATTTTCTCCAATCCATCTGTATTTTTGTGTGGTGGTAATTTTCCCTCAAATTGCCAAAATTTCTCTCCAGATACCCAAAGTTCCAGGGGAGAAGCCTTCCAGTTTGCAAGTTTTTCCACTGATACCTGTAGCTATGCTCTGTTTGGTGTACCCATATATATAGTCATGTGCATACACACAAAACATTCTTACCAAACTTTGCTAATTCTTCAGTGCATGGTTCCCTTTTGTGAGTATTACATTGATGCTTTTTAGATTTAAGTTATTACAAGGTTGATATTTTCATTGTGTTTCATTGCTTATCTCATTTGTTATGTACTGTAGATCTTTTGTTGGGCTATATGGTCCCTAGGGGACTGAGACCCTGTGTTGGTATGAGCAAGGGTCCAGTCCTCTACTATGACATACTGTAAGCTAGTGGTTCTCAAGTCTTTGGGGTGGATGGCCACCTTCCCTAGAGTTTTTCTTGTAACTCTTATGAAGTAGCCAGGAAATCATTTAGTAGCTTGCTTCTATAATAAAATTTGGTGCTCCTTGGAATTTTAGGCATGCCATTATAGTGCATGTTGCAGGCTGCAAATGGCCTGTGGGCTGCCATTTGAGGACTTAGGACATAGGCTAGGCCTTTGTCATCCTGCATTTTATGAAAGATGTTTACTAATCATCAATCCCTGCCTATAGGATTCCTAGGAGCTCTCCCTCATTTTGTTTTCCACAGAATTAGGACTATCATGCTCTTTAGTTTGACTCTCGTCCCAGGAAATGAACTTTTTTTTTTCAAGAATAAATTAAGTAACTACTGTAGCATGGTAACTTTCTTTGACTTAAAGGGGAATTTTCATCATCCCAGACAGTTCCTATTCTCCCAACTATGCAACTTCTAGCTCCTCCCATAACTGTATGAAACTCCTTCTTGTGCAGGAATAAACCTGTTTTATTGCTTAAGGCCATGTCCTGGTGAGCATTCAAGGCTATAAAATGTAATAAAGCACTCCTCTCTGCCTTGTGTGGAATGTGAGCTACTCTGCATCTTTCAAATTTTCAAACTTTGATGTCAATCAAAGAGCAGTCACCAACTGAGAATTTTGATACCCCTACACAAAAAATACACTTTGGGGTGATGACTGTCTGTCTTTAAATAAAGGATCTATTTCCCTCCTATCTACCTCATGTATTTTACGTGTGGTTTCTCGGTCTTAAGGCTGGGTTCCTGGCTATCCCATGTTGATTCCCGGGTCTTTCCGCTGGGTTTCCAGCACTCAGGTGTGGTTTCTTGACTCTTACTACTGGGTGCCTGGCTATCCCGTGTTGATTCCTGGGTCTTCTGGGTACACGGTATTTCTAATTTCCAGTGTTGAGACAGAAGGCTTCTCTACAAAGTGCTGTCTTATGAGCTTTCACAGGGAGGCCTATCAGTCAAGAACGATTTCTCCATGCAGTCATAGTCACAGAACTCATTGAGAGTACGTTCCTGTACATATGTATAATAGATGAGGTAAGTAGGGTTTATAAATTCCCAAACCACAGGTAAATATTTGGGGTTCTCATGAAGAGAAATTCACTGCTTTTGTAGCTCATCAATTATTTGTTCACCCAAACTTTCAAACTTTATAATGATAAAAATTCATAAATATGTAATATTTTTGGGAAGTGAAGCTAGTATTGGCTGAGTTTGTTTGTGACACTGAATGGTTGAGAACGAGAAAAGATGCTTTCAAGCCTTTCAATTCATGCTATGTTGACGCACTAATTTCCTTCATTAAATGCCATTATTTACATCAGTGTTTGCATTTATAGGCAGTGGGATTCCCAAACTCATCTCAACAATACTGCATGTTTTAAAATTGCATGCAGGAATTTCCTACACCTGTTGGGGAAAAAGCTGACTTTGTATGCTGCAACTTATTGAGATCCCATCCTTTAAATCAAAGTGCCCTTTCCCTATGTATTTTGGAAGGGGGGTTCCCCACCCCCTCCTCCCCCCAAAAATCCTGAGACCCGGTCTCAACACTGACAGTAACCTGTATGTACACATTGTGGATGTCTGTGCCATGTAATGATTGTCAAAAATGATTTTCTTACAATGCATCGAGTAGCGTGTGGGAAAAAGTCAGCCAATAAGAATTCTATGTGCATTGAACTTACACCTGTGTTAAAGTGCAGAGAAAACTTGAAATGTATTGAACTAATAGAGGGGTTAAGATGGATAGCTTTGGTATGAACACCCTTCTGCAGGAGGCTGCCCTCAATATGACATAGTTTTACCACCTTACTGGCATGGGTGGGAAAAAGTTGGGAAGCTGGGAGGCCCCTTCTGGCAAATCTTGGTGTCTGGAAAGAAATTTTGGCAATTGAAAGGTAGTACTTCTTTGTACATAAAAATATGGAAGTACAGTGGAAGTGTGGGAAATTTGACTCCCATCCTGGGAAATAAATCTTTTTTCCAGCCCTGCTTGCTGGTACCTACTGTAAGTTGATCTCTGGAATCCCATGTGATTATTTGTAGGTGCTGTGATTTTTGTGACCGTTCAACCAGTCCTTCCCCTTACTCTGTGTTAAACTCTCCACAGCCACGGTGAGATGACAGGGTACAGTAGAACAGTAGTACCCATGCAGAAATTTTGCATCGTAGCAGTTTTCAAAAACTTGATTGGTCAATATCCTCATCATGAAATAAAAGGAAATTTAAAATGATACTGTACCATGAACAAGAAAACAGTAGATGTCACATATTTGCAGTTGGGTAGAGCCCTATTTTGGTATGTTTTATCAAGGTATGGAGTGATGCAGGCCGAAATGTGCAACGCTACAATAATGGATCAATTATCCTGCGATTTACGTTATACATTGAACTTCAGACTTGGGTTAAAACTACGTTATGATACAACCTCTGGGACTTCACGTTTTGCATCCCTGGACTACACAAATGTGCACAGTATGAAAGATTCGTCATAGCCATGTGTGCAGCAGGCCTGATATGTTCACAGTGATCATGCCATAAATGTGTATAATTGTGTGTACTCAGCTATCAGCCCATCAGACCCTTACAGACGGTATACAAACACAGGCGAGTTTGTTTTCAGTATAAATAGAAACACTCTGTTCGTTTTAATGCTTTGCCTTCTGTTGAAACTGTTGATCCTTTGAATTTTTTTTTTCTCCCCAAAATGGAGTTTGTTTGTGGAGATTCCCCAGTGTACATAGCTGTAGTCATTATGTATGCATGAAGTGTGATAGTTACTGTGAGATGGTTATATAGCAGTGCAAAGGATTGCTACAAAACTGACACATTTATGTAGCTAACATACTGTGGATACAGATTGGTGATGTTAGATTCAAAGTGTTGTGTGGTATTTACTGAACTACTCATGCTGACCTTCAAGTAAAATATATATATGTAGGATATAGAGGCTTTGCAATTACGTCACGGATTCGCCATGCTGGAGGACACTCATGCCAAGAACACATGGTTTTGTGCAGTAGTATACTGAACACGCCGCATACTGTGCTCTGTGGTATACGTGGTTTGTACACATTCATCGAGGAAGCGCATCGAGTGTGGCCTACTACGAAGTTACATGTACTCCAACATGGCGCCATGGAGTATTATGACGTCATACGAAAAGCCTCTATAGTACAGTGCAGGGCTTGACAAAAATCACCTTTGCTGGTCATGACAAAATGCATTACTTAATAATCTCAGTATTTGCTATGGTATCCTGGGTATTAAGACATTCACATAGTGGTTAGAGTTACACTAGCAGCACTCCATAGGGCTTGCATGAGGCAACCCAACTTGACTGTTGTGTCTTCAGTAGTCATGTAGTGTGAGTCCATGACTGAGACTGGCTCCGGAAGTTTTGGACTGTTACTTTCTTATGGAAGCCAAGAACATCGCGTGGTGTGAAATCTGACATGCCAGTTTTCCCACCCCTTTCTTCGGTAAATATGGGAAGGAGAAATCAAGATACAATTTTTCCTTACCATTATCCACCGATAATGTGGAGTGGAGAAAACCAAAGTTAGTGAGGGGGTACTTTAAGAAAGGGCCATTTCACAGTGTCTATTTTCGGACATCCTGTCCATAAATGGACGCACCTGCACATGACACGGATTGGCGCTATGTAACTTTGGTTATATTATTACCAACGTGGGATGATCCCACTGTGGTATGGAAAAATCGTTGACGAGTGAGCTAGCTATTTTGTTTAAATTGAAAAAAGGACCGTGGACATTGGTAGAGGTTGGAAATCTTAATTGAATTTTTAGCCTGCATGGCTGCCTTTTTGGCACCTTTATGAGAGTAGCCCTAAATGTACTGAAGTTTGTCAAGCTGGGAAGGATTTAAAGGCTGTTTTGCAAGAAATTATAAGCTGTACCAGAGTAATTAAATGGGGTTGATTGGGGTGTAATAGAAGACCCCCCCTTGCTCTCACACATCATGAGGAATATCAGAAAAAATGTATAAATTAGCACAAATTGTCGGTTTATTTCTTAAAAGGACATTTGGTACTTGATTAACAAGGCAAGGGAATTAACTGTAAATTTTTTGTTCACATTCAAAATTTTGTGTAGTACATATTGTTCATCAGCCTAAATATTGTTAATTTTGTGTATACTGTGAGAAAATCCATTCATTATCTTCAGTATAAAACTCAAGAGCAGTTTCAAATTTTCAACAGTTTTTCATATGCATTTAATGGATGGAAGAGGTATTTGGCTAAGTGTCTAGCTGGTGTCACTGTTACTATGGCGTTTGTTTTAGTAGGCTTTCACGATATTTCCAGAAAAGACAGTCGATATAATCGGACCCCTAATATCGAAATTCGATTATAATCGGTTTTTTCTCCACATACTTTACGTGCTAAAAGTAACCCATTGCGCCGAATGCAGCATCGCCAAACAGTGTGTACTGTATATGACATGTACATGAGCGCCAAATTGGGGCCCAGTCTAGCCTTACAAACTGTCACAAAATCTTTAGTTTTTTGGTCTAAGAGATGATTAATATACCCTCTCTCCACGATTTTTTCAATTATTTAACGATTACTTTGATTTTTATGATTATTTCGATTTTTTCAATTTTTCAATTTTCTTCTCATGCAATAATCATACTGAACCTAAACCGGATAAAACCGGTATCGATATAATAATCGGTTCACTGTGAAAGCCTATTTGTTAGACTGGTAGGCAGTGTAGGTACAGTACTAGGTAGGTACAGTAGGTACTATATGGCAGCTAACTTACTTTATTTAAAGCCACATACACAGTTTGTTGAACATTGTTTTACTAATCCTCCCTTGTAGAACTCAGCAACCCTCCAATGGGGGAGAATTACGCCAAGCTGGCAATGCCAGTTTCATGAGACAAACCCACAGTTTATTACATCTATGACGACAAACTACAACCCACTAGATGACAATTTTTATGTCCAAGAGCTGGGATTCGAACACACAACCTCATGATTGGAAGTTGCGGATCATAACCACTGTACCACCTGCTTGGCTCAACAGTGATACTGTAGATATTGTAGCCTTGTGGGTATATAGCAGTGTTGCATTGCACAGTGTCCCTTGTCTAGCAAGGCATTTGCCCAGTAGAAGAAATGATACATATTTTCATTTTGCATATTTATAGTAATGATAATAATAATAGATTGGACTTATATAGTGCCAAATCAGGAACAAAACGGTAGCTGCTCTAGGCAGTTAACAAACACCAGTGAAGTGCCAGTCTAAGTACCAGTGTGAGAAAACATCACATAAAGGTGTGGCATGTATTGCAGTACCCCTTTTAAAATTATACCCTGCTTAGATGCACCTTCCATAATTGACAGCAGACTTACTGTACAGGTAGGAAGAACCTAGGTTACCTGGCAGATTTCCATCTACAGTATATCTTGATACAGAGCTATACATTTTAACATTGTACAGTAACTTACAGTCAAAGGACACAACATGCAGTAGTTGACTGACTTGGAATAAAATATGACTGTAATACCAGCTTATATTAGTTACATTGCCTATGCCACATGCCTATAGTGCCATGTGCCTGAGATTCTTAATCCCATCTTAAACTTATTGCATTGCAATATCCCTTTAGTTACCCTCCTTTAAAATTTAATCGCTCTTTCAAGCCCCCTCCCCACTTCTACTCAGCCCCCACTCCTTCCTGAGAGTATATCACTCAGGTTTATATTAAATTCTTGAAGTCAGTACTTACTACAACCAATGTAGTGTTTCCTTTTGGTTTATGCCACATTCTGTAATCATAATTTGCACTTAGAGGGAAATACTGCATTTGCAATCCGACCACATGGCATACAAAGAAAGTAGTGCTCTGTTTCATTATTTAACTATTCAGTCTCACCATTGGACTCAAGCAAATGCTGTATCTCTCCAAAATATTATGCATTACAAGAGTTCCGGCTGTAGTGCTAACATTTTGAAATTTTGAGCCAACAATTAGTGTCGAGCTGTAAATTAATGCATTTCTTTCTGTGAAAATCTCATTTTCTGAAAATAAATCTACCATACTGCCTTTTTCTTAATTACCTGTCATTTTGTATCAGTCATGGTTTTAAAAGTGGTGTGACATGAAAATTACACTGGATATTTGATGTAAAAAGCATTAAATATCCAGAATATAGCTGCAATTCCCATTAAAATCCATCAAATATTGACCATTTTACAGGGTAATTTCTATTTCACACTTGTATGATGAATAAACATGAGCTAAATATGCAAATATGTGAAATCGAAAGATGGACATACTATATATATGGCTCATGTTAGCCTTTGTTTTTTCAACCTTAATTCCAAGGACACTAGGACCTAGCTTTGCTATCCCATGAGGGGGTTTATTATGAAAGTTAAATTTTTTTCCTTCAGAAATATTGATATTTTTCACCAGACTGTAATCTATCTGATCAGTTACAGAGATAATTTATATGGTTAACAAAAGAAATCCTAACACTGTGCAACTCTTTACATCATTACTTTTGCATAGGCTATAAATTTCTTCAGAAACCGTTAAACTCTGAAGACATATGTTTTGAGAATGGTAAAAGGTATTGAAATAATTCCAATGGATCTTTCATTGGAGGGCTTAATGTTTTAACTGACAAGTGAAACAGCTCTTTTTGGTGGCATGTCACACAGCCTTTAAAGCTGTGAAAATTTTGTGTGATACAAGGTCAGTATTTGCCTTTAACTTTGAATCTGCCAAATACTGAGATTTACACCCACCACATAGGAAGGTCTGTGGGGTGTGAACAATTTTATGGAAGAGCAGTGAGAAAAGCTCTTATTATAGAGGGAGTAAACTCTGAACAGACTGTGTAGTGTGTCTACTTGCCCGCTTGGTGGACGTGTATTACCCCTGCACCTGTATCGACTCAAATACAACCTCTGCAAACTTTAGCAAAAATTCTTTGTGAAACTGTACAAGCGCTATTAACTGTTCATATATAATCACAACAAACACAGATTATAAATAATCAAAGAAAAATGGGACTAAAGCAAGTCTGATTACCATGATGTTCAGACGACCAAATTCAATGGGATTTTTGTGTGTGATTTTTCCTGCTTGAAGCTCACCAACAAGTCCCAGTGACTTACTGTTTAAAAGTGATTAGGTCGTAGAACAACTTTACAGTTGAGGCTTTGATATGTAATGTGAATATTCATGTATTGAAACCACACAACAGGCCAGAGAGAACATCAAATTGGGCTCACGAATATCTAGTAGAATTGGATGATCTCTGTCATTGTTCGCAGGTGTTAGAGTATGTACATGAAAAGAGGAGTACATATTGGACACCTGCCATGAAGGTTTTTACAGTGTGTCTACACGTACCTGTTTCCTAAAGAAGAACAAACAGGTATGTTGGTATTTTATTGTTAGTCTGATGAAGTTTGTTTTCTTTGTTCAGAAAATCCAAACATCCAAACTATGATAGATGCATTAATTCTTAAAAGATAAAAACTGATGCATCTAACACACATTCTGATATTTTTTTTATGGATATTGCATTATAAGTTCTCTACTTTTCAGTCTATGTGCATCTTAATTGATCTTCTAGTTTTCTGCTTTATGTCTTTGATTATGTGTGGACCAATCGTAATACCAGCACTGAATAAACTGTATTAAATCAGTCTCGCATACATGCTTGTTTTGCAGCATATAACTCCAGGTGAAAGATTTAAAATAAACACTTCCTGCATAACTATTGCAGTAATTCATTAGCAGGCAATGCTTAGAGTTAGGCTATTAAATGTAAATTGTTTTTACTTCAAACACCTGTACGATCCATCTGGTTGTTTGTTTTATATAAATTACTCCTACAGCCTATGTGTAAAGACATTTCATGAAGGTGTGCAAAGCATGTCTTTAAAAGTTTTCACTTTTTGGTGTAAAGTGCTAAGACTTGTCAAGAACAATGTTCACAGTACATTACATAGTGGTAGGAAGCTGTTCAAGGCTGGGTGGCTGAGGTTGAGGGGGGAGCATACTTTCACTCCACCACATTTTTGACTGGGGGCTTTAGCCTCCAGCCCCCTTCTCCCCACTTCCTATACCTATGGTACATTAGAAAATGAAACCAGGTGTTCATTGCCCTTATGAGTGGTACTGTATGCCACTACTTTTAAGTTAATGTACATTCTGTAATTTAGACTGCAGGCTACGGTAGCTGAGGAAAAGCAAACATGTCCCCCTTCGTTTCTTTTTTTGTCTTTTCCGTAAATCTCAAAATTGTACATCTTTGGCACATAGATATAAAGTATGTGTGTACATTGTGAGTATTATGGCATTCACTTTACAGACATATGCTTACCCCTGGCTACATTTGCATTATTGCCCTGCATTGCACACAACTCAGCAGTTTTGGCACTAGTGCTGTCAGCGATTAGCGATTAATCACTGGTCAGCTAATCGTTTAGTGAAAGACGACTTTGGATTAATCGTATGTTTTGAATCTGCTATATGCGGTTGATGGCTGCATTGCTTTAGTAAGTCAGTTTGCATGGCAGTTCAACTCCACACAGTTGACAGTATCAGTAAAATCTCTGGTGTGACCATCCAAATTTTTGAACATGTACAACGTGATAATCTTCAAGATGAGCCATACAAAAGATTTGCAAGTAAGTTGTAAACAAAAGTACACAGATACAAACACCAGCTTTATTGCCTTGCAGCCATATGGTTCCTCAGTAATTGTGTACACAATGATATTGAGTACACCTCCTGCACTTAGGATAGATAAACTAACAAAATTAAGCGGAATACACAGTTACCTGCTGGGTAAGATATACCCTTAGAAAGAATAATCCGCATTTGTGGGAAGATCGTGTACTCTCTTCGTGTGCTGTTTTTCTGTATAGGGGTCTTTTACCTATCAATATTGTGTGCAAGACTATCACAGTAATTAAATTTTTTGAAATCTGTGCTGTCAGGAAATCACAGAATGTATACAGGCTCATCTATGGTAGATCCTAGAAATTGTCCTACGCACTACATTTCAAGACCTTGTTCTTTAATTCTTGTATGTTAGGCTGTGAATGAGTTACAGCATAGGGCTGTGATCGTTTAGCGATTAATCTCTAAACGATCGCATGTGTAATAAACGTTTAGTACAAAGCTACCAGCGATTAATCGCAAAACCCATTTTTCCGTATGAAATAAAAAACAATCTGCAGTCATTACAGAAAATTAGATGTTCAATTTAATTCTTTTTGAAAAAGTGAAATACATAATTATACAAATGACACACACGTAAACATGCAACTTCAAAGTTGAGCTTTTATGAGGATCCGTGTTTGAGGTTCATGGAAACTATGTCCCCTGGACGTCACTAATGCAGTTTACATATTCATCATGTTCAAGAGCACGTTTAAAGTCTGTATGTTGATCATAGGTACTTGCGATTAATCGCTAAACGATTGCAAAATTTTGGGATTAAACGTTTCGTAATTTGCTAAACGTTCACAGCACTGTTACAATAATAGACAGTTCTGGTTGTAAATTGGTGTCACTGAGCACTTAGTGCTATTGGACAGTTAACATCTAACATGGAATATGTTATCAACCATTCTTTTGGATCCCTGCTGGGTAATGCTCCCTCCTACTTCATTGGATGCCAGCTCCAAGTGATTCATTTCCCATTACTAGTGAAATATCAAGGCTAATGTTAATTTTAATAATGTTAGGCTGGAAAATGGTTACAATGAGACAGTGTGGGCTGTAAATTTACGGTAGAGTAGTCTGATACCTGTAAGGTGTTTAAGTACATTCTCTCTAAAGAATATAGAACTATATGCTTTAAGGCTGGTTTATAGTTTCCATATTTTCACACGCTTTAAATAAGAACCATGTTTGGTAATCTGTTATTCTTCTGGGTGAATCACAGATATAGCTCAGAGTTGAACAGGGTTCAACTCTCATAGCTTTATAGCGCTATGCTTAAGTATGAACTGGCATATACTGTGAATACACATAGGTGAGTCTTAGTTCTGATGTTGGAAGCACCATGGTAAGAAAGAGTATACTTGATAAAAGTCTGTGTACACAGTCACTGAAGGCTGTGAATCAGTTAGTACAGTAAGGTAGTGTAGGCTATACTCCACAATGCAGTGTAATACCTGTAAGGACTCTGTGTACTACTGTACATAGTAATTGATATGATGCATTAATGCAGGTAATAGCACTCACACACACTAACAGATAGTTTGGCTGTTATTTGGCTTGCAACAGTAGTTGCCTACCTGCAGACAATGTACGCAGATAGGAAATCATTGTTATATCAAACAGTGCTCTTGACGGCATTGGCTTACCTGGCAGAAATTGAACTGTTTGAATCAAGGCAATGCTATTAAAAGAATGAGTGTGTAAGTTACCCAGTGCATCGTAGGGATGAAGCATTGCTTTCAATTTCAAACGAGGGGCTGCTTTTACTGGCACATTGTTGCACAGCACTTGTTATAAATCTGTTGTACTGTACAAAGCTTCACGTTGGGCAGTATTTCCTTTTGGATTGAGCTACCATGATTAGTGCATGGGTTCCTTGTTCTAGTACTTGTATTACACAATACTGTGCACTAGCACCGGTAAAATAATAGGGATGACGTGTGCATATATGGTGTATAGTTTATTGCGGAAAGTGTGATGGGAAAATTAACATGGTGTTAACTTAAGATAACACATAACAGGTTGTTAGTTTGAAGGTGGTGATGGAGGGAGGGTTGGAATTACATGAGGTGTTAAGTGGGGGGGATTTTTTAGGGGGTACTACATCAGTAGGATGCTGGTAGGAAAAAGGGGTAAGGGATGAGCATACAGGGGTATGGTAAGATGGAAACAGTTGACATAATGTAGGAAGTTAAACTGAGGCATGGTAGTGGGGAAATTGGGAGGCAGGGGTGGGGGTGAGGAAGGAGTCTATGAGAAGCAAAAGGACGTGGGGAAGAGATAGGGTGTGTTCAAGATTTCAAGGTCAGACCAGGGTTAGGTTCACTATGGAGGAGTCAATATTGGGAGAGGAAATTTGATAGAGGGTGTCAGGTACAGAGCTGGTGAAAAATGTCCATTTTCCGGCAAGGAAGTCAAATTTTCCACAGTTTTTACGTGTTTTCATGTACAAAATTTGCCAAATTTTCCTTTGACTGCTAAAATTTCCCTCCTTATACCCCAATTTCACTGCAAGGAGGTTCCCACATTCCTGAGTTTTTAGTACACTTCCTAAGCTTTTTTGACTGATAAAGGAAGCACATTGATCTGAGTGCTGGTGGATTACTGCTGTGCACTATTTTTACAAGTGGCAATTAAGATTCAGACCAGAAGCTTTGGAATATTGATTGGACAGTAGTTAGTCTTATAGAGAACTACCCCTGTAGAGTAAGTACCATAGTACTCTTACTAAATTTTTAACTAATCAAGGAAGTAGAGCTAGTTAGCTCTGAGCTCTGTAGAGTATGTACCATAGTACTCTTACTAAATTTTTAACTAATCAAGGAAGTAGAGCTAGTTAGCTCTGAGCTCTGTAGAGTATGTACCATAGTACTCTTACTAAATTTTTAACTAATCAAGAAAGTAGAGCTAGTTAGCTCTGAGCTCTGTAGAGTATGTACCATAGTACTCTTACTAAATTTTTAACTAATCAAGGAAGTAGAGCTAGTTAGCTCTGAGCTCTGGTGGATTACTACAGCACTTATGATAAAGTAGTGCTTTGACAATTATGGAAATTTGTACTGACAGTATTGGAGTGTTGATTGTGCACCTGTAGTATTTAATGAAGTGCTACCCATGTAGAGTACATGGTACTGTATAGTACACTTACTAGCTTTTAACTAATCTAGGAATTGAGATAGTTGCTGTGAGCTCTGGTGGATTACTTCATGTGATGAAGTACTGCTTTTACAACAATTGTCAAGATTCATGCTGACAGCAGTGTTGATTAGGCAGCAGCTAGAACTGTACAGTACTAGCCCATAGAGTATGTACCAGAGTACACTTACCTTTTAGTTAATAAGGGAAACAGAGGTAGTTTTCTCAAAACTTCAGTGGCTCTTCTTAAGAGTTATTAGTCCTAGACAGGATTCCAGTGGTGACTCCACTTTCCTTGGAGTTGCAACTTGTAGGGACCTTTCAGTACTGTTAAAAATGCTCACAAATCATCTATTGTTTTGTAGTAAAGGCCTGGTTTATACTTCCAAATTTTCACATGCTCTAAAGCTGTTAGAACCATACACTGTTATTCTTTGCTCTTCCAGGCCAATCACAGACATAGCTCAGAGTTGAACAGTGTTTAACTTTCATAGATAAATAGCGCTGTACTGAAGTGTGAGCTGGGCTTAAAGAGTCTTCATCCGTGTTTGAAATGTTGTAGCAAAATGAATCAGTGTAGTGGCAAAATGTGCTAAAATGTTGGAATTTTTTGATTCACTTCACAGACATATACTCACCCCTTGCTACATCAGATGGAGGGAATTTTTTGTTGTCATGTAAGGTTAAAAAGGGTGTCTTTAAATAGCTTTTTTATGATAAAATCTAGGCAACATACTCTTACTTAGTACATTCCATTTAAAAATATATTGAAGAAAAATATTCAACAAAGAACTCACATTGTGGCAACAAAGAAAAGAATCATACAAACAAAACAATTGTACTAAAAGCTATCCATCTCATCCCAGCTGAGCTTCTGCATCATTGATGCACTAGTTTATTTGATCACTGACGTTTTCATTTCAGTTCAGGCTGCAGTTGTCCAAGATTTGTAGTTTTGCACTTAAACTGTTGAAAAGCCTGTAGTGTAGGCTTGCTAGGGTAGTCTAAACACGTGTTAAACTTGGTGAGGCAAAAATGCAGGAGGATGATGTAGCGTTCTAGGCGACCTCTATTGATAGGGGATACTGCGGTTCTAGTAGTTTTTTGCCAGATGGTTATTGCAGGCATAGGAGGTATCAGAGCTCATAGACTCCCAAACCAGGGAGTTTTGGTGATTATACTGTGTACTCATTAATAGGTTAGTACTTGACACTGTATTGTCTGGTGTTTGTTGCATTTAAGCTCGCAGAAAGTTACGTCACCACAGTAGGATGCTCATGATGTTTAGATATTTGAAACAACATTGTCTCTGCTATGTACAGATATAAGTGGTGATCTTTTGTCCCTTTATCATTAAAACCAGGGATGTAGCTATGGTGGGCAGCGCTGGGTGGTGACACCCAGCACTAAATATTCCTGCCGGCACTCCAGGCAAACACACGTCTCCCCGCCCACCACGAATCTGCCTACCGAGACCTAAAACTAGCCCTAAATTAACTCCCTATTAAAGTAAAATGAGGGAAAAATGAAAAATTAATGGCTGAAAAATGGGATAGATGCCATGGGGTGGGGTGAGGTGCTTTCCTCAGATCAGACAGTTACGTGACACTCAAATTTGGCTAGCTACATCCCTGGTTAAAACTGACAAATTTCTCACCTCTTGCCTCCCATTCCCCTGCCATCTCTACCCCACACTGTCCTTTTTTTCAATCATTCTGTAGTATTCACGTCTACAGCCAAGGCAAACTTTGATGCAACTTTGAAGTGTAAACTTGCAGACCTCCCGGTAAGTTCATGTTTAGAACATGAGAAAAATGGCCTGGCATAATCACCCAGTTGAAAGTATGTTTAGGTATATGCATTACCTGCAACATTAGTACGTACTTCCAACACATAATGTAGACCCAATCAGCAAGTCAGTCACTCAGCCAGGGTAAACAAATCAGTCTGAATAGAACTGTGAAAATTTGTTTGGGAAAGGAGGCCAGGGGTGTGTTTGATTTGAGTGATAATGGTAGCAGTGCCAATTTTATAGCTGTCATGGCGATATCATGATAAATGGCAGAAACCAGGGACTGTATAGTAATGAGGCAGCCTAGCTGCCAGGGTGCACATAGGATTTTTGCTGAACCTTCTGGCTCTTAAATACTACATAGCTACCGTGTATTTGAACTTCATAGAGTTTTATGAGCCTGCCAAGTATCTCAATTGTTATCACAGTTTGTGTACAGGTTTATGTGCAGTGTTAGTGTAGTGTATACTTCTCATGATCACGCTGTCTGGATCGTGTTTGGTTTAATCTGTTTGCAAGCCAAGGTTGACAAACTGTTCAGAATATTTCGAAAATTTTCTTTTAAGCATCATATTGTGAAGTAACTGTGCTGGTTTGCACTTGCTTGCTGTGCAGTGTATAGTTGAACGGTGCAACATATATGGCAATTATATGGTGCATTGTACAGCTGAATTGTGGTGTGGGACTGTGGGATGAGTCCTTGTGTTGTACTTACATTAGCACTATTGCTTGTCGTTCAGAGTCTGTGAGCATGAGTGCACATTTATTCATTCTGATTTTCTGATGTGCCTTGGTCAAGGCAGAATGTTCTACAGTACCTGTAATCTCATATGTTTTCAAGCCTTTGGACCCTGGTGACTATATAGCCTACTAATAGAGCTACCATTAGGGCCCTCATGATTTAGAACTTAAAGTATTAATCCTGTTCTAATCTCACATCGACCCTCAAGTGAGAAGGCAGCAGGTGCATTAATTTTTAATTTATTTGGAATGACCTAACCAGACTCTTAACAACAATCCCGCAATTTTTAAAATCGTGTGCTGAAATTTCTCGCATCAGATGGGAAAGTCTGTTTTGCTACTCCTTACTTCCTATTTACATATTTATCTGTTGGGAAAATTGACTTTAATGTTGCAACTTATCAAGATTGCCCCCTTTAAACCAAAATACCCCTCAAAAGATTTTGGAGGGGAAAGTTTGCCCCCTAAATTCATACACCTAGTGCTAACACTGGTTTGAGCCAAGACCTTAAGGCCAAAAGATGGATGTTATAACCACTGTATCTAGCCAGTGAGTTTTACAGTACTGTACTTCTGCTACCAGTTTGAAAGCTCTATGAATTGTTTGGAGAGGATGAGGTGGTAGGGGGGAGGGGGATGGTGATTAAAGTTTAAGGAGAAAAAGGAAACACATGTATATAAAACTTTTAAATGTAGGCAATTAAGTTTTTGCATAGGATTGTGACTTATTTCAATAATCCCTTATTCATCAATTTTAAAATGGCCATCTTGATCATGAAAAAATCTGTATGTAAGTCTTGAATTTCATTATCCCATTCAAGTGTTGAACATTGCATTTTCACTTTCTTCAGTATATACTGTACCTCATAGGGAGTAGCATTTCACGATCATCTAATATGCTCCCGTACTAAATAAAAGGCTACATTGTGCTTTATACTGTATTGTGGTCCTCTAAAGTACTATTAATTATGAACAAAGCTACAATCAGGGTTCTAAAACCATGACAATGTACTGTGCTGTACACATCAAATATTAAAGATATCAGGACACGCAAATGTTATGGATGCTTATTTGATGTGAAAAGCATTAAAACTTTCAATAATAGTTTCAAAATCTGTAAAATATTGACCATTTTACAAGACAAATGTACTGGTTTTCACTTATGAATAAATATTACATTTGCTACCCATGCATATTTGTGATATGGATTGAAAGAGGGACTCATGAGATTTGTCTGATGTTATCCTGTGTTCATTTAAAGTGGACCTAAAGTCTAAAAATTCAAAAATATATATTTTAGAGGTTACAAAATTAATCTTATTGGTCCAACTCCCATTGTCATAGCTTATTCCATTGCTGATATATTAAATGTTAAAATTTATTCACTTAAATCCAAACAGTTCATTGTGCAATAATTTTTGACATTCTTGTTGTACAACTCACATTAAATGCTTTGTTTTCTTTTAAAATTAAAAATGTTTATATGACCTTGACCGCTTCTTGTTTTCTTGCATGACATGCCTTACAGAGAGGGCTTATATAGTCAAGTCACCCCAAAGCAGTAAGAACGCGATCACATTTTGGCACAAGGTGCGGTGGCTTTCAGAAAAACAAAGAAATACAAAGATTGTAATTTGAGTAGTACAACAATGACATCACAAATTATTGCGCAATCTACCTTTTTAAATCGAGTGAATAAACTTCAACATTTTATATCTCAGCTTAAGAAAGTCCTGTGAAGATGGGAATTGGACCATTGGAATTCAGT
This sequence comes from Holothuria leucospilota, assembly GCA_029531755.1. NCBI lineage: Eukaryota > Metazoa > Echinodermata > Holothuroidea > Aspidochirotida > Holothuriidae > Holothuria > Holothuria leucospilota. The sequence goes on from CM055961.1 coordinate 50,844,326, forward strand.
TTTCATGCTCTGTAATATATATTTTTGAATTTTCAGACTTTAGGTACACTTTAACCTTCATTCTAAGGAAAGTTGTAATCGTGGCATGCCCTGATTGGTTTATTCTGGAAGTATAGCTATTGACTTATCTGGAAATTTTCACATTAAATATCAAAGTAGCAACTAGCTGGTAAGAAATTAACAGATAATTTATGAAGGATTAACAAAAGAAATACAGAACCTTAATAGCACTCCTAGGGCTGCGACCTTTTAGCGATTAATTGCTAAACGATCGCATGTGTAATAAACGTTTAGTACAAAGCTACCAGCGATTAATCACAAAACCTGTTTTTGCGTATGGTCACTAACGCATTTTACATATTCATCATGTTCAAGAGCACGTTTAAAGTCTCTGTGTTGATCAAAGATACTTGCGATTAATCGCTAAAGGATCGCAAAATTTTGCAATTAAAGGTAAAGTAATTTTGCTAAACAATCACAGCCCTAAACACTCCACTATTTCTGCATATAGCAAATGAGAAATTTCAAAAATGGTCAAACTTTGAAGAGGTACATCTTGAGAGCAGTAAAAGATAGCTGTTATTGTTGGGTAAAACAGCTGTTTTGGTTACATGTCTACAGACCTTTGAGACCCACACAACTATAAATATTATATAGCTACAGTGTACTATATTGTACTGTAGTTACAGCTGCAGTGTACTGAACTATACTCATCTATAATAGTCTTGGAACTATTTCATCGAGGGCCACTGTACAGTGTACAAGCTGTCTTCATAAAATATTTAGTCTCAGTACTATTCCCTCTGCAGTATACTACACTCATCTAATATTTAGTCAACTTTAACACATATCAGATCAGCCTCTTACATTATTGCCATACATCCTGTCCAAATTCAATCATAATTTGAGTTTTGATGTTAGCCAGGGACTTAAAGCCTGCTCATCGTAGAAACAGAAAGAAATCGATTCCTGTTTAGTGAGCTTTGCCTTTCAGTAAACAATGAGCCTACATTGACAGGCAATGTCTTCATACAGAAGTAGTGTATGCAATAATTGGTTTTAATTCCAGCGTTCTTGATATGTTGGGCTGCAGAAATTTTTAATTTCGCATTCTAGGTGTAATAAAATTTTCCTTTGCAACAAACATGTAGCTTATTTGCATGTTGTGACTTACAAGTTTATCAAACAGTTTCATTTGTGCATGCCACATTCAGTTTACTGCAGTAGTGAGTCATTGTGTCTCTGTGTGTTGAGTGTTATGAACTCTTATATGCTGGCCATTTACTCACTGTTGAGAAAAGGAAGTGAAGAGTTGATGATTCCCAATTTTTTTTTCTTTCAGAAATATATTTGCTAACTTGAATTGTTTCATGGTTTTTTATTTATAATTAGTAGCCTATTTAGAAACTTTTTTGAGTTTGTGCCACCAAAGAAGATTGTCCTAAATACAAGCTTGTACAATCTATGCAACCCTGCTTTATATTGTGGGTTGCTTGTTGGAGACGGCATTGTATGTAGATTCCTGAACCAGGGAGTTTTGGGGACTCTATGTTGCCTTTCACTGCCTTATTTCAGCTATGGTTATGGAAGTTGTCTGAGGAATGTATCAGGGCTCACAGATTCCCAGACCAGGGAGTTTTGTACAGCAGTTGCTGTGAAGTACACGTAGATTCTGACAAATAGTGACTGGAATGTTGCCCCATAGGCCCTTTTCCAAATAGCATTTTACAAAGAATTGTGGGATAGAGTTGGTATGCTTCATTTTTGGCCACAGTAATATGCCACTGACAAAAATGACGCATACCAAACTCTATCCCACAATTTTTTGTAATTGTTATTTGGAAAAGGGTCTATTGACTGGTCACTTTGGGTGGAGAGTGGCTTGTCTCAAAGATAATTAGAGTTACCTAGAGAAATAATCTTAAAAACTTCATGATTTGGGAGTACCTAGCTTCTTTTTACATGCATTATTTATCTTTCAGTTGTTTGTTACTTAGGTGTGTGCTTAATGAACATTGTTAGTATGAACAATATGTAGGTAGGAGTGATAAAGGCTGGCTTACTGTTGAAAGGTGGGGCTATTGTTGAAAGGTTGGGGGGGGGGGGGGTGGGGCATAAAACATTTAGTTAAATGTAAATTTAAAGGAACATTTCAAGACCTTCCTTTTGTGTGTGTTTTGGGGGGGGGGGGGGTCAGGTGGGGGAGGTCCGAGGTCCCTTAAGTACAAATTGCAATTCTATACATTTTCAGAAATTTTTCTGTTTAGTGAAGTTGATTGACTTCAACAGCAAATTAGTCTTTTTGAAATGTTATAGCTCCCTCTTTCCTTCTTTGATCAGATACCATTTGTGTGTGGCTTATAGGCTGTACGAACAAGAACTAATTTATAGCAAGATGCTCAGACATTTTCCCCTGCCCCTTCACCTTCCACATTCTGACAGTGGTAAGCTCTGTTTTGTAAAGTTATCAGAGCTGTTTACATGCCTAAAAGGGAATAAACAAAATATAACTCCAATTTTATTTTTACACATTAGCTCAATTCAACAAATCCCCTCTCATATCCCTTACAAGTATCTTTCAACATGTTTAGATATAGAAATATTTCTCTTTAAGCTAAACCAGGGAGTCAAATGCTACATAAAAATTCAGAAATTCTACATGCTTCATATAAATTCAAAAATATTGTCATGATTAAAAAAGAGCCTGCTATTCTTGAACTTGTTATCAGGCAGGGCTAGCAAAAGTGTTTCTTTCTCAGCAAGCAAGTCAAATTTCCCATGTGCAGCGTTTGACAAGTTTGCATGTACAAAATAGTCATATTTTCCTCCAGTTTCCAAAATGTGCTCCAAAACATCAAAAATTTTCTCCCATGGAGCTTCTTCCTTTTTTTTTTTTTTGCTACTTACAGGATATATCAGGATACTTTCTATAATGATGAAATTTGGGTTAACTGCATTTTGCCTTTAGTTATATGTACTGTATTTTTCACAGCTACAGTTCATATCTCAAGAATAGTTTGTAGGCCTACATAAAATATCCAAATTTTAAATATCTGTCTAACACTGATGAATACCTTCCCATCTCAATGAATTCACTTTAGGATGGCACAGCATTGTGTGTTGTGGTTTGCAGACTATGGGATACACTTTACAGTAAAACCCCGTTTATCCGAACCCCGTTTATCCGAAACCCCGTTTATCCGAACTAGCCGTCAGATTTAACAACAATAATAGTCAACACATTTACAGTAGTATACACCAAGTTTTAAGTGCTTTACAAGGCAAAATTCAACGTAAATTTTTGCAGAAATGCACTAATTTTTCTCGGGACTTTAAAAGTAATGGAAAGATGTCACGATGGCTAAAACAGCCGACATGTGGACATAGAAAACAATCTGTTATCTCTTTGTCAAATTTGGAAGAAATATCGTATGTATTTGCTTTGAAATTCTTGTTAGAAGCCATGTGTCGGTATAGGCTCAATATCCTCTCATACAAAAATACGTTAGGCTAGCGTAAGTCTTAGTTTCACTAAATCTGAAAAGTTAGTAACGTAGTGGGCTTCATACCTAAAAATAATGAAAGTAGACCTTACAAAAAACATTGCGAACTGCTGTTTGAGAGTCTCCTACACATGTGTCTCTAACAATTTTGGAAATTTTTGCAGAATTGATACTCTAGATACCTCTCCAGATCGTTACAGCTTTTCTTGAGCACACACATTCATTTAGTGTGTAGAAAGCATTGGTCATTCAGACCAGCGAAGGCTCAAATTTTTGGAATAAAATCTCTCTGTTTTAGACGTCTTAAAATTTATTTGTCATATCATCGGTCACAAAAAATAGTAACTCAATATTTTGGGGGATTTTGTCTGCAATTTTAAGCCTTTTCGGAATTATTTTGGAAATGTGTTGACACACTGTCTTATATGGACCCAGTGTACCGTACTTAAGGCAAAACATTGGAACCTCGTTTATCCGAACTTTTTCGTTATCCGAACAAGCTTCGGTCCCGATGTGTTCGGATAAACGGGGTTTTACTGTAGTTTCAAATAGGATTAGAGGATTAGCTGATCTTAAATTAATTTCTAGCATGTGATCAGTCAGTCCCCTGTACGAACTACAGTCTATACATTGTTTACTAGGATGGTTTCATTCTTTGATAGTTTGAGCAGCAATTAACAGACTTGCAATCTCTGTATGCTTTTAAAGAGACTGGGGAGGGTGTTGTGTTTTAAATGAATTTTTGGTGAAATGCTCTGGCATGTCTAAGTGAAATTATATGTGATGCACTCCAGTAAATTTGGTATTTGTGTCAATATGTTTAAACCCATACCCATTATGACCTAGTCCCTGGACCTTCAGAAACAGTGACCTTGGGTCACCGATTTATTACTGGACTGCATTAGTAGGCATTTTAAAGACCTTACGCATAAAATGCATTGACGTCATTTTGGAGGCAAAACAATGAAGCACACTATATGTGCACTGCAGACTTCACACGCACTTGTAGTAGACTTACGCATGTATCTGATTGGTCAACAAAACATTTGTTGGTGTAACTTGCAATGATACGTGCTTGCCTCCAACCGAGGGGCACTTTCTGCTCTGTGATGTCATATGCATAATGTCTATACAAGCTAAACTTTGTTTTCCCAACAAGAGATTGTTATACATATAAAAGTGGCCTGGATCAGACAGACCCTGGATGATGCAATACAGTACCTGGGGCCGGATTCACAAAGGATACTTAGGCACAAAAACTTGTGTAAGTCAGACTTAGGAAGCGTGTTGTGTTTAGTCGGTATTCACGAAGGGAAAACTTCTTAAACATTTTGCATAACTTGATGCAAGCTTCAGAGTTATCGTAAGTAAAAAGCCATAGTAACATGTATACAAAGCCACACTGTACCAAATGGTTGTGTACAGCATAGGACCGAGCGTCTAACCACGGAAGACCGTTTTAACAATAACAGTCAATGTGATTGGCTCAAAATGTGACAAAGCAAGATTCAACTGCACACATGATTGGCTCATGTGCATATAATACAGTTGCCCAGCATATCTTCACAAACTACTTTGGTTGTTTTCGTGAATACCACTTAAGAGAGTTCTTACACGGTTTGTATTTTGACTTTTGCAAGAACTTATGCAAATTATGTCAGTGAATCTTGCCCCTAGTCTGCAGTGGTATCTTAAAATTTTATGGTATCTTGTATGTAACTATGTTAAAAGTATTTTACGTAGGTAGAATACTATACCGGTAAAGATCTGTACATAGCAAATAACCTCCTTTAGATGCTCAAACTTGATTTTTGTTGAGACCTATGCCCCCAAACCCCACCCCCCCCTTGATCCCAATTAAGGGAATAGCCTCTCTAGCTCATGCCTTTTGCATAATTTTGTCTTTTCTAATTCTTAACCCTTATTTGTCATGTGACCAGTAGTGCATAATTCTGATCAGTATGCATATGGGTTGGTATTGCAAATATACACAATGATCTAATACTGCAGCATGTGTACAGTAGTTGTGCAGCTTCCAGAATCTTGGAAGGTGGAGATACATATGTACTAAATTATGTACATGTAATCACTAGCTACATTATGGCATTATATATTGTAGAGCTCTGCATTGATATGATGTTGGTATTAGACTTGGCTGATGGCTTGAGCAAGGTACCTACTGTAAGACTGACACCTCTTGGAGAAAGCATTTTTTGAATATTATTGTGAACTATGCCGATAGAATCCCTGGGGGCATGGAATTGTCTACCGCAACTCTGTGACATAGTATCAGGTTACATGTCATTTGAATATTTCTAGGAGCAGCTATTGTAGGGTTGTTCGTTGTGTCAGGAATTGACATGTTGTGCTCAATGGTATATTGTAGGCCTAGATTTGAGGTCATGAAGACAAATGGGAGGGAAAATATGACAAGAATTGAGGACAGTTGAATAGAGTTTGAATCTTAAAAAATCAAAAGAAAGTGAGAGAATTGCAAAAGAAAGAAGCAGAAGGAAAAAGAAACAAAAAAAAAAAAGGTCAATATGCCCGAAGTCTGTCGGGTGATTTGAATAATTGTTGCAAAAGCTGAAAGTGAAATGTAATAAACTGGGCAGAAGTGACGTTTAGTGATATTATACCGGAAAGATTTGGAGCGATGCCACAGTTACAAGGTGGAGTTTGTCTCGCATTTGGGGAGAAGTAAAGTTGTAAAGCTTGATCAAAAGGGATATGAGTGGTGAAATGATATTACATGCATGCAAAGGCTGGAGTGCAGAATTAAAGGCTACAGTTGTATGGGGGGGGGGGGGGGGAGGAGGGAGAGGAAGGGTACAAACAGAATAGTGTGTGGTGGGAATTTGAATCAGAAAATATTAGCAAATCGGGACTCCTGAGTGACATTGAAGTTGAAAGAATGGTCCATGTTTTATATGTAGAGGAGAAACATGATCAATTGTTACATGTGAAACTTCTTTACATTTAGTTCCAACTTTCAGTTTTAGAACACTCAAGCGGCGAACAATGGAGACTGTTACTGTTTATCATTTCTACTAGACTCTACTACTTCTCTACTACGGCTTAGCAGTGTGAAAAATGTATACACACAGTATGTAGGACTACCAAGATTCTGTCCACAGCAAACCGTACACAATTCATAGTAAAAATTCTTTATTTGTTGAAAAATGGACAGAACATAGAAAACGGTGGGAAAACGGGAAGATCATGGAAAATGAAAAATTATCAAAACGTAATCCCGAATTTAGAAAACAGAAAGTTTTGGCGTTAGTCTAGTGCACTTCTGCATGGATAAATCTACTGCAATGGCCTATGTAGAGTTTAAATTGCTTAGGGACCATATCCACACACTACTGTGTGCTAGCTGTCTGCTATACTGAGTGACCTGCACAAGTCACTATTGACCAATCAAGAGTGATGGTTTATGTGAATTCATGTCAATCAAAGTTTAGTCACAAATTGGTAATGAAGATATCGGTATATTTCTTAATATGTTGTGATGATGCAGCCAGGTTAGATGGGTCTTTCTTCCTTACTCCCACCCCAAGTTAATGAAACTTGGATCAGGTGAAAAAATTACCTCCTGACATGTCCCAGTCATATATGTTTGAAGTATTCCTTAATTGTTCATGCATGTCCACACTTGATGGCCCTTATCCTATCTTTGCTCTTCTCCCTAAAGGTCTATCTCCTACCAGAAGGTGGACAATTCTAGTATGGGTTTTATAGTTCCATTACTGCACAACGTATTTGTGCGTTGTATTTAACGCCTTCTTGTCCAGGAGTGTGAAGTCTTGGCAGAAGGTGATATTACAACTGTTATGTTGCATCATGGGTATGTTCTTGCCTTGTCATGCATACCCATCTTCTGCCATACATTGTACATACTCCATCAGCACAGGGTACCCGCCTACTTGCTTGTACCTTTAGCCTACTTCTCCAACCCCCTGCAGTTTAAGCAAACACTCACATTTTTAAGAAGCTGCAAGGGGCATGGAAAGTGATTTCAACTTTTTTGTTTGTTCATAAGGCTTTATAGAATTTACTTGGACAGAAGTCAAATTTTAGGTTATAGGCACAATCTTCACAACTTGGCATTGTGTCTGTAGCCTACTGTACATGATGCTGTGAGATTAGTGGTATCCATCGCAGCTACCCCCTGTAGGCACAATCTAGCACACTACTCGCTCCTCTTACAGGTCTAGTCACTTCATCAAGAAGTACATTGGCATGTGTTACAAGCTTGTAGGCAACTGGCCCCAACATCTAACCTCAAGCAATGTACCTTGACCTTAGAGGGTTTCTGAGGTCAGACATGGCCTTGTTAGTTTGGTGTAATTTACAGGAAAGCATTGCAAACTACCTTGACAAGGGGGAAACTTCCCTTACAGCTGCTACAAAATGCAAGTATGTAAAACTACTGCTTTTGAGAACTAGCCTGCAGAAGACACTTGAGCTTTTCTTGTCTTCAAAGAGGGTCAGTGTTTAGTTGATGTGACTACAACCAGCTCAGAATGTGTTTTCTGTAGTTGCTGAGTCACTTTATAAGCCTGCATTTCACTGGAAAAAGAGGACTGTTTGAAACTAGATCATAAAAGTTGCTTAAAGAGAGTATCATTCCATATTCTGTCAAATACGATTGACTCCCAGTAGCTGAAGTTATTTTCAGCATGATTCTTGTAATGGAAGAGACTAGGCCATGCACCCTCTATTGGAGGGTGCCCTCCATTACTGTGCTTTTAAACTTGTCAGGAACTTACTGGCGATAAGTGGGAATAACATATAAATAGGAGCTAAGTGTTGGGGCTTGTTGATGCCCAAAGTAGGGAGGTTTGAGGAATTTACTTTGCACTCATATACCTTCCCCTTGAAATATCTTTTAATTTATTTTGCCCTCATTACCTCCTATATACACTTGTAATCGCTATACTTTACTATTATAGCTCTATAAAGCTATGAAAGTTGAACTCTGTACAACTCAGTGCTATGTCCATGATTGGCACAGCAGAGCAAGTGACAACTATGTATGGTTCTTATAGGTGTACAGCCCCCAGAAAATTCGGAAGTATGAACTGGCCTTAAGTCTTGCACGCTGCGTGCGGCATGGAGCAGTTTTGACATCGCAATTCCATCCCGCTCACGGTGTATGAACTGTTGTAAGATGCATCACTTATTGAATCATTTGAATCATGTGCCTAGATAGGAACATGGCTTTTTTGTTCGTTGTACTTCAACAAGCCAATTGTGGCCATTTCTCAGCCTGAAAAGACATGACAGGACAGGTGATCAATATTAATAGCAACTGTATTTTAAGTGACACATTCATTGCATCAAAGTCAATTCGCAAGAGGGTACATGAACATAAAGTTTTAGCATTTTTGTGCAGGGCTGTACAGGAACAGAAGCATTTAGTAGCCACAGACTTTTAAAACCCAACAAAAAAAGAAGAAAGGAGCCAGCTTTTACTATATCCACTGTGGAAATCAATCGTAGTTTACTAGTTGTAGAAATTGGTACTTAGTTTTACCAAGTAAGGTGGTGAAGGGTGGTGGTTTTAGACTTTTTTGCCTCTTCTTACCTCCTCTTTAGATGTGTATCCCCAGATTGCCCTACAATTCCTCTCTGGCAATTTGTTACTACTGTAGCACAGAGGGCATCATCACACTATTATGTCAATCCTGTTTATTCCTCATTTGCCACGCTTTTACTTAAGGTCTGGTGACATGAAAATTACATAGTTGAATATTTTATGTAAAAAGCATTAAAAATCCCAAAAAACAGCCACAACTCCCATCACTATCCATCAAACATTTACCATTTTACAGGGTAATTCCCTTTTACACTTTTGTAATGAATAAACACGAGCTAAATATGCAAGTGATGTTGAAAGATCGATATACCAAATGTGGCTGATGTCAGCCTTTGTTTTTCAACCTTTATATCAAGGACTCTTGTAGCATTGTTATCTCATTAGGGATTTATTGTGGAATTGATTTTTTTCCTTGAAAAATATTGATATCACTCACCAAACTGAAAATTATCTGATCAGTAATTAAGATATAATTTACATAGCTTTAACAAAAGAAATCTCCATACTGTGTAACACTCCACATAATTATTTTTGCATAGGCAATGAGTTGCCTCAGAAATCCTTCAAACTTTGAAGAGGTATACCTTGAGAATGGTAAAAGAAAGTGAAATAATTTCAGTTGATCTTTCATTGGGGATTTTATTCTTTAACTGGGATGTGAAAACAGCCCTTTTTGGTGGCATGTCACCATAACTTCAAGTCACATGTGTTTTGGCTGAAGAGCTTCATTTGATTTTGGAACCCTATCTATCTGCTTTTCACTACAACCAAAGCATGTTTAATTTTGTGGATTATGCATACTTACACGACTTTTTTGTGGAGGTATTAGTGTATAAAAACCTCCACTTGAACTGTCCTTTTGGTGAGAGTCTCAACTGTGTCATACTGCCTACATATGTATATCTTTGTTGTAGATTGATTGCCATTAATCTGGGCACATTTGTAGTCACATTTGAGGTTTCTTGGTATGCCCCCTCCCCCCCATTAAAAAGTGGATAGACCCATCTACCACAGAATAACGCTGGCAGTGTTGTGGATGAAGCCCATCCTACCTACCAGAATGCTTCCTTTAAGTCCCCCTTGTTTATTTTTATTTGAAGGACAATTTTCACTTCTTATTTTTGTCTTTTTTCCCCCTCATTTTTGGAAGTTATGTTAGAGAGTTTGGATAGTACTCCTCAGAATCCTGCCATCTATGAAGCGGTTTATCATTTTCCAGTAGTTTGATAAGTAGTATCTTCTCCTGAGTCTCCTCAGCTACTAGTGAAACGAGGGCAACTTGGAGCAAGCATTCTGTTAGGTAGGGAGGGCGCTATCCAATTTTATATTGCCTGGTGTCATTCGAAGGTAGATGGAACTCTCCATTTGTGAAATATGTGATGGAAGTAAATTTTACAGCTTTACAAACCACAGTAAGTTTTCTGTTGATTTTGTCAAAATTAAAATAGTTTGATTGCTTTTGGTACTGATTTGGTTGCATCTTAGAGCCCGGATGTTGTATTTTTAGGTTTGTATTTCCCACAGTGTACACTTTCCTCATACTGCCTTTACCTACCCTACCCCATCTTAGACTATATTTCTTTTTCTAGGACAGTGTTTAAGGGGGTAGGTAATACCATTGTACAATGTACACCTTAAGGGGTTAACTCCTCCTTGGGGCAGAGTTTGTATTTATTTTAGGTGAAATTTAGAAAATTTTTAAGCAAAAAGAAATTTTCCAGAGGTTGGAAGATTCCCAAACTCTGTTGTAAACAAAGAAAAATATAATAACAATATTAAATAATAATGATTATGTCATTACAATAGTTGACAACTAAGTTTAGCTACCATTTTTTGTTGGCCAGCTAGTTTGTGAAAATTCACATGTATTTTCAAGTAACAGTAAGCCACATTGCCACATGTTGAAAGCTGGAATCATTACAGTACCATACATATGCCATAAACTATGCACCTTTCTGCATCTAAGGTGTGAAGTTATCTGTTTTACTGCCCACCTTTCAATAAATTTCTACTGTCACTCTGTAGGGCTACACACTCTCCCTGTACATAAAATGGTTATACCAAATATTATCTCGCTGATCAGACTCTACTAAGTCTATGAGAGTCTAAGATTATGGATTCAGTGAACTTGGAATGAACCTAATAATAACTTTCTTTACTGTTGTACTGTACTGTGTATGTTACGTATTGTAAGTGCTGCCATGAGATTAACGTTTGTGTAGGGCTTGTGGTAACCATGTGCTGGATTTATGCATGCAGTCACTGGCTTCCAGGCACAAATTTTGTCAGAATGAGTTTGTCCTGGACTACTCTGGAATGTTGTCTCTGAATAAATTTATTTATATACAGGAAGGTATTTGCTCAGTTATTACTGGTACTGTAGGAATGTTGCCTTGCATTTGAACCAAAATTTGTCCAAATTTTAGTAGGTTACCCAAAATATATGAATGTGCAGGTCTGTCACCCCTGTCAGCCCATTATGATAGAGTAGTACAGTTCATGGTTATGCACAGCTAATGATAATCTTTGGAAATTCATTGATTTCATGTTCCCTGGACTGTTGACCTCCCTGTATCTTGACAAGATCCCCAGTTCAACCCTCCATACCATTTCTGACCTTTCCTGTTGGTGGTCAGCTGTATATCAGTTGTCCAGTTACTGAGGGGTTTGACCTTCCCCCTAGTTATATTTGAACATTCCCCCGCAGTCATATTTGACCTCCCTCTTTGTCTACATCACCGTAAACATCTAAGCATATCCCCTCAAGTCAGAGATGGCACCAATACTAGCGTTTCATTTTACACACAATTGGCCTGCATAGTTGGTTTTTAGGATTTCTCTAGTCTTCCAAAATCAGTTGCTTTGCACAGCTAGACATGTAGTAAGATCAATCTCACATCCACCCTGTGGGATGTAGTATGCATGCAAATGATAAATTTTTGTTAACAATTAACTTTTATCAATATTAAAAAAAAAATCAGTTTGATACAATATGAGATAATAGTATCTTTCTGTCTGTGGGAATTATCTTAGATATATAGAGGACTCGCTGCTCTTCGTAAAGTATTATACTGTAGGTGTGTTATGTATTAAAATTCTTTGGATTGGTGAGAAATGATTATCATATCTTTCTGAATGTTTGATCTGATAAAGATCTATTTATTAAACTGCATAGTTGTGACATGTACTGTATGTTCATATGCAAAAAGAAACTGCCAGTTGTATCAGCATTGCCCAGATAGTATGAGTTTAGGCGTAGTATTGCCAGACTTGTGAGTACAAGTATTGAAGATTTTACTCATGCTGATTGTCAGTACAAAAAGAAACTGCTACTGTCATCTGCATTGTAGTTTGAGTTCATTGCTGCCTGTGTGAGTATAACAAGTAGGTTATACTCCCTCTGGTTGTCAGTATAAAAAGAAACTGATTGTCAACTGCACTGTAGTATTAGTTCTTTGGTGTCATTGAGATTGCAAGTATGTTGTACTCAGATGCTTGTCACTATAAAAAGAAAGTGATTCTCATCTGTCTCAAGTGTAGTACCAGTTCTTTGCTGTTGTTGTTAGTACAAGTTAGTTATACTTTGTCTGGTTGTCAGTATAAAAAGAAACTGATTGTCATCTGCATTGTAGTATTTGTTTGGTGTCATTGAGATCACAAGTAGGTTATACTCTCTCTGCTTGTTACTGTAAAAAGGAAGTGATGCTATCTGCCTTGTACCATTTCTTTGCTGTCATTGTGAGTACAGGTAAGTTATACTTTGTCTGGTTGTGAGTGCAAAAAGAAACTAATTGTCATATTTGCATTGTTGTATGAGTTTAGTTTTGTCAGTATGAGTACAAGTATCCTCTACTCTCTACTTGTCAGTAGAAAAAAAAAAAAAACACTAATATTGTAATCTGGGTAGAAGTATGAACTTTGATGTCAAGTACAAGTAGGTTAAATACTCTCTCTGGTTGTCAATACAAAAAGAAACTGATTGCCATTTGCATTGTAGTTTGAGTGGTTTGTTGTCGTTGTGAGTACAAGTAGGTTATACTCTCTCTGGTTGTCAGTACAAAAAGAAAATGTCAGTGTTATCAGCACGGTAGTGTGAGTCTACTTTGTTTCTCCTTACCTCCCTAATTGTCCTACAGTTCCTATTTGACAGACTCTTGGTACAGATGGCACTATTGCCCTTCCAACTCTCTCCATAGTGAGATGTAAATAGTTGTGTTTGCACCGGGTCCAAAATTTGGAACCGGGTACCTGAAGTCAATGGTCGGTCGGGTACCTGGGTACCCAAAAATATAACTTCTGTTAGGCTACAGTTTTTTTTTGTAAAGTCATAATACGAAATTTTGCTTTGCACATTGATAGAATATAACACCAACGTATCTTACAAATGGGCATGAAAAGTGTTCTTAGCCATGTGCGTGATAAATTTTGCCAGGAAAAAGTAACATGTTAGGTGTTCTGTCACACTTGCAATCTATGTTAGTGAAACTTTGGATCAGGGTAGCAATTTCAGAACCGGGTCCTGACATCGTTGGTCGGGTACCCGGTGCAAACGCTAGTAAATAGGAGGTAAATATCAAAGCTTGTAGCCTCCTAAACCATTGAGTTAAATTATGGAATTAATTGTTGCCAGTGTATGTGCAAGCATGCTAACATATACTCTCTCTGGTTGTCAGTACAGAAAGAACTGTCATTGTTATCATCATTTTGGTATAAGTTCATTGCAAGTACGTAAGCATTGCTTGTACAAGCTGATATGTTTTACAATAAATGGAGATGCTGTGAATGTCTGTGAATCTGCTTCTCCCCAAATTACTTCAAATTTACACTCCCCACTTACCCGCCGTAAGTTCCTGCTAAATTTTAATAGCATAGTGGTAGAGGGCAGCTTCGGGCAGAGGGCGCCCGACCTTGTTCTCTTCTGCTTGTCAGCCAAATGAACTTTCATGCAGTTTGCCTCCCTGGTTTTCTCACTTTTGGCAGGAAGACTTTTCTCGAACGAATGCTTTGAATTTCTGTGAATATGAGCACAAGCTCAAAGCATATTTCCTCACTTAACATGTGTGAATGCGTAATTTTAGATCTTAAACTTGTAGAGTTGCAGAACACTTTTGAATCTGCATCGGCCCTCGCTTACCTCCTTTCTACATTTGTAACCCTCACTTACCTGTAATAACCTGGCAAGTCTTGATCACACAGTGGAAGAGACTGTCCTCCATCAGAGGGCAGGCTTCCATGTCCTCTTCTCTCTTGCCTCATCAGAAACTTTGATGCATAATTTGAGTCCTGAGCCGTTTTCTTTTGAAGTTACTGGATTTATTTCCGTTCAGAGTGGAAACTCTTGCCAAATCACTTGTGCAATGGGTCTTTTCTATAGAGTACTGTAAGGAGGTATAGGACCTTCATAATATAGAATATAACTTGGAGAATAACTTTTGTGGTGAGTGTATTAATAAGCTTGTACAAAATGTTTTGCAGTTTACACCATCCCAAGCTCTTACACCTTGCCTAGGGCCATTAGTGCTGGCCTTCTGAAGTACCTTCCTCACCCTTGCCTTTTTTTAAAAAGAAAAAGAAAAAAAGTTGAAGAGTAAAGGTTATGTCCTCAAAATTTTGTGGTTTTGTACAAGAAAGGTAAGATATTTTGTAATGTGAGAATCTAGGTCAAAAGGAGAGAAAAACAGCAAATTATTATTTATAAGGAATATTTCTTGAATTACTGGTTACATGGACAGATAGTGGGATGGGTGAGGTCATTGAGTAAGTTCTCAGGTGACAAGGAGTGGTACAGTATGAGCCTATGGGCATTTATGTTTTAGATGCTTGTAGGATGTGTACTCCTGGTACTTCTTTGTATGACTTTTACACTTGATTGCATACAGAATTACAGATGTACCCCTGTTGGTCAACCCATGGACTGCAGTTTGTGATTGGATGAGATGTGATGTGATATGTATGTGATATGACATGATGTATGGCATGGCATAGCATAACATGAAGCATGATACAGGCATAGTACTGTGCATACATGTAGCTTCTTCTGGTGTATCAGTACCTTCACAAAGGAAAATTTCACTCCTTCTTACCTATTTACACATGTATACCATTATTTACTTGCCATAACTGTCTGGCGAAAACTAATAGGACCGTGGGTTATCCTACCTACATAGGACACTGTAGAGCCTTCTGTGGGTAGAGAAACCCACGGTGCCATTAGTTTTTGCCATGTACGGGTATTTGAACAGAGGACACCAGAGAGCCTAACCCTGCCTTCTGCATTTTAAGTTAGGCTCTAGGGTGCCCTCTGTAGGTAGGGGAACCCACAGTGCTATTAGGTTTTGCCGGACAGTTATTCCAGGCAATAATGGTATACATATGTAAATAGGAGGTAAGTATTGGAGCTCATAGACTCCCAAACCAGCAGAGTTTTGGAGATTTTGTGTATATAATGTTGTGCAAGCTTTGGAGCATGTTGGAAATTAGTAAGCCACATAGTTACACATGCTATAGGCAGAGTATGACATATATGTTAGTCTGGTGTAGTTTAAGCTCTACAATGGATTGCACAAATAAGTACAGGTGGACCAAAATCACATTGCATCAACAATAGCAGTCATTGTAGTGACTTGAACATTTGTGGACATCTAAATGTCATATGGTACCTGCCTATATTTGATGTAAAAAGCATTGAAAACATTTAAAATAGGTGCAATTTCCATCCATATCCATCAGGTATTTGTCATTTTACAAGAAAATCTCTGTTGTTGCAATCACCTCATGAATAAACAGTTACAGTATATGCAACTTTGTGACATGGAAAGAGGGACTCATTGAGTTTTATGCTATCTTTTGATTGTTTAACCTTCATTCCAAGGACAGTTGTAATATAGTGGCATGCCATGAGGGTTTTATTTTGTAAGTAGCTCTTAACTACTTTGAAAATGTCCACTTTAAACACCTAACTGGAAATTAGCTGGTAGGTAATTAACAGATACTTCATGAAGGATTAACAAAAGAAAATACGGACCCTGTGTAACACACCACATCACAATTTTTGCATAGCAAATGAGAAATCTGAGAAATGGCCAAACTTTGTAGAGGTATGTCTTGAGAATGGTAAAAAGTAATTAAATAATAATTGCAACAGATTTTTTTATCTGGGGATCTTTATCTATTCTTGTTGAGTAAAACACCTGTTGGGCAAATGTCCACAGACCTTTAAAGGGCAAATTTCCTCATC
The DNA here is from genome assembly GCA_029531755.1 of Holothuria leucospilota. Taxonomy (NCBI): domain Eukaryota; kingdom Metazoa; phylum Echinodermata; class Holothuroidea; order Aspidochirotida; family Holothuriidae; genus Holothuria; species Holothuria leucospilota. The sequence continues at coordinate 50,860,671 of CM055961.1, forward strand.
CCAGACAGTTCCAATTAATTCTCCCAACTAAGTTACTGCTGTAGCCCCTCCCAGCACTGTCTTAAGCTCTGCCTTGTGCAGACACAAACATACTTTATATTGCTTAATGCCATATCCTGGTGAGCATACAAGGCCCTAATGTGTAATCAGAATACTCTCTCTACATGGTGTGAAATGTTAGCTACTCTGCATCTTTTTAATTGTCTGGTTTTAATGTTAATCAAAGAGCAGTCACCAATTAAAAATTTTGGTTACCCCTAACCAAATATGTACTTGCGGTGATGAATGTCTCTCTTTAAGATGTGGTAAATCTATTGAATCAAATGCAAACAGTCTCATTCAGTGCATTTATTGTAGTTATGCCAGATATCACTACAAGCAAAGTAGTCTATTTCGTTAAAAATGCAGGATGATTTAGGTTCTAGGTGCCCTCTATAGGCAGGGGATACCACAGTGCTATTAGTTTTTTGCCAGACGGTTATTGCAGGCAATAATGGTTACATAGGTAAATAGGAGGTAAGTATCATCGCTCATAGACTCCCAAACCAGGGAGTTTTGGTGAATGTGCAGCATGAATACTGCCTTTAAAATGTGTACACTTATTTCATTAATATTTTGAGATCTACATCGCCCCTCTCTTACCTCCTATCTACAGTTGTAACCCTCACTTACCCGTATTAAGGTCCTGGCAAGTTTGATCACACAGTAGAGGAGGCCGGCCTCTGCTAGAGGGCGGCCTCCCCCGTCCTCTTCTCACTTGCCTCGTCAGAGTTTAGACACGTATTTTGTGATCCTGCGCATTTTTCAGAGTTTTTCTGGGTTTCTATCGAAGTTTGGAGCTTGCTTCCGTGTGGACTCCTTCAGATATTTTGAGTTATGCAACAGTGTATACAGTATGTAATGAATCCAGCTCAATGAGCAAATTAATGAAGAATCAGGACTGGGTCCTTTGAGGTCATTGTCGGAAAGAAGTGTCAATTGTTTAGCTTCTTCCTTGTAACTGAACAATCATAGTTTGACAAATTTAGTTAGAAGCTGTGATTGATCAGGTGTTCATTGTTTGTCTGTATTTGTGGTATGACCCAACGCTAGAATCAGTTCCCTAAGTTTTGTAATCTGTTTTGTTGCATTTGACAAACTTTGCCACAGGGTGCATTTTTGTTTTGTTTGGGGGTGTCCATTTAAGCTGGTTATTAATTGCAATCTAGGAATATTGAGATATGTCAACAGTTTGTTAACTTATGCACCTTTAATAGGATCGAGTACATAGACTTGTACGGACCTCTGAAAAGTGCAACTGGCCTTGATAATTGAACCACTGCATCTTATACAATATATTATTAAAGGGACGCAGTTCATGCTCCCATCACTACTATTCTGGGAAAGCATACGAAGTGCAAACCAGGTCAAAGACTCCTTAAAGGGTGTATGTAGTACTGAAGGTGAAATTTTGAAATACCAGGTGTGCCTATTAAAACCATCATCCCTACTCTGTAATAATTGTAGTATAATGGAAGTGAGTTGGGCTCTTTAACAGGAATCATTGCCATTATGGTAAAGAATATTTCAGTACCTTTAAAAAGGTCATTTAGGCGGCAAAATGATGGGCAATTCAAAATAAGGTAGCCTGGTAACTTCCCTGTTTACGTTCAACAGTTAAGGTTCTCACAAGTTAAAAAAAAAAAAATACTGCTTTGTATCCCATCATGAAGTAATTGTTCTTAGAAGTTTCAAATGATGTGATATTCACAACCCATGCAATGTGTAATGTTTTGGGGATGTACTGTGGCCAGAGTTTGTTAGTGAGGCTGGATTATTTTAATTGTGATCAGGCTTTGGCAAATTCTTTTTTCATTACTTGTCCATCAGGCTAGCTGTTCTCTTAGTCTACTTGTCCACATGAATATCTACTTGTCCACTTTTAATATGCCTAACTCCTTTGTGGAGGAGACTTCGCAAGGATACTTGCCCGGTGGGCCATGATATTGAAGAATGCTCATGTCCGAGTGAGTTTTACTTGTCCCGGACTGTTGGGCAGGGGGGATTTGTCGAAGCCTGATCGTGATGTAAGATATCTTTTCTCTGTGTGATGTGTAAAGTAAAAGCCGTGGTCACACTACAACGAATTCGGATCGGATTCCGATCCGATTTTTGTGAGTTTTTATTAATATCTTCTCCATTTCGGGTCGGAAAGAACCCAAAACTTGCCAACCTGTGTAATTATATGATTTTTATCGCAGGACTCGCAGGATCGACAGACAGCTTTTATCGGACCACGCGTGTCCGATAAAAGCTGTTTGTCGGTGTGACGTCACGAAAAAGTCAGTTAACATTTTATTTTCGTAGACCTCTGATGCAAATCATATATTTATACTGGTTGGCAAATTTTGGGCTCTTTCTGACCAGAAAAGGAGAAGATTTTAGTAAAAAATCACAAAAATCGGATCGGAATGCGATCCGAATTCGTTGCAGTGTGACCGCGGCTTAAACCCATGCATGCTCCTTTTAATTCAAGACCAAACTTAAGTTTGGAATAGCAGCTGTACATACATGGTCAATGGAGCCAAATGTACAAAGGATTGCCACAAACTCAAGCCTGTTTTTTTAATGTAGTATTTGATACCATAGGAAATCAAATGTATTTTACATTTTTTTCATTGTTTTAGTTTAGCTCCTAGGTTTTTTTTTTCCTTTGGAGATACAGTAGCTGCCTGGTTGACAGTATCACGGCTTATTTAAGCTATTGACACCTTTAACATTCTGTAAAATTTCTGTGGATTGTTTATCTATAAAATGTGTGTGGTTGTGGAAGGGAGAATGACCATGATGGAAAAAAAAAAATAATGCAGAAATCCTCCTCCCCCCCCCCTCCCCAGCTATGTTAAAAGCTTGTGTTAACTTTTTCTTGGCTGTGTTGAAACATTACTTCCTTACAGATTCCTTTCTATTTCTTGCCCTAGCAGGACCAAATAGTCACTTTGTTTGTAGATTCACAAACGTCAGAATTCCAGGAAGATCTCAAATTGGTTTTTCTTCCCTTCAGGAAATGTTGATACTGTATATTTGTTACATTCTCCTCCTACCTTGTCATTTTTGCTGTCTCCATCCTCGTCTGATTGTGATCACTCTTTCCAGCCTCTCGTACAGACGTAGGATAAAAATGAAGGGAGAGAGAAACTGCAAGCTGATATACATAAAGTACGTTTGAAGCTTTTGCGAGGTTATGGCTGAGTTCCCTCCCAACAACTTTTTGAAAATTGACATATCCATGAATTTAGAATTAACGTGGATTCCCCAAGTGACCGCCGACTCAGTCATCGGGGCCTCTTTCTACGTTGTCCTCTCCTTTTGTAGTTCAAAATTAAAATTTGTAGCTCTTGCCTGTCTGGAGTGGGCTTTTTTTCTCTTTTTTGAATGGTCACTCCTCGTTTAATTTAAAAACTCAGGTAGAGAGAATTCTTGAGGGGGTAGGATTGAAATCCCTGTTTGCGAGATGGTCTTCTTATTCCATTTAGTGAGTGACATCGCAAGATGTCCCTTAGTTTTGAGAGGAGCATTGCATCTTGGGAACCTTACAGTCATCGTCGACATATTGTACAGGGTTGAAAGGCTTTGACATTTTGTTGTGAAATTACTTTGGAGTGTTAAAGCTGACGTTGTTTGCTGTGTTTCATTCATGCATGGCCTGTGCTTTTTACACAGCGTTGATGTGTTGTGCCAGGTTACTTATTAAAGTTTCATTTGTTGTTACTGGTTACGAGGCACAACAGATTTAAAGGGGGGATACAGAAGCATTTTCAAGGAAAATGTCTGAGAAAAATAGAAGCAAGGTTCAAAAAATTAAAATTCTCTGCATCCTAGGTTTTCTTACTTTTCCCCATTTTTTGCCTATCAGCATTTTTCAAAATGACAACATAAACATAAAGGGAGAATATCCAAAGAATGGTAACGATGCTGTCAACATGGATGAATGAAGTCTTTCAAAGCCCTATCCTGTCCTACTTTTGTTAAAAAAATCCTACTTTCCTCCATTTTTTTGAGAATTTTGATCCTATATTTTCATCCCGGTCCACTTGGGAGCTTGCAGTGTGTTTTGCGTACATGGTCACATTGCGTGTGATGTATCTGTACTAGGGGTTACTGAGGTAGTGAGGTATGGACATGGCATATGGGGGTCAGTATTTCTGGGGGGTCAGGGATAATTTGTGTCCGAATTTAGAATTTTGGACCAAGTTGCCCGAATTTTGATACCACTGTGTCGGTAGCAAAAGGGCATAAATTTAATTTCTTGACTGTCTCATTTGCCTGAATGGATCCACTATTTTTGCCTGAATCGGGAGGGCAGTGACCCCCTACCCCCCCCCCCTCCCACCCAACCTTGTATGCTTATGGGTATGGAGACCATTGTTTGATACTTTGGTTTTGGAAAAAAGATGGTGATGGCTTTTTGCTTTTATTAAGAGGTTGTTGTAATTTGTTCATGGATGAGAAGCACAAATTGAAACAAAGGGGGGTATTAGCAGGATGGGTTGAATATATTAAAGGCAGATACCAGTATAGGCCTTTAATATGCATGTAGACTTAGGCGTGCATAGGATTGGTTGACAAATCAGCTGTCTTCATTTGTTGGTGTAACTTGCAATGATATGCGCTTTTCTTCCAAACTAGGGAGCACTTTCTGCTCTGTGACATCATATGCATTAGGTCTGTATGGACTTAAATTTGATATTGAAGGGGTTTTCCCTCAAAGTGGACACCCAGGGAAACACTGTCAAAGCGGTTTTCATAAGCCATACTACTATAATTATGCCCTGTTCCTTTCCATACCTCTCTTCCACCTGTTAGTATTATACTGATACTACCAAAACTGGTATAACTGATGTTATATAACACCTAATTAATTCCTCTACATCCGATTGGAGGATTGGTGGTCACATGCCATGGGTTATTTGGCACTATCACATGGTCCTGTGATATCCATCGTGGGTAGTGTGGAGTAACACGTACTGTAGTGTTTGGCCCTATCCACTCCTTGAATCAAATTTTGACCAAAATCTGGCCTATTTAGGAAGTTAGGTGTTACATAAAACAAATAATGAATGTTTTCCATTCATGTGATTGTAAGAAAAATTTACTTGTTGAAAGATGAATGTTCTATTCAACTCAGTTTCGCCTTGTTGAGTAGGATGTTCAGTCTTTCATCTCTTTCATCTTACCTGACTACTGGTAATGTCAGATAGTGGCTCCCCCCTACCCTTCCTTTACCATACAGTTCTGAACATAGACTCTTTTCCCAATTGGAATTACAAAGGATTGTGGGATAGAATTTTGGTGTGCATCACTTTTTGCCACAGCAAAATGCCATTGACAACAACATCGCCTACCCGAACTCTATCCCACAATCCACTGCAATTGCTATTTGGAAAAGGGTCTATTGGCAGGTACAGATGTGATTTTTGATTCCTTGCCGAAGGCAGGCAAGGAATCTATGCGATGGTGATGGCGTGTGTGTGTATGTGTGTGTGTATGTGTGTGTGTGCGTATGTATGTGTGTGTGTGACGCTGCTTGTAAACACTCTATCTCAAGAAAGGTAATCTTGGGGAACCTCATACTTGGCATGTGGATACCCTATATTGAGTAGATGATCCCTATTGTTTTTGGTGAAGCTCAAAGGTCATTTGGGGTCACGAGAGGTCAAATAGTGAACGCCATAGAAATTGCTTGTAAACACTCTATCTCAAGATGTGTAACTTCAAGGAATCTCATACTTGGCATGTGCATGGCCCATATCAGGAAGGTGATCCCTATCGTTTTTGGTAGAGGTCAAAGGTCATTTGGGGTCACCAGAGGTGAAAAGGGCCAAAATCGTCCAAGCACAATATCTTTGAATGTAGAACTTGGTTTAACTTGAAACTTGCTGTGTAGCTGGCTTTTATGTAGTACATATTTGTCCTAAAATTTCATGAAGATTAGAAGTCATTTGAGGTCAAAATTGGCATTTTCTTTAAAGGTCTTCATTCTACGGTAGCTGTGATGAACCATTCATATCAATAATGTGATAACGGTCTACGTATATTTACTACACGCTCTGTAAAACTTAACCATACCCCAAGGGCATCCGTATCCAGAAGAACATGATAGCTGTTAGCTGATGGTATTCAGCTCTCCCATTGGATAGTTGTCCTGACGTAGAGAGTCTCTCATGACGATAGGCCGAACTATCCAGTGGGAGGACCGGATTTCGAAGATGGGGGAAATCCCTTTATACAAGTGACGTCACCATCGCGACGACTAAACGTGATCATGTGCAAACGAAATTTTCGCAGAAAAATATTCCTTTTTTTAAACACATTTATCGGTCCAAATGAGTCGTCATACCACAGAAGTGCTGTACGGGCACGATTGGAAGATTGTTGTGAATTGATAACGGAGAATAAGGCATGAACAGCGTGATTCAGGCAGGCGAAGTTGGTACCGAAAGGCGAAAGGCTGTGAAGTGCGCTACCTTTCCACTATTATATGTACTGTATATAGCCTAAGGTATTAACTTACTCGTTTACTGTATAACGTTAGGACAGCCTGTGACTAACTGTTACTTGTTAGTGTTACTAAGTGCAAGTATCGTTAGAATGAAGGGTCTTACAAAGTTACATGTAGGCAGCTGGCTAACGATTTGTAGAAATCAGTTAGGCCAAGACCTGCCTACGAGTATAGCCTAGGCCCCTACAGGAAAGTTCAAGAGTTTTCATGCAGATCTGTGGCAAATGAAATTGTATGCCGTACTGGCTTTGCCCGCTTTGGTGCACGATGGCGACGTCATTGGGGGGGGGGGGGGCATACTAAAGTGAATGTCGGTACTATAACAAACACTAATGTTAGCCTAGCCTACACCTTAAGCCAAGTACACAGTAGGCCTATGTCTGCAGTAACCAACAGTAATGTATTGTAGTGTCAGGCTGCAGGATTATGCTTTCTGAGACTGGGGTGTTAACAATAAGTTGGCGTGGCATAGGCCTAGTCCCCTGTAAGGTTTCACGGTACCGCTGAAATTTGGTACTGCCACAAATGGTACCGGTAATACCGCAATACTGGTTCCATTAGAGAAAATAGTCCAGTTTTTAACACAAAATACCTGCAAAAATGTTTAGATTCATCAGCTCAAAACTAAGCTTATTAAGTGATAGAGAGTCAGGGTTGTAGCTACTCTGGTCCGCGCCAGGTCAGTGAACCACAACAAAATTTTCTGCTAATATTTGTGGGTAGGCTACAACCCTAGTTCACATTTCATGCAGGAAATTTTTCATGCTTTGTAGCAAATCACAAAGACAGTAGGCCACATTCGATCTATCAACTCATAGGCCTACATAATGCGTACGTAGTCGAGTACAGTCCATCGATTTGTGGACAGTATCGAACGGATACTTATGTAGTAAACTAGTAATATACAGTGCGTGCATGCAGTACCTACCCCTCTTTATGATACTAAAACACCTAAAAACAAGCACATGTGGGCCTACACCCTGTGTTTGTGTATATGCATTACACGGTAGGATGGTGTGAAATAGCCAAGTAGGCCTAGTTGCATGGCAGTACTGTGGGCTTCGAAGTTCCATTTATAGTTTGTTCTGTGAGAGACTTTGGTTAAGATTATGGCCGGGATGTGGCTAGGGATGTGGCAGCAATATTTATACTCTTCTTATTTAAGAGAAGTGAATACTTGACTCACAATAAGAACAAAAAGATTTGAGCATAGATAGCATTATTTGTCACTGCCATTCTCCCGACTGTTGGCTTCGGCCCGACTATGTACTATTGAAAATGGAATATTGGTACATGGATGTCAGTTAATGGTTCCTTGGACCCTTATTCGCAACATTCATGGAGTGGCTCCGCCATATGTTACCCTGGACTTGGCCCAACCTGTGTCCACTGTGGTGCTATGGTAGAAGGGAATAGAGTGCCAACTCTTCCCTTAAGGGTGCCATGATATTGCTAATGGGGTTTGTGGCAATTGTACAGTACTCCCCAGTTTATGTTTCGTTCAGTCGCAATTCCGGATAGCAGTCACTTGGTGGGGTCCTACTAATTTTAGCCCGGCTCGCCCTGTGCTACCTAAACTTAGCCTGGCTATACATGAGTGTACATTATAGAAGCATCGTAAATGTACGTAATGAGGTACGATAAAGTTGACTGCCTAAAGAACTTGGTGGCCGAAAAATACCTTTTCATTTTCAATGTTGTATTTTGAAGGCAAAAGTATGATTTTATTTATATTTTTTTAACAAAAGTAATTACAGAATGAGTCAATGAGTCTGCATTGACAATATTAATTTTTATCAATCATAAATTTCAAAGATCATGTTCAGTGTTTTGGCAAAGTTACTGCAAAGTTTGCCGGGTCCATAGGCCTGCCTGGAGTGCCTCAGCTTGAATGGGCATCAACAGTTGAGTGACGGGCATGTTACTTTTGAAAGTGTAGGGGATTATTCTCCGCCCACTCGGCCACTTTTCTTTCCCGGCAGACAGAATCCTGTATGTGAAAATAACTAGAGGTACATTCGTGATCATACCGTAATTTCATTAGCTCTGACAACATGGGCGTCCAAGGTTGAGGCAAGGGGGGACACTTGCCCCCCTGGAAAATCAAAAACGAAGAAAAAATAACTAAACCTTCAAGACTACTTCTGTCAAATTTTGAAATGATCTCACACCATTTTGCATCTAGGCTCCTTGAAAAAGACAAAAACTTTTCAAAGGGGAGGGACGCCCCCTCCCCCAGGCCAGCGACAATCCTACTTTGATGTGACCTCTCAAAGTGGTTTCCCCCCAGCTACGGGCCTGCTAATCTGATCAATTAAAGTTTTTCCCCCATGATGTGACAACATAGCCTAACTTAACACATACAGTAATTGGCTTTTTTTTTTTTTGGGGGGGGGGGGGGGGGGAAAAAAATTGTTTAATATTACTATACGTGTGATTTACGTACCAATTTGCTGTTAATACGTTTGCTAAACAATTGAACTTCTTTACGGCGGTTGATTTGTACGTACATGGACAGCCGGGCTCTAATTAGTAGGACCGCTTGGTGCTGGGCTTCCAGTATGTTAGTAAATATCTGCACACTGTATACTATGCATAGTAATGTGTAGGCCTATACTTACGGAACCATTATGCTGCAAGCACATTTTGAGGAAGCTGTATGTTTTCATGTATAGTTTTTGGTTCCTTGCGTTAGCAAAAGGAACCTATGTAGTCAGCTTGGCGTGTGTGTGTGTGTATGTGTGTGTGTGTGTGTGTGTGACACTTGCTTCGGTACGCTGTAACTCAACAAGGGAAAGTTGGACTAAACTGAAACTTGGTATATGGATCTGTCATAGTGAGAAGGTGTGCCCTATTGTTTTTGGTGGAGGTCAAAGGTCATGTGGGGTCACCAGGGGTCAAAGACCGAAAACCTTGTTTGCACGATATCTCAAGGTAGGAAGCTTGGATAAATTTCATACGTGGTATGTAGATGCATTATGGAGAGAAGATGAATGCTGTAGCTTTTGTTGGAGGTCAAAGGTCATCTGGGGTCACCAGCAGTCAAACACTGAAAACTTGTTGTTAAAACAATATCTCAAGGTAGGAAGCTTGGATAGATTTCATACTTGGTATGTGGATGACTTATGGTGAGAAGATGAATCGTGTCATTTTTGGTGGAGGTCAAAGGTCATTTGGGGTCACTGAGAGTCAAATACTGAAAACCTTGTTAACGCAATATCTCAAGGAAAAAATCTTGGATAGATTTCATACTTGGTATATAGATCCACCATAGTGAGAAGCTGTGCCATACAGTTTTGGGTGGAGGTCAAAGGTCATCTGGGGTCACCAAGGGTCAAAAACTGATAACCTTGTTGTTAGCACAATATCTCAAGGTAGGAAGCTTGGATAAATTTCATACTTAGTGGATGCCTTATGGTGGGGAAAAAATTTTGGTGGAGACCAAAGGTCATCTGGAGTCACTGGAGGTCAAACTCTGCAAACCTTTTCAACTCTATATCTCAGTGTAGGAGGCTTGAATAGATTTTTGCTTTGAGGTGTTGCATTAAATCTAGCAGAAAATCCATATGAGATTTGTTGGATGTCAGAGTTGAAATCACCAGATGCCAAAAAGCAAATTCCCAAGAATTCCTAAAGTCAAAGAATATAAGCACAAAACTGTATCATTGACTGAAAGATGTGGGACATCTTTCAGAGATGCCAAGTATCTCAATTTTAATTGAAATTATAGTATTATGATTTTAATCTATAATCCTGCCATTATGAAAATGTGCATCAAGTACTACTTTTTAATATTGCAGAAGATTCTCTGCCCACAAAGCAGAGGACTGTTGTGAAAGTTCACTAGACAGACAACATTTGTCCTTAGATTAGGACATGTGAGCTTGCAGGAATTGGAAATTAGAATTGATTAATTAAATGCTACTATGGGTTGTTAGTTTTATAAAGAGAACCAAGTTACTGATCATTTGGATCAGATACCATTGAGCGTGCATGAATTGTGATTGCTTTAATTGAATAAAACAAATTGTAACTGTATACTGTCTGTGTTGATATCCCCTGAAGTGCCTGTGGGCTGTATTTCTTCAGAACAATTTATTTATGCTTGAATGTGTTAACACAAGATGTGCATTGTCTACAGAGCAGATTTTGTGAATCAACAGAAATACTGGTTTATTCAGTAGTTGGCTCAGTTTCATTACATTCAGCAAGGAACCACAGTGCCCATTGGGCTCTTGTTCATAAATACTGTTGTACTCCTCCATTGGTTAATAATATTTTCTATAATAGTTTAAAGCTTAGATGAGTTACAAATACAACGCAAAGCTGTTTTTGCAAACTTTTATTCTCCAAGTTAAAACAAACGTCACAAGGGTACTCATTAGCAACATAGGATAACATTAAAATTAACATTTCCGAGGTGAAATTTGTTATTGGAATGGTGAAAAATAATTATCAAATGCACGTTTCAGGTTTATAATTTAATATAAAAAATGCAAGGCAGTTATCCAATGGATGTGGTGTTTATAATTCAGTAATATTCCATTCAATTGTATTTTCAAAAAATATTTTCGCAGTACCATCGGGTACGGTTCTCATCGATACTTTGGTATCTTATGATGGGTGGTAACATATGGGTACCGGTATATACTTGTACTTACAAAAATCCGGTATACCGTGAAATATTAGTCCCATTGCATGACATAATTTGGCGTAATTCTGTGGCGTACATCATACAAACTTTTCAGTATGTATAGGCCTAGGCCTACTATGTGAATTTGAGAAAGGTTGAGACCAGACAAAGCTTTTGATTCCCTGACATAGAGGAATCTATGCAACGGTGATGCCATGTTAGCCGTATGTATGTGTGTGTCTGCTGTATGTATGTGTGTGTGTATGTGACACTTAGCTTGTAAACACTATCTCAAGAAGGGTAACCTCAAAACATGAGTTTAGGGAGAGAACGTCATTAGCAAACATGATTGGTGCTTCGAAGATTGCTTTTTAAGTTTCATTGGCAAGGAATCACTAAGCCTTTTGGCTTTCTGGTGATATTTCCGCAATGACAGTAATGAACACAAAACTTTCAAGGTATTTGCACTTCTTGAGGCATCATTTTACTAAAATGGAGTAAAAGAATTGGGTCTTACCATAGAAATAAAAGTAAGGGAGAACACTGACACAATGCATCCCTGCATGTTTAACCGGTGAAGCCACGAAAATGGTGAGGGCGCTTCCGTTGTACGGCAGAAGACCGGTTGATTAGTGTGTCTCCGTACGTACAGTGTGCATTCTGCTGCAGAAGTTACAGCTTATTTTATCCGTTTTTCGAAAGATTAGGAGTAGTTTTCACAACAGGAATAAGTCAGGGTGCCTTAGGTATTTTGTTTTATACTCCTAACTTGAAAACTTGTAGTTTCCTTGCCAATACTTGGGGCAAAAGCAATGATGTGATATTTGTATTACGCGCCGTTTCTCTGTTGCTGTACAGCCTAGCCAAATCAATGGCTTCAGTCCAGATCAGCAGAGGTCATTCTCCCTTACTTTTCTTTCTGTGGGTCTTACAGTTAGAAGTAGGAGTTGTCCAGGAATTAGTTGAATGATCTACAAACTTTTTGTTGCAAACACTGTTCATCAGTCCACGTCAAGTCAGTGTTAATAAGGATGTCAAATTGAACATGACATGTAGTTCGAATGCATTCTGCAAGTGAAAGTGTGTGTTATACTGTAGTTCAAGGTATAGCATGTGGCTAGCTCGAAAAGCTTGAAACTGCTTGAATTTAAAATATCTTATTTTCATGGCCTTTAATACATTGGAGTGATAGTTGAAACTTGTCTCATATACAGTAGTTAAATGTAAATTGAGTTTAACTTAAAGGGAAACATTGCATTTGTTGTACATAATTTTCATTTTTTTAAAACCAAGGCAGCACGGTAACTTTCTTTCCAAGAAATAAGGTTCTCACAACAAAAAGTCAGTAATATATTGCTCAAGAATAATTTGTTGGCCCAAACTTTCAAAATTTCAAATGATGCAACATCCGAAACTCTTGTGATACACAACATTTTGAGGAGGTAGAGCTGTTGCTTGAGTTTATTGGTAGGACTGGATGGTTTAATAATGACTGAAGCTACAATCCTGGACAAAATTATCTGGGACAAATCCCCGCACCCCACCTCAATGTTGGCTTTGAAGGTGAATTAAAGTTGAGCGCTGAAGAAAAGAGCGCGCTTTTCGTTTCTTCTCAACATTGAACGAGGGGTGGAGGGGAAGGTCCGGAAGCGTCCCAATAATTTTGTCCAGGATTGTAGATATTCTTTGCATGGCATTTTGGTGCATTTGAAACACGGTATTTCCCTTTAATGGTTATACCTGGTCCTCGGGAAATTTCAGCAATCAAAGTGGGCCTTGATTTACGAAAGTTTGTGAAACTCGGATGTACTATACACACCTAAGTTTCTACTTCTTCTTAAACTGGGATAATTCATTAAATATTGCATCAGTATGGTGAGATTTATCATTGAGAAAGCTTTGAAAAGTTCTTGAATACTATTAGTGCCAGTTTTGGTGATTTTGTTGCATTGAAAGTAAATCCCATTCTGAAATTAAGAGCTTTGGGTGTGGGTGTGCACAAGTCTTTTGTATATTGAAATGTTTCATTTGTGGGATCTGTTTGCAATTGTGCAAGGAATTGTGGGAAGTGTGGATGTTAAACATGTCTCAGCATGCAGAGTGTGGGGAAAAATGTAATTCAGGACACATTTTAAAACAATGTTGTTTAAAGGCATATATACATGCTGTTCATGACGCAAAACCGCAGGTAGCAAAAAACCCTCCGTACTACTTCAGTTTGATCTGTATAGAAAGGGATGATTTGAATATTTTGGAAAAACCTTATTATATTAGCATGAGTTGTACGTATTGCAGTATCACTCTTTATCCCCAGATTTTAGGATGTGCTCAGGCACTGTCGAGATTGCAGAATGGCATATTATTTTCTTTTTTTAATAAAAAACTACTAAGTTAAGCAGGCGAATTACTTGGCATGTTTCTAGTAGCTTCCTGCTTGTAACAGTTGATGGTGTTGTAAAGTGTACACTTGCTTCAATGTTTATAAGTGTGCAGGTACATTTAACTTGAGTCCTTCAAAAACAAAAGGAAAAGTGGATTACAAAACCAACTATTGTTTTTCAGTTTATATTTAGTAAATTGCCCTCACTGCATTTTCTTTGAACAAGGTAAAAATGAAATTGGAAGGATTTCCCAGGGATTATTAATTCTTGAAGTGTGTGTACGTGTTTTACTAAACTCAGTTTTTCTATGCATGTATAGTTTATGGTTAACTTGCGTCCTTGTGAGAATCACTGAAAAATCACGTAGATAACAGATGATACCTGGATCAGTACAGCAAATCTTTAGAGTAACATCATCAAGGGTGGAAGTGAAATCAAAAATAGATCATTCAGGATGACAGAAAATATAAACAAGATAGCCTATAGGTCAAAGTTCTCCCTGTGATATGTTAGTGTTAATGTGGAAGATATGTTCAACTTATTCTGTCAGGTATTTTACACTTGTTGCAGCGTATTGCCTCTACTCCCTCCTCCTTGGCCTTCCTTCATCCTTGCCACATCATCCTGCAGTCGTGGCTGTTCACAAAACCGGTTTTGATTTTGAAACCGGTTAAAACTGGTTTACTGTGATTTAGTTTTGAAATTTTTGCACACGGAAAAACTGGGTATTGAAAAATAACCAGTTTAAACGATCAAGGTTAGACTTATGTTTCAAAATTTCGCAAATTTACACTTTTTTGCCACAAAGTTTGCTATCTTTTGAAACAAATGTATACGGGAATATCATGGACCGTAACTTCCATAAAACTTCCGACAATTTCCAGTACGTAACTACACCTTGTGCAGGACTCATATGCAAGGCCATTGTACTTTTTTGAAAAAGTGGTTTTGATTCAAAAATTGGTCTAAGCAGCTGCAAAACCAGTTTCTGGTTTTGAAATAACAGTCACAGCCTTACCTACAGTACCTCCTTCCATCCTGGACTTATCCAAGGGCGGTGAAACCATGAAAGGCCCAAGCTAAAAACATTAACTTGTCACCTACAGAAAAAAAACCACTGCATGTCTTGAGTGTGGGAAGCGCATCCCACACTGACACCCTGGATTTGTATTGTGATGTATGGCTTCTAGATTACTCCTCCGTGTGTAGGAGAGTTCCTACAGGACTCTCACCATCTCTTACAGTGTGTGTATGAACTACTTTTGATTTGTCCTCCTCCCCCTCCCCCCTCCCCCACCCTTTGGTGAAACAACCATACTAATATATTGATGTGGATGTATGGCTGCATACAGTATATCACTCAGTGTCGTAAGTCTGGGACATCTGCCTCTCATTGAGATCAACTGTTTGTATTCAGACATGTATGATGTACAAAGGCACATGAGGCCAAGGGTGGGAGGGTGGAAGGTTTGGAATGGCAGTAGAACCCTTTGGAGCAAAAATTCATTTATTGTGGTTCAAAAATTTTCTGTTTTGGTTGCAAAATTTATGTCATAATTGTTTGTCATTTGGGGAAACTTTGAGGGTAAATGCCCTTCACCCCACCTTGTGAAATGTCTTCTTGTGTACCTTTGGTGTATGCTCTTTAAAAGCATATGGATTACTCTTTTTTATGGAGGAGGGTGCTTTCAGCATCCCCTGAGTTAGTGAGTTAGATGAGATTTTATGGCTCAGTTTGTAACCAATTGGTTTAAGTTGGACTGGCCACTTTTTTCCAGTTGTGGCTCAGCATCCCCTGAGGTACATGGAAGAACTTTCTAGAGCCTGTCTGGTATATACTTATATGAATTTCAGAAAGTGTCAAAAATGCTTAGTAAAAGTAAATTTATGAAAATTAATAACAGTGGATCTGGTGGATTGATAACAATTATACTCTGTTCGTTGATTGCAGTCAGGTTGTTCTAATAGAAGATTAAAACTTGTATTTGCTAAATTAAGTGAGGATGGGTTTGATACCCCCCCCCCTTTCCCCTGCATTTACCATTCATGTAGCAGCTATACCACTGGCATGTACTACTAGACATAGTATAATTAGCCGTGAAGATTTTCTAGAAGTCGTTGGTCTATATTACAGTATGGTCCATAAGGCAGTTAGCTCTGGATCTTGACTTGTCTTCAGGATGTCTGGATCTTCAATAAGTCCCAAGTTTGCACCAGAAGGTGAAAATCAAAAACAAGTCAAAAAAAAAAAAATCAGGAAATTGGAAGAATAAGGATCGTTTGGTTGAATTGTCAATCCTGTAACCCCCACTGCACTATATAACAACACCACCAGGTCAGGAATTTAAGCTAGACACCCCTAGGTATGTTTGGAATGTCACAGTCAGTACAGATTCCCCTCTTGTCTGCTATGGTCTCTGGGACTCTCTTCTTGGCCAGTACACAGCTTGGCACACACATAACTGTGTATCAGAATTGTTGTTATCCTGTAATGTACACAAAAATATATCGTACTCTGTGTCTGCTAGGTGATGTGTTTGTGAGTTTGGTAGTTTGAACTCTCTGGTTGCTGCCTAGATTGCTCTGCCATTCTTGCAGGAATTTTGTCCTACCATTGACAACTGGACTTTCTTGGCAAGGTCTGACATTGTGGTTTTAATACACAGATGCTGTGGTTTGGACTTTTGGCAAGGTGCAAGATAATGTGTGGGTTGAATAAAAAGTGTAAAGGGGCCAAAAGAAAATAAAAAAAAAAAAATAAAAATAAAAAAAAAAACAAGGAATGAAAGGTTTGTGGTCTGTAGTGATCAATATCTTCATGGTCCTTAAGGGTAAAAGTTTGTATTCTGACAATATGAGATGGTGTGTACAATGCAAACATTTAACCACTAGTGAGTAACACATTGAAAAGAAAGAAACTAGTGAAAATGTTCTGTTTGCAACTCAATGGAGAATAGCCATAGCAGATAACTACAGGTTAATGTTAAACAAATATAAACCCTTACCTGTATAGGTCTCTGATGGGTTCACCAGAATTGAAATACCGCTCACTGAGACTCTGGGGCTGAGGCAAGGTATAGTAAGTAAGAGTTCAGAGTTTAAACACTCTCTCTATATATTTATATATATCACTCAAATAATACGCTGTAGTCACAAACACTTCTCTAGTCACTGGTTCACTAAAAGCTCTGGTAAAACTTCACTGTGTAACACTGATTCTCACATCAAAAGTTCTGATATACACTAAGCACTAAAAACCCCACCAGGTATCCTGTATGGAGAGGAGATAAAATGCAAAGTCAATATTAACAAATCTCCCCCTTTCTCTTTTGGAAACAACTCAACTTCTGATAGGATACTGATGAGGAACACAATAGTTCTGTAAGCTTCCCATTTGTAGGATGTCCATAAGTTCCTTACAAGATGCTCCATGTTTTGTCAAGCAATTTGAAATTTGAGCTCCACTCTCAATCCACTTTACACTAGAAAGTTCTCCTTTATTAAGCATCTCCTTGATGCTTCCTATCTCCACCCGTAAACGCTTTTCACTCACTGCTTTGGTGGAGTAAATGTTCTCAAATAAGGATTTGTTGTCAGTACACACTTCAATTGGAATTTTATTTTTCTTTGGCTTGTTAAAAACCACCTCTGACAGCAAATAGCCAAGACAATATGCTGAGTCAAGACCATCAGCCATTGAGAGGGCCTCCGCAGCTAAGGTGCTCCGCACAACTCTTCGAATTTTCCCAGATCGCCAGGAGAGAGGACAAGACCTGTTGTCTTTTCCAGTCAAAAACACAATGTGACCACCAGCACTGGAGACTCCATCTGTCAAATTAGCATATGATGCATCACAAAATACTGTCAACCTCAACTGCTCTAAATCTCCCAAATCAGGAAAGAGGATGTTGCTCTGTTTTAATTTCAACTTTTTAATCACCTTGTTGGCATGTAGCAAATCTTTCACTTTAGGTTCTCTCGTTGCAGTACTAAGCTCCAAGGCATCGTAGCTCACATCAGGTCTGGTTTGGTTAGATGCCCACTGCACTTGACCTATGGCACCTCGTAATTGGGTAACTTCACTCTTTTTGAGTAAGAATTCTTTTTGGGCCACTCTTTTTGTTGGAACAGGGATCTCAGAAATGGAATCTATGTAGGGATCTTGTGTGAGCACGATCCCATCCTTTTCATGGGCAATCTCCAGGCCAATATAACGGAAAGCACCTTCTCCCTCCTTTCCAATCTTGAAAGCTGACTTCACCTTGTCCACCACCATTCTTTGGAAGTCTTCTGTTCCAGCCCACAGAAAGTCATCAACATGTAATATGAACATGCCACTCAATTTCTCATCATGATGCCAGTAAAAAAGTGCCAGGTCCACTTCTGAATGTGAGCATCCATATTTAGTGAGCTCATCCCTCACACTGAAATACCAGTTCCTTGAGGCATCATTCAATCCATAGACACATTTTTTCAATTTCCAGATTTTGCCAGGCACAGCAGCCTCTTTTGGTGGCCTCAGAAACATCTCACGATTAATCTCATTCCCTTGTAAAAATGCAGCTTTAATATCTATGGAATGACATTTCCAGGAAAGGGTAGATGCCAGTGCCAGAAAAACCTTCATTGTCTCTTTAGATACTGTTGGAGAGTCAGCCTGAACACACTTCTGCTCTTCAAAGCCACGAGCCACAAGTCTGGCCTTGGCAATTCTTTTTCCACCAACTGATTTCTCTGTTATCACCCATCTAGTGGAGATTACTTGCTGGCCACGATCCTCTATCTCCTCATATACTTGAAATTTCTTCCAACTGGCAAGTTCTTCATCTTTGGCAACTCTTACTTCTGGATCATCATGTCTGTGTAAGGGAATGAAAACAACATTGGCCTCTTCACTAGTACCTGCCTCATCTGTCTCACCTGAATTTGTCTCCACAACTTTCCAATCTTCAACATCATTATCAAAATCCAGCTCTTTTAATACTGAAGAGTCACCCTTTTCCTTTACATAAAACCACTTGCGGTACTTTCCCGTAGCCTTTCCAGATCTTTGAACAACTTCACATTCAATCCATTCACTCCCGCCAGTCGGTAAGTAGGTGATGTTTTGTTTAACTTTTGGCAGGGCCTGAGTAGACTGTATTCCTCTTCTCTGGTCAGCTTGGTTTTGAACTTGGGTAGGCTCTCCTTCTTCTCTGTCATCCAACACTGTCTGAGGAATGTCACTGGAATCATCTTCCTCTTCTACTGGCTGACTTAATGTATCAGCATCGCCACTTCTTGTTTGCAAGTTTTCATGATCCTTCTTTCCTTGTATTTGTGGTTTGGAGTCATTCACAGGCGGTCTGTCCAACTCTTTCTCAAGTCTGAGCAGACGGCAGGGGTGCACTCTCACATAAACACTACCATGACGGACAAACACCACCTTGCCATCTTGTCCGAGAACTTTGCCAGGCCCTTTCCATTTGTTACTATCATCTCGCTTGTAATACACCTTGTCACCTGGCTGAAAGAGATCATCGGAACTTCTTATCTTGTGTCGAAGGGCTCTTCTTATTTTCTCAGATGCCTCAGCTTGAATGAATGCTTTGCGACTGGCATGTAGGGCATTTAAATGTTTTGCAAAGATGTCACTCACTGTGGTTCCATCAAGAGCTGGAGCTTGGTCAGAAAGCACTGATGGCAGGTTGGGATTCCTGCCAAACACAAGCTGATACGGGCTATACCCATAAACCATCTGCAATGAATTCTTGGCATTCACTGCCCACACCAGAGCCAGCTCAATGTCCATGTTGGGGTAGTCCTCCAAAATCTTCTGAACGCAATTATCAACCACTGCATGATTTCTCTCACATAGCCCATTTTGCCAGGGACTGCTGCCAGCTGTGTTCCAGACCTCAACGTTTAGATTTTCAGCCATATCTCGAAAATTCTCATTGGAAAATTCTCCACCATTATCAGAGAGAAACTTTCTAGGTGCTCCCATACCACTGCCAATCCATAACTTCATAACTGTGTCAATGATCACCTTTGGGGTCTTTTGGTAGATAACACCCGCCATGCTGAAACGTGTTGCAACATCAATAATGTGTAAGAAATAGACGCCACTCTTCCATTCTTTGAGATCCAATGCAACAACTTCATTGAATTCTCTAGCCACAGGCAGTCCAACGACAGGCCTAGGAGGTGTTTTCTTGTATCGTTTACAAATATCACACTTTGATACAATTTCATCAACTAAATCCATGGTTTCCTGATCAGACACATTGGCATCTTTCAACAGGTACTTCAATTTCTGTGCAGTTGGGTGGGCAAACTGCTTGTGCAGCTTCTCAATTCTCTTTCTCTTTTCTTTAGGACAACTCTCCTCTTTCACCACCAAAGCCTCAACTGTGTCACCAACAGGAATAGTAGTTTCTACAATTGGGATGCAGTAATGACCAGAAGAAGTACACTGGAGATCCACAGTCTTTCCAAAGATGGTGGCACAGTCATTTTCTAAATCAAGTTTCACCTTTGCCTTTTTCATAGCAGGTTTCCCCAGCAGTAGAGGGATATCACTCTCCACTACATCAGTCATTACTTGGCATTTCACACCTGCAATTTCGCATGGGATGGTGACTTTCTCCTTAGACTTCAAGCGCTTTCCACCTCCAAATTTGAAGACTGTGTCACCTTTGCTCCTTATTACCTGTGCCTTCTGTTCCTCTTCAAGCATATCAATATAGTGAGCCATCCAGGCTTCACCCGCCACGGTTGAGCTGCACGCACTGTCTAGGACAGCGGCACCCAAAGCCTCAGTCAATAATACTTCTGTCTCTGACTGTTTGTTCCCAGTGAACAACACAGCCTCTTCCTCCTTGTTACCTGTTTGCAATACACTTCTCTGCATGTTCTCGTAAGAATCTGGGCAGTCTTTTAGAAGATGTCGGATGGATTCACAACTGCTACACTTCAAAGGGTACCCATCTGGCCCAAGGGGATTAAGTCGCTTGGTTACACCCTGGGTATTTTGTCTACCTCCCCTGTTGCCACGACCTCTTGTGAAATTCTTGGTTCGATCAAACTGGGGCGTGTTGTACCTCCCACGTCCATTGCCTCTAAAACCCCCTCTACCAGTAAAGAATGCTGTTTCCTGAGTACTGATAAAGGATGGTTCGGTCTTGATGGCTGCACCCTCTTTAGCTTCTGCTGAGGGCATAGACTGTTGTCCAAAGAACTTCTTCAGGGAGTTCTGCATTTGAGCAAACAAATTGTCTGGTTCTTTATAATCCACAGCTGTGAGCACTAATTGTCGGTCTTTATGCTCTAACTGAGCACTCTCCAAAAGTTTGAAGGCCAGAACCGGTTGAGGCAGCTCCATCTTATATTTCTTGGTTTTATTATACAGCTTTTCAAATTCAATTACAAACTCTTCCATAGTTGTCTCTGCTTTCCTTCGATAACGATCGAAGGTGGTGTATGCTTCATAGGCAGCAGACAGTTCATCCTTCTTAAAGACACTGTCCATAAACTTGATGAGGGTTGCAACACCTGTATCCTTTTTCAATTCTTCAAGATCTACTTCACTGAAGACCTTGTCCCTTATAGACTTGGCTCCCTCTTCAGGAAGGGATAAGGCAACAGCCAAACCATGCTTTTCCTTTTTAAGCTCTGTGACTTCTTGCCAGGCTTTAACTTCTTCGATCCATCTGGCATAGGGTTTCTTTTCACTGAATGCTGGTGGGGTTTTGTAACTTGCCATGATGCTGTATACCTGTAGTTATTCTTCAGCAACCAGGCTCTGCTACCATGTTAAACAAATATAAACCCTTACCTGTATAGGTCTCTGATGGGTTCACCAGAATTGAAATACCGCTCACTGAGACTCTGGGGCTGAGGCAAGGTATAGTAAGTAAGAGTTCAGAGTTTAAACACTCTCTCTATATATTTATATATATCACTCAAATAATACGCTGTAGTCACAAACACTTCTCTAGTCACTGGTTCACTAAAAGCTCTGGTAAAACTTCACTGTGTAACACTGATTCTCACATCAAAAGTTCTGATATACACTAAGCACTAAAAACCCCACCAGGTATCCTGTATGGAGAGGAGATAAAATGCAAAGTCAATATTAACAGTTAATGTGTGTTTGTGTGTAGCTGACTAAATGTAGTAGGCCTACATGTTTGGTACAGTGGTATAGCTAGGCACTGAAAGGAGCGTGAAAGAGTTGGACAGGGCAACATTTTGGAGGGGCGAGATGAGTAGGTCCCTAATGTAATCTCACTACTACTCACCTCACCTATCTCTATTACCTATTTCTGTTGTACAGTCCCAGTACCATGGAACATGCACTGTCACTGTTTTAATCCCTCCCAGATGGTGTTGTACTCACCTGCTCATTTCCTTGCTCTAAGTTCCTCTTTCTGCATTGTCAAAGGGCACTTTGGATTGAGAGTGGCTCCTGATTCAGTTGGCCTCAGTTTCACCCTTGCTTACAGCAACTGGAGCTGAAAGTTGGATAGATTTATGAGTTGGGCTGTAGGCATCTGTATCTAGGGGATTCTTGAGGCATGCTTCTCAGGAAAATTATTTGCATTGTCTTTTTATCAGTCTGCACAGTGTATACAACATTTAGGATAGGGGTGGGGGATAGGGGTAAAGGGGTTGGGCCCCTGCAGCTGCCAAAGTTGCCCCAAGATAGGCTTTGAGGAGGGTGAAAAATGTACTAAATGTGGCCAGCCTTTCCTCCTACATAATTGACAACAAAAACGCTCGTCACATGGACGCTGAAAATTTCCCACAAGTGTGGTCAGTGACAGAGCTTGGTTTTCATGATTTTCATGAAAAGAGAAATCTACCAACCAGGGAGTTTTGGGAAACATATGCATCCATAAAAAAGTTGACAGTATGTGTGTGTATGTGCTTGTAAACATGACATCTCAAGAAGGGAAACTCTTGACAGTTCTCATACTACTGTAGGCATGTTGATGACCCAATTGAGTGTAAGAATGCTGTACTTTTTAGTGGGGTTCAAAGGTCATCTGAGGTCACCAGAGGTCAAACTCTGAAAATCGTGTTAGCATGGTACCCTCAAGATAGGAAGCTTGGATACTTTTCATACATAGCATGTAGATGCAATAGGGTGTGTCGTTATGAACAAAACCAGATACAGATACACCGGTTGGCAAATACCTGGTATTACCAGGTATACCAGAAAATTTCGCAGAACCAGTACTTCACTCATTAACTGCACTATCGATCAAACGTTAGCATGCACTCTCCCCAAGACCAACGGATATATTCACTCTTTCATTACGGCGATTTTTCCTATTTTCTCTTTGCAGCAAGATATTTCCAAGACTTGAATAAAAGTTTCATTTAAAAAAGAAAAGAAAAGAACCCATTAAAAAGCAATGCAAGTATGGCATGGAAATGTACCGTAGCCTGCCTCTCATCTGTGCTAGCTGGGTGTACTGTATTCGTGAACGCTGCGTGTACGGTTCACAGCACAAGCTGGGTCGGTCTGACCACAGCTGTACGGTGTGCTAGTAGAGCATTATAATTGGTATGCACTATGTATGGGGTTTACCTGGTAAGAATTCCAGCCGCAATGCGCAGAATCGGTATTGAAACAAACACCAGGTGAAGTTTGTACACACTAAGAGGAATCGGTATACATAGCAGGACCTGCAATTCCCTGTTCATGCTGCCTACTAAACAGTTACCAGGTACGAACGTATGAACTGTGCAGAATCAATTTCTGCCAATTTTTCGGAGTATGTGACAAACTGTAAACAGTTACGTGCATGAAAGGATTCGAGATAGGGAACTTCGTGGGATAGTGCACTGCTCTTACAGTAGGCCTACTGTGGTAATGATTTTAAGCCATTAGTCGTAGCATGTTATGGGTTAAATTTATCAGCTTGCGGTTTTTCAGTACACGTGCTAAGATTGTGTACGTGGATAGCAGCTAGTGTCTTGGATTTTAACGTAACATGAACAGGGTAAACAGTGAGAAGCAGTAACAGTAACAAAATTGTGTTTGGTATTTCTGTCGGGTATGCTTTTTACCAGGTACGTGGGCATGTTTTCCGGGATGCCTGTTATTTTCGGTATATTCGTTTTCAACAAATTTCAATATCGCCGGTATGGGTATGAGTGAAATACCAGGTACACCTGGTATATCGAAATACCGACGCACCCTAAGATGAAATATATATAAAGAGAAAGAATGCTCAATTGCTTTTGGTGGAGTTAAAAGGTCACTTGACGTCAACCGAGGTAAAACACAGCAAACCTTGTTAACACCTTATGTCAAGGTAGGAAGCATACTTTCCTACTATGCACATGTATGTAGATGCATTATATGAAGAGTAAGAACCTTATCATTTTTGTGGTGGGTCAAAGGTCATCTAGATGTCAAAATCTGAAAACTTTCAAAATGCTTAAAACTTTTTAGGTAGGAAGCATGTTTTACTTTTCATATTTGACATGTAGGTGCATTAAATCAAGAGGAAGAACGTTATTGCCTTTTGTGGGATTTAAGTCATGTGAGGTCATAAGAGGTGGAAATATCATCTCTGGTAGAGGTCAAATGTCATCTGAGATCACCACAGGTCAGTCTCTTAACACCTTGTTATCAATGACATCTCAACATAGGAAGCATGGATATTTAGTACCCTGTTTTTTGTTACAGGTCAAAGGTTATCTGAGGTCATTATAGGTCAACAACCAAAAAGCTTCATGCTTGGAGGCATGGAAACTCTTATAAAGGTTATGGTATTTGTAGTTACCCTATTGAATGCAAGAATTGATGTGTTGATGTGGTGGGTGAAAAGTCATTTGAGGTCACCAGAGGTGAAGGTAGTCCTGAATATTTATCATACTTTGTGTATGGATGCTTCACATTAGTCCAAGACAAGTACAGTGTGGGAGCTACTGCTGTTCCGGTTGAAAGCTGGAGTTCAGTCAAATGAGTCAGATGAGTTATCGAAAGCTTCAGTGCATTTTTACATTTCTGATTTTTTCCAAAACATATTTTAAAAAAGCCCTTGTGAACAAAATAATGAAAATTTATATAGGGATATCCCCAGGACTTTTTGGGCGCAGATCACAATGACCATGGTGGCTTTGTGGCATCTCGGGAGAGAAATCTGAGGGTACTGGGTGTGTGCTTCTACATATAGTATCCTAACTATTTTTATCTGATATATGTAGGATTGCTCCCATGCCATGAATGATTGGGGGAGTTCCCACCTTCACAAAAATGTTGGAGGGTGTTCCAAACAGGTGGAATTTTAGAAATTTTAATTAGAAACATATTAAGTATCTGTGTGGGGTACATCTGCTGTATACAAAGTGGAAGCCAACCTCACTCTTTCCTAGTCCCTAGCCTTGATTTTGACCTATTAATCCACAGTGGCATTAACTTAAAGGCAATAGGCAGTCGCCCCAAAATTTGCTTTGAAAAATCAGCAAACTCTTGCAAATCTCCTCATATTGATTGCATTACAAGCACCTCTGAAGACGCTTTGAACATAACTGTTACAAACAATAAAGGAAAGCAAGCAGAAATTCTTGAATTTCACAATTCACTAACAAAAATATTGTATGATGATCAAAATAGGCCATTCATAAACTAGAGTGACCGGACATAATTACTCTGATTGGGGTGACTGCATTTTCCCTTTAACCATTAGAACTGCACATCAATGTGCAGTCACTGAAGACTTAAGAATGGGCCTTTTTAGTGTTCAGTGGTAACCCAAAATAGCTGCATTTCTGCAAAAACAAGGCATCAAGTGTTGCCTTAATTTTTTTTGGAGCAGTGTGTACTGTATGATATGACCTTTCCTCATTTTCGTTTGATGTCATAGCATGTTGGTATGGGTCTATGAGGCTTCCTAAAATTTTGGAGTTTTTCTACCCCGTGTAGGTTTTTCCTGTGCCCAGAATTTACCCCTTTGTCTATAGGGTGGTTTAAGTTTGTTTAGGGCTCTCTTTTGTTTCCCCACCAGACTGATTTTATGACATTGTAGACTTGTTTCAAGTCCTTCATTGATATCTTTATGTACTGAACATATGGCTGACCCATTGTGGGCTATTATCCTAAACATATTAGTGTGCCCTGAACTACTGTAGAAGCAAGGTGACCAGTTTGGGGCCAGGGTCCATTCCAGGGTTTACATCTGTAACTTTTGTTAGGCTCGTTACCATACTATCCACTCCTCTCTTCACCTATAGCTACTCAAAAAACTGTTTTGAAGTTGTGTTTGTTAGGACTTACATTTCACCAGTCAATGTGAAGAGGCCTGCAGAGTGAGTTGTTGAGACACTTACAAGCCAGGCATGATTGAAACATATTACTGTCCCTCTGCAGGGCAGGATGAAGTAGGCCAGGGTCCTTCTCAGAGGTGTCCTTTCCAGTTGTGCTTCCAAGCTGCCCTGCATGGCAATTTAGTGACCTTTCCTAATATAGCACACATCACTGCATAACTCTCATTCTATTCAACTGTTCAGTTCTTTCATTCACGTCACTTCAGGATGTGGCACAGGGCTACTTCATTCAGTTATCATGTAGTGTACATCCATTGGTGTATAAATAACTTCTTAAGTATTCCAGAGATGTAAGGGTCACTGTGTAGTAGTATAAATTCTCTTGTGTTAGAGGTGTGAGGTGGTGTGGAGGTTTATGTTTGGAACTTACCTGTGAAATTTAAAGGGAAAATCTCCACATTCCAGACAGTTCCAGTTCTCCCAACTAAGTTAGTTTTAGCCCCGCCCATAACTGTCTTTAGCTTCTTGTGCGGACACAAACATTCTGCAATCTACTTCACCCCACCTGCTATTTACACATGCAATCCCCACTTACTTGCAACTAGACCCTGGTTAACTAATAGCACAGTGGAGAGAGGGCACCCTCCGGTGGAGGGTGGCCTTCCTTGTCCTCATCCGCTTACCAACAGATCTAGTTGCCTCCCTTGTCCTCTTCTGCTTACCAACAGGTCTAGTTGCGGGTAAGTGGGGATTACATGTGTAAATAGGAAGAAAGTATAAGGGCTTGTAGATTCCCAAACCAGGGAGTTTTGGGGAATTTATTGCTTAAAGCCATATCCTGGTGAGCATTAAAGGCGCTACTGTGTAATCAAAACACTCTCTGTGCATTCTTTGTAATATGGACTACTCTGTATCTTTTGAATTTTGTAACTCTGATGTCAATCAAAGAACAGTCACCAATTGAGACTTTTGCTTTACCCCCAAGTGAAAGTCATACTTGGGGTGATGAGTATCAGTCTTTAAATGAAGTGACTGCAAAAGTGGTTCGACCACTCTGCTGTATTTGGTTCAACAATTGCAAAAGCAATCAGTCAGGCCTCCATTTTAAGAAAATTTTATGGTCATCCATTGGGCAACCTCTCCACCATTTTGGGTTGCCCCCCCCCCCAAAAAAAAATTGCAGAAAACCTGGAAACAATCTGTTAACTTGTTGCATGAATTTTGGTTGTCTGATGGACAACCATCCCACCATTTTTGGTTGTCCGTCACAAAGTTTGGTCGTCGTGGGTAGTGACTAGTCATGGGCAACCGGACTACTCTTAATATCGAGCCCTGTCACTCCAATGGCTTATTTATGGGTGCTGTGGCTGAGTGGGTAAAGGTGGTGGCATTTGAAGCAATAAAGCAATAAAGTTTGGCAACTGGGAGAATGGGTTGGATCCCGTGCCAGTTCAGAGTAAGGTAGGTTTTTCATGCAAGAGCAGTCTGCCGTTTTCCCATCTGAACTGACTTCAAAAGAAACCAAATTTGATCGAAACTGTTGAGTTGGATAGCCACCCGATGTGAAGTTGCTATTCTTAAGCCATATAGGCTTCTCCCACATTTGTGGTTGCTTACTAGTGTTGTAAAACATGTTGTAAAACAACTGTCCTTCAAGGAATTAACCCAGGTATTCCAGATGTAGGTCATCAGTCTTTCTAAGTCATGTCATGAAATGCTTTTCTTCATCCTTAATAATCTGTTAGGTAAAGTAAATTACTTGTTGATATACAATGCAACAGTTGTGTTCTCACATATCCACAATGAGAGTTAGAGGAGAAATTTGATACAGTCAGCAGATTCGTCAAGCAGACATGTTGTAAGTACATACTCGTACTCACGGTTTTGCACAATTGCCTGTACTTGTATTAGTGAGAATGGATTTGTACTTGTACTCACAGATTTTGGAAGGTAGGCATTGAACCAATGCAAATTTTGTACTCATACTCATGAAAAAGATTTGTACTTGCATGTACTCATAACTCAAATCCATATACACTGCACAAATTGTACTCATTCTCATGAAAATGTAGTCACGCTTCATGTCTGGCTTTAAAGGGACTTAATTGAGTTGGTTCATAAATTTCATGATTTTTTGTCACACCTCTTAGTTTTACTCACATCTTGATGGTAAATGGTCAAACTAAGAGATTCTGAACATCAAACACACAACTAAAATGCTAATGGTAGTGTAAGTATGATTAAAATCATTTATTACAAATTCGTGACCAGACACCTTACCATTAGGTATTAAACATATCCAACCCCTGTTCAGATACAACCAATGAGTGAAGCTTGTACCAACTTGATTGACAGGCTGTCAACTCCTCCCATGAACAACAGTTGTGATTCAAGACATCAGTTGTAGATACATGTTGTATTTATCAGAGGCTGGTCTATAAAGGGCGTGGAAAAGTATCGCAAACTACAAGCTCTTAAGCCCATAAAAACTACAAATTTATCACGTTTTCATTAATTATATAGGAAGTGATAAATGAGTAATTAGAAGCACTTTCATGCAATAATTTCCTTCAAACTTGTCACAAAACATTCACCATCAACTCAGTGAGCCCCTTTAAGGTAAGGGCGACTACTACCAAAATTTCTTGATATATAAAAAGAGATATTGGGAGAGGAGAAAGGGGGAGGGGAGGTTGGAGGCAGGACATAACAGGCCAAATGCTTATCATTGTGGACTGTTCATTATTAACAGAACTTGGGCACCCTTATAACCACAATTGTGATTGAAGCTGTGGCGCAAATTTCAAACACCTTATGGAGATTGGAGATTTTGGTCATACCATCTCCCAATTTGTTTGCTCACTGCCTGTCTTTTGAGGTTAGTTTAGTTGTAGGTGACCAAAGAGGGGATGGGCTGTGGTGGCATTGCAGGGGACATGACAGGGCATTCACCCCGCAAGAGTTTCTTTCTCCCTTTTGGCTCAGGTATATCCCACAAATTAAAGAAAAGAATGTCTATTTTGCTCCTCCTTACCTCCTATTAACGTATGTATACCATTATTGCCTGCAACAACAGTCTGGCAACCAGAAAGCCCAAAGGCTTAGTGATTCCTTGCCGAATGGGGATGCTTTGTTGCACTGAGGTTTATCCCTCAAATTTATCTTTCTTGACTACATCATTTTATGTTTTAACAATTTGACCTCTGCTGACCTCACATGACCTTTGAACCCCACCAAATATAACAAAAAAGAAAATCTGAAGTGTCTTGAAAGGGATTCAACTCCAGTGGATCTTGGATCTTGAAAATTCTTGCAAAATTTTGCTTTTTGAACTCTGGTGACCCTAGATGACGATCTTAGGAATACTTGGGATATTTTGCTGTTTGACCTCTGGGGACTTCTGATGACTATCTTGGGAATTCTTGGGGAATTTCACTTTTTGACCTCTGGTGACCCCATATCATGATCTTGGGAATTCTTGGGATATTTTGCTTTTTGACCTCTGGTGACCCTATATAACAATCTTGGGAATTCTTGGGAAATTTTGCTTTTGCTTTTTGGCCTCTGATAACTCCAGATGATGATCTTGGGAATTCTTGGGAAATGTTGATTTTTGACCCCAGTGACGCCAGATTACAATCTTGGGAATTCTTGGGATATTTTGCTTTTTGACCTCTGGTGATCCCATATCAATCTTGGGAATTTTTGGTAAATTTTGCTTTTTGACCTCTGGTGACCCCATATAACAATCTTGGGAATTCTTGGGAAATTTTGCTTTTGACCTTTGGTAACCCAAGATGACCTTTGACCTCAACCAAAAACAATAGGGTTCTTCCTTACATCATGACAAATCTATATACCAAATATGAAAAGTGTCGGTCATTCGTATCTTGAGATACCGTGATTACGAACTTTTCAGCTTTTTACCTCCAGTGACCTCAAATGACCTTTGACCTTCACCAAAAACAAAAGGCTTCTTCCTGTCAACATGACAAATCTATGTACCAAATAAGAAAAGTGTCGGTCATTGCTACCTGGTGATATCATGTTTACAAGCCGTTTACAAGGTTTTCGCAGTTTAACCTCTGGTGACCTCAGATGACCTTTGACCTCTACCGAAAACAATAGGATTCTTCCTCTCAACATGACAAATCTATATAGGCCATTCCCATCTTGAAATATGGCGATTTCAAGGTTTTCGGTTTTTGACCTCTAGTGACCTCAAATGACCTTTGACCTCCACCAAAAACAATAGGATTCTTTCTCTCAACATGACAAGTCTATATACCAAATATGAAAAGTGTCTGTCATTCCTATCTTGAGATATCATGATTAACGAGCTTTTCGGCTTTTTAACTCCGGTGACCCCAAGTGACCTTTGACCTTCACCAAAAACAATAGGCCTCTTCCTCTCAACATGACAAATCTACATACCAAATATGAAAAGTGTCGGTCATCCCTATCTTGAGATATCGCGATTACAAGGTTTTTTGGTTTTTGACCTCTGGTGACCTCAGATGACCTTTGACCTCTACCAAAAACAATACGGTTCTTCCTCTCAACACGACAAATCCATACAGGCTACTCCTATCTTGAGATATCATGATTTCAAGGTTTTCGGTCTTTGACCTCTGGTGACCTCAAATGACCTTTGACCTCCACCAAGAACAATAGGATTCTTTCTCTCAAGATGACAAACCTATATATCAAATATGAAAAGTGTCCGTCATTCCTACCTTGAGATATCGCGATTACGAGCTTTTCGGCTTTTTACATCCAGTGACCTCAAATGACCTTTGACCTTCACCAAAAACAATAGGTTTCTTCCTCTCAACATGACAAATCTATATACCAAATATGAAAAGTGTCGGTCATCGCTACCTCGAGATAGCGCGATTACAAGCCATTTACGAGGTTTTCGCAGTTTAACCTATGGTGACCTCAGATGACCTTTGGCCTCTACCAAAAACAATAGGGTTCTTCCTCTCAACATGACAAATCCATATACCAAATATAAAAAGTGTTGGTCATCCCTATCTCGAGATAACGCGATTACAAGGTTTTCGGTTTTTGACCTCTGGTGACCTCAGATGACCTTCAACCTCCAAAAACAATAGGGTTCTTCCTCTCAACATGACAAATCTATATACCAAATATGAAAAGTGTCGGTCAATTCTATCTTGAGATATCGCGATTACAAGCAGCGTCACAAACACACATACACACACACATCCACACACACACACATACACACACACACACGACATCACCATCGCATAGATTCCTTGCCTGCCTACGGCAAGGAATCAAAAACCAATAGCACCGTGGGATTCCCTAAAACCTATGACCTAAGACCCAACTCCTCGTTCTCCATTGGACATGCTGGTACCTGGCAACAATTTTCCTGCCCCTCATTTTCCCCTTCCCTCTTATCAAAGTCCAGGTGCTGCTTACTGCTATGGTATACCCAAGCAAAAAAATTCCTGATAGTCCTCTCTTCTTTTTACTAAGTCCAATGTCATTCTGTCAGGACTTGTGCTTTTGCTGTAAGCCTTATAATGTTTGATATCAATGTAATCTAGAAATTACTCATGTCAGGTGTAAGAGAAACTGTCTTCCATAAACTGGTGACCTCTCAAGGAACAGATGATGTAAAAACAGTTTTAATATTTGGGGTCTACGGTTGAAACCATCTCACAGTATTTCTGCGGATTCACTGGAACTTAATACAATGTTATTCGATGTGTGTTTTGGCAGGGAATTGTCACTTTCACAAATTAACTCCGTCCATCCTGCGTGAAACACTCCATCATTTGTTATGTTTATAGCTTGACGTGTGTTTACTTGACAGTTTCTCGTCTTCCATGGAATAGGTAGCGGTTCTTTAAAGCTTCTCTTTTTTCTCAGGTGATATCGTTGGCTTGTGGTGCTGCAGAATGAGAAGTTAGTGGTTATGTAGAGTAAATTATGTTTTTGCAAAGTCTTTACTTGTAAGTTCTTACTTTCTTTGACATTTAAGATTCTCGATTGTCTGAATATGACGTGAAAGGTGGGTGCTTAAAATTAAATCAAACTGTAATTGGACTGATTTCTAGGAATTTCAAGATTGTAAAACTGTATGGCAAAACTGCAAATTAAAACAAAAGTTCATTGGTAGTATGCCTAGCAGTCACTTTCAGTTTATAAAGGTGGATTAAACTGCAGTTCTGGAAAATCATTTTCATGTTCTGTACAAAAACTTCCTTAGAAAATGAGTTATTTAAGGAGTGTGTGTTGTCTGGATGGTTTAAGGGCCAGTGTAGAAGCCCTTAAGGAGAGATTATGGCGGTCGTGGGGGTGTTGGGAATATGTACCCTATAAAATAATACTCTTATACTTGTCAGTTTCAAAGTACCCAAGTGAAATATTTAAGTCAGTAGGTGTCTCCCGCCCCCTCCTGTCCTCTCTCACTCTCCCTAACCTTTTTCCATCATGTTAGCTTGCTACAATCTTAACTAGACTTGGGCAACTAGTAATATTAGAGTCGGGTCACCATTGTCTTTGGAATAAACCGAGTTGGGTAATTCAGCACTTTCAGTGGGGTCACAAGGTCAGCTGTACCCTGAAAACTTGTTTGACATGGTGAGTGATTTACTTTACCTTTGACCCATCCCATGATGCATTGCATGACATCATATTCCCAACTCATCTATTGTGACTATGAATGTAGTCACAACTACAACAGTGATGTCACAATTACTACAGTTACGTAACTGCATTAACAATAGCAGTTATGAGGTGTTGCGTTAACAATAGTAGCTATGAGGTGTTGCATTAATTAACAGTTGCAGCTATGAGGTGTTGTGTTAACATTAGCAGCTATGAGGTGTTGCATTAACAATAGCAATCAGGTGTTGCATGAACAATAGCAATCAGGTGTTGCATGAACAATAGCAGCTATGAGGTGTTGCATTAACAATAGCAATGAGGTGTTGCGTTAACAATAGCAGCTATGATGTGCTGTGTTATCAGTAGCAGCTATGAGGTGTTGCATTAACAATTGCAGCTATGAGGTGTTGCATTAACAATTGCAGCTATGAGGTGTTGCATTAATAATTGCAGCTACGAGGTGTTGCATTAACTATAGCAGCTATGAGGTATTGCATTATCTATAGTAGCTATGGGGTGTTGCGTTAACAATTGCAGCTATGGGGTGTTGCATTAACTGCAGCTTTGAGGTGTTGTGTGAACAATAGCAGCTATGTGGTGCTGTGTTAACTATAGCAGCTATGAGGTGTTGCGTTAACAATTGCAGCTATGGGGTGTTGCATTAACTGCAGCAGCTTTGAGGTGTTGTGTTAACAAAAGCAGCTATGAGGTATTGCATTAACAATAGCAGCTATGAGGTGTTGCGTTAAAGTAAGTGACTTTTCAACAGCTGAGAAAACTGATGCAGCCTAGTATCTACTGTTGTAAGTGTTTTTCATGGATTGGAAGGACTTCAGACATAGGAGTATATACAAATCTCAGACATCTTTTTCATGAGTAAGACTCTGTCCCAGGCAAAAAGAAAAATGTTTTCTTTCCAAGTTGAAGAATTAATGTATTTCAATTTCCAAATCAGCAAGTAAGGGTATAGTGAAATTTGTATCGCATGAGTGCAGCGAGTTCAGGGAAGTGTACCAAAGCATTAGTACCCGTTTGTACTCAAGTCTGGCGTGTGCACTTCTTCCATGTATGGTACATGTTAAAAATCCAGAGATGTCCCCTTGGTCTCTATAAAAGGTTCCTGTTGTTGGTATTATGCAATCAGTGTTATGGAGGTTCATTGACCAAGTTGAACTATATTTTATAGGCCTTTTTTGTCTCTTTGAATGCTCCTATAAAACCCTGGGACCTCATTGTCACTTAACAATTACCTCCTTTGAATGCTTTAGAAAAGCTAGACCTAATCTCTACTGTATCTCCAGTGAACTTGAGCTATTGGTAGCCTAATCAGCTTAGGTGTAATGGAATGGTGTTTTAGATTCAGCAATACTGTATACACAGGCAGATTAGTAAAGGCTCCAAGCAGGCAATTGCCTGTCAAGATGTGTGTAGTAAATTAATTACTATCAGAGTGAAAAGCTCTGTACAAAGTTAACTTGCTGGTTGTATATATGCACACTGGGTTTAATTGGCCAGAAAATTCCTAGACAACCATCCATCCAGCAGACTAACTGGTTTGAATTGACAATTGAATTGTTCTGTTAACTTCAACTTGTTTGGCATGTCTCAGTTGGTAGACATTGTCTTACCTATCACTTTCTCCAAGTATCAGGACAATTTATGTGTGGAGTTTCCAAATTTGAGGGAAATATAGAGGGCGCCCTGTTATTTGCCATGTTCAAGAAACTTCTAAATCCTGTAGAGGTTGACACTATTAAAAAGTTATAGAACAGGGGCAGTTGTTGCATTCCACAATTTAAAAGTGTAGTGGTTGAGGCTATATGTGAATTTACTCAAAATGGATTGGGAGGGAGAGAGGGTAGTGGGTCATTGGAGGGGTAAGAGGATGGACCAAGATGATTCAAACTTTTTTTTGAAAAGGAGATTGAACTAGGAGATCATGGCGTGAAAATTGTGTCATTTGAACACCTATCTATGTTTATTATTTAACTGAGAACTTTAGGGCTTCAAAAATTTAGAAATCGGTAATGGCTGTAGTTTCTTTGTTCTACCTCTTCTGGAGAACAGACTTGAATTGTAAATTTAAATAGTTTTTCATAAGGGTTGCATTAGTAGAGCTTCCCCTCCCTGGTCCCAACCATCCCTTTACTATCTGGAGTGAGATTAAAGAGCCTTTAACCTCTGCTTCCACCCTTTCTTCACCCCCCTCCCCCCCCCCTCTATTGCTGCTACCATTAGTAGCAGTGCTGTCTAGATACTGTTGGCATGTAAGTATGGTGGAGGGTAGGAGAGCAGTAAACCTTAACCTCAGCTCTGTACGCTCTCAGATTCATACACACAGCTATCCTATGTAGGAGTGTAGTATTAGCTGGCCCCTTTGAGTAAACATTGAACACCAGACCCCTGCATAGCAGCGGTGGTATTTTAATGTCTTTTTATACAACAGGCAAATCTATTTTTGGCGACTGGTACTAAATTATGGTACTAGGATAATGGCCAGATTTGTGCACATCTTATATTAAAGTTACTGATGTAAGGACTTATAAATAGCAGCACAAGGTTTGCATGCTGACAGTATGATGGGATGGTTAATACTAAAAGCCATATTGATTGTGTACAGATGTGTATGCAGTCCCTTTAGAACCATTCTGAAAATAGGTAGCATTATTCATGAATTTACATATGTATGTCTCGACAATTGTGTTTCAAATTGGTTCATTGTTGGTAATGATACTCATGTTGACTGAGTACAAAGTTTATGTGCATTGTTGGTATACATACCCAGTGAAGTGCCAGGCGTATGTAAATATACTACCACAAGCCTGGTAAACTGTCGTTACGATAAGGAAGTAACGCTTAGTCAAATTATCATTAGGGCTGATTTACAAACGTACAGATCTATATATGTGACTAAAATGTTGAAAGTACGAGACATGCATGGGTACAAGTGTGTTAATACAGGTGGCAATTAATGTGAGTGTCAATGAAAACTATAAATTTGCTTTCAGTGTGTGTACAAAACTTAATGCGAGCATCCATTTTTGTTTGCCACTCTCTCCGTATTGCATGGGTCATTTTTGCAACCCCTTATAACCTACATGCATTCTTTATATTGGTAACAATTGCCACTCTACATGTGACAGTCCCTATCACAGTGGTTGAGGTCATTGTAGAGCAGTGTTCGCGCTAAGGAATTGAACCTGGGAGGGAATTCCCTCTCTAGAAATTTTTTTGGGAGGGATTTTCAAAATCAAGGAGGGGGTTATCACTTGGTAAAGATACTATTGCAATTTAATGTGTGTACTATCATTGCAGTTACAATCTCAGCTGCAGAAAAAGAGTGCAGGATTTTCCCGCATAAGATTTATTTTTGTACGGGATTCAAAGACAAAAGTGGGATTCACGCAATCCAGCGCCTTAGCGCGAACACTGTTGTAGAGGCTTCCTAGGAATATACTTCACTCCTCGTTACCTCCTTTTTACTTATTGGGGATTTCCACCCCCCCCCCCCCCATTGTCCTGCCATTTTGGATACATGTATGTCTTACATGTGACATGTTTACCTTCTGACCAAATTTCTCAAAGTCCTTCTGAAATTGATACTGCAGGTTCACCATAAGCATCTATTTGCAACTTGCAAAACCTGTGAGTCTGAGGTAGCAAGGTGCCTTTGAAAGTTGAAACTGCCCTGTCCTTACTGCTACAGGTTCAGCTGGCTGTATTATGGTGCTGTCTTGGAAAGGTGCCAAAACACAGGTGTGGTATGCAGAGAAACTTACTGTCAGTGCCTGATGAAGTTGTAGTCATAAGTAAAAGGGTAGTACTTTCTCATTACGAATACATGTACGCATGAGGAGGCCCACAAGTGTAGCCCCTTCTCTGAGTTAAAGAACGTCTATTTTAAGAATTACAAGTCAAGTCTCATGTACTCTAGAGTACAAGTGTAATACTCTCTTGTTTTGAGGTGCCTTTGAAAGTTGAAACTGCCCTGTCCTTACTGTTTCAGGTACAGGTTATCTTGTTATGAGTACAAGTATTGTCTACACATGTTTTATGAGTGTAGAGGTGTCATCTCTCAAGGAGTACACATGAACACTTCAGTTATCATGAGTACAGGTTTAGTCTCTTTATGAGTACAAGTATAATGTGTACAGATCTGTTCTATGAGTAAAGGTGGTGTCATCTCTCTAGGAGTACCAGTACATGAACACCTCTGTCATCATGAGTTCCAAGTAAAGTTTCTCTTCTTTTGAGTTCCAGTATGTGTACACATCTATGGTACATCTACCAGTAGAGGTGTCATCTCTCTAGGAGTACCAGTACATGAACACCTCTGTCATCATGAGTTCCAAGTAAAGTTTCTCTTCTTATGAGTTCCAGTGTGTGTACACATCTATGGTACATCTACCAGTAGAGGTGTCATCTCTCTAGTAGTACAAGTACAGGTATACCTCTGTTACTGTGAGTGTATCTCTTCTGTGAGATTAAGAATATACACCTCAACTTTCAAATGATAACAGCTTAGTCTCTTGTGAGTAGACTGTCATGGAAGCCTGTTTTCATGAATTATTTTCCCTTGTTATGAATACAAATACCAGTACACCTTTATTTTTTTGGTACAAGTGCAACTCTGAGTAGGAGTACTCATTTTGATTATAAGGACAAAATTTTGCATAATAGCACATCAGTTATTAATTTTCAAAACCTGTATGTGTGCAAGACTGCAGGTGTTAAAGGCAATGGGCAGTCGCCCCAAAACTTTCTTTGAAAAATCGCCAACTTCTTGCAAATCTCGTCTTATTGCTTTACAAGCACCTTTAAAGATGTTTTGAACATAACTATTACAAACAATAGGTAAAGCAAGGAGAAATTCTCCTTGAATTTCACAATTTACCAACAAAAATATTGTCACATGATCAGAATGGGCCAATCATGAACTAGAGTGACAGGATACACTCACTCTGATTGGGGTGACTGCATACTGCCTTTAATCCTATCTCACCATTGTGACACCTGACACCGTATGAATCGTCACAGCATGTTTGAAACTTGGTATAGCACTTTGAGATGTTAGAACACCATGACATCATAGATATGTAGCAAAGGGCGCCCTCTGTATGGCCTGCATTCCTCCATTCATCAACTGTGAGTTTAATCATACATGTTTACAGCTATATTTGGATCAAATGTTTTAGGAAACACATCCTTTCAAGGAGTCCGATATTGTACATATACCAGTATGTCGTACTCATATTCATTAGGGTTGCAAGGAAAGAAGTGGTTTAATATTTGAATATTGCAATGTTCTTACATAATGGTCTTTTGTTCTCCAGTTCAAGTAGTATATGTGATATACTTAATGCAATTAAATATCTTGTACAGTTTACTGAGTAAGTGGTTTGCATATCCGTTTGATCATCTTGAGCAAGTTGTTGTAGATTACAGTATATTCATACTGCATAACCATTTCCTGTGATGTACAAGTTGTTCTTGGTGCTGATTAATGTTTCATACATGTTGAAGTCTTACCACTGGTTCCTGTGTATCATGGATCGTTTTATAAAATCTTTTACCATAGGTGGTAGTAGGTGTACGCGACACCTAAGTATTATCTCCATGAGTGGCAATTGGGGGGGGGGGGGGCAGGGGGACATGTCCCCCAATATTTGAAAAATTGCCCATTGACTTTGATTTTTCACTCAGTAAAATATTTGAAAACAGGGTCATGCCCCCCACCACCAATATTGAGAACAAATCGCTGCCCTTGATTATCTCTGACTTCAGAGGAGCAGGACTTCATATATTTCTCAGATATTGCAAAGTCTGGTTGGAGAATTCTACACCTACCAGTTGGGACATCAATTCCTCTCACATGTATACATTTTTCACTCCATAAAATCAGACCTCCCATTTCCAGACTATTGGGCTTGCTTTATAGGGAATAGCAGTCCTCCCAACTTCATTTTGACACATGAGCTAAATCTTACCCATACTGTGTTGCATATTTCCCTTTATATATAGACATCTTGCATAGTGTCTCTGAACATGAATATTCCGTATTGAGAAAGGATCGCATATTGTTCACATTACAGTACACAAAACCATCAGCTATATTGGGCACCTTCCCATATAAAGGAGCGACATTCCCAGAACATTTCCAAAACATTCACTTGCAGCAAACCCAAAACATGCTTGTTTTCAGTTTGTTGCACAGTGTATAGACAGGGTATGCAATGATTATAAAACATTTTGAAAAGAATTGACAGGCAATTCTTTTGCAACATTTTCAAAATGATTTTCAAAACATTTTCCAAAATGTTTTGAAATCATTACATAGGCTACCCTGTCTACACTGTTCAACAAACTGAAAAAAGTATGTTTGGGGTTTTTTGCAATTGGATGTTTTGGAAATGTTTTGGGAATGTTGCTTGTGTATACAGGACTTCAGTGATGTGTCATTTTCATAAAGGTCTGTATACATGAGCAACATTTGCAAAACATTCCAAAAACACTTCCAAAACATCCACTGGCACAAATCCAAAAACATACTTGTTTTCGGTTTGTCTCACAGTGTAGACAGGGTATACAACATGTTTTGAAAATGTTGCAGAAGAAATGCCCTGTCAATTCTTTTTAAAACATTTTCAAAACATGTTCAAAATGTTTTCAAATTGTTGCTACCCTTTCTACACTGTGCAAAAAACCGAAAACGTGTGTTTTGGGTTTGTTGTAAGTGAAGTGTTTTGAAAATGTTTTAAAAAGGTTGCTTATGTATACAGGCCTTTGAGTGATGTGTCATTATCATAGCGACTTCCTGTATACACGAGCAGCATTTTTAAAACATTCTCAAAACACTTCACTTGCAACAAACCCAAAACACGCTTGTTGTCAGTTTGTTGCACAGTGTAAACAGGGTAGCAACAATTTGAAAACATTTTGAAAATGTTTTGAAAAGAATTGATAGGGCATTTTTTCTGCAACATTTTCAAGACATGTTGTATACCCTGTCTACACTGTTCAGCAAACCGAAAATGAGCGTGTTTTGGGTTTGTTGCAAGTGAAGTGTTTTGGAAGTGTTTTGGGAATGTTTTGCAAGTGTTGCTTGTGTATACATGCCTTACAGTAAAAATCAGAACTTACACTCTAAGTACTAAAATGGGAAAGTAAAGGACTAGAAATATTGATAATGTACGTAATATCAGCAATGCAGTTGGTATGCACCCTTGCGAACATTGGAAGGGCATGCTTAAATTTTGATCCTTGGGTCTATTTCGCTCCTCATAACCTCCTGTTTATGTATACCATTATTGCCTGCAATAACTGTCTGGCAAACCTAATAACACTGCGGGATCCCCTACCTGTTGAGGGCATCCTAGAACCTATACCTTCTCCATTTTGCCTACTCCGTGTTCAACACATTCCGATTCTCGTCTGGTAAAACCTCCGACTAAAACTTGAAAGTGCTTGAATTTTGTTATTTTGTAAAAAAGAAAAACTCAAAGTGCTGGAATATCATTCTCTACGTAGAACATAATGTCGTAACATACTGCTTCTTACCCTACGTTGTCCTACTTTTTTAACCTTCCTCCTACTTCTCCCAAGTTTTTTTTTTTTTTCTGGAAATTCTTCTTTCACTATAGATTCTGTCTTTATTCTACATTTCTTTACTTTAGCCTGCTTTTTTACTTTAAATCTTAGCATAAAATGGCATCAGAAAATTATTGGTAAAATGGCTAAAACAGTTATTTGTGAATGGAAGCTTGCAAAAGTGTTACTTTTGTCTTTCTTTTGGTGTCCATCATTCTACTTTTCTCTTGTTTTATCAAGAATTTGATCATATACTTGCATGTAGAAGTGCTGTTTGTATTCATCTGTTATTTCCGTATTCTCCTGCCATCCCTTAGAAACATCAAAATTGTTTCAAATGCTGTGGAAATAAAGACCTGAGAAAAAAGGAAAAGAAAAGAGCAAAATGGAAAAAATGGAACCTTGAAATTTTTTTCTCTTCAAAATTGTATGAACCCGTTATCTCGATGAGCACTATTATTTCTTACCTTTCCTGTTGATTCTGATAGCTATGAATGGAAAACCCAAACACGAAACCTGTTGTGTAGGTCTATTTCGATCGTTCTTAGTTCTTACTTCCTATTTACATAGGGCATGCAAATCCTATCCTTGTCCTGCCATGGCTCTCAGTTCTCTATTTCTCCTGATATGTCATGCTGGCAGTTTGCCTGCTGCTTCCCTCAAAAGGAAAAGAAGCAAAAGAGAAACAGAAAAATAAAGAAAAAACAAGAACAGAAGAAAAAACTAAGACAGAAATAAAGTCAAGCGTAGCAACAGGTATAAGATGAAGAGGGAGAAAGAATGAGTAAAAGCGACATCTTTCTCTTAGGTTGAGGCCTACATGTCTGGTGAAATGGTGAAAAAATTTAATTTTGTTTTCTGAGTGGCAAACCTTTGCTCATTTCTCGTCACATATTCTTCCACTCAGCTCTGCAAGCCTGACCTTAGAGCTTGCTCCAAGTACTAGCTGGTTGTGATCATCGTCTTTGCACGCAACTTTTGAGCAAATTCCCTGTGCAAATTACTGCCAATCAATAAAAGTATCGCACGGCAAGGTAGGACTGTGATGTCAGTAACGGTACGTTCGTACTTTCGACTGGATGATAACGGAGTGCTGTGGAAATGTTAAGTGTGGCTCTACAGCTAATTTCTGATATTGCTTGTGGTAAACCTGGTCCCCGGGGCTGCTGTTAGGCTTGCCAGTTGCATGTTGGTGTAAGTTAATGCATTACTAGTGCTTGGCTGAGGGAAGTCATTTTATAGGCTTGTGAGCTAATTGGGGAGGTTAATGGCCTAGGTAGTGTAGTACAAGGAGCAATTCATTGCTGTAATGTGTGTCATCTCAGCAGTGCATCCTATTGCTCTAATGTGTAGGGACTGTGTTATGTAAATAGCCCATGTGGAGTATGATATACTGTGTGTACTATTTGCTCTAGTTTGTTGGGACTGTGTAATGTAAGTAGCCCATGTGAAGTATAAGGTACTGCTTATGGTGTAATTATTAGGTACAAGTGTATTACTGTAACCTTTTAAGTGTTTTTTACTATTTCTACTTTCTAAGCCTTGTCAAGGACATTTCCAGGCAGTGTTGAATGCTACCTGGGGTTTGATTCTCTGTTGCAAAATGATGGGGAGCTAGGTTACAAACTTATGGTGATGTTTTCATAATAACAGTAATTTTCTTTGAACAAATGCATCCATCCTTGTGAAAGTGATAAATGAAACTGTTGCAGTTGGTGACTTTAATTTTTCTTACCCTAATCTTCAGAACTTTTGAGAGAAAAGTGAAAAAGAAAGAAAGCAAAAAAAAAAAAAAATATGACCAGTGTGGAGAAGTAGCATGGTATCATTCATTTTGGATCAGTTTAAGTCAGTGATTTAGCCAGGTTAAGTCAGTTTCGCTCTTCCTTAACTCCAGGGAGAGAACTTGCAAGGACTGAAAGTGTTGCAAATGAGGAATTAGGGAGAGAGAGAGAGAGTTGGGAAGGGTGATAGCACCACCTGTGTTAAGAGTCTGCCAGGTAGGTATTGTAGAACAAATACTTTATTTGCCAAAAAATAGCCAAATTTAATTATTATAAATTTGAGTGGGATATGTTGCATTGTGCAACTGCATTGACGTCTAGAATTTGTGATGAATTAATCCTTGGTAAAAGTGTTCAAAGTGAAAACTTTGAAATGGGAAAATGTGCAGAAATTGCTAAATCAAATATTTGTGTGCGGCATTCTGTTTTGTTTATGCTACAGGAGTCATGCAATTTTCTGGCCAAATCACTGGTTTTTGAGAAAAACAACACACATACTTATACACACATATATATATACATACAGATCATATAAAGAAGTAAAGAATCTCAAGGTATTATCTTTATTTCACAATTTCTTCATGTATTCATCATTATTGTGAAATCCTTAACATAAGGTTGTGTGACAGCCCCCCCCCCCCCCCCCCCCCCAAAAAAAAAATACATAAAAGTAAAGGGAGTGTGATTATTGATAATTATAATTTCTATAATATAGTTTAAAAATAGTTTTGCTGTACATGTTGACCAACATCGACTTGTCGGTTTCTACTAGATTTTGTCACTTTTTCTTTCAATACTTGTTAATTCTGGCAAGTTTGTGTGCTTTGTGGTCCAGTGTGAGACCTCCTTGACAGGTATGTCAAAAAATTGTCTGGTACAGTTAATTAAAGCTGTCTGTGTATGAATAGTTTTCTCTTATGCAATTAATACCATACCTTTCTCCAAGACAGTTGGTTACTGGCAGACTTGTAGTGAGTACGTACTCATACTCACAGTTTTGCACAGTTGCCTGTATTCATACTCTTGAGAATAGATTTGTACTCATATTCGTACTCACAGATTGTGGACAATATACATTGGGACTAATGCAAAATTGTGTACATGTAGTCATGGAAAAGACGTGTACTCGTACTCACAACCAGAGACACTGCACTTGTACTCATACTCATGACAATGTACTCACACTACAAGTCTGGTTATTGGATTTAGGAGTATAGTAATTTATCTAGAGTTTTTCTTTTTTAGTTTGAAACTGTTGTAACATACTTTAGAGTCTATTCAGCTGTTTGTATTTCATCAATTTTTTCTTCTTAATCATTTACAGGGTGTTCTAAGGAAGGAGAAGACAGACCCACTGATGTTTTTATCCTTATCTACAGTCACTGTCTACTAAGTTTCTCTACCAAATTTCCTGTAAGCAATTTTCGTTTTTCACTCCTTAAATCAAGTTTCATTTATTTTGTAATATTGACTATCAAGTTGAACGTTATGTTGTAATTTGACTGTAAGTTTGAAAATATCCAGTGAAGGGGTCAGTTTGGAGGGGTAGGAAGGGGGGGGATGAGGGTAGCAGTCTGTGATGATGGCAAATCCAAAGGGGAAACAGTACAAGGTTACATAAATCCAGGACTGTAGGATTGCTAATACATGTTTTGGAACCCAGCAACTAGCTGCATTTTTCATCTCTTGCTGGAGATATTTGCTTTTGTAAGTTAGACAGAATTTTGTAAGTATGGACCAAAAAAGTAAGGAAATTGCCTCCACATTTGAAAATATTACCTCTGAAAACATTTACTGCTGGTGTGGACCATGATGGATTGTATTATGACAATGTAAAAGAAAAAAAAATTAAAAAAAAGGGCAGTTGTCCTGAATAAACTGACAAGCAGACCAGTACAGTAGTACAGTGTGTATACTGTATAGTACACAGATTTATGACATAGCAATTGTGTGACTTCTACACACCTTTAGTGTTTCTAGGTTGTTTGTCTGTGGCTATGAATCATAAAAGCCATGTAACCTTTGACCTCTGTGTGGTTGACTAGAGTCTACAAGTGTCTGGTGCAATCCATCTTTTCTAAGGATATCCTAAATGTTTAAATGTTTATCATAAATACACCCTCCCACCCCTACCCCACCTCCATGCCCCCATTTTTTCCTGGGTTAAAGACATTCATTTCATGTTTAAGTTGGGAATTTTTAAAGTCAGTGCAGTTTTTATAGCATTGTATAATATTTTACATAGATGAGAGTGAATTGTGACTGATGGAAGTAATAGTGAGGTCTCATGGCAATTCTTAAATGTAGACATGGGTTTGATGGAATCAGGATCTAGGAAGCATGCATTACCCAGTTCTTCAATAGTTTTCTCTCTTCTTGGAGACCATTTTCTGATGAGATGCAAGGCTTTAGCTTGAGGACTCTTGTGTGGTATTTGTTTCTTCTTGCCTCTTATTTACATCTGGATTTCTGTAATTACCCTTCAATTTTTATCTAGCAATTTTTTAGCGTAGAGGGCGCCATTGCTCTGCCATACATCCTGTTCATTCCTCATTTGCCACACTTCTAGTAAAGACAATGTGTTCTAGCTAATGAAGTTTCTTGTTATTTTGAAACCCTGTCTGGTTTCTTCCTTCAACCAAAGCAA
Source organism: Holothuria leucospilota (assembly GCA_029531755.1). NCBI lineage: Eukaryota > Metazoa > Echinodermata > Holothuroidea > Aspidochirotida > Holothuriidae > Holothuria > Holothuria leucospilota. The sequence continues at coordinate 50,905,156 of CM055961.1, forward strand.
GTTTTCAATGACATAAAGATTTACAAACCTTGTAAGAGAAGTTAGGATGATCATCTTTTCATCTCGTGATGATTTTGAGATGGTAAGAAGCACAGAGCCTGGGTAAAGATTAGAAATAAATAAACAAGAGCCTGCATGGCTGGCCTCCCTATTGACTTTATACAATTACTTGTGGAATCTGAATTGACCCCCAGACTTTTGTTAGTACACTTTGAATTCATGTACCTATCCAGTAGGCTATATCACCTTTTTGGAATCACAGTTCATGGCCTAAGCCACAGTACTGGAGATGTTTATCGGGTCAGGAGATGGAAAATTGTCAACTAAAATTTAAACAAGAAATAGGTCACAGAATTGAAAATATCACGATACCTACTTATCATGACAGTCAGTTTTAATGTGTTCAGAAGTGACAATGTCGGGAAAGAAATTCTTCTTTATGGCTTGAGAAGCCATACACACCGACATTTGTGATAAGTGACACTTATGATCATGTATTGAATCTCCTAATGTGAGTTAAGCGACTTCCTCAACTTTTCTGAATCAGAAACCTCGACATTCAATGCTCATCCATTTCTAACCCCCTGTCATGCAAGTAATTACCTTGTATATCTAGACCAATTACGTCTGTCAAGTGCTCTATTCACCAACGGTGTCTGTTTTCGTTACAAGTGTGCAAAGGTAATTCACTTTACCTATTAGCCCTACTTAAGGAGAATTGGCTTGATCCACCCAACTGCCGGCAGTCACAGATTTCATCGCTTCTGTTGTCCTGTTATAGTGACTATAAAACAACTTTGTGTTGCACACAAAACAATGAAAATACTGGGAGGGAGATAAAAGGAAGTAAAAAAGAACAGACGATCAATATGAACACAAAACAACTCTTGATATATATTTCATGCATGACTGGTGGCAGAGGTCAGTTAGTTACAGGTAACTCTCCCCCTTATAGCTCAAGAAGATCCTATTGAAGTGAGCATGGAGTTGTGAAGTAAGGTGGTGAAATACCTGCCCTTTACAGGGTGTTAGCTTGCCTTAAAAGGCATTTGCTAGCTTGGCTTATCCATGTGTACTGTTAAACAAGAATAAAACTGAACACTATTCAGTTCTTACCACCTCTATAGAACCAATTGTGCTTCCAGTGGACCCCTATTGTCCCTGACCAATAGGAACTTTTCTTACTTTCTATTTAGGAGCGCTGGAGCGTGACATAGAGCTCTACAATAACCCTGTAGAGGATCAACAGGTTGCAACCCTGTTTTTTTTTTTTTTTGAAGCTTACTTATCATTGTAGAGGTTCATGTAGTGATAAGTCTTGGCTTTAGTTAGGCCTGGAACTTGTAAAGCTCAACAGAAAGGAGTGATGATTATCTATCTTGAGGATGTAGTTAATATTCTTTTTAATAAGAGAGGAAAAAGAGAAAAGTTTCTTTGGAAAGCTAAACAGAAATAAGGAGTTCCACTTTCTGCCAGGGAAATTTTCAAACTTGGATCTCTTCCCATGACAGTCTGATTATGGCTTCCATTGTTGAAATGGTTTCATCAATTGATTCTAGCAGTGAGTGGACATAGCTTTGCCAGGGATCCGTGGAATTTTAATCGGAAGTAAACGCTATGGCTGGTTACAGAGGGCATTGTGTGTACAACAGGTAGGGACTTAACTAGTGTTACATGGAAAGGATATATTGATTGTTGTGTCAGTGGTGGATAATCTGTCTACCAGGATGTGTGTGTGAAAGAAGCTATCATTAATCACTATAAGTTGTGATGGATGTTAGTTGCATTTAGAATACATATATGTATGGAGCTGTTAGTACTAGCTGTCATCACTATTATTCTTTATAGGGAAAGTAAGGATAGTGGTAGATGGACATTGTTATGTACTTGAGCTTTGAGTACTGGTCGTAACTCATGACACTTACAGGACTGCTAGCCTAGTTGGTTCATGGCCACTATATGTGTGGCAGAGTAGTACAGTCCAGTTCTAGGAGTTAGAATTAGATGAGGTTTTATGGCTCAGTTTCTAACCAATTGGTTTTAAGTCGGGCCGGCCATGACCTTTTTTCCAGTTGTGGCTCACTGGCTTGTTTTCCCTACTCAGTTGTGTATGCTGAGCACCAAGCACAATGCAGTAAGTTCGATTTTTGAAGTCTTTGGTATGACCCAGCGAGGAGTTCAACCCCAGACCTTCCGGCTGCCAGTGGGATGCTCTAACCACTTGACCATGCAGTTGGTTTTCCAATTCTAGGGAAAGTGAAGTTTTAAGACTTTGCTTTAACAAATAACAGTTATTAAGAGTTTCATTCTCAAAATGCTGTTGATTGTATTATATTACTAAATTTTTAAAAATTGTGTCAGAATTAGAGAGTTGCTTTCAGAATGAACTTCATTTACCATAAATATATGAAATTAAAGTATGCAACTCCCCAACATTTACAATGCAATAGCCCAATTGCAATGGGCAGCAGTCCACCTACCCCCGGCCCACTGTAGTGTACAACTCAGTTTTATGATGTGCTTTGTTGTTAAAATGTTTGTCACTATTTCAAGTGGCAGATTGTAGTCTCCCCAAGAATACATATTCAGTGGAACTTCTATTCCTACTGTAGTATAATTTATATACAAGTTTCATAGGGATAGTGGTTGTAACTTGTGCATGTGGATGTGTAGGCCTATAGTACTGCACGTTTGAGCTATAGTGTCATCAGCCAGTGCTGTTGGTACAGTAAGGAATGAGTGGGGATGAATGTGACACATGGAATATGGGACCTAAGTATCATTACAAAAGTTACAACCTCTGAAAGTATTGACTTCAAATTCAAATGATCCATAGGTTGACACACCTACTCTCCTCAACCCATGCTGAAACAGTGTTTTGAAGAAATCTTACGGAAGAAATTTGCATGTAGGCTACTGTAACTTGTAGGGCAAGTTGTAGGGAGTTTGCTCATTTATGATATGTTAACTAGAGCTCATATGTGCCAACAATTGTTGCATATACTTGTACAAATGGTAGACTTATAAATGTGAGGCCCAGTTCCATGGAGAGGTGTAGGCCCACTGGATCCAAAGTTTCATTCAATAGACCAGAGAGAAATGTAACTGAGTCTACATATAATTGTTTTGAAACAATGACCTAGTGTCTTACTGATCAAACTTCAGACAGTTCTACTGCTTAGCTCTGTAGTCTTTTCATGAGAATTTAAACCAGTTTTAAAATGAAGGGTGGTATTTTTGACTGTCTAAATCCTTGCACTACAGGAAGTTTGTTAAAGTGGGAAACATGCTGAACACTGCACACACTGAAAACTGAAACTGTACATATGAGACCAGTGTCACCGTATCTGGTCATTGTATAAGCTTTCCATGAAACAAATATTTGTAAGAAAAAACAATTGGCTGCTGAAATGACGGAATTTTTGCATAATATTATGTTTAATCATTTCATTGAACCTGTTAAATCGGAATAAAAATGTGTCATACAGCTGGTAGGGACACAAGGTAGAAACTAGGTCACTTATCAGTACAGACTGTATGTACTTAGTCAAATTGCACATATGGTTTATTAACATGCATAATGCTAAACTTAAACAGGGATTGTATACTTTTTTAAATTTATACAGCTTAATGATTAGGTCATGACCGATATGTTGTTCAGCTAATTGACACTATTTAAATTGCGGGGAGGGGGGGGGGGATAATTTGAAGTGCGTGTTTGATTGACAGGTGATGTATCACGTACATATCCTACAGTATGATATTAAAGCCATCCACACTAGTGTTGCTATATACTAGGCTGCAGCATACTTAAGGATTTTATTTGCATCAGTATTGTGAAATTATATTGATGGATGATTTCCACATGCTTTGTAATTTATGACTGATGACATCTATAAATAATATGATTGTAAATTCACAGTAGTTAAATATATCATGGAAGATAATATATATGCAATGGATCAAGTGGCAGGGAATAACTTAGCAGGTAGCTTAGATGTTGTTTTACAGTACAAACTGGTGAAATTGCTGAACAAGTGGGAAACTGCATATTAATTTTTGTTATGTACAAGAAGGCTTGCTAGAGGCTTGGTAATGATAATCATGCAAGTCCCTTCTTTATCTCCTTCATGGGGGTACCCTGTGCTGTAGCCCCCCCCCCCCACATGGTCAAACTTGCCAGGGCCTCTGGGTAAGTGAGGGTGACATACAGTGTGCAGGAGGTAGGTATCTGGGCTTGTAGATTACCGTATCAGGTAGTTTTGGGAATTATTTTAGTTAAGAAGAGCAAAATAATCACAGTGATTGTAACATATTATTTGAAGTAGAAGAAATTCTAAAGCTCATTGCAGAAGACAGCAAAATAAAAGCACTGTCATATATGTTTTTTGGGTTGTTTGTCTTTAATCTTTTTTGCAGGGTAGCTACTAGTGTTTGCACCAGGTAGAAAATTCGTACCCGGGTACCCGAAACGCATTACCCGTTGGGTACCCGATGGTAAACCTTGTAGCATCTAGCCTAAGTTTATTGCATGGTATGCACATACAATTCAAGACTCCACCCATCAGCCCCTAAATCTCTGGCCGGATTGATTTGTTGAAAACAATAAGTCACATTTTTCTGTATCTACAATGTGCTGTTGGTTCTTAACATCATGAGTTTAGAAATCAGAAAGGAAATAATTTGACTATACTTAAGCGCCATTAGTACAAATTTCAAACAAGTCCTATCATTACCTTCTGTAGCTTTGCGTTCAAGTGTGTCGTAACGTTTGCAGTGGAACCAAAAAATAACTTCAGTATGTCACTGCAACTTCTGTACTGTAATGTACCTCAACCATGTGTTCAGATTTCTTGCAAACTGCTTTCTTGTTACTCTTATGAAAATCCGCAACCAACTGTACCTTCGTGATAATGACAGTAAAAACCTTTCTAATGCATCTCCTGGCTGAGATTTCACCCACACAGTACCGCTAAAAATGTACGGTAAGATACGGCAGACACTATGCACGTACGAACGTTCGTTTGTATGTTGCCTGGGTGTCCTCTCTGTTCAACACGTTGTGCATGCTGGAGCTAGTGCACATGACTTTGGCACGTTCCACTTTTGATCTAAACTAGGAAAATATTTTGCTCTTTTTGCCTTATGTTTAGGAAACTTTCGACGTACGAATTTTGCAAGAAGTTTGAATAGGAATGAAAAATTACGAGCAGTATAAAGATGGGAATCATTTTAGTACGTAAGGATAGAAGTAACGGAAAGAAGATCTTTTCGTGCACACAGCGCAAAATACACCTTGAAAGAATGTGTGCAATTTTAAATCTGATGGAGTGAATTTGCTTCAGAAAAAGTTTCTCCACCAAAAATACAAAGTTTTAGCGATTGATTCGAGGCAAAAGAATGTTATTGTGGTTGAAATAAGTGCATACCTTGTGTAGACATAAGTTCTGTATTACCAAAACTTACTTCTTTAGATCATGAAATCATGTCATGTTAATTTTAGTGATAACTTGACAAGTATGAAATCCAGCAACATCGAATGTCGGGCCACGTGCCGAATATTCATTTGGGTATGTGTTTATAGGGCAAAGATATGTGCAAAATTTCTAGGTCTTTCGCGCTACTTCTGGGCCTTAGTTTTGGAACGTTACCCACCCACACGCACTGCGTGCAAATATTTATGAGCTGTCTTTTGAGGTTCATTTCTAGAGATTGGCTAGGCTATTATACAGTATAGTAGGCCTGTGTTGTTTCATTATCTAGTTTAGGGGCGGCTTGATGTTAGAAACAGGCGTCGCGGGGCTTGTTTCTGGTGAAAAATGCAATTTAACACAAGCATGGTATGAAAACAGACAAAAGCAACTCCATTTCAACATAATCGTGAATGAGATGAGGGTAAGTACATTTTGTTAGTTACAATAACCATGCTATTTCTCAAAGATCAAAAGGGAAAGATTGAAAACTGCTACCCGGGTAGTAATTTTCTACCTGGGTAGTAACAGCGTCGGTCGGGTACCTGGGTACCCAATGCAAACACTCAGTAGCTACCACTTTCCAAACCTACTGACTTGCAGCAAATATGCTTTGACTTTTTAGGCTTGCTTTGTGTCTAAGAACTCTTTTCTTCAAATTGCATTTCACATTGTTGTGGAAGACAGAATATGTTTGCTGATATCAGATTACAGAATTGCTGGTTTCTCTGAAATTCCTGGTTTCTCTGAAATTCCTGAAACTGCTTTGTGGATGGTACTGGCAGTTTAAATTTCAGTACATTAAAATAAATTGCAAATATACATTTCAAAGAAAAATATGACATTTGTTTAATTGAACTTTGCTTGATACATATTAATAGACATGTCACAAGTGAAAAAACAAACTTTATAAAAAAGTGAAAATTTCTGTCAAAATTTAACAATGGCAATTGGTAGCAGGTCTTCAGTATTTTCATAGTCTTGAAGCCTGTCATTTATATGCTTCCAAGTATATCAATGATTTTTCCAGTTTAATTCAAACTTGCAATTATCTTAGTACAGATAGGGAGTAATTTATCTCGAATTTTGTCACGTTTGTGTAGTGCTTTGTTTACATAGTCTTGTGAACTTCACTAATATTAGAGTAAAGAAATTGGTACACCTACAAACTGCTAGACATGCATGGAAAAGTTAGGAAGCTGGGAGACTCCATCCAGGGAAATTATAAAGTATTCACTTCGCAGACATATACTTACCCCTTGCTATATCTAATTTGCATTATTTTGGCGTGCTTCGTGCAACTTGGAGCAGTTTTTACACTGTGCCTCAAATGTCTGCCATTTTGGCTTGTAGCCTGCCCTCATTCTCCTTTTGTTGCAAAGCTTACTTTCTGGAGGTTTTGGGGCTTCCTTGTTGCTGTGTAGTCTCTTGTCTTGGTATCGTGGCATCTGAGGGTGCTCCTTGTGCCATTGCTCCCAGTTTCACACAGGCAGGGGATGGGCCCCAGAAATTAAAGTAATTGGAGGGAAATTTTGGCTATTGCAGGGAAATTTAAAGATGTTTTATTGTACAGTTTAAAAATGGTATGAAGAAAATTGTAGAAAAGTTGACTTCTTTACTGCCTGGGAGAATGAAGTTTCACTAGCTATGCTGCAAGATTAAAAGAAGTTGATTGTGACTAAATTATTCCCAAACAGTAATATGTGTGTCTCAAACAAGATGGTTTTTTTATGTAAAGACAGCTGGAGACACGGACAATATGACAAAGGGATAATATATTCAGGGTATGAAAGGTGATACCTGCATATTTATAGACTTCGTTGTCTACAGTTGTAACAGACTTATTGTGTGCAGTTTGTCAAATAGTGAAAGGCTATTATTGTGCTTCAGTAGCAATTCTGCTACATACTGTATGCATTGGACTCAAGACCTAGGCCTATATGTGCAAGGATACAGTACTGGGACACAAACATAGTATTCCCCAACTTCATTTGGGCTTAAATGTGACTGACTCATAATTTCATGGCTCATTTTTCATGCTGTGATTTGGGTATATGCTGGTCTATACTTCTACATTATAAATGTTTGCCTTGCCTTTTGCATTCTGTATTGGTTGGTTATAAAATGTTAACGTTAGTTACGAAGACACCAAAACAGGCACCAGTTCATATTTATGCACCAAAAAACTTGTCGATAATGTAATTTGATGTGAATTGTTTATAAATATGTTGGAATAGAAATTAACCATGTTTGCAAACTACTATTCCCTAACATTTTGCAGTGGGTGACCAACCAGGAAATTTTAAATGCAAATTTAACGTTGGTTACGAGGACACCAAAAATGGGACAAAATGGTGTCTTGTGTAACTAACATAACATTTGGTGCTTACATTGTCAGGCATGCAGAATGTGAGGATCTCTAGTCAAGAGATGTTAATATATCATTGCAACTTGTAATGTGAACAAATCTACAGTGAAATCAAACCCAATTTCAGTCTTTTAACTTTAGTTTTGCTACCCAATTCTGCTTTGGTGTCTTCTGTAACTAACAAAACATTAGAACCAGTTTTTGTAAAGAAAAAATTTTTGTCATCTAACAAACATGATGTTTTACATTTTGATGACATTTCCCAGCACTTTTATCAACAAATTGCAGCAATAAAATCATTATTCTTTTTAACTTTTGCTTTAGACCCAAATGTCCCACTTTTGTGTCCCAGTATTGTATCCTTACACATATATACTGTAGCTATAAATATTACATAGTAGAGTGCATATATCTGTGAAAGTCAAATCGTTCTGTGGTTAAACAATGAAAAGGATGAGATATAAATAGAATGATATATAAGAGATCAGGAATATGAATAGTAATGTAAGAAATTTATGTCCGTAAATTATTTATATCAATATACTTACTGTTGGGATTTTGAATTCAAAGGGGGAGGCTTTGTGGGGTGATTCATGAATAAGCATTCAAAACAATACCAGTAGGCCTACTGTATACTGTCAGTGTGTTGTCTGCCCATTAGGCATTCTCCACTTTGGAGAAATTGTACATCAGTTAATACCCCTGTCACACTAGAGCTATGTCCATGGAGTACCACTACGTCAATGAGAAAATGTTGCAATGCAGGGGGAACTCCTAGAACGTGGTGATGACATAGTGGAGCATGGTGTGGTCTCTGGAGAACGTATCTCCGCTACGTAAATTTTGAACATGTTCAAAACCTACGTTGCGCCACGCCGTCTGAACAGGATGCAGTATTGACGCTCTATTGACGTACTAACAATGTTGTGCAGTCTTCTCCAGTGTGATGGGGGCTTAACATTGGTGTGTATCTGCAGTAGGGAGTAACTGGAACTGATCCCATTAAACTGTTGGTATTTGGTGTGAATTCCAGTTTGCAGATTGGTGTGGAATGAAATAAAAACCCTGATGTGGTCATCACAAGCTTACAGAAAGTAATGATAAAAGTATGGATTTATGCAATTTTTGGAGGTCAGTAGTAGAGGTTCTGATGGGACTGCAGTTGAGGCCTTCAGTCTGTTTCTTGAACCTTTGAGGTTATGCAATTTGCTTTCTTAACTTGTGGATCATACTAAATTAGTTGGCCTAACTAGTGTAAAAATAACTGTAAAAATTGTACTTAACAGGATATTATGTCAAGGACAGTCAGGTGAAGTTACAAGAAATGATTTAGAGATTTGTTACTCAAGTTTCTTGAAGTTGTCGTAGAATTCAACAAACTTTCAATGATCCTGATAGATGACTGCTACATGTCATTTTGCATGTGTCATTTACAGTAGTGTTAAATTGCTCAGTAATAGTAACACATGTGATGATATAGGCTGCCATCATGTGACATGTTTGATGGCACTTTGCAAGGAAGAAGAATTACAAAGCAAGTACGATTAAGTTAAAATCAAAAAGAATTATTTTGGGAATGATTATCCTCGGGGGGGGGGGGGGGGGGGGGGTGTGTTCCACAGTGATGGAGTTACATCTTAAGGAATGGCAGTGCTGTCATTATTAGTGGTGTATCTATATTGCAAGTAGCAGATCTATTACCAATACCGATATTGAGGATACCTATCTGATACCGATATTTGGGAAATAAGCATTGGTAAACTAACAATAGGCTATGGGACATCACAAAGAAGTGTTGTGACATGTTGATAAGGTAAAATATTGGAACTTGCATTCAATGTATTCAAATAGTGTACCATTTCATGACATATGGGACGACTAATATTGGTTCCGTAATATCGACATCCAAGGTTAATTTCACCTATACCCGATATAGGATGAAAATGGGGAATGTCCGCTGATACCAGTGGTTAATACCAGTGATTGTTTCAACACTAGTCATGATGGGTTAAAACAAGGTTGGCTTGTACCTGGTCTATAGTCCATCTTCTGATGTGCTTGCTTAGCCTCACACTGTAGTATCAAGAAGGAAATAAAAATTCCTGTTCTGCTACTGGTAGGAAGTAACTGTTCATGTTTGGTGGTACAGTATTGTGCATTTCAGCATGTAACCAGCTCAGTCAGTGTTGGGTACAATAGCTTGTTGAAATGTCAGAGGCAGTGTCTACCTGAATGAAGGGTTTGACCTCCTGACCTTTTGGGTATAGAAGTTGCTAAACCACTGGAAGTAATACTGAAGGGGCTTAAAGGGCATATGTAGTAATGGGCTGATGGCAGTATAGTACACCAAGTGTACCCATTGGATAAATAGCTTATCCAGTGAATATTACAGTTTATGCAAATTTTGCAGATTAAATGACATGTAAAAGGTAAGTGAGTATATTCTATAATGTCAGTCTTTATAATTCACAGCAGAAAAAATACTCTGGCCAGTCGGGATGTCTATGGTTAGAAAGTTTCAAAGCAATGGGACAATGGTCTTAAAATGATTTATTGTGCCCTTTAAATCAGACTTGCCCCCTGTGGATTGGGGGTTGTAGAATATGCACACAGTATTCCCTGCCTGTCGTAAGAGGTGACTAAAGGGGAGGACTTGCACAGTATTTGAACTGAATTTGAAACCAAACTTGAACTTAGAACTTCCCTTTTTAAGTAGTTGACACTATATAACCGTTCGTGTTGGTGTGTCATTAAATCTTATCTAACTATATCAGACTTAGACGATACACTGGGTACAGTCAGGGTTTCCGCCAAAGGGGGGAAAGGGAGGGATTTGTCCCCCCCTTTCCAGAAGAAGGTGGGTAAAATCCCCCCCCCCCTTTTCATTTCCATAAAAATTAAAAAAATTGTGCATATCTTGGTTTCTTACTTAAGAAGAAGGCACCTTTGCAGCAATGTTTGGACTTTCATAAGTAAATGGCCTTTAAAACCCTTCAAAATGCACCTTATAGGGGTCTTGAAACAAGCTTTTGTCCCCCTGAACCCACTTGTAACTTTAGCCAGGGACAGCATCAATATGGACTAGGGGTTTAGGAGCAATTAATCCCCCCCCCCTTTTTTGCATTTCTGGCGGAATCCCTGACAGTATAGGCTGGATTATTTTAAAGAGCTGATATGTAGTAGAATCTACCTGCAGATGTATGTCAACAGGACAGTGGTACCATTTAAAGCTATGTGTAAGGTATGGGTGTCCAGTATGTAGATCCTAACTGACTGGCTGATCCTGGACTGATTCAGAGGGAATTACAATTGTGTGAAGCTAAAAGTCAATTTAATGGGATAATTTATCCTCCTGTTTTTAGTGAATTGTAAATTTCTAAAACATGAGATTCCACCCCCCTCCCAAAAGAAGAAGAAGAAGAAGAAAAAAAAAAATAACGTTTGAACATAACTAACAACGCATGAAAAGTACCATTGGCAATATTCTGGGAGGCATTTTGTGCATTCATATTTACTTTGTTGACATATTCTTACCTTTTACTACAGTACGTCTAATATGCATTATTCCCCAAGGGAAGGGAGGCATTCAGTGATCGTTTTAGCACTGCACCCCACTCTGACCCTAAGTGGGTCCTCAGACCTGCTGACCCTTCCTCAATTTTCTTTGGCACTCAGCACATTTGTGCAAGAATTCTCTTGGTAGCTACTTGGTAACCTGGCTAATGTGCTATTAGTTTACCAGGGTTTAGTTGCGGGTAAGTGGGGATTACATAGGTAAATAGGAGGTAAGTATCGGGGCTCGTAGATTCCCAATCCAGGGAGTTTTGGGGATTCTGGGGCTCAGTTAGAGATAGCAGGTCACACTGCTTGATCTCAGGTGAGACTTTCAACTGTTAAAAGTAGATTTTCTATCAAAAATGTTGGAACCCCCCCTCCCCAACCCCCAACCCCCCCCCCCCCCCCACTTGTACTTCCATCAAAGATCTCTTTTTTAAATCATAGGGTTTAATACATATACTGTTATCTGAACATATATGTTGAGGACTAAAGTTTAGTCGGAATGTAGTCAGTATTAATATTGTTTTTTAAAGTCACTGGTCACATGGCTAAACAGAGAGCCTTGCACATATCACAGTTTTGTGAGTATGTATGTTGAACACTAAGTGTAGTCAGAATGTAGTCAGTATTAACATTTTTTAAAGTCACTGGTCACATGGCTAAACAGAGAGCCTCACACATATCACACTGTTTTGTGAGTATGCATGTTGAACACTAAGTGTAAAACCCTCTTTTTTTCTATTTTTCCACCAATGTCAGTGCGCCAAATTAGGAATCAATTGGGTCAAAATCGTGTCATAGTGGCTTAGCGGAAACACTGCTGGTCACATGGCTAAACAGAGAGAGTCACACATATCACACTGTTTTGTGAGTATGTATGTTGAACATAAGTGTAGTCAGAATGTAGTCAGCCATACTGTTACTCTTTTAGTCACTAGCCACCACTCTACATATGGCTAAAGAGAGTCTCAAATGCCAGTAATGTGTTAATTTGTATCTAGTGACCACTCTTCAAAGTGGTGTAGTCTGCAGAATGTAACATGTATTCATTCTGTGTATTCGCACAGCATATATATGTTGTCAGTATTTCGATAGTGTAGTCTACAGCTTGGATATATAACATACAGCTGTCTCACTATATTGTCTGTTCACAGTTTTACAATTTGTCATGCTTCCAAAATAGTGATTAGCGATACAGGAAGTTTAGGTTGATGACCCTTTAGCCTTTTGCCATCCAGGAAACGCTCATTTCAGGTACGGAACAATGTAGAGAGGAGCATCATATTCCTTGTGTATGGACACGTGTGTATGTCGTGGAGGTATGTGTGTCGTATATGTTGACCTACATGGTTTTGCAAATCAGTTCCCCCCAATAGCGTGGTATGTTAAGTCGTTGAGGAAGTTTTTCCAGACTCTCTTGGTATGAATTGCCAGATTGGTGTGTTTGTTTTGGAGTATTGAGTACACACCATTCTGAGCAACATAACATGTAATGCTGGAGCAGAGGAACGGGTGGATTTCAACTTAGGGTGTAAAGAAAAATATTTAGTTAAAACCCTTTTCAGTTAGCTAAGGGGATTACAAAATATTAATTAAACAAAAAAAAAAAAAAAAAAGGAAAAGAATTCCATTGGGGTAAAAGGGACTTATATTCTGCTCATGTATCTTTTCATTGCACAGACGTGTGTCTAGGTGTGATCAGGATGATAGATTGCCATATATTTACAAATGCTGTGAATTTCAAGTTGTAATCCTGTATGAATTTGGCTATTTTTCATGTTAGTGTAAAAAATGTAATTGTGTAATAACCATTGCCCTCCTAACAGTATACCTCTTATTACCAAAACCCTTAATTGCCTGCAGGTATCACTCAGGGGTGGTCCCAGGATTTAAAAAATTTGAAAATTTTGGGAATTTTATTGAAGGAAATTTGGAAAATTTGCACTTTTTTTGAGAAAATTTTAAAAAACTTGGGTTTCTGTTGATAAGAATTGGGGTTTTTATTGAAGAATCTGCCCTTCCTAAGGGCAAAATCAAGCAGATCATTGGGGCAACTGACTGCCGTCGGGATTACATATTTTATCGTTCACATTAAGGCTCCCTGATGAAATTGGAAAATTTCCCCAATGAGGGGGCTCCCCTGGCAGGGGGCATTGCCTCCCTGTCCAGCCTTTGGCACCACTCCTGTTGAGACTGTAACATTACCCTCACTCCTCCCCCTCCACCCATTTGTAACCTGTCTGGCAGTCTGCATGTAACTAAAGGAACAATGACAAGTTACCTTCTCATACCACAGTGCATCCTCTGTGACATACCTGAAGCCTGCCCTCACTTATTCACTCTCAAATGGTGTCCACAGTATATTATGTTTAAGCTATGGTACCCCAACTGCTAGCTAGATCCTGCGAACCTGGCACTACCCTTCCATAGTACTATTCTCCCCATGTGGTACCTGTTGTTAATCTTACAGGTTAATGACCCTACAACGCCCCCACAAACTATTTGACCTTTGACCGTAGTATGTTGGCAAGTTCAGTGATTTACTATAGAGGATACACTGGTCCTGTCTACAGGGTCTTGCTCTCCCCTCATAAAACCTAGACACCTCCATAGATATATTTGGTTGTTTACACTAATTGCCTATCAATTGAAGTGTACAAGCTGAGGAGATTTAAGTGTTGTGGGGTCAAAAGGTCACAGTGACTGGAGTTGCTAGCACTGGAGTATCATGTAGTGGCATGTATTTTTACTTTTATGTTGTGTTTGTTTGGCATTTGGCTGTTTGTAGTCTTATTGCTAGGGTGTGATTCAAACCAGAATGCGAGGCATTCATACTCGCGAATGTAAAACTGAAGGGAAAAAAAAGTATTCGACAGATTCACGTAGCAATGGGGAGCAAACCGCGTACCATCAGTGTGTGAGTCTTATGCCCTATCCAATGCACCAACAGGAGCAATTGGATCAATGGATATTTAAATAATATATAAACTCTTTAGAGCACCTTGCGAGAATAAATGCTAACAAATGTGATGAAGTTATGCATCTAGTGGAGGGTTGTCTTTTATGTTATTGTCTTTAACGATGGGAAGTGCTCACTCAAAGGTAGTATATTTAACTGGGGATCGTTCAACAGTTCAGCAATCACCCTTTGCTGGCGATGAACGACACAGAAGGCCTAAGTACTGTGGATAAATTGAAGTTTATAAAAATGACAATATTGTACAAGAAGTGCAGGACATAACAAGACAAGAGAAATGTCACCATATTGGACCTAACGACTGTTGCAAGTCAAAAACACGACAGATATATTTCGCTATTCGCTCGCAATAATAGACTATCATTACTCCAAGTCCACAATTAACTGTATCAAATGTCGGGTCACGTGGGAACCGGCAGAGCAAGCACCTATTTGCAAGGGAAATTCAAGTTTCAGAAGAAACTCCTGTGCCAGAAGATAACTACGCAGTTAGTATTGCGCAATTTTTTCATCCGGGACACTTCGTTATCTTATCCATTCACTGTGTCATAACCTACTGGAAGTCTTCAGTTCCAAAGAAAATAAAACGTAACTCTGTAGTTTGTCGTTCTTTTTTCAAGTATGTTTGATCTATTGTAAGGAGAGTTCACTCGTACAATTTGTTGTCCACAATAACACATAAACTTTTACTTCAACAGATCGCTCAAACGTTTCAAAATATGAGCAGATAAGGGTGTGCGTCCTTTCTAAAATAACAGCTGTTGACAAAAACCATAGAAAGGCCGTTTAAGAACGTGATACAGTCATTCCAGGAACCGCACAATTAAAATATCTGTCACGGAAAATGCCTCAAAGTGTAGTAAAGCTAGAGACACCCTAAATAAATATACTCTATTTATTACTAACATCTATTAATCTACAAACACTTATAGATTAACAAAACCAACAAGACACAGAATGAAAACACTGTGACAAGTCCATAAAGCGACTGCTATACTTCGCATTCGCTCGTAAAAACCATCCACCAAAAGAATGCAAGCTTTAACAAAAAAAAAAATAATAATAATGGAAAAAGGAAAACAAAATATAGCAAAAAGAAAGAAAGAAAAAAAAAAGTAAAATATGTCATTCATTAATAGGCAGTGACTGACTAATGGTACATTCACTGTACTGTGTGCTATTCCCTTTTGTCAATTGCAGATGTGTGCACCAAACTCTGTAGCCTTACGTCTTTCATAACAGTAATCCTACTGTGCGGGATATTGTAAAATTTCTCACTAAATAATTTCAGTATAACCCTTACACTGGGCCAACACACAGTAAGCCTGTGGGCCTAGGCTACAGTACTGTATATTGCCCAGGCTACAGTCAACACACAGTCTAATTAGGCCTAGCCTAGCCTACTAACTGGAGAGGACCAGACTGTTATTGATAGCATGCCTCTCAAAACAAGTACATGAGCAAAAAGGCTAGCCTAGGTCTGTTTCATATGCTTCACTTGTTGTCATTCAGAAGCTTTCTGGAGTGGTACACCCAACCCACAGAGCATGGAACTACTGTAATGCAGGGCAAAAATGTCCTCTAACATGTAGAGGGAGGAAAGGTTGCTTTACATATAGCTTGTCTTTGGGAAAGACTACAGTACTGTGTCTGCAGACCTTAATGGTAGAAACCACAGAGAGCTTCACACACTTGTTGGCAAAAGTATCAAAGTATCATTACCTTCTAGTACTGTCAAGGGTGGGGGGAAGGTGTGCTTATCAAAATCTAAAGTGACTGGGCATACTCACTCTGATTAGGGTGACTGCATTTTTTTCCCTTTAACATCTTTACTTTTTGGGGAACCAAAAAGGTGAGCAATCCAAAACTTGGGCAACTCACCACTGACTATTGTGTAGGCAAAGTAAAACATTTGTGGGCAAATGCCAAAATTATGGCACTGTACAGCTCTGTAGGCATACCTTTCACATTATAGTACAGTAGTGCACACCAGTTGTTACATTTACCTGTTGTCACAGGTTTGAGACTAAACATTAATTTAAAATGGAAAGCATCTTGAATTCATTCATTGACCAATGAGATGGTGACGTAATGTACCCAGCATTTAATTTTGAAGTGAAAAATGTTTCCTGTGTACCATACCTCTTTCCTTCTTTGTATCATAAAACATCTATAGAACCAGCCCACCCTCTTCAAAATTTAAACAGGATGTTAATTTGCTACTGTAGGGGAAGACTTCTTAAGCGCCTGTTACACCTCATCAGATTGCAATAACGGAGAGGAAACGAAGACTCAAAATGGCACTCCGTTGATGTACGTTAGTAGCCGTTTAGTCTCTTGTTCTCCTCCGCCGACTTTGTTTCACAACCGGGAACTTCCGGAATGAATGGCGAGAGATTTTGAACATGCACAAAACTTGGACCGGACGTCGACCGAAAAAGCTCCCCCTTACGAATTCGTTTCTTTTCCGTTAAGCTTTCGTTTTATCATTTTCTCATGCGTTTTCTTACTGGACTTCTCCAATAGTATCCGTTCGTCTCCGGTGGTTGCTATTTGCTCATCGGATCATTACCGGACAACAAACAGATGAAACGTAGAAGTACAGTACCTGTACCGAATGTTCGACGGACACTAACGCATAAGTTACGGAAGCGTAAAGGAATAGAACTGACAATGAACGGATAGGTAACGTACGTTTAACTGAAGAAACGAAAAAACACAGGCAAAGAAACGTATAGGGGACGGACATAGACCGAAGATGCAGCGTACTTGCATCCTGTCCCCTCCTCATATGACAACTGGGGAGAGGTTCCCCCACTCCTCGTGCATTCTGCTCCTGCAACCTCTACTGTCAACACCTACTACAACCTACTACAAAGCAAACATTATGGACCCTTCAGAAAGATTCAGGCTTGAGACCACAGTGTTAGTTTTGCAATACAGATGTATGTCATTGAAGACAACATCAAGTACTATGAACATGTCAAGAAGAAAAGGAAGAGGGGGTCTGCGTAAATGCTGGTCTAGGGCCTGGCTAGGTCCAGAGAGAAGACAGCAGTTTGGTCTTTATGACCAACTAATGCAGGAGCTGAGAGCTCGAAGACTTCTGATTTTGGGCCTCCGAAGGCCCAGGCTTCTACCCGGTACTCGTCAGTCACGTGTCCGTTAGCAATACGTTGTATCTGTTTATTCTTCGTTTTTTCTCCGTTGCTTCATCGGTACTAGTCCTGTCTGCCTGTTAGTTCTCCGGTACTCCTACGTTTTGTACGTTCTTTATCCGTTAATTGTCTGTTGTCATTTCGTTCACACCCGTTTGGTGTTCGTTAGGCAGTCCGTTGTACATCCGTTCCTGTCCGTTCCTTGTCCGTTTGTTGTTCGTTTTAACTGTTCAACTTTCGTTACTTTGCAACCCCTGAGATGCAACCACGACAACTTTTGCCAACGGAAATGACCAGATGAGTGTTTTTGGAGCGTACTCTGTCCGTTTGTGCAATCCGGTGAGATGTGACAGAGCCTTTAGGAGTGACCACAGAAGAAATTCTGTGCTTTTAGTCTGTCAATCATAGTGCCAGAGCAGGCTGTTGTTATTACAAAGATGACTCTCATCCCCCAAGTGCATTGTTGGTAAGGGGCAACCAAAAGTCTCAATTGGTGACTGCTCTTTGGTCATAAGTGTATGGAACCATTTTGATTGGGGGGTAGACAATTTTTTTAATCTCTGAGCCATTTTAGAAAATCTTTGCCCAAATATCCACTGATTCTGCCTGAATATTGGTTTCTTCTAAAAATTTGGGGGCACAGTGCTCCCCTGCCTCATATATCTGTGTCTTTGATTAATATCAAATTAGGAAAATTAAAAAAATGCAGAGTAGCTCATATTTCACAGTATGCATCTTCTGTTGACACATGAGGTCGTTGTATGCTCCCCAGGATATGGCCTTGAGCAATAAACTAGGTTTTTGTCTGTACAAGGAGCTTATTGCCTTTTTGGGTGCAGCTATAGAAGTAACTTAGTTTGGAGAATTGAAAATATCTGGGATGAGGAAGTTTGCCCTTTAATTAAAGGCCCTCTAAGCTCACCCCAGACAGTAACATTTCGCCCAACAAACCTAACTTCTAGCCCCGCCTCCAATTTAAACACAAACAACTGTCTAGTAGTAGAACACTTCCAAGACAGAGCCACAGTAGCCTGCCCTGAGTTTCAATCGCTCAAGGCAGTATTGAAAAGCTATGTGTGACTGTGATCCTAGTTAGGAACATAACTGACTGTCCAAGTCATCATTACCAACCAGAGTGGTGCTATAACTGTTTGAGTGAATGCCCATCAAAGTTCAGTCAATAACTGGATTTAGAACTGTGGGGATATGTCTAAATATATTTGGGGGATGCCACAGTTCCTTTAATATGAAAGACATGGCTGTTGGACAATTTATAAAGTATTACCAAGGATCAGAGGAGTTTTGGAGTTTATTAATATTTAGGCTTTATCAGACATTTAATACTGGTCATAGGAGGAGGTATTTTAACCAGCAACATATAGCACCCTGCAAAGCTAAAACAACTTTTCTCACTCCTAGTGTAGTAATTATGTAGTTAAACACTGATGTTAGAAGGGACTGAACAACCAGCTGTGCAGGTATTTACATAGAGGATTGACGTATGTACAGGGATGGGATGTGATTTGTGTGTGTCTGTAGTAACTGCCAGTGTCTTAGCCTTTCACCCTACTTTCTTCTTTTTTCCTCATCACCCAACACAATTCTATTCCCCATGATTGGCCACATAAAAATATTACTTAGGGACAAGCGAAGTTGAATTTTTCAACACGATTCTATGTTATTGTGTGCTTTAGTGTGAGAGGGTTTACATAATCTATTTCGCTCCTACTTGCCTCCCCTATTACTTGTATTGGACAGTCCATCTACCGCGGAATGATCACTGGCAATGAATTTCCCCAACTAGATGGAACTATACTATCCTTTTGCTGGCTACTCTACCAAGCCCTTATTTTATCGCTAGCAGAATGGTTAACTTTGTGTTTTTACTTAGGTGTTTATCATGTTTTTTCACTTGTTTTTTGTTGGGTTCATGAAATAAGGGTGACATTAGGGAAGTCAGTTCAAGAATATAATATAGCGCCACCTAGTTGGAGAAATTCATTGCCAGTGTTCATTCCACGGTGGATGGACTGTCCAGTAGCAGTAAAAGATGAAATATTAAGTAGGGCTTTTAGATTCACAGAACATGTTGGTTTTGGGTAAAGTTCACCTTTTGTTTTTATTGAACCATGTCTCACTGTGTCATACTTAATAGCCCTCATTTGTGTAGCAATTTGCAGCTTGTATATTGAAAAATGAAGTCATAACTAAGTAACTAATTTTCTGAAACATAATTTTATCTTTTCTGTGACAAATTAAGCTTTCTTGTCATAAACAGTAACTTTAAAATGCACAGGGCGGTTAAAAATTCAATCAGATCTTAATGCCTGATTTGAGGATGAACAGCATTCTCTTGGAAAGTATGTATTTTACTTTTTTTCACGCCTGGAAAATTCGTGCAGTTTTGCAAAGAGACAAATGTCATGCAGTTTTGTTAAAATTGCACAAGAAACTTTGTATAGTATGTTGAATAAGACTTCTATGGCAAGTCTAATGATCATCAACTTTGAAGAAAGTTGATTTTTTCATTTGTGGTTATGAAAGTGTCATGAGAAAGTCTTGAAATTTTATTGTCTATATTTAAGGTCTGTTTAGGACCCTACATTCAGTACCTTTACATTGTGTTGGATATGTAATACTGTATACATTGCTTGCGATTCTGAATAATGGGAGGCTTCTGTTGTTGTGATTATGGTTAACCACTAACCTTCCAAGGAGGATCTATTAGAGCCTGTATGAATACAGTAACTGTTTAAGGGTTGGTCTGCCGGAACTAATCAGGAAATATTAGTTGTAGGTTTAGAGACCTGTCTTTATCCAGGGTACTGGGTTATAAACGGAAATGTTTCAGAGCAATTGAGATGTACAAGATCGGCATCAGTTGACAGTATATAGCAGTGGGAGGGCCTTGTAGAGTGTTCAGCCTAGAATTCACATCACAGATTATGTACTAACCCCGTGCTACATCTAATATATGCATTACTTTCCGAGCAGAGGGAGGCTTTCAGCAGTGCACTGTGAATTATAACTTGCCCACAATTGATGGAATAGAAATGGGAGGGCTTTGTGTATAGTGTTTTGATATGTATGGATTCTGCACTTTATGTATAATATGTACTCAACAGTCTAGAAGAGAGCGTGTAAGACTAGACTACTTAGAAGGGGGATGGGGTCATTGGATAGGGGGTGGGGATTCATTGGACAGTGGTGGGAATTCATGGAGCAGAGGGATGGGGTTCTTTGGGCAGCGGTGGGGTACATGGGGCAGAGGGATGGGGTTCTTTGGGCAGGGGGTGGGGGTTCATTGGGCAGGGGAGGGAAAGGGTCCTAAAAAAGGGTGATGGGAAGGTTTGGAACATTTTGTGCACAATGTAGGTTTTTGCTAGCTGGACTGTGGAAGTGCATGTCTTAGAGATTACTATGAATACAGAAACTCCAGAACTTTATTAACGTCCTGCAAGCATCTACCTGTACAGTATTCCCCCACTCATGGTTAGTGAAAGTATCTACAGCAGGTTGTGGTAGAAGAAACAATCTGAGGAATAGGCTTTTACATGCAGTCTGGTACCCAACCTTTTTTGACCCAAGATCTAAGTAGCCAGCTTCTGGAGATCATAAAACATACACTGTCATACAGTTACACTTAAAACCCTTTTTTTTTTCATTTTTTCCTATACCCCTCGCGGTCGACTTGGGATTGGTCGGCGGTCTACCAGTAGACCCGGATCAACTAGTTGGGCACTCCTGATCTACAGTATAGCCTAGGTTCTCAAGTGGCAGCCCCTGGCTGGCAAGGTCTATTAATGTGGCCCATGCAAGCCTAGAGGAGCCGAAACATTTCTACATTCAATTTCTAGAGTGCAATCTAGAACATTTGGATTTCATGTTTTCTCCCACAGGCCAAGTGCTGATCCACTCACTGTGGACTCAGAAGTCCATGCAGTTACAGTACAAGTTTATGCTTAAAGTGGAATTTCCTCCAGTCTAGAGCATTTAGGATGCCAGTGTTTCTCCCACAGTGGTGACCAATTTATGGTAGGCACAGAGTTCTAATGACAAATTTGTGTTTAAAGAGCACGATTTCCTACAATCAAGGGCGGTTGGGATGACAAATTTTCTCCCCATGTGCTGACAGAAGCTTGAGAGATGAGGAACCATGGTGGTACATTTGCATTGTATAGTGTGTTTTTCTGAGCTAGTGCATTTAGAATGTCAAAGTTTCTCTCCTCACCCCCATGAAGAAATCACACACCAAATTAAGAACCTCTAGAATTTCTACTGCCTGATATGGGGGCACTTGAAATTTTATGTGTGGGTTTTGCCCTCAAGAATGAGCTACTTTCTCCTGGATTCAACCCTGATGGCAACTACAGCAGTGGTAAGGCATAAACCCAAAGAAATGTGGCCCAGTCTTAAACACTTGAGAACCAACTCACATTGCCTGATAAACGTATAGCACACAAGCCCATTTTTCTGTTGTCCACTTAATGTAGTACAGAATAGACTGTTCTCAGTGTCCCTACCAAGAAATTACAATTAACACTCAATACCTATCCTTTAACAGTTTTTGAGTGCCACATCAAATGCTCTACATAGCTCCCAGTCTTCTCAGCATTGTCCACTGACTTCACTCTTTTCTTTCCATTCATGTTAAAACCTTTAACACCAGTCTCTTTACCTTCAGATCTTTGATATATATCCTATTCAACCAGTACCCAAATCCCTCCCCCAAAAGCCTTTTCTTGGTTTTTCAATGCCTCTGCAAATAGGCCCTGCCTCTTGTTTTGATGGAGCACTTACTCTCTGTAGACAAACAGATTCAAAGAAAGGAAACAGATTTGTGTTGGTTGATAGTAGGGGGGAACTTAGATACAGAAACTAAAAAAAAATTGGGGTGAAAAAATAAAAGGCTGAGGATGAAACAGATCTTGGGTAAGTCAACAAGATACAAGGCCATCGGTCATTTTGCTGTTAAGCACAATCATTGCTACTGCCAATAGCTATGAGGGAGAGATATAGGACGCTTCACTGGCCTTGCGTGAATTAGTGTGTACTGTTTACGTATGTACCATAGATTCTTCTACTAGGCTGGTGTCTACAGTAGGCCTGTAGCAGTATCAGTGCTGTATTGGAATATGAATTGCATTTAAAATGGTTTTGATGTTGCAGGTATGGCATCATGTACAGTAATACTCAGGTATTACACTGGTCTGCTTCCTGGATGGTCAAAATAATTGTTGGTATTGTTGACCCTTGGCCTGGTTGGAGATATACTATGCAGTTGTTATATACACTTCATTTGCATTGTAGTGCAATGAATCACAGTCCATAAACTACAAATTTATGCTGTAGTACTATTGTTGTGTTCACAAAGTGTGCATAAAATGTTGACAGAAATTCGCTTAACAATCTGCTAGTGATGTAGTGAATGTGAAGGCCAGCCCACAGCCCCCCACACTGTACAGTCCCACACTGTACAGACCGGATCACGACATGACTGAAAATCATTCTGTTCGCAGTTGGGTTGGTGCAGTGTGCCCCAACCTTTGTTCCTGACCTGCCTGTTATCTGACAGTCAGTGCTTGTTGTGACCAAACCAGGATTCATTTTTGATATTGATCATGCAAGGAGTCAGAGGTAATTAGGTCACAGTTGAGTCAGGTCATGACAATGTGTGGCTGTCACCAACCTGACTCCAACCCATATCTTTGGGTAGCCAATGAAGAAGTGTTGTAAAATCAGGTGACAGCTGTATAGAAAGTCAAAATGATGGCCCTCATGTGAAAGTGGTAACCAGTGTGAGTGAATCAGGTTGCAGTGGTCTGCATACTGTGCAGCAAACTTATGATTTGACTTTGACCACAAATGTTCACAACCAGGGGGCCACGATTGTTTCCAACTAGTAGTGAGGGTGAGATGTGCAGAGATGCCAACCCTCCCTGATTCTCAGGGAGGCTCCCTCAAAATTCATGGATTTCTGTCCATTCTGACTAACAAATATGACAACCTCCCTGATTTCTGTGTGAAACCTCCCTGATTTCTGGATGTAAATGTTGGCATCTCTGGATGTGTTCAGATGCAGTTGAGTCTGTGGAGTGTGTGCCAGCCTTAAAACAGACTGTATAACAACCTCCAGTAATAGTAGATGTTGTATGGTAGATGCACACTTAAAACATACAGCAGAAAGATTATTCTATGATACCATTGTGAAAATAGAATGAAAATTTAGTGCACATTTTAATTCTGCATAATTGCCAAAAATGTATTAAAACCCTTATCATGATCCTTTTCTCTGCAGTAGTTGTGACTCTGTTTCTTTGGATGCATGTTTGAAGGAATTTGTAATGAACCAATGTGATACTGCAAAATCTATGCTGTATCTGCAAGAATTCTTGCTGGAACATATTTGTATGTATGCATTTGCTCTCTTCGTTTTACAATATCTTGAACTATTAAGTTGTATAATAAAAACAAGGACTTGGTGAAAAATTTACACACAATTTCATTCAAGGGTGGATTTGCCTATCTGAATGTATGCATGTGAAGAGAGATCCCTATACATGGTTGCAATTTAATTCATGTACTTTTAACACATACATGGGCAACCTATCATTAATACTCGGGATACCTCTCATACAAGTATACCCGACCTTGTCATATAGTAGGCTGGGTTAATATTTTGAAGTTTCTGAGTACCTTTTTTTCTTGATCGTCTAACCGTAAATTTTTGTGTGCCCCTGTCTTGTCTGTAATTTTGGAGGAAGTGATCAGCAGATACATGTGTTAATGAGGCAATACATAACATCAAGATTTTGTTGAGATGTTGCCGACATCTTTTAGGTATGGTAGTTTTAGCAGAGCAGGAATGTGGCCCACGTTTGCTAAATTTTGTGAGTGGGATAATATTTGTAAGTACCAAGAAAAATTCTTTTCTAAAAATGATTCATTAAGGTTATTACTGTAGCCCTCAGTATTGGCAGTGCAGTTCAGCCAGTGAGGATTTTAGTTGCTTCCTCATTTTAACTGTACCACAAAAATTTTGAAATGAAATGAGTCCATTTAAGACTTGCAGGGATAAATAGGGGAATGGCCTCATGGAAAGGAATATTTGCAAAATCAAACATTTTATCATGGCCATTTAATCATGGAATTGTAGTGAGTGATCAGTCTATTTCGCTCTTCCTTACCTCCTATTTACATATGTAATGATTATTGCCTGCAATAACCATCTGGCAAAAAACTAGTTGCACCTCCGTAACCCCTGCCTATAGAGGGCGCCTAGAACCCTAAATCGTCCTGCATTTTTGCCCCTCCGTTTTCAGCATGTCCTAAACTCGTGTGGTGAAAAACTGCGTTATTTTTTACCCTTTTTTCTAGCCTACCTTACTACGAGGATTTTCGGCTTTGCGAGATCCTCTCATTACGTATGTTTTACAGGTAGCAGTCTTGCGCTGTCATCTTCAATGGCCTCATGGAAAGGAATATTTGCAAAATCAAACATTTTATCATGGAATTGTAATGATTGATCATTCCATTAGTATTAACTCATGGGTACAGTTTCAAAAGTAATATAGAGCAGTCTTCGGCGACTAATATGTTTGGAGTCAGTACCTCTGGCCCTATTAGTCATGACTTAGAAGCGACTCATACAATGACATCATAACTGATACAGGAATGTAACATCTCAGCAGCTATACACTATCCACAACTAGCCTACCAATGTGTATGAATACACCAGTAAGCTTACACTACGGCTTTACAATGGGAGAGGTGCCTAACTGACAATGTCATAGTTAGTCGTAGTGGCCATCTGAAAGGAAAACATGCGATTAAGAAGAGAAAAGAGCCAGTTATGTTACAATTCATCAGTAAATCTTGCAAAATTACACAAAATGTAAATTCCAAAATATAAATTTTGTGCAGTGTCACCGGTATTGAAACTTACTCAGGAGTTGTGATTCTAAGGAGAGTAGAATCCATACTGGACTCCTGGCCAGGGGTCGCATCTCTGAAGTAGTCCGGTAACTCACCCTTGGAGCTACAAGTGTCTGTAAGGATGGAATAGTCAGGGAATGAAGACTAGTAGGTTTTCTTGTAGGTTTGCAATGCACGCCAAGAAACGATCTTATGCCAGCCTTAATTTTCGTTTCAATTGCTTATTTTTATTTATTTATATATTTATTTTTTTTTTTGCTTGTTGTATTCTCCTTTAAGTCATTTAGGGCCTTTAGCTTTCTCATTTGGGCCGTAGATTACATGAGTTAGTACTGCCTGTTTGGCTGCCTGCCTGTCTTGCCTTACCCTCATCTTAAAGGGAAAAAGCAGTTGCCCCAAGTTTATTTTAAAAAATCTGCTAAATCTTACAGATTTCCGCAGATTTTGCTCATAACTATTTTTCAGTATGTCTCTTTATAAAAACACTGAATATTGAAGGTAAACCAAGGAGTTATTCTGCATGAATTTAGCAAATAAGTAACAAAAATATTGTCACATGATTGATATGAGCCGTCCCTGAATTAGGATGATGGGGTACACTAATTCAAATTGGGGAGACTGAATTTTCCCTTTAAGAAGTCACCTCATAGCCCATGCTTTACTCAAAAATCAGAGGTAATTAACGACCAAATTTTTAAACTTGGTCAAGATGAAAAGGCGTGTTTCTGCTGCTAACAGCAATACTGAGATTTTGTTTCCATAAATTTAACTTCTCAATTAAAAGTATAGTGTTAATTTTTTGGACAAAATGCAAATAGTCTAGTTGAAATGGGATAGCCTGGCATCTGCTATAAAATAGGCTGGGAGGAAATCAGTGCAAGCTATTTACAAACACATCTTAAGAGGAAAGCTTAACATGCATAGACTTTCTGTAAATAAAGGAAGGTGAATGATTAATATAGACCGTGTGTAACTTTGTTGTAATCATGAAGTGACAGTAACTATACGAAACAACAGGCACATAGTACGAACATACTCCTATATAACACTGTGGGAGGAAGGGCTTGAAAACAGAAGTGAAACTCTTTCATTTTCATGTTTTTGATAACCTATCAGATTTTGTAGTCACAAATTATTCAAGGGATGCCGTTAGTACTGCAAACAATTTTTTCTGTTTTTGTAGAAGGCAAGAAATTGAGTGGGAAGTGATAATTAGTTTGTAAATGTGCTGCAAATATTTGATGCACAGTAGCATGTAAGGTGTAGCGGTATTGCCAATATAAAATATCGATATACCGACCTGAAAATATCGATAATATCGATAATATCGATATTTTCGCAGAATGGGTACGCACACTATACATATGAAAAAACGAAGTATGGGAAGGTATTACCATGTACCCGGCCCCTGACGACTTAAATGCCGAATTTTACTACATTGGTAGCGAAAAATAAATCAAGATTTGTGCAGAAAAATTAAAAAAAAAAACTGTTTGCATTTAACATTTGAGTAGTTGCAGTCACGAAGTAACTTCCAATTACTTCTTTGGGAATATGTCTTATATAGCTTTTAGTGTTACTTCAGCATCACAGTGTGTTCACACCAGACGATCAGATATTACTCCATCTCGCTAAAGCAACAGCCATGATCTATAAAAAAAGATCTGTAGGAGGTCTACCCCTAAATAACTACTGTACAAAACAGTTTCAAAATCTTTGATTATTGGTTTCACTGACCATACAAACATTTTCAAAACGAGTGGCCCAAACATTAGCGTAACTCACCCCTTACTAGCATGTGCTACACCGATTCCTTCCACTATCAACAGCTTGTGTTTTAAATATTTTTCTTTGAAACAAAAATGGCATATTTTGATTCGCAAGTTTTGGGATAAGTAAAAAGTGTTCCTTTTGGTCTTACGTAAGCCAGGGGCCTTCTCTGTTATTCAGTTTGTCACAAAGAAGTACATACATCTTCACCTAACTCTCGTAAAATACCTCGCAAGTAGTTCACTATGCAATGCTGCATCAAAACGGCCTTGTTTAGCTAGTCACTATATATCTAAAATACCGGCCGATATTTTCGATATCAACTATTCCTCGGTATTACACTCAACTATAACCACTAAGTTACTAGCAGTCGATATTTATACCTAGCTGATCTCTTGTATTCAGACATTCCAATAATCTATGAATGCAACACTGCTCGTAGTGAAAATCCAGGCACAGTGCAGTCGGCTGCAGGTCTGCAGCTCGCTAGCTGCTTCAGCTTCTCGCACGTGTCCGGTACCTGGGATGTCAGAATTTTCCCGAAACTTTCAAGTGCAGCTATAAGAACTTTTACGCAGTTATTTCTGCAGAATCATCCCCATCGTAGTGTCAGCGATGTTTTTTTAATGTATGGAAAAATATTACAGTCGAAACTACTGGCAAAATTCCGCCCAAACAAACAAAATATACATCCCACAAAATAGTTAAAAAACCCCTCGTATCAAAGTACGCTGATCCAGTCAAAGGTCACAATACTCCTATGTATGCTGCATAGTTTGTTTGGAAGAGTCCAAACTGTTAATATTTTCTACAGTACTACACGTGCTGCATACGTACGTACGGATTGATTGCGTCGTGTTCGTGCATGTTTGCATACCATGATACATTCATGTTGTCAACAGAATTAACGTAAATCTTCCCCAACGAAAAATTACGAAGCTGTACTAAACCCTACGGCCTATGGAATCACATGCGTAGTACAGTATGTGTACCAACACTGAACTTGTAACGAATGTATTTGCGAAAATGTTACGTTATTTTCTGTTTGTGGAACTTTACTCTGTGAGATAGTCTCAGATAGATCATCACCTACAGTAAGTCTGAATATCATGAAAAATTAGTTTACTCGTAAGGTCTCGGAATAAACTTGCATGCAGTAACCAATTCTTTAGAAAAAACTTTCGTGTCACTGATACGGCTCATGAGCTAGCTCTGTACATATTCAGCCATTAAGGCCCCACATGTACTTTGGCAGTCGATCACCAGTCTGTACCGAATCCACTGTGTACACAGTAGGCCTAAATTGAAGTATTCCACTGCGTATGCAAACCGCAGAAATAGTTCATACAGCATGCCTATATGCTCGCAGCATTGTGATGAACAGCTCAGTATTGTGCTACGGAGGTCACAAGAGGTGAACCTAGACCTACGTAAGCTAGGCCAAAGATTCATTGGTAACTTGACTCTATCGATGCTTAGGTATCGGTTTTTAAAAACACTCGTATCGGTTATGAGTCACTGCTGTTAAATATCGATATTTGTGCTGAGTGTCGCTATTTTAGAAGAATCGGTATCCAAGTGAATAGTAGAATATCGATATTAGTACTATATATAGACTTTACTATATATCGATATTTTTGAAAACGCATATCGACGATATTACTAAGGAGCAAATATCGACTAATATCGGTAATATCGATATACCGCTACACCTTAGTAGCATGTGTATATCCCTGCGGCAGGCTACAGACTAGGCTTGGACAGGTTACCAAACTGTACTTCAGAGTCCCAAATCTTGGCCAGATGTCGAGGAGCTTCTCCACTTTTCATGAAATCAAGACTAATGGGGAATTTTCAGTACCTAAGAAAAGCCATTTTTTTTAATTAAGTTTGTGTCATCTTAAAGACAGGCAGTCATCACCCCAAAGAACATTTTTGGTGTGGGGAGTATCAAAATTCTCGGTGACTGCTCTTTGATCGACATACAATGCAGAGAGAGTGTTTGGATTACACATTATAACCTTGTATGCTCATGGCCTGAAGCAATAAAATAGGTTTGTGTCTGTATAAGGAGGAGCTTTATACAGTTGTGGGTGGAGCTACAAGTTGCTAAGTTGGGAGAATTGGAACTGTCTGGGATGACGAGAATTGCCCTTTAAGTATTAAAGGAGTACTAAAAACACAACTGGCCATCTTTTTTTTTCCCCTTTTGGATTGCTATCATCAGAAGTTTTCTCATCAGTTGGCCTCTGTGAATCACTGACATTGGCAGTTCAGTAGCTCAGTCTTAAAAAAGCTTATATCTTAGTCCTGGTGGTTTGTGGTATATAGTAATCAATAGTTTACAGCTGCTGAGGAACGTTCCTGCATCAGTTATGATGTCATTTTAATAGTCACACTATTACTAGGGCTGCAAGTACCCTTCTTTAGAAGTATTGGAGTTGAGCCTTTGCTGACTGTGGATCTACACAGCTCTCTATTTTGTGATTCAGTTCTTTAATTCATGCATGATATGTACAGTAGCTCATTGGTTTAAAGCAAAAAGATGATACAGGTGTATTTTGTTGGCCTCACCCAGTGGTTTTCATAGATTTCATGCTCAGAAGAAACCAATTGACAAACTGAAAATCTGCTTAGAAGCAAAAGTAAATCAATTTGCCCCTTATTACCTCCTGTTAGTTACAGAATTCCCACGTACTACTAGAAGACCAACAGCACAGCTTCCTAGTCCTCTTCTCACTTGCCATTCAGACAGCCTCACTTGCCATTCAGACAGTCCCACTTGCCATTCAGACGGTCTCACTTGCCATTCAGACGGTCTCACTTGCCATTCAGACACTTTGCAGCACAAGTTTGGCCTTAACATATGCAATACTTTCTCAAAGTTACAGCTGTATGATAATTTAATGAAAGAAATAGTTGCAAAAGTATTGTTAAACGTTACTAACCTACTCCATATTTAACATGACTTAATAGTTTACACTTAATCCCATTTAAATACCATATTTAGTTCCTTACACCCTTTAATATCTTTCACACATCAGTACCACAACAATGTACACCTATCATGCAAGTTAACGTTACAACTTGTGTGTACATATTTCCACCTTTTTTTTGTTATGTTTACATCATTCATAAAGATCATCTAGTATGTTGAGATATTACTGCACTGCTCACAAAATCCCCAGGGACTTTTATTCAAACTAATTATGAATACACTTTGTCATTTCCAGCAATCCATTTATCTGTTATGCCAGTCGAGATCAATTAATGCAACAAAAATTTCCTCCCTCATCGGAAACGTTTGTTGAGGACAAATGATTTGGTGCTTCATTTTGCATTCCGAGTCGGTGGACAGAACTTCAGTCGTCATTTAGTCAAAATGTCATTCTGCTTTTGACAATCACAACATGCCACAAAAGAGAAGATTTTACCAGATCTCACGTTAATGCTAACCCCTCTAAATCTTGTCAGTTTTATTCTCATTTTGGCCTTTCTCTCCTTCCTACATAACTTTGGTCTTCCACGGCAGCGAGTCTTGCTGCTCTGTCAGATCCTCGCGGCGTTTCATTAGAAAAATTGTCTTAGATGAGGTCACGCACTTGTTACATTGCTTTCGGAGCTTGAATACAATTGAATGGCACAGCCAGTTATTTTCCTCGATCATTTTGGCTGTGATCGGGCAAATACCATTTTGGTAAACGCGTTAGTGTTTGCCTTGCTAAAGTGTTGCATGTGCTGCAGGTGATAACCATAGCGATTGGACAATCCGTAGCACGCATTAACTATGCAGGCTCGGACTGAAATTGATTTGGGTTTCGTGTCAATTTGTAGCCAGCGAGAAGCAGTGCTGTGTGGAGTCTGTGTGGGATGCATGTGATATTGTGTGTTGTATAAAAGTGTGTTAGCATCATGTGTGATATGCATGTGTTTGATAGAACTTTTAACAAAATTCAAGCAATGTACTAGAGATCTGCTTTTAGAGACATTAGCCGATTGATTTGAGGTTTGGAAGCATCAAAGACAGTCTGAGGTAGAGAAGCTGCAGTTTTGTATGTAAAATAAGGATCAGTGAAGTAGCACGTGTGCTGTAAGAATGTCAGTTGTTACACTGGTTATAATTATCTGGCCTCACATTTAACGGCATAGATGTAGAAGGTAGTGTGGGTTTCTTTATGGATTTTATCAAGTTTCAATTTACAAATTAGTCTTTTGTGTGAAGGGATTAGGAAGTTACACCAGTATTGGGAGGTTTTGGAATCTTAGATTTGAGAACTGACATGAATTGTGCACAAGTTTCTTTGATTAAATTTATCTCATGTCAAACTATTTCTGCAACAGTGTTAAAATAAATTAATACAAGTTTAGGAAAAGAAAATAGAAGAGAAAAAGTCCCATTTGTATATCATTTTATTAGGTCTACAAGTACATTTTGATGCCACTTATTGAGAAATGTGGTAGTTCTGCCAACAGGTTATGAATAGTATGTATTACAAAATGTCTCAACTCAGGTTGAAAGTATCTGTATACATCCCTAATTTTGCTGAACTCAAAAGATTTATTAAAACGTTTGAGGATCGCTTACCCTCATATTGACAATGGCTGTGTACTTTTAATGATCAGTTCTGTTTAAGTGTTTGGTCGTACCTGACTGGTTTGTATTTTCAGTAAAGAGTTGCATGTACTGCATTTGCCAAAAGTTGCTACAATTAATATTGAGGAAAGGGTGCAATGCCAAAAGTTGCTAGGATTAATATAAATTGAAAGGGTGTATAATCAAATAACCAGCAAAAAGCTTTAGCTTTGTTATTCTGTGGCAGTGATACAAGGTCAAATGGAAGTTAGCAGACTTTTCAGCTAGGGTTTCAGTGGGGATGGATCCAAAAACATTGCCAGTGTTTATTTAGTAGTAGATGGGGCTGTTCAATTATGCAGTAGGTGAGTTATGTAATGGAGCTTACAGGTTAACAAACAAAGGTTACAAGTTTGATGATTATGCAAGAGGATGTTGATGAACACTTTGGCCAACTGGCAGTGAGTAGAAGATTTATCATGCCCAGTGTGCATAGTTGGTACATGTGTGAGTAGAGTACTTGTCAGTAGGAGATGAATTGAGGGAAGGGGGATCTTTCCCTCTCATTTTTTTTTTTTTTTGAAAAGTACTGAGTGAATGAATTTGGGATTTAAGCTGTAGATATTCTGGCTAACATTTACTGACTTATACCCAATGGTGTTAAGCAGGCGTGCACTTAACTCCAGTATAAAGGCAAGACCGTCCCACCCCCTCCCCTTATTTTGTGAAATGAATGGTATAAGCAGGTACAATATTTTCAAGCCCAGAGGGTGTGTACAATAATGCAATCCAAACAGTATGCAGCACACATTACCTTTAGAGGTTTGAACTGACCTCATTGTAATGGTTTACACCTTAAATGGCGCAGAGTGCTTTATCTCCTATCATTTTTGAGTTAAACATAATTTAGACAACACCATACTATGTGCTAACAAGTTAAAGGAGAAATTGCTCTTTGATGTTGTGTAGGCAATATAAAGCAACCAATCTGTGTTCTCTGATATGGCTGGGGTCAAAACCAAGGTATTAACAAGCAGTGTGTCACCCCCAAAACTCACCGATGTTACAAACCAAACGGGTACTGCTAAAATAGATGCAACTTACAGAACAAAACCCTTTTTATGTGAACATGTCGGGACTGAACATTGTTGTGATGACAGAAAAGTCCGGATAAAGCAGGCTTTACATTTACCTTTTTTGGCATCATAGGGTATAGCAAGTTTGCTGATAAAGTAAAATTAACAGTCGTTATGTTGTCTCCATGTCAATGTTTCATTTCATTGTAAAAAATAAATGTTTGTGGAAGATTCAATGTCTATTGTGTGTTTTCTACGACTGAACTTCCAAGGAGGGTGTTTTTAATGACATACAGGCAACGAATACTGATCGACCTGGGTTGGCTTACTTTGCTCAGGGTTAAAATAGCATATAACGTAAGCACAGAATCCTAATATGATGAACCAAACATAATGGTACATTTTCAAAAATATTTACAATACAAAAAGGAACATGAAGTCAAAATTCTACCCTTAGCAAAAAAAGCGTATGTGCTGGCAGACATGCAAAAGGGAGATTTAAAGTGAGAAGTCATGCCACTTAACAACACCCACTGTCTGACCGCTCCCTGCTCATTTAAGGTGCACTACATGCCAGTGATTAACAAGTTTCTGTTTGAAGCCTTTTGCTTCTCAACATGGAATCCCGGCCATAGAAAAGTAGGTGTGCTACGCAGATTCCTAAACTAAGATCGGAATTAAATGTGGCAACGGAGATTTAAGCCCCATCTGTTTCATTTTGTTTCTTTGCCACACAATGATGGTAGAATCAAAATTGAGAAGGTATTTTAGGTATTTGCTTATTTAATTCGTTTGAATCATTTGTTGTACAGGCCACAATTTGGTATTCGGAAGATCCTAAACATTTGGAAACTTTGGTTGAGTTAATATAAAGGCTTGGTGTGTCTAAAAACAAAATTTCACAAGCTTGTAAACTTGTTTGCAAGCTTGACAAGTGTTGATAGGGCTATCAGTTCCCTTGCCACAATGATGTGAATGATATCAAAGAGTTGTCAAAAAGATTATTGAAGGTCTATTGTATTCATTTCAATTCCTGTAAAAGACTGTAGCAACTTACAACACAATAACATCGCGCATCATTCACTGACACTTCAACCTCACTTAGCACCCGACGGTTAAGTCTGATTGACATACCGCACAGTCGTTAATTCACAGTATCACTGCATTGATACATTTGAAATGAGTGTTAGGCAGCGCTAACTCTAATGTGCTTTGTATGAAAAGCCTAGGCTAAAATATTAACATTGCACTACTGTAGGTAGGCTACTCGGTGATGCTGTTGTAATTCTACAAGGACACACTGAAGGAAGACACAAAGAAGTAAAGTAATCCTCTACTGTTTTATTTATTTTCTTGTGTGATAGTTCAAGTCAGTAATAGAGATCAATAGTGACAATGATTGTATTTTACTGAAATAAAGATCTGCACTGATCAAAACAATAGTTTTACAGCATGGCAAAATGTTATCAAATCTAGTCTGAGATTGTAGAAAGGTTGCGTTAGATCATACCAGTTTTGCGAAACCAAACGGCAAGTTCTGGTAAACAGGGTTTCGGATAAAAGGGGATCGTATGAATGGGTTTTAGTATAAGTGTTTTGCATTGAAGGAATCACGCCAACAACCGTGTTCGAAGTTTATCTGCACCTCACCTGTGGCATCAGTGTTACAGGAGCCATTCCATACACAAGTAAGACTCACAGCTTCTTAGTGCTGGATTAGTCGGCTGGTCAAACTTATATTCATTTCTCAGACATGTAGGCTACTTTAATACCCCTTGCTATATCATACTCTAGTATAGTGTCCTTGATGAGCCAAGGAGCCAGAACAAGGGTGTAAAGGCACAATTTTCTTTCTGCAATGCAGTGAAGTGCAAAATATCTGAGGCATTCTGATGGTCATATTACAGTACCAGATAAAGTTAAAATAGAGGTATGTTATTCCATGGAATGAAAAATATACAAGTACAGAACAAATAATGGAGTCAGTTTTTCATGAAATACTGTATCACAATTAGAGGATGTTAAAAAATTCACAATATTTTTATGCAAAGTTGGCTGTTTAATATTTTTCCTCCAGTATCAGGTTTTAAAAAGTTGCAAAAAGAAACAGTGCCTTTTGATAAAAAAAATGATATCATCATGGAGGAGTAATGTACCATGTTTCAAAAAGTTACCCCCCTCCCCTCCCCACCTCACCAAGAAGCACCATTAATAAAATATCACACAACGTGGTTTCAAGACGTTAATTCATTTGTGCTTCATGAAAACACACACTTGCTGTATACAGGTTGTCTCTCTATTCTGATCATATCATCTTTAGAATCTTCAAGATGCAATTAAGAAGCAGCGTTCATCCTCAGCTGGTAGCAGCTTATTAGCCAAACAGTAGTCTTTATTAGAAGATTCTCAAAAACGGCAAGAAACTTTGGAGGCAAATTGCATTAACTGTAGTTTACATATTGCTAACTCTTCGCTTACGAGAGCCCTGTAACGTTAAAATGTCAATTCTGTGGTGGCAAGCCTTTATTGCACCAGCTACGGCTTGTTTGTTTTCCGCCTTCAGCTAATGCATTTCATTATCAGGTAAGGCTAAGCTACACGGCTGAAAAACTCTTCAATTAGTGGCTGGGTGCTCGGAATCATCTCACGAGGTGCGAGATGTAGAAGATGATCATACGTTAATGGGTTACGCCAGCCATGAACTGAGGACAATAAGGCTGGTTTTGATCTTTTCTTTTGCAGTTTTGATCTCTTCTAGCTATTGTTTGCTTTAATCTCCAGTTTGGTCACTCGTAGCCTACTTTATGTCAAATATTTGAGAATTGAGATGGTAAAGTTCAACATACAAATAAGTGAAATTTTTTTACATGAAAGTTCTACACAGAAATGATTATGTACATCTATTATTTATTTTTGTTTGGCAGTTTTTGCCTCATGTTTGTTTACTTCATTCTCTACTAATTCATATTAAAGATTGGCAATCACAGTGGATCGTGTTTGTAGGTTACTTCAAGAATTGCATGTGATGCATATACAGGCTATTTAAATGCTGGTCTAGTCTGTTTTGTTATGAATGTTGTTAGGAGCAGGGTTCACTAGGTCAAA
Organism: Holothuria leucospilota; assembly: GCA_029531755.1. Taxonomy (NCBI): domain Eukaryota; kingdom Metazoa; phylum Echinodermata; class Holothuroidea; order Aspidochirotida; family Holothuriidae; genus Holothuria; species Holothuria leucospilota. The sequence goes on from CM055961.1 coordinate 50,941,147, forward strand.
GATACTAATTCTAAACTTAGTCCTGACCCCAGCGATAATCCAAACTGAAACCCTAATCCTATCCGAGGCTAATCCTTATCTTAATCCTAAAACCTGGCCAGGTCATACCAAAAAATGGAACCTATTGCCATTGCGCTTGGTGCTCAGCATAAGCAATGGGGTAGGGAAAACAAGCCAGTGAGCCTCTAATCCTAAACCTCGTGCTGTGTCTAACCAGAATCCCGTCCCAATCTCTTACTGGTGATAGACTTTGGGAAGGGGATCTTTGGTCTAGTGAACCTTCAACCTAGAGAACCTTCGGTCAAGTGGGTATCCCCCATTGTCAGCAGGTATATTAGGGGATTAAAATAAAAGTAAGGTTAATAGTAAAGCAGACATCAGCTAGTGCATTGTAGTTTTTGTATTGATTTGCATAGGTTTGGAATTTTACTGGGATTTTTCTGACATTTACTTGTATTAACTGTTTGTTTGGTGAGCAAAAAAGAAAAACAAAGTAAAAAAATTCAGCTGCATCTCAAATTAAAAAGTTAAGGAAAGGGTTTCCCAATCCTGAAGTCATGACTATTCATGGTGTGGTGTAAATTGTGGGCAATAATAAAGGATTACAACATGTATGATCTACATGGCCCACATTGTCTCCAGTCTGCTGGGAAGGGGGGGGGGGGTGTGTTTGACTAGTCACAACATGTAAATTGGAGGTACTTTTTATGTACACCTGGACTCATTGATACCTACACCAGTGCTTTGTGGATTACCCGTGCTGCAGTTTGTAATGTGTCCGGTGTTTGTGCTCCCTAACAAGCCGTTTTTCCAGTATCCCCTCCATCTCAACCCTCTTCCCGAATTACACAATCCCCTTCCCTAATTACATAACCCCCTTCTGTAATTGCATACATGTGCAAAGTTTCACACAGTATATCTTGTAAGTTAATTATAGTGTAAAGTTCCATGTCAGACACTGTTGCTCTTATTATTAGTGGTGTAAGCCAGGGGAGGGGATTGGGGGAAAGCGTTTTCCAAAATTTTCCTACAAAAGTTTAAAATGAGCCAAAAAGGATTTGACTTATACTGTAGTGATCTGGATGCTGTAGGTTGAGGTGTGTTTCTGACAGAGTGATGAATCTATTTTAATCATCTTTTATCACAATTCATTCTCACAAACATCAAAATACTTGCAAATCTTTCATAAACTACCAAAATTTTTGTGTACTTCGTGTGCTTCCAGTCTAACCACATGGTTGTGTTTGTTACCAATATTTAAAACTTATTCGCATTATTCGTCAGTAAGGGTTTTACGATTGTGCAAAGCAGGGGAATTCAGGGGAAGACATTTTATGAAAATTGAAAGCTTTAATGAAATACCACTGTGCATGAGGACGTGAAAAACTGTAGATAAACCAACTACAGCTGTATACCTACAGCACGTGCCATGAAACTGCATTTATTTCAGATATTAAAATCATCCCTTTTAGAGCAGATCAGAGTGTAAGAAGGGTTCTTACCTGTAGTTGTGTCTTGGACCACATGAACATTGTCTTCCCTGCTGGAAATGAAGTCAAGTCTCGAAGTCAGAAATAGGTATGATTATGGAATGTTTACAGACTTAAAGTCTCCATGATCTGACTTAAAATGCTGACTTTATCTGACTTGAAAAATAAAAAAAAGTGAAACTGGATCTATGAAGTCTGTGTGTTTTTTTGGTCTTAAATATGCCTTATATTCACTCGTAGATAATGTGTATGTTTGCATACTATGTGTGCTGGTTCAGTGGGGTTTGTTATGTTCCATGCAGCCTACAATTCTGTGTGGCAGTCCTAAATTGTGAGAAAACTTGTTTTTACCAGCTTCAAGTCTGTGCGTATCCTGAAATTCATATGCCTGCCAGACAGGAAGAGGAGGGAATGATTATATGGGAGAATTACATGAGTAAAATTCTTTGAGCTGACTCTGCTGCATGCCTCTGCTCTCAGTAGGGTCAGTACACAGTCTTGATTGTAGAAAGCAAAGGGATTTTAGAGCGTCATTAATTGTTACAATGACGAACAGTACATATTGCAGGGAAAAATGCATGTAGAGTATCAGGTATGCACTTGCACTGTTGTTTATTCCGTTGTAAATTGTTGCTGGTCTCCAAATTTACAGTGAAATTTGTAGACAAAAGCAAAACAAAATTCTGCAGGTGAAGTGTTTGACATTACTGATATGAAGGGAGTACACTGTAAAGCTCATTTGCACTCTGCAAACTGAAGCAAAATTAAAAAAAAAAAAATTAAAAAAAAAAAAAATATTCTTTGGGGTAGGGGTAGGTGAAGTGTTAGTTATGGAAAGTTGTTTACAGTTTTGATAGAACTACTGAAAATTTCCTTTAAAATGAGATGTATGTTTGATGTCAAAATGTAAAAGTAAACCAGACATATCTGTTGGAGCCTAGAGGTATAAGGCATGGTAAGGGTAGGATGGGAGTGAGGGCACCAGCTAGGAGTCAGACAGTGGATTAGCTTGCATGGTAGGCTGTGAAAATTCATTGTTGGTTCATAATGCCAAAAACCAAAAAAGCTGATTGGTTGTCTGATGGATGACCACGAAATTTTGTTAAAATGAAGGTCTGCATGGTGTCACACAATACAAGTAAGTATTGCATATCATGGACAAACCAAGAGGTTAACTTACGTAAATGGTACAGTCTATACTTTCAAACTGGTTAGAACATCTGAATTGCAGCCGGAAGGTCTGGGGTTAGACTTCTGGTTGGGTCATACCAAAGACTTTAAAAATGGAACCTACTGCCATTGTGCTTGGTGCTTAGTGTAAGAAATGGAGTAGGGAAAACAAGCCAGTGAGCCACAACTGGAAAAAGGCTGTAGCTGGCCCGACTTGAACCAGTTGGTTAGAAACTGAGCCATAAAACCTTTATCTAACTCTAACTCGTCAAAACTGAAGGAAGATTTAGGAGTTTGGGACCCTGTATATAAGCAGGGGATCACCATGGTGCTTTTTGCCAGATAGTAATTGCAGGCAGTATTGGCATACATATAGGAGGTAAGTTTGGGAGCTCATGGACTCCCAAACCATGGAGTTTTGATACCATTTAATTCATTTATACCATTAGATTGTACCATTAGCTGTTAATATAGATAAAATTCATGTTGAAACAAAAAACCATCACTTGATTGAGGGGAATCATTTTTGATTCCTTGCCGAAGGCAGGCAAGGAATCTATGCGATGGTGATGTCGTGTGTGCGTGTGTATGTACGTGTGAACTTGTCTTCCTATCAGACTGAGGACCTGAACAATGGATTTCAGGTCCTCTGAAGGAAATTCAATAGATTTGTCAAGTCCTCGAAAGTTTGAACAATAGAGAGTCTATTGTCAAGGTTAGGGTTAAGGAAGTAAACACAAAGGAAATAACAATGAGGTCCTCGGATTGTATGTAAAATCGACTTGTGTGTGTGTGTGTGTGTGTGCGTGTGTGTGTGTGTGTGTACGTGACGCCTAGCTTGTAAACACGATATCTCGAGATAGCAATGACCGACACTTTTCATATTTGGTATATAGATTTGTCATGTTAAGAGGAAGAACCCTATTGTTTTTAGTGGAGGTCAAAGGTCATTTGAGGTCACCAGAGGTCAAAAACCGAAAACTTTGTAAACACGATATCTCAAGTTAGCAATGACCGACACTTTTCATATTTGGTATACAGATTTGTCATGTCAAGAGGAAGAACCCTATTGTTTTTGGTAGAGGTCAAAGCTCATCCAGGGTCACTGGAGGTTAATCTGCGAAAACCTCGTAAATGGCTTGTAAACACAATATCTCGAGATAGCAATGACCGACACTTTTCATATGTGGTATA